>CM035126.1:47265792-47901584 GCA_020205555.1 Panax stipuleanatus | reverse complement strand
AGTTCAAAGAAGAACCCTGGCCCTATTATAAGGGATGTCTCAGTCATCATCCAAGACGAGACAGACAATCACAAATCCCCTATCCTCCCAATTCATGAGGATCTGACCTTGGATAACTGGAGTAGTGTCCCTTGCCTCGGTTGAAAAGGGTAAAGGGGCAGAGAGAGTCAATCTGTCCTTTGAACATGCTTTTATTTACTGTTGCAGAATTTGAAACTTCATTATTAATTTAAGCAGAATGTTGTGTATATTTAAGCAGCTGTATATATCTAAGATGAAAGCCTTTTTGTTTTCAAGACTCAAGCATTGGATGTGTTTGTCTCTGCTGATGAGATGCCAACCTGTCAAAATGACTACGACTTTGATATAGAACTGAACTTCGACTTGATGGACATTGATCAAGGGGAGGAAGATGACTATGAGGTGCCCGAGGAGATCAAAGAATGGGTCGAAGACAAACCCAAACCAAACCTCGACCAAACCACCACTATCAACATAGGAACCTCCAAAAACATTAAAGAAATCCAGAGATAGGCTTAGACCTCACACCAGACCAAAAATCCGACCTAATCAAACTCTTAACACAGTTCCAGGATGTATTTGCATGGTCACATGAAGACATGATTGGCTTGTCTACTGACATTGTTATCCATCGAATGCCCATCAAAGACGGGTTTAAGCTAGTCAAACAAAAACTCAGATGACTAAAACCTGAATGGAGTCTGAAAGTCAAAGAAGAAGTGGTTAAACAATTCAAAGCCGGAATCATCATGCTATCGACATACCCAGAGTGGCTTTCAAACATAGTCCCCTCGCTTAAGCCTGAAGGGAAGGTACGAGTATGCATGGATTACCGGGACTTAAACAAAGTCTTCCTCAAGGACAACTTACCGGTGCCTTTCATCCACATCCTGATCGACAATACTATATATTACGACATGTATTCCTTTGTAGATTGCTTTGCTGGTTACCATCAAATCATGGTTACTGAAGAGGACCGGGAGAAAACAACCTTTATCACTCCCTGGGGAACCTTCTGCTATAGACGACTATCCTTCGACCTCATTAATGTCAGAGCCATATATCAGTGAGCCATGATGGCTCTATTTTATGACATGATACACAAACAGATAGAGGTTTATGTGGATGACATCATCATCAAATTCCGGAGGGAGGATGATCACATCGACCATCTAAGGAAGCTGTTCAATAGGTTGCGTAAGTATAACCTCAATCTAAATCCCGCCAAATGTGCTTTTGGCGTCAAAGCAGGCAAGCTGATAGGATTCTTGGTGAGTAATCGAGGTATCGAACTAGATCCTGCCAAGATCAAACCCATTACTGAAATGCCAGTACCTCGAATAGAGAAGGAGATACGGATGTTTCTGAGAAGGATCAACTTTATAAACAAATTTATTTCCCAACTCACAACAACCTGTGAACCCATATTCAAGCTACTAAGGAAGAATTCCTCAACCAAATGGAATGAGGACTGTCAACAAGCCTTCCTTGCCATCAAGAGACAGCTGATCGAAGCACCTGTCTTGGTACCTCCTAGGGATGGAGTTCCCCTATTCATGTACCTGTCAGTCAATGCCAATACAATGGGCTGCATGCTAGGACAAAAAGATGATAGTAGCAAAGAAAGAGCCATCTACTACATCTGCAAGAGATTCAGCAGCGGTGAACAAAAGTACACCCTGATCGAAAAGACGTGTTGTACATTAGCATGGGCCGCCATGAGGTTACAGTATTACCTTCATGGGCACACGACCTACCTCATATCCCCCATGGATCCACTCAAGTACGTATTCAACAAGCCAATGTTGAATTTTCGACTGTCCAAATGGCAGTTGATCCTACAACAATTCGATATTGTCTACATGACTCAAAGTCAATCAAGGGTCAAGGCATTGCAGATCAATTAGCTGAAGCACCTTCAGGAGGGTTCGAGCCACTGGAGACCTATTTCCCAGATGATGGAATCATGATAATTCAGCAACTCCAGCAAGAGAATACGGTCCAACCATGGAAAATATATTTCGACAGAATAGTAAAGATGGAAGGTGCTGGAGCTGGGGCAGCCTTCATCTCTAGTACAGGAGAGCAATATCACGTGGTTACCAAACTTTAATTTGGCAATACCAACAACACAGCCGAGTATAAAGGCTGTATAATGGGGTTGAAACTAGCCCAATCCATAGGTATCAGACACCTACTGGTCTTTGGAGACTCTGAGTTGGTCATTAGATAATCCACTAGGGGTATATCACACCAAAGAACTACATTTGCTGCCCTATCATTGGCAAGTCATCAAAATATCCCTAGAGTTTGAAGATATAACTTTTAGCCAAATTCCTCGGAGTAGGAATGACTTCGCTGATGAATTGGCAACATTGGCTTCCTTAATCAGCATATCCGATAGGAGTGGGATTCCCGACATTAAGTTCATAATTCAAAAAGCCCCGACATATGGAAATTACATTGGAGAAGTATCAGATGAAATACCTCCTGTCAATCAGCCATGGTATCAAGACATCAAGGAATATCTACGAGATGGATCTACACCCACTAGAGCAAGCCCATCCGAGCGAAAACGGATTCAAAAGATGGCTATGAAGTTCTATCTAAGCGAAGATGCCCTCTATAAAAGAGATGCTGGAATAGGCCTATTAAGATGCCTTGATAAAGAGCAAGCCCAGAGGCTGATGGATGAAATCCACGGTGGAGTCTGTGGTCCACACATGAGTGGTCACTTGCTGGCCAAAAAGATATTAAGAACAGGACATTATTGGATCTCGCTCAAAGCTGACTGCGATGATCACGTCAAAAGATGTTTTCAATGTTAAATCCATAGAAATGCCATCCATGCTCCTCCAAATGAGCTACACAACAAGACTCATGTTTTTCTCCAAATGCCATCCATGCTCCTCCACATGGTTTTTCTCCATGTGGGGAATGGATGTAATCGGTCCAGTGGAACCTAAAGCCAGTAATGGTCATCGATTCATCTTCACCGTAATCGATTACTTCACTAAATGGGTCGAAGCTGCCTCTTTTCCCAAAGTCACGAAAGAGGTCATCATTGGTTTCATCAAAAATAATGTCGTCTGTCGATATGGACAACTAGAGGTGATCGTATCAGACAACGCCAAGAATCTGAATAATCAGATAATGATAGAACTGTGCAAAAAATTTCACATTAAGCATCTTAATTCCGTCATCTATCAGCCCAAGATGAATGGTGATGTCGAGGCGGCTAACAAGAACATCAAAAAGATCATGCAGAAAATGTCCGCCAACCACAAAGAATGGCCTGACCTGCCGCCTCTAACCCTATTAGCATATAGGACGTCAATGCGCACCTCTACTAGGGCTACCCCCTATTCATTGGTCAATGGCATGGAAGCAGTCCTCCCCATAGAAGTAGAGAGGGAGTCCTTGCATGTATTGATCGATGCTCAAATAAACGAAGACCAGTGGTTGCAAGACCGATACAATCAACTGTCCCTGATAGATGAAAAGAGAGCTACAACCATTTTCCACGGACAGTTATATCAACAGAGGATTGCTCGATCCTACAACAAGAAAGTCTGAATACTGCAATGCAAAGAAAATGACTTGGTGCTGAAGAAAGTTTTAGCCAATAAAGATGAAGCTAAAGGAAAGTTTGCCCCAAATTGGGAAGGCTATTTCATTGTCAAGGAAGTGTTGACGGGAGGAGCTATCAGACTGCAAGAAATAAACAGGAACGAATTTTCCCAACTCATCAACTCAGACACCGTGAAAAAGTACTATATCTGAAGTACATGTATACCTGCATCAGGGTCCTACAAATTAAATCAGGTTTAGTTTTTCACTAGAAAGCCGGAACTACGAATGACCTGATCTCCCTCCACCTGGGAGTACGTAGGCAGCCATTACTAGGTGCGGTCAAACCAAATAAAAATTTAAAAACTCATCAAGCCAAACTCAAAAACCCAAGACAAATACTTTCCAAACCTCTCTCATATAAAGCCAAAACTATGAATGACCTGATCTCCTTTAACCCGGGAGTACGTAGGCAACCATTTACGGTGCGGTTTAACCTTCAAGAAAAATAAAAACCCCAATAAAAACCAGTCCCAAGACACCAAAGACATACAAAAGCTAAATCCTATCAAGCTGACCTGATCAATAGGCTCATCTGAGATACTCCCTAACATCTTAATTGTCAGTCCATCAAGGAGAAGCTCAAGATATATCAATAACAACAAGTCATGAAAGAAGTGGTAATCACTTAGCAATGACGATACCTCTCCAAATAGGGAAGTGAATCAAAAATATATTTCTCTGATATAAAATTATTTGATATATACATGATGCCCTGTACATGACAAAAATGGCTGATCTAGTCTGTGCAGGAAAAATAAAGCTAGTCTATGGACCCAAGGATAAGCGGGTCAGCAATACCACCATGGCATCTCTTTCTGAAGATGGAGGAGTAGCGGCAAGTGCAATACCCTCAGCCTCCATAGGGCTCAAAACCTCCACAGTCATCTGACACTGTGGTCGTTAATATAGGCACTCATCTCGGCAATCCATACCGTGAGTATAAGATCGAAGGGTAGTACTGTCAGTAATATAAAAATCATGGGAAGCTATAGCCTCATCCCTCTCCACAAAAGCTGCATCTCTAGCTATCAAAGTGTCCTCGGTCTCAGCAAAGGTTGCGTCCCTGGCTGAGCGGAGCTTGTCCCTCTCCACAACCACTTCATCTCTGACAGAGCGGAGCTCCTCTCTCTCTATCAATCCAGCATCATGGGAGACTCGAAGAGCGTCTCTCTCAGCTAAAGCTATATCTCTGCCAGAGAAAGCAGTCAACATCTGTGCTCTGGCCGAATCCCGCTCAAAGGTCATCCTGAACAATAAATCCTCCAAAACCGGATCTGTGCCTACAGGAATAGTTGGTGGGTCGCTAACAAAGCAGTAGTCAAATCCATGAATAACTAATCCTCAGTTGGAGACTCAGGATCCTCCATCAGCTCCTCCTCATCTGAATCTGTAATATTAACTGATTGAGCATATGCAGCTGCTGTCATATCTGACTCCAGCCATGCCAAGTACTCGGGAGAATTATCTGGACGGGTAATGGAAAAATCAGTCCTCTCTCGATGGGTCCAACACTCATAGACTCAAACCAAGTCAGCTGAGGACATAGACGATGCCGACACCCTCTGATCAGCAGCCCCCTCAAATCGTTGCAGACTCTAGAACTGATCAAACTGGCTCATAACAACCAAGGGATGATAAGTAGTCACTCCCCTCAATTCCGCTAAGGGCAAATAATCCATACCAAGTGCATGAGTGATGAAGCTATATGGGGAGGCTAGCCCTGAGCATGGTAAAATCACAAACGGATGAGTAATATCCAACAAAATGCCGACCATATCTCTGCATCGGTACACTCCGCCGGCTGAAAGGAGTAGGACATAGATACATAATGGGAAAAGCAGTACCCATGGTTCCTGAAAGATCCAATTGGTCGAATATGGGACATCAGCCATATGTACAGCAAGACTAAACTACCCCTGAAGAACCCCTCCGGGTGGGTAATACAGTGAGTGGCTGACCGGAGCGTCTCAGCCAGTATCATCAGGATAATGGTACTACCCTGTCTAAGGGCTCTAACAACAACTACCAATCCCACATCCAAATGATCTAAGTGCAGCGGCATGTAGACGTATGCCATGATGCACATCAGCAGAATGTTTATCCTGGCCAGATGACACTCCTCTGCTGAAATTCAAAAAATCCCCAACTGTGTCGATCGTAGCTCTAAAGCTCTCCAAAACGATTGATCAAGAAATCAATCGAGATCACACGCCAGATATGATCTCGTCTGTAACTACTCTCTGACGAAGATTGGACATCCGCAAGAACGGTCTACGCATATCACTAACAGCAGTCCGGGCGCACGGTGAGTCCAAAGCCAGTCCGGTAATCCGCTCGTACACCTCCTAGAGTCGGCGTCAGCTCATGCCGCCCAAAGAGAAACACCTGCCTCTCAGATATCCAGCAGGATAGTATGTAAGACCCCAACTTTTTATGAATAAAATTGAATTTCCTCTATATATTATTTTGAAAATGTAAGGTGGTGATTTGATAAATATGGTAAGTTATGGGTAATATGCGCAAGTTTACAAAATAAGCAAGTGGTTATAAAATATTCATTGTTGTCGGGAAATATTCGTTTGGTCGTGGAATATTCTTGTTGTCGGGGAATATTCGTACGACAGCGCAAGCCATTTGTGGGCCCCATAACGAAAAACTGTCGGATGAAAAAAATGACAAGAATAAGTTTTCTAAAAATAATGGCAAGAATGTTACCGTTAAAACTGTTGAAATATCTGGTGGTTAAAATAAAGTAATACGCGTTGTTGCACAGTAGCACACGGTATTGCACAGTATGTTATATTTCAATAATTGTCATTGCACAGTATTTTATATTATCAAATCAATAATTTATATTATTTGAATAATATTATTAGATAGCCTTATTGATAATGTCTAAAGAAGTTCTGTCTAGGAAAGGGGTTGGTTAATTGCGAGCTAGTAAGGAAAAATTCTTATCGGAAGGCCCCCTCTTTCTTAGGAACGACCTAGTTGTCAATATTGTGGTTCTGTAATATTATTTGTGAAGAATTAATTATTGATAGAAATGATAAGGAAATGTTTATTCAATGTGGATATAAACGGAGGAATTTTTAGCAAAAGCGACAATTATTGAGAATTGATATTTTATCTTTTCTGATAAAATAATTCATTCAAATATATTATTATATTACATTATAAGTGTATTATGTGATAATATAATAATATAATAATGGTGGATATTTTTATAATAAATTCACGATATATGAATAAAATGAGGTGAAATAGAGCAAATTGGGGTCGAAATTATTTTTGTAACAAAAGACGTGTTTTGAACTTATTTTGAAAATTTTGTATAAATGGTGGGCCCCACTCTTGTTCTTTTGTGTGTGAAGAATGCCGAAGTTGGTTTTTCAAATTGATGCGGAAGAAATTTTTATCAAAAAAAGAATTGTCAGAATGGAGGTGTGGAAAAATCATTCGTATGTAAATTTGGGTCAGTTTTTCGTTCGAAATTTAGAAAAACATTCTTCTACAAAGTTGTAGAGAATTAAATTTCATATGAAATGGACATAGGGTTCGTATTTTTCTGATAAAAGAGCTATTTATTATGAATTATTAAAGTTTTTGAATTGATAAATGTTTTAAACATTTTGGTGGGTCCCACTTGTCCTTTTTTCCTCTTGATTTGCTGAAATAGATTTTTCCAAGTTGAGATGCTGATGATTTTTTTCAAAATCATCCGTAGGTTAATTAAGTCAGCTTTTGTGTACTAAGCATTTTCCTATAAATAGGGTGCTTAGTTAGAATTGAAAATCACACCAAAATCAGAAGTTTTCTTTCTCTATAATATTGAGCGTATTTTTGTGAGTATTTAGATACTTTGAGTGGTGATAACAGTGCAAGTTTTCGTCAGCATAATATCCGATATCCCAAGTCAGATTCAGTATTCTTTTGAGGTAAGGGATATTATTTTTCTTGTAGATGATGTTATTTTTTTCAATATCATTTTACTGAAATATTGGTATAAATTTTATTACAAAATCTTTACCTTTTCATGTCGGGGTTACTATTCACGTATACGACACTATTCATAAATACGGTACTATTCATAAAAAAATTAAATTTTCTTTTCTTTATCCATGTTGGCTGTTATGGTTCCTATCTTTGATTGGATCTAAGTTTTGAACTTCATTCTTGAATTTTGCAATACAATTGATAATTATAGAGTATTCTTGAACTTGGATAAACTAAATTACGAATCCCTAATCTTTGTCTTTTATCTCACTAGATTCGTTTCTTATATTATTTTTCATCATCGTCAATCTTAAATGGTGATACAAATGAATATCTTTGGCCAGTAATGCAAAGATGAATGATTATTTGATGAATATTTTTGGCCTGTAGTGCAAAGATGAATGATTACCTGATGAATATCTTTGGTCCGTAGTGCAAAGATGGACAGGTGTTAAGATGAACATGACCACTGGTGATACAAATGAATATCTTTGGCCCGTAGTGCAAAGATGAATATTTGATTTGAGATATATATTGATTGATAAAATATTGATGATGGACTTTTAAATCATAGAAGTTAGTAGACATCATTTTCAACTTAACTCTTCTAATAAATTGTTATTTTCGCTGCAGTTGTTGATCTAAAACTTGTTGTCCATAATATTTTATCTGATTTGTTGAAGACTAATGATAATTTATTCTTTATTATCTTAGTCATAATATTCTTTACTGGGCTAGTTGAGCTCACCCTTTTCTTTTATTGTCCTTTTAGGAAATGAGAATGTTGCAGGGACTAGTCGGGGAACAGAGTGATGGGCAGAGTTAGAGCAGTAGTAGTCCTCACTATTTTTGTATAATAGTGTGATAATAATTGTAACTATTAAGGACTTAATTTGAGTGTTTATATTTCGTATTATATACGATTTGTATTGACACTGACAGTTGTGTGGTAGTATTTTGCACGACCGTATGATATAAAAGATTGTATTTGGATTCTGTATCATGTATTTGGCGAATCAGAATGGGTTGGGTGGATCGAACCTATTCTGGGGGCAGTCACAGTTTGTATCAGAGCTTAGGGATATGGTCTCTGGCGGAGATCTAAGAATAGAACTTGGAAGGGAGAGACGAGTAAATCCTTCGCTAGTGTGTCCTACCTAAGCTTATTTGTTATTTAATTGGTCTGTCGGAATATAGGGTTAATATGTTATATGTCAATTTATTTAATTAACCCTTATTTTGTGGCAGTATTTAAGAATGACATTTGAAAATCAAGAAAAGAACTCATATAGAGTTTTAAGTGATGAATCGAGAAGATTTATTTAAAGAATAAATATTGGAGTATAATATCTTGTTATAACAAAGGTGTTTATTGGGGAGTGCTAATTAAGTTATTGAACTTGATTGTAGGATGTCAGGCGAAGAAGAAATTAGAGATATCCATATGGTGAGCGAAGAATTAATAGTTGCACCCGAGCTAATCGCAGAGGTAGCAGCTGAGAGTGAGAAAGAAGAGGAACCTGAGGAGGATTTATTAGGAGAATTTAATGATAGAAATGTGGAATTGCAGAATTGTACTCATGAGTTTGAAGAGCAGGGTGAAGAATGACAGACAGCTGTGGAACAAAGGGATACAGTAATTCAAGATTTTGCTACTCGATATGCGAGGCTTGAACAGAAGCTCTCTCTGGCAGAGCATATGAGATTAGAGTTTGAATCTAAAAATCCAAATGTCAACTATCAGCTGAAAGAAGAAGCAACTGAATGAGTGAGAATTGAAGATGCATTGGTAAAAGCCGCACGACGCGTTGATATTTTAGAAAGAGACGTCCGATCTAAGAAGGCCAAAATAGATGAGATGGATTTCACCTTTTGGACAGCAATTGGGAGAATCTAACATCGAGTTTGGAATTACCCTGTGCATATCGGTCAACCCCAATTCGGTATGGATCAAAGAGTAATGATTCAAATCATGGATCAGAAGTACGACGAAGCAGTTGGGGGTGGAATGTGCTTTATAGCAAAGTCAGGTCCAGCTGGGATAGTGACACCAAATACTGTCCCGGACAAGTCAAAGTTCGTGGTTCCTGGAAGAGTGTTTGTTGTGACTGCCCAAAATGTGAGGAACCCGAACGAGGTGATCACGGGTAAGCTAATCATAAACTGTTGCGAAGCCTATGCCTTATTAGATACCGGTGCTACCCATTCTTTTATTTCACCTGCTTGTGCTCAACGTTTGAACTTGACTCTTGAGAAATTAGACTTTGACTTATCTGTTGAAACTCCGTTGGGAGAAACCTTCGTTACATCTACAGTTTATAAATCTTTCTTAATTCAAATTGGCACCCTCATTCTACCTGTGGATCTTATATCTTTCGGATTGAGCAATGTCCATGCTGCGTTCATGGACATAATAAACTGAATATTTGAGAAATATTTGGATCATTTCGTGGTTGTCATTATTGATGACATCGTAATATACTCCAAAAGCCTTCAATATTTTTTTCACCTAGAACGAACTCAACATACGACAACGACGTTGGATTGAGCTGTTGAAAGATTACGACCATACCATCCAATACCGTTATGAAAGGGCGAACGTGGTAGCTGACACTTTGAGTAGAAGATCGTATGCGGGTACGGGTGTGATATTGTCAACACAAAGGCCCATTTTGTGTGACTTACGAAGGATGGAGATAGTGTTAAAGACTCCAAGGACCCACGTGATGATGTCAAATATACGAGTAGAACCGACTCATAGCTCCATTCGAGGCGTTGCATGGACTAAAGTGTCGTTCTTCAGTATGTTGGGATGAGGTGGGTGAAGCAACATTGTTGGGACCGGAATTAGTACGTATGACTACGGAAAAGATCGAAATGATCCGGTAACGTATACAAACGGCACAAGATCGACAAAAGAGTTATATGGATCTTCATCGAAAGGACGTGGAATTTAATGTTGGGGATCATGTATTGTTACGTGTTGCTCTATGGAAAGGAGTTACGAGATTCGGGAAGAGAGGAAAGCTCAATCCACGATTCATTGGTCCATTTGAGATCCTTAACCGAGTAGGAACTTTGGCCTATAGACTAGCTTTACCTCCAAGCATGTCTCGTTTTCATAACGTTTTTCACATATCTGTGTTACATAAATAGGTGAAGGACCCAAACCACATTAATGAGTTAGAACCAGACGAGATAGCCGAAGAGTTAACGTACGAGGAGATACCTATCAATATCTTGGATTATAAGGAGCATGTCCTACGCTCAAAGGTTATACCACAAGTCAAAGTGTTGTGGAGGAACCATGTTATTGAGGAAATGACCTGGGAGTTAGAATTGGAAATAAATGCGAGGTATCCTTACCTTTTCGAAACACCAGGTACGCACGTCAATTTCGAGGACAAAATTTCATAAGGAGGGGAGGTTGTAAGACCTCAACTTTTTATGAATAAAATTGAATTTCCTCTATATATTATTTTGAAATAATAAGGTGGTGATTTGATAAATATGGTAAGTTATGGGTAATATGCGCAAGTTTACAAAATAATCAAGTGGTTATAAAATATTCATTGTTGTCGGAGAATATTTGTTTGGTCGTGGAATATTCTTGTTGTCGGGGAATATTCGTACGACGACGTAGCCATTTGTGGGCCCGTAACGGAAAATTGTCAGATGAAGAAAATGACAAGAATAAGTTTTTTAAAAATAACGACAAAAATGTTACTGTTAAAACTTTTAAAATACCAGGTGGTTAAAATAAAATAATACGTATTGTTGCACAGTAGCACACGGTATTGCACTGCATGTTATATTTCAATAATTGTCATTACACAGTATTTTACATTATCAAATCAATAATTCATATTATTTGAATAATATTATTGGATAGCATTATTTGCAATGTCTAAGGAAGTTCTTTCTAGGAAAGAGGTTGGTTAATTGCGCGCTAGTAAGGAAAAATCCTTATCGGAAGGCCCCCTCTTTCTTAGGAACGACCTAGTTGTCAATATTGTGGTTCTGTAATATTATTTGTGAAGAATTAATTATTGATAGAAATGATAAGAAAATGTTTATTCAATGTGGATATAAACGGAGGAATTTTTAGTAAAAGCGATAATTATTGAGAATTGATATTTTATCTTTTCTGATAAAATAATTCATTCAAATATATTATTATATTACATTATAAGTGTATAATGTGATAATATAATAATGGTGATATTTTTATAATAAATTCACGATATATGAATAAAATGAGGTGGAAGAAAGCAAATTGGGGTCAGAATTATTTTTGTAATAAAAAATGTGTTTTGAACTTATTTTGAAAATTTTGCCTAAATAGTGGGCCCCACTCTTATCCTTTTGTGTGTGAAGAATGCTGAAGTTGGTTTTTTAAATTGATGCAGAAGAAATTTTTTATCAGAAAAAGAATTGTCAGAATGGAGGTGTGAAAAAATCATCCGTATGTAAATTTCGGTCATTTTTCGTTCGGGATTTGGAAAAACTTTATTCTATAAAGTTGTAGAGAATTAAATTTCATATGGAATGGACATAGGGTTCGTATTTTTCTGATAAAATGGCTATTTATTATGAATTATTGAAGTTTCTGAATTGATAAATATTTTAAACATTTTTGTGGGCCCCACTTGTCATTTTTACCTCTTGACTTGCTGAAATGGATTTTTCTAAGTTGAGATGCTGATGATTTTCTTCAAAATCATCCGTAGGTTAATTAAGTCAGCTTTTGTGTGCTAAGCATTTTCCTGTAAATAGAGTGCTTAGTTAGAATTGAAAATCACACCAGGATCAGAAGTTTTCTTTCTCTATAATATCAAGCGTATTTTTGTGAGTATTTATATACTTTGAGTGTTGATAATAGTGCAAGTTTAATTCAGCATAATATCTGATATTCCATGTCAGATTCAGTATTCTTTTGAGATAAGGGATATTATTTTTCTTGTAGATGATGTTATTTCTTTCAATATCATTTTATCAAAGTATTGGTATAAATTTATTATGAAAATTTTACCTTTTCATGTCGGAGTTACTATTCACGTATACGGCACTATTCACGTATATGACACTATTCACAAATACGATACTATTCACAGAAAAATTAAATTTTCTTTTCTTTGTCCAAGTTGGCTGTTATGGTTCCTATCTTTGATTGGATCTAAGTTTTGAACTTCATCTTGAATTTTGCTCCACAATTGATTATTATGGAGTATTCTTGAACTTGGATAAATTAAATTATGAATCTCTAATCTTTGTCCTTTATCTCACTAGATTCGTTCCTTATATTATTTTTTATCTTCTTCAGTCTTAAATGATGATACAAATGAATATCTTTGGCCTGTAGTGCAAAGATGAATGATTATTTGATTAATATCTTTGGCCCGTAATGCAAAGATGGACATGTGTTGAGATGAACATGACCACTGGTGATACAAATAAATATCTTTGGCTCGTAGTGCAAAGATGAATATTTAATTTGAGATATATATTGATTGATAAAATATTGATGATGGACTTTTAAATCATAGAAAATAATAGACATCATTTTCTACTTAACTGTTCTAATGAATTGTTATTTTCGCTGCAGTTGTTGGTCTAAAACTTGTTGTCTATAATATTTTATCTGATTTGTTGAAGACTAACGATAATTTATTCTTCATTATCTTAGTCATAATATTCTTTACTGGGCTAGTTGAGCTCACCATTTTCTTCTATTGTACTCTTCAGGAAATGAGAATGTTGTAAGGACTAGTCGGGGAACAAAGTGATGGGCAGAGTTAGAGCAGTAGTAGTCCTCACTATTTTTGTATAATAGTGTGATAATAATTGTAACTATTGAGGACTGAATTTGAGTGTTTATATTTCGTATTATATACGATTTGTATTGATACTCATAGTTGTGTGGTCGTAGTTTGCACGACCATATAATACAAAAGATTGTATTTAGATTCTGTACCATGTATTTGGCGACTCACAATGGGTTGGGTGGATTGAACCTATTTTGAGGGCGTCACAGTTGGTATCAGAGCTTAGGGACATGGTCTCTGGCGGAGATCTGGGAATAGAACTAGGAGGGGAGAGACGAGTAAATCATTCGCTAGTGTGTCCTACCTAAGCTTATTTGTTATTTAATTGGTCGGTCGGAGCATAGGGTTAATATGTTAAATGTCAATTTGTTTAATTAACCCTTTTTTGTGGCAGTATTTAAGAATGACATTTGAAAATCAAGAAAGGAACTCATATAGAGTTTTAAGTGATGAATCAAGGAGATTTATTTAAAGAATAAATATTGAAGTATAATATCTTTTTATAACAAAGGTGTTTATTGGGGAGTGCTAATTAAGTTATTGAACTTGATTGTAGAATGTCAGACGAAGAAGAAATTAGAGATATCAATGTGGTGAGCGAAGAATTAATATTGCACCCGACTTAATCGCAGAGGTAACAGCTGAGAGTGAGGAAGAAGAAGAACCTGAGGAGGATTTATTAGGAGAATTTTATGATCGAAATGTAGAACTGCAAAATCATATTCATGAGTTAGAAGAGCAGGATGAAAAACGACAGACAGCCATGGAACAAAGGGATACAATAATTAACGATTTTGCTACTCGATATACGAGGCTTAAACAGAAGCTCTCTTTGGCAAAGCAAATGATATTAGAGTTGGAATCTGAAAAAGCAAATGTCAATGATCAGCTGAAAGAAGAAGCAACTGAATGAGTGAGAATTGAAGATGCATGGGTAAAAGCCGCACGACGCGTTAATATTTTAGAAAGAGACGTTCAATCCAAGAAGGCCAATATAGACGAGATAGATTTTACCTTTTGGACAACAA
The DNA here is from genome assembly GCA_020205555.1 of Panax stipuleanatus. Classification (NCBI taxonomy): domain Eukaryota; kingdom Viridiplantae; phylum Streptophyta; class Magnoliopsida; order Apiales; family Araliaceae; genus Panax; species Panax stipuleanatus. Next base: position 47,887,081 of record CM035126.1, on the reverse strand, counting down.
TTGGGAGAATCCAACATCGAGTTTGGAATTACCCTGCGTATAGCGGTCAACCCCAATTCGACATGGATTGAAGAGTAATGATTCAAATCATGGATCAGGAGTGCGACGAAGCAATTAGGGGTTGAATGTGCTTTATAGCAAAGTCAAGTCCAACTGGGATAGTGACACCAAAGACTGTCTTAGACAAGTCAAAGTTGGTGGTTCCTGGAAGAGCATTTGTCGTCACTACGCAAAACGCGAAGAACCCGAACGAGGTGATCACGGGTAAGCTAATCATAAACTCTTGAGAAGTCTATGCCTTATTAGATACCGGTGCTACCCATTCTTTTATTTCACCTGCTTGTGCTCAACCTTTGAACTTGACTCCTGAAAAATTAGACTTTGATTTATCTGTTGAAACTCCGTTTGGAGAAACCTTCATTACATCTACAGTTTATAAATCTTGCTTAATTCAAATTGGCACCCTCACCCTACATGTGGATCTTATATCTTTCGGATTGACCAATGTCCATGCTACATTCATGGACATGATGAACTGAATATTTGAGAAATATTTGGATCATTTCGTGGTTGTCATTATTGATGACATACTAATATACTCCAAAAGCCTTAAATATTTTTTTCACCCAGAACGAACTCAACATATGACAACGACGTTGGCTAGAGCTGTTGAAAGATTACGAACAAACCATCCAATACCATCTTGGAAGAGCGGACGTGGTAGCTGACGCGTTGTGTAGAAGATCGTATGCGGGTACGACTGCGATATTGTCAACACAAAGGCCCATTTTGTGTGACTTACGAAGGATGGAGATAGAGTTAAAGACTCCAAGGACCCACAGTGATGATGTCAAATATATGAGTTGAACCGACTCATGGCTCCATTTGAGGCGTTGTATGGACGAAAGTGTCGTTCTTCAGTATCCTGGGATGAGGTGGGTGAAGCAACATTGTTGGAACCGGAGTTAGTACGTATGACTACGAAAAAGATCCAATTGATCCGACAACGTATACAAATGGCACATGATTGACAAAAGAGTTATGCGGATCTTCATCGAAAAAACGTGGAATTTAATGTTGGGGATTATGTATTGTTACGTGTTTCTCCATGGAAGGGAGTTACGAGATTCGGGAAGAGAGAAAAGCTCAATCCATGATTCATTGGTCCATTTGAGATCTTTGATCGAGTAGGAACTGTGGCCTATAGACTCGCTTTACCTTCAAGCATGTCTCATGTTCATAACGTTTTTCACATATTCGTGCTAAGTAAATATGTGAAGGACCCAAACCATATTATTTAGTTAGAACTAGATGAGATAGCCGAAGATTTAATGTACGAGGAGGTACTTGTTAAGATCTTGGATAGGAAGGAGCATGTCCTACGCTCAAAGGTTATACTGATAGTAGTGTGCATACAAGCCAATCATGTATGATGATAAAGCACGTACTTTGTAAACAATCTTATTTATTTATTAATAAAATATTCATTTATTAAAGGCATTTAATTATCTACATGGTGCTGTTTTTATAATATGTAAATAACCCATAGTTTTAAGCAATGCTTTTAGAATCATGATGATGATCATGCTAATGAGATCTAAATTATTAGAAAGCTCTAAAACTAAAATAGTTCCCAATCGTGGGATTACTAAAAAGGGGATTAGTAAATCCGGATAGATTGGTACATATGTTGCTTGCTCATTGGATGAGGATGATTGATCTCATGATCATTTGTGTGGAGACACTAAAGCAAGTATGTAGGTGCTTATTGGAGAATAAGTTCACTGAACGTGATTCGCTATGGAATACCTAATGGAGTTTTACTCGCATGTCAATAGGAATTCCTAATGTGATAGTAGTACAAGTGATCCTTGGACTTGAGATCATCATAGTATCTTGTATGTAACAAATTATACTTTGACTTATTCCTTAAGACCTTTTAAGGCATATATAGGGTATGCTTGGGTATAATGAGTTACATATGGAGATAATGAATGATCAATAAAGAATCTACCACCTCTAGTAAAAGAGGAGATATGTCCCATGTGATTCGTTAAATGACAACCCAGGAATCCTTGGCCAAGGTGAAATGAAATTAGAAAGGAGTTTTTAATTTGCATTATTTGGAGTTGTGCATTTTCTAATCGAAATACATATAATTAAATAAAATAAGACTTGACAGTAAATCCATGTCTTATATTTAATTGGGACATTGTATGGTGGAAGGATTGAATTGTATGGTAACTATTAACTCACAGGTTCTTTTATGATTAATGTTGAAATTTATATTATCTGGAAAGTCGTTGATCGCTAGGGAGGCTTATCCCTATTGTAGAATAAATATTATTTATTTAAATAGATTATTAGTTTAATTTATTTATTTAAATAAGATTAAAATTGTTTTAATTGATTTATTCACAACCGGTTTAATATGGAGAACCTAAAGGGTCACACCATAGAAGGAAGAATAAATATTTAAGAAGGTAATGGCATAATCGTAATAATGCATTAAGTATAATTAATTTAATCTATGGTGATAGAATAAATTAAATAGCTTAATGTTTATTATTTAATATTTTGGAAATATTAAATATAAATTAATAAGAGGAGTCTTATTAATATTATTACAATTATTATTATTTTAATTTCTAAAGGAGTTTAGTAATTAATTTAATATTTAGTACTCTCATTTATTCCTAATAAGATTAGGAGACAAATTAATTAAATGAATTTAATTAATTATTCCCATGTGGTGGGAAGCCTAAATTAATTAAAGGAGTTTAATTAATTAAAAGAAATCCCATGTCTAATAGGATTAGAAGGGTTGACCAATGTCTATATAAGAGAAGTCTTATAATAGATATTGATTTGATGCAATTCCAATTGTTGGAGAGTACTCCTTTTCTATAGAGGATAGAAAACTAAGGTTAAGCCAAACACCCTCCTTCTTGATAATTTCTCTTCCTTGGTGGATCACCTCTAGAGGCCAAACACTTGGGTGGCTAACGTTGATCAAAGAAAGAAATCTAACCCGGAAATTCAAGGAGATCACGAAGAACAAGGAGTTGAACTAGTACCTGTGGAAGCTTCGTTCTACAAGGGTATGATTCCATAACTTCTTATTTATCGTTTTAAATTAATAATTTGCATAAAGGATGATCCGGGTAATGGTTTTGTAGAAATTTTTTAAACTCTGATATACCATGCTTCCGCTAATTTTTGCAATTTGATTGCGTCGTGATTTCGTACAAACCCAACAGTGGCATCAGAGCCAAATCTTTATGCAATTATTAATTTTTTTTTGATTTCATATACATATGGGTATGTATTTAAAATAATTTATTGGGCATAATTTTATTGTATAAAATTATATTTTTTAAGAAAAAAAAAGACTTTTTTTGGGACGAATCACAATTTTTTTTTTTTGGTGCTAATCTTGAATTCTGCAAAGAAAAGGTGTTTTCTCTTTCTTACTCTAAAAAGTAGGTGACCCATCAGGAAAGGACTTTTTTAATAAACCTGCAGGACTCTTTTAATAAAAGAAGGTGACTTCTTTTTAAAAAATAAATATGATATATTTATATATTATATTCTAAATAATTTTATAATTAAAATAAAGAGTTTATTTTAATCTTGAAATTGGATTTCATGCAATTTAAAATTGCCCATTAAATGATACTCATATATATATGGAATGTTTTAATTCATGAGATGAATATTTATTTATTGATATATATGGTGATATGTATGAAAATAAATGGGGATTGATTATGGACTATTTGACCAATGTGATTGGATTTTATTTTAGTTGAATGCTTGAATGAATGGGTTTTATTAAATGGGGTCTTCGTACCTCGTCTTCTCTAATTTTTTTTTCTTGATGTAAAATTCTATCTCCCTCCTATGTACTTCCCCTTGACTGTTGATCAAGGATTCTATTTAAATTAAATAGTTTAATGTAATAAGAATAGTTAGAATTATCTTGAAGAAATTGGAGACCAAGGAGCAAGGAGCGCGTGAAGACCCGTTTGTATGGAGCCCGGATTTAAATGTAATAGTTATATTTAAATTTAAATTCTTGCACTCCTAGGTTTGACCATTTGGTTCACTTGGTGGCTCTAGTGAACCAAACTAGAATAAAAGTCCATAATCAATCCGGGTAGAATATAGTATTCTATATTGCATGCTAAATATTATATATATTATATTTTATGCAAACATGCTTCGCATGTTTAATAAAATGACGCGTATTTTATATATATATGTGCATGCGCGCTAAACAAGATGAGACAAATAATAACAAACCCCTCAAAGAAATAATATTAAGTCCGAAGCGTTCAAATGATATTTGGAATATCGAACGTCGCCTTCTAGCATGATAAATTAATAGAGTATTAAATATTTAATATGAGCTTGTTGTGCTATCCACAAGGCGAGTATTGCGTATTTAAGATGTTAATTAATCACATTTGATGCTTATCAAGAAAATTGAACGATCTAGTCTTGTTGTGCTATCCACAAGGACGAACATTTTTCTTTTTTGAATTTATGGAAGTGCTAGGCTGGACTTAACTTAAATCATTTTAGTTCGGATGTGCACACACTTGACCATTATGATTTAAGAGGCAAAATAAAAGGAGTTATATAGTGTTGTAATTGACAAGAGTTGTCTACCTATTTATTTGTATATCGCTTGTTGTGCTATCCACAAGGTTATATACATTTGAAATGGGATCCTTATTCTCACTAGCAAATCTTTAATTAGATGTTGCCGAACTATATAAGTGAGGGTAATATAGTTTGATGAAAATAGTGGGAGATACCAATTTAAAATAAAGACCTAAATTTATTTTGGTATGCAAAATTAATAAAATGAATGTTTGCTAAAATGTTATTTTTCACATGCAGAATTTTAAAAATGTCTAAATCACTAATCTCACTACGAAGCATACTTGATGCAAACAAGCTTACCGGGCCGAATTATGAGGACTGGCTAAGAAATCTGAGAATTGTTCTCACTGCTGAAAAGATTTCTTATGTCCTAAATTCAACTGTCCCTGAATTTGTTTCAGAAACAGCCTCTGAGGAAGAGATTGTCACTTTCAATAAGTGGCAAGATGATGCATCTGTGGCTCAATGCATCATGCTCGCATCCATGAATAACGAGCTTCAGCGTCAGCACGAAAAAATGGATGCTCCTGCTATGCTGCTTCACCTCAAGGAGTTGTATGGTGAACAGAGTAGGACTGCTAGATATGAGATATCTAAGGAGCTCTTCCGATCTCGGATGACCGAGGGTACTGCTGTCGAGACTCATGTCCTGAAAGTGATCAATTTGATTGAACGCCTTGGACAGCTTGGGTTCGTCATGGATGGGGAGTTGAGTCAAGACTTGGTCTTGCAGTCACTCCCTGAGACCTTCTCGCAGTTTGTGGTTAATTTTCACATGAATAAGCTAGATGTCAGCTTTCCTGAGCTGCTTAACATGCTGAAAACTGCAGAAGGTCACTTCCCATCCAAGAAGAACCATATCTTGATGGTGGATTCTTCCAATAAAAGGAAGAGACCTAAGGTATCTTCTGGAAAGAAGAAATCCAAGAAGGCTAAGGGAAAGGGGAAAGAAAAGGAACAAAAGAAACCTGAACCAGCTAAAGGAATGTGCTTTCATTGCAACAAGCCGGGACATTGGAAAAGGAACTGCAAGAAGTATCTAGCAGAGAAGAAGCTTGGAGAAGCTTCGACTTCCAATCAAGGGTTTGTTTATGATTGAAATTAATTTTTCTGAAAGTCATAATTCTACTTGGGTATTGGATACCGGCTGTGGTTCTCACATATGTAATACTGTGCAGGGACTGGTCAGAAGTAGAAAGCTGAACAATGATGAGGTGATCCTACGAGTGGGGAATGGAGCAAAGGTTGCTGCATTAGCTGTAGGAACTTATTATTTAGCAATGCCTTCGGACAAGTCCATTTATCTTAATAATTGTTATTATGTTCCGAATATTATTAAAAACATTATTTCAATTTCTGTATTGGATATTGAAGGATTTAACGTTGTTATAAAGAACAATAGTTGTTCTATTTATAAAGACGATGTTTTATATGGTATTGGAAATTTGCGAAATGGACTTTATATACTTGACTTACATGAAAATATACTTTCAAATTGAACAAACTAAAAAAAGGAAAAGAGATGATATTAATTATACCTACATGTGGCACTGTAGACTCGGTCATATCAATGAAACAAGATTATCCAAGTTGCATAAAGATGGGCTCCTCGAGCTATCCGATTATGAATCATATCCAACTTGTGAATCTTGTCTCATGGGTAAAATGACTAAATCTCCTTTTAGTGGAAGAGGAGAAAGAGTTACAGAGTTGTTGGCATTGATTCACACAGACGTTTGTGGGCCTATGACAACAAGTGCACGGGGTGGGTATTCTTATTTTATTACTTTCACTGATGATCACTCAAGATTTGGATATGTGTATTTAATGAAATACAAGTCAGAATCATTTGAAAAGTTCAAAGAGTTCAGAAGTGAAGTAGAGAAACAAACGGGCAAGAGTATAAAGATACTTCGATCAGATCGAGGCGGAGAATACTTAAGCGGTGAGTTTCTCAATTGTCTCAAAGAAAATGGTATAATCTCACAATGGACTCGTCCAGGTACACCACAGTTAAATGGAGTATCTGAAAGGAGAAATCGAACACTGTTAGACATGGTTCGATCCATGATGAGTTTTACCGACCTTCCAATTTCCTTCTGGGGATATGTCCTAGAAACGGCTGCATACCTACTTAACAAGGTACCTACCAAATCCGTCCCAAAGACTCCATATGAGATGTGGAAGGGGAGGAAACCAAATCTTAAGCATGTTAAGACTTGGGGTTGTCCAGCTTATGTCAAAAAGTTTGAACATGATAAGCTACAGACTAAATCCGAAAAGTGTAGATTTGTGGGATACCCTAAAGAAACTGTAGGGTATTATTTCTATCATCTAACTGATCAAAAGGTGTTTGTTGCGAAACATGCTGCCTTCTTGGAAAAGGAGTTTATCCATGAAGGGGTCAGTGGGAGTAAGATATATCTTGAAGAAGTTCAAGAACCACAAATTACCACGGATCAAAGTCAGGTACCTGACCAAGTAGAAGAACCTACTATACCACACCCTGTTCGTAAATCTGGGAGAGTACCGAAGATACCTGAGAGGTATGGATTCGTTATAGAGGATGACGATGAGGTACACATCATGAATGATGATGATCCATTGAATTACGAACAGGCCATGAGTAATAAAGACTCAGGGAAATGGCTTGAAGCCATGAAATCCGAAATGGACTCCATGTATGAAAACAAAGTATGGACTTTGGTTTCACCACCTGAAGGCATTAAGCCTATTGGGTGTAAATGGGTCTTTAAAAGAAAGACTGGAGCGGACGGCAAGGTGGAGACCTATAAGGCCCGACTGGTTGCAAAAGGTTTCAAACAAAGACAAGGAGTTGATTATGATGAAACCTTTTCACCAGTAGCTATGCTCAAGTCCATTTGGATTTTGCTTGCGATTGCAGCTTATAACGACTATGAGATCTGGCTGATGGAAGTGAAAACAGCCTTCCTCAATGGGAAACTTGAGGAGGATGTGTATATGACACAGCCAGAGGAATTTGTTTCAAAGGTTGGAATAAATCAAGTCTGTAAGCTGCAACGATCCATTTATGGATTGAAGCAAGCTTCTCGTAGATGGAACATTCGTTTTGATGAGACAATCAAAGAGTTTGATTTTATCAAAAATGACGATGAACCATGTATGTACAAGAAGGTTAGTGGGAGCGCAATTTCATTCCTTGTATTATATGTTGATGATATATTACTGATAGGGAATGACATTCCTATGCTACAATCAATTAAAATCTGGTTATCTAAACACTTCTCCATGAAGGACTTGGGAGAAGCATCCTATATTTTGGGGATAAAGATCTATAGAGATAGATCTAAAAGGATGCTTGGTTTATCCCAAGGAACGTACATTGATGCAATGCTAAAGAGATTTAGCATGGAAGATTCCAAAAGAGGTCTCATGCTGATGAGCCATGGAATACATCTCTCCAAGAAACAGGCCCCAAAGACACCTGAGGAGAGAGACCGTATGAGTAAGATCCCTTATGCTTCTGCAATAGGATCTATCATGTACGGTATGATATGTACTAGACCGGATGTTGCTCATGCACTTAGTGTAACGAGCAGATACCAGTCGAATCCTGGAGAAGAGCACTGGAAGGCAGTGAAGAATATCCTAAAGTACTTGAGAAGGACTAAAGATATTTTTCTTGTCTACGGTGGGTCTGAATTAAAACTCGAGGGCTTCACAGACTCGAGTTTTCAAACGGACCAAGATGACAGTAAATCTGTTTCGGGGTATGTTTTTTACCTTGAACGGAGGCGTAGTGAGTTGGAAGAGTTCCAAGCAGCAAACAGTTGCTGATTCAGTGACAGAGGCAGAGTATATAACTGTAAGTGAAGCTGCAAGTTGATGTTTTAGATGAAAAGTTCATTACAGAACTAGGAATAGTTCCTAAGTCTCATCTTGAATCTAAACATGTGTTGCGGCACTTTGATTAAACAAATCATTGAAAGAGGAGAGTGTAGACTCTCAAGACAACATTGCAGATCCATTAACTAAAGCTTTAACACAACAGCAGTTTGATCGTCACTTAGAGAAGATGGGTATGAGATACCATGGCGATTGGCTTTAGTGCAAGTGGGAGATTGATAGTAGTGTGCATACAAGCCAATCATGTATGATGATAAAGCACGTACTTTGTAAACAATCTTATTTATTTATTAATAAAATATTCATTTATTAAAGGCATTTAATTATCTACATGGTGCTGTTTTTATAATATGTAAATAACCCATAGTTTTAAGCAATGCTTTTAGAATCATGATGATGATCATGCTAATGAGATCTAAATTATTAGAAAGCTCTAAAACTAAAATAGTTCCCAATCGTGGGATTACTAAAAAGGGGATTAGTAAATCCGGATAGATTGGTACATATGTTGCTTGCTCATTGGATGAGGATGATTGATCTCATGATCATTTGTGTGGAGACACTAAAGCAAGTATGTAGGTGCTTATTGGAGAATAAGTTCACTGAACGTGATTCGCTATGGAATACCTAATGGAGTTTTACTCGCATGTCAATAGGAATTCCTAATGTGATAGTAGTACAAGTGATCCTTGGACTTGAGATCATCATAGTATCTTGTATGTAACAAATTATACTTTGACTTATTCCTTAAGACCTTTTAAGGCATATATAGGGTATGCTTGGGTATAATGAGTTACATATGGAGATAATGAATGATCAATAAAGAATCTACCACCTCTAGTAAAAGAGGAGATATGTCCCATGTGATTCGTTAAATGACAACCCAGGAATCCTTGGCCAAGGTGAAATGAAATTAGAAAGGAGTTTTTAATTTGCATTATTTGGAGTTGTGCATTTTCTAATCGAAATACATATAATTAAATAAAATAAGACTTGACAGTAAATCCATATCTTATATTTAATTGGGACATTGTATGGTGGAAGGATTGAATTGTATGGTAACTATTAACTCACAGGTTCTTTTATGATTAATGTTGAAATCTATATTATCTGGAAAGTCGTTGATCGCTAGGGAGGCTTATCCCTATTGTAGAATAAATATTATTTATTTAAATAGATTATTAGTTTAATTTATTTATTTAAATAAGATTAAAATTGTTTTAATTGATTTATTCACAACCGGTTTAATATGGAGAACCTAAAGGGTCACACCATAAAAGGAAGAATAAATATTTAAGAAGGTAATGGCATAATCGTAATAATGCATTAAGTATAATTAATTTAATCTATGGTGATAGAATAAATTAAATAGCTTAATGTTTATTATTTAATATTTTGGAAATATTAAATATAAATTAATAAGAGGAGTCTTATTAATATTATTACAATTATTATTATTTTAATTTCTAAAGGAGTTTAGTAATTAATTTAATATTTAGTACTCTCATTTATTCCTAATAAGATTAGGAGACAAATTAATTAAATAAATTTAATTAATTATTCCCATGTGGTGGGAAGCCTAAATTAATTAAAGGAGTTTAATTAATTAAAAGAAATTCCATGTCTAATAGGATTAGAAGGGTTGACCAATGTCTATATAAGAGAAGTCTTATAATAGATATTGATTTGATGCAATTCCAATTGTTGGAGAGTACTCCTTTTCTATAGAGGATAGAAAACTAAGGTTAAGCCAAACACCCTCCTTCTTGATAATTTCTCTTCCTTGGTGGATCACCTCTAGAGGCCAAACACTTGGGTGGCTAACGTTGATCAAAGAAAGGAATCTAACCCGGAAATTCAAGGAGATCACGAAGAACAAGGAGTTGAACTAGTACCTGTGGAAGCTTCGTTCTACAAGGGTATGATTCCATAACTTCTTATTTATCGTTTTAAATTAATAATTTGCATAAAGGATGATCCGGGTAATGGTTTTGTAGAAATTTTTTAAACTCTGATATACCATGCTTCCGCTAATTTTTGCAATTTGATTGCGTCGTGATTTCGTACAAACCCAACATATACCACAAGTCAAAGTGTTGTGGAGGAACCATACTATTGAGGAAATGACCTGGGAGTTAGAATCGGAAATGAAAACAAGGTACCCTCACCTTTTCGGAACACCAGGTATGCACGTTAATTTCAATAACGAAATTTCATACGGAGGGGAGGTTGTTAGACCCTAACTTTTTATGAATAAAATTGAATTTCCTCTATATATTATTTTGAAATTGTAAGGTGGTGATTTGATAAATGTGGTAAGTTATGGGTAATATGCGCAGGTTTACAAAATAAACAAGTGGTTATAAAATATTCATCGTTGTCGGAGAATATTTGTTTGGTTGTGGAATATTCTTGTTGTCGGGGAATATTCGTACGGCGGCGCAACCATTTGTGGGCCTCATAACTGAAAATTGTCGGATGAAGAAAATGACAAGAATAAGTTTTCTAAATATAGCGACAAGAATGTTGCCGTTAAAACTGTTGAAATACCCGGTGGTTAAAATAAAGTAATATGCGTTGTTGCACAGTAGCACACGGTATTGCACAGTATGTTATATTTTAATAATTGTCATTGCACAGTATTTTACATTATCAAATCAATAATTCATATTATTTGAATAATATTATTAGATAGCATTATTGACAATGTCTTAGGAAGTTCTGTCTAGGAAAAGGGTTGGTTAATTGCGCGCCAGTAAGGAGAAATCCTTATCGGAAGGCCCCCTCTTTCCTGGGAACGAACTGGTTGTCAATATTGTGGTTCTGTAATATTATTTGTGAATAATTAATTATTGATAGAAATGATAAGAAAATGTTTATTCAATGTGGATATAAACGGAGGAAGTTTTAGCAAAAGCGACAATTATTGAGAATTGATATTTTATCTTTTCTGATAAAATAATTCATTCAAATATATTATTATATTACATTATAAGTGTATAATGTGATAATATAATAATATAATAATGGTTATATTTTTACAATAAATTCACGATATATGAATAAAATGAGGTGGAAGAGAGCAAATTGGGGTCGAAATTTTTTTTATAACAAAAAACGTGTTTTGAACTTATTTTGAAAATTTTGTCTAAGTGGTGGGCCCCACTCTTGTCCTTTTGTGTGTGAAGAATGCTGAAGTTGGTTTTTCAAATTGATGCGGAAGAAATTTTTTATCAGAAAAAGAATTGTCAAAATTAAGGTGTGGAAAAATTATCCGTATGTAAATTTGAATCATTTTTCGTTCGGGATTTGGAAAAATTTTCTTCTACAAAGTTATAGAGAATTAAATTTCATATAAAATGGACACAAGGTTCGTATTTTTTTTTTGATAAAATGGCTATTTATTATGAATTATTGAAGTTTCTGAATTGATAAATGTTTTAAACATTTTGGTGGGTCCCACTTGTCCTTTTTACCTCTTGACTTGCTGAAATGGATTTTTCTAAGTTGAGATGCTGATGATAAAATGGCTATTTATTAGAAGTTTTCTTTCTCTATAATATTGAGCGTATTTTTGTGAGTATTTAGATACTTTGAGAGTTGATAACAGTGCAAGTTTTTGTCAGCATAATTTTCGATATCCCAAGTCAGATTCAGTATTCTTTTGAGGTAAGGGATATTATTTTTCTTGTAGATGTGATATTTCTTTCAATATCATTTTATCGAAGTATTGGTATAAATTTTATTATAAAGTTTTTACCTTTTTGTGTCGGAGTTACTATTCACGTATACGACACTATTCACGTATATGACACTATTCACAAATACAGTACTATTCACAGAAAAATTAAATTTTCTTTTCTTTGTCCAAGTTGGCTGTTATGGTTCCTATCTTTGAATGAATCCAAGTTTTGAACTTCATTCTTGAATTTTGCTCCAGAATTGATTATTATGGAGTATTCTTGAACTTAGATAAACTAAATTATGAATCCCTAATCTTTGTCCTTTATCTCACTAGATTCGTTCCTTATATTATTTTTCATTTTCTACAGTCTTAAATGGTGTTACAAATGAATATCTTTGGCCTGTAGTGCAAAGATGAATGATTATTTGATGAATATCTTTGGCCTGTAGTGCAAAGATGAATGATTATCTGATGAATATCTTTGGCCCGTAGTGCAAAGATGGACATGTGTTGAGATGAACATGACCACTGGTGATACAAATGAATATCTTTGGCCCGTAGTGCAAAGATGAATATTTGATTTGAGATATATATTGATTGATAAAATATTGATGATGGACTTTTAAATCATAGAAGATAATAGACATCATTTTCTACTTAACTCTTCTAATGAATTGTTATTTCCGCTGTAGTTGTTGATCTAAAACTTGTTGTCCATAATATTTTATCTGATTTATTGAAGACTAACGATAATTTATTCTTCATTATCTTAGTCATAATATTCTTTACTGGGCTAGTTGAGCTCACCCTTTTCTTCTATTGTACTCTTCAGGAAATGAGAATGTTGCAAGGACTAGTTGGGGAACAGAGAGATGGGCAGAGTTAGAGCAGTAGTAGTCCTCACTATTTTTGTATAATAGTGTGGTAATAATTATAACTATTGAGGACTGAATTTAAGTGTTTAGATTTCGTATTATATACGATTTGTATTGACACTCACAGTTGTGTGGTCGTATTTTGCACGACTGTATGATATAAAAGATTGTATTTGGATTCAGTACCATGTATTTAGCGACTCAGAATGGGTTGGGTGGATTGAACCTATTCTGTCGGCGTCACATAGTACGCCATCCAAAAACCCACGGGGCACTCGAAAATCTGCAAGGGCTAACGAATGCCCCAGCATCTGGTCAACTATCCCTCTGGCTGGGATGGGCAAGCTATCATACCACAACCTTAATGAGGAAGCCACCTCAGACTGGGGCAAGTGCTCAATGCGGCTCACGGAGGATGACGTCATCTGCGTCATCGTACCACAAGACCATCTAGGGCTCAATCTCGAACTCATCTGTCTAAATGCATACATATGACATAATACATGCATGATGACAAGTATAAACATGATGCAATAAATAGGGAATAGCATGAACATCTACGATAAACTATCTACTGTGGGCATCATCACTATCTGATAATACAAAGATAAGTGAAGAAGACAGGGAAATGGGGTACCACCACCAAACTACTATAGTGGTCTATCAAAATGATGGCACAACTGCCAAATAGCCAAAACAGTGGCTGACCAAAAATATAGCTGCCATAGCTATCCGAAGAGATCCAGGTAGTCTACGTCCAGGTGGTTAACCTGCTCCATCTCCTCCGTGGACACAAAGCTGCGGTCATCAGGCATATATGGGTTGTATAAGGGAGGATTCGCCCCAACAAAACTACTGCTAAATGGACCTGAATAGGGGCCCGCTCCTCAGCTAGACGGGTCAAAAAAAGGTGCCTCTGACGGATCTCTGTCAAGATACCTGATAAAGAAGCGAGCCTTATCCAACTCCCGGGTCAGATATGCAATCTAGTCTGTATGAATCGGCTCCCTGAGGCAAGCTATCCAGTCCGTTATCATCACAGACCCTGGCACCATGTCTTCCATGAACTGGGTAGCACGAGTCTGAGCTCCAATAGTGCGAGGACTCCACCATCTGCTAAATGCCTCCTGGCTAAACGGACCTTTTGATAGGGTGAAGCCATCTACCCTCCATGGGAATCTCTGTCAGTGGAAGGTTCAATGGCCAATGATGCCAAGAAGGAGGAACAATGGGAATGCGGATCTCACCCGTAATACTCCTGATGGCACGCTCTCCCAATTAGAGCTCCCAGCCTCCCTTTGTCAAAATCAGGATTCTGCGGGTTTACAAGACAAATTCTCGACCAGTGGCAAATCCTCCCTCGAATACAACGGTCAAAAACTCAGAGGTATACGACGTCCAAGAGATCGATCCAGCCGTCAAAAGCTCCAACTGTAGGCAGGCTTGAGTGAATCCCTTAGCAGCAGGGACCTTCGTCAAAGTCGAGTGATGCCAACGCCGTCCTCGAGGTTAGGTTTCCAGACCTAAAGCAGTGGCAGGTCGTAGGCAAGGAAGCCTCTCAAATGCCCAAAACTGGCCATGCAAATACCAAAATTCCTCAGTGATCAAGACTGACAAAAATAAAATGCTGAAATAAAAAGGTACAAGAAAGATGTACTCGCCAGCAGAAATGGGTAGAATCCTAACCAAGCCTCCGTCGAACCCTCCGAAAGCATGCACATGCCCCGAAGAAAATAGGCAAAGGTGTAGGAACCCCAATCAAAGTCACTGAGGCTCTCTACATGCCGGGTGGCGCTAATCAGGGAAAAGGACACAGTAGATGAGTTGTCCGCCACAAAGCAACCCCTGATGATCACCAAAAATAATCGCTTCAGATTGCGATCTCTAACCCTTCGATCATCAGGAGGAGGCTCCAGTAAAGTCCCATTCTGGGCATCTATACTCAAGGGACCTGATTGAACTGACCGGCCCTTGAGCGCCGCCACGAAAACTCCCAACAGGGACCGAACGGCAGTAGGAGTGATGTCAGCCACGACAGGCACTGGCTCGCCCTCAAACTCAATGCCAGTGATGAACCTCCAATCCATTGGGGTCATCATCACCTCGCAGTCCATCAAATGAAGGGACTGATTCTGGTGAAACCAGCCGCTCAGACAAAGCCCTCATATACCCCAGGGGCAGAGGCGGGGAAGAATAGTAAAGAAAGCCTGGAACCCCCAGCCATCAATAATATACCTGTAATCCTCGTGCAAAGTATGATACAGGGAGTGCATATTAAACCAGTTCCTTTGAGGCAGCGTAAAGCAGGGAACCTGCATCAAAAACTAACCCATGTTAAAAACATATGCCCCAAGAATGGCAAAAAGGAAGAAAAGAATCCGGAGAGGATAAAAACTTCAAGTCACCTCATTGGCGTGGAGATATCTCGAGATGGCGACTCAAGTCTCCCAGTAGCTCCTGGGTAGGCACAACAATGCCTGGAACCTCTGCACGAGGAGCCTAAGATGGAGCTGGAGTAGCAAAAGCAGCATGCTCGTCATTAATGTCAATCGGCGGTTCGTTCTGAGCTGGACGAATCACTGACTCCGCCAACCTGCGAGGCGGTCTAGCTGGACGTGGCTGAGGAACATTGGAAGCTCGCCTACGTCTAATGCCTGAAGATACCTTGCTAGCACTGTCGGGTCTATCACGCTCCATCACCTGTACAAAGTCTCCAAATTACCTCAGAAAGGGTGTGGTAAGCCTAAAATATGTGGCTTATTATTTAAATCAGTGCTCTATGCATCTCTAAGTCCTAAAACATGCATGGGTCAGTCAACAATACCCCGTAAAGTCAAAACTGCATGTTTTTCGAAAAACTAAATCTTAAAAAAATGCATGGGTCAGTCAAAAATCCCTAGTAGAGTCAAAATCTCATGTTTATTAAATGCTCGGGTTTTAAAAAATTTCGCCAGAGTCGCCTTTGTAAAATGGACTGTCCACATGCACATAGGCATGTTTAGGTGGCCATTCAGTAGCACACCTTTCCAAAAACAACTACAATATTTATGAAAAAAAATCAAAAAAAACCTCACACGGTAGCCAAATTACCATGGACATTTTTTAGTTGAAAATCCAGGCTCACTAGGCCTCAAGAAGGATGAGTAAACTGATCAAAAAGAACAAAAATTGAATGTCTTAGAATCTAAATTTTCTTACATCCAAACGTGCATTACAGTAAGTTATGCATATATATGTAGTAAGAAAATTTTTAACAGGTCATATAGGCACACATTTTTTATACATTACGTCTAAAAGCCCCCAACGTGGTTCGCATGCTTTTAACGGTCAAAACTTGTGAAAAAAGGATGTAAAACATTACCTGCGCTGCGCTGAACGCGTAGGAACTGATGGAATCAGAAATAGCTGTCCAAGATCTGTAGATCTGAAGAAGAAGATCGAAATCTTTTTGAAACTCGAAATAAGACTTTGAAAGAATGAAATCTCGCTGCCCATTAAATAGCCCAGGTGGAAGCGGGCCCATCTGCGACTGCTGCACCTCCACCTGCGGCTCCACAAGGCGGGTCCCACTCCCCTGGGCTTGTCTCGATTAGGTTTGGGTTGAAACAGAGTTCCTATGTGCTACCGAGTCAAATCTGAAGAAAAATCGCTATGCGATTGAGCGGTTTGTCCTGAAATCATGCGTTTAAGTAGCTTAATCCTGATAGAAAGGAGAACACTCTGGAAACTCTGGGTATTCATCCCAAAATCATGTTCGGGGATCAATTATACAAACTGTTGAAAAACTACAGAAAAACTAAGCAAAAACTGCGTGTAGCTGCCAAAACTGCCACTTTTGAAGTATCGGGTACAGACCGAATCCAGTTCAGCCGTTGGCTTCAATCCAAAGAAGTATCGAGTACAGACCGAATCCAGTTCAGCCGTTTGCTTCAATCCAACGAAGTATCGGGTACAGACCGAATCCAGTTCAGCCGTTGGCTTCAATCCAAAGAAGTATCGGGTACAAACCGAATCCAGTTCAGCCGTTGGCTTCAATCCAACGAAGTATCGGGTACAGACCGAATCCAGTTCAACCAATGGCTTCAATCCAACGAAGTATCGGGTACAGATCGAATCCAGTTTCAGCCATTGGTTCCATTCCAACGAAGTTCGGGTACAGACCGAAGTTCAGTTTTAGCCGATAGTTCATCTCCAGCGAAGTTCGGGTACAGACCGAAGCCAGTTTCAGCCATTGGTTCCATTCCAGCGAAGTTCGGGTATAGGCCGAAATCTAGTCCAGCCGTTGGCACAGCCCCAGCGAGAACACGAGCCATATAGTAATCCATCCCCACGGAGAGAAAATAATGGAATCTGTTATATACATCCTCAAAAAAAAGGAATACCAAGAAAGAGTGGTGATACAGCCCCTTGTTATTGATTTCTGATGCAGATTATCATCAAGACAGGCAATGAGGTTACTCAATAACCAAGATTTATCCCCATCAGAGTCAATGGAGCTATCATGAACAACTTTATCCCCAACAGATCAAGACAAGAATAGTCTGCAATAGCAACATAGAATCTGATTATCTATCGGTATAGAGCCTGCCAGCAACTGACTGATAATGCTGTGACGAGGGTTATCACGGGTGTCATTATCCCTAGTAGAAACTAACGTAATACAGCAGTGATAACCCCACCTCCTCAAAAGGTATCCGGCAGTCCTCGCATACCATATCCTGCCTTACGTCCTCTTCGCCTTTGCATTTCAAGTGTCTAGCAATCTTTATCCTGCTCATTCCACTGCATTGCATGAACATGATAAAGAGGGGCATCTGTAGACACTCGAAATTTCATGGCCTCGATACTAACACTGTAGGAGAGTAAAATCGTCCAATCAAATCAAATCTGGTCACCAATATCGGTCCTTCAAATCAAATTCGATCACCAATACCGGACCTCCAGATCAAATCCAGTCACCAATACCGGTCCTTCAAGTCAAATTCGGTCACCAATATCGGTACTTCAAGTCAAATTCGGTCACCAATACCGGTCCTTCAAGTAAAATTCGGTCACCAATACAGGTCCTTCAAATCAAATCTGGTCACCAATACCGGTCCGTCAATTCAAATCTGGTCGCCAATGCCGGTCCTTCAAATCAAATCCGGTCACCAATATCGATCCGTCAAATCAAATCCAGTCGCCAATACCGGTCCTTCAAATCAACTCAGATCTCCAATCGGACCGTCAGATCAACCCCGATCTCAATATCGGGCCGTCAAATCAACTCTGATCTCCAATCGGACCATCAGATCAACCCTGATCTCAATATCGGGCCATCAAATCAACTCCGATCTCCAATCGGACCATTAGATCAACCCCGATCTCAATATCGGGCCGTCAAATCAACTTCGATCTCCAATCAGACCGTTAGATCAACCCCGATCTCAATATCAGGCAATCAAATCAACTTCGCTCTCCAATCGGACCGTCAGATCAACCCTGATCTCAAAATTGGGCCGTCAAATCAACTTCGATCTCCAATTGGACCGTCAGATCAACCCCGATCTCAATATCAGGCCGTCAAATTAACTCCGATCTCCAATTAGACCGTCAGATCAACCCCGATCTCAATATCGGGTCGTCAAATCAACTTCGATCTCCAATCGAACCGTCAGATCGACCCCAATCTCAATATTAGGCCCTTGAATCAACTTTGATCTCCAATCGGACCGTCAGATCAACCCCAATCTCAATATCGGGCCATTAAATCAACTCTAATCTCTAATCGGACCGTCAGATCAACCCCGATCTCAATATCGGGCTGTCAAATCAACTCTGATTTCCAATCAAACCGTCAGATCAACCCCAATCTCAATATCGGGCCATCAAATCAACTCTGATCTCCAATCGGACCGTCAGATCAACCCCGATCTTAATATCGGGCTGTCAGTTCAAACCCGATCACCAATATAGGGACCACCACAGCCCCGATCACCAATATTAGGATGTCAATGCAGCCCCAGTCTTAACCTGGGAGGTACAAATCAGCCCCAGTCTCAACCCGAGAAATGCAGGTCATCCCTGGTCTCAACCCGGGAAGTCAAGTCAACCTCAAGAACAAACCTGAAGGCTCACAACACCTCCAGAAGAAAACCTTGAACAACCACGGTAGCTTTAGACACAACACTGAGGACAAACATACTCGAATGGGATCCAAGTCTTGGAAACGACTCCTAGAAGTCAACTAAAGGTCGTGCCGATGCTGAAGGTAACCCCGGGAGGGGCAAAATGGTCATTTTACTAAACCTAAGCCGATTCGGTCAAATTCAAGCTGAATTGATGCCACCAAGGTTAGAACAAACCATAACGATGATCTCGAGTGCAAACAGCACAAGACAGCTCAACGGACAAACTACGGGGGAATCGAAGACCTGGTTATGAACACGTCTTCCTGGACCCAAAAAATGTTTTATCCCATGTCATTGTGACACTCTCGGCGAGGGCTTTTTGAAAAGGTATAGCACGCCTCAAATGGAAGCTCCGATCAAAAGTTAGAAAGTTTCGACTTCGACTATGCGTTGTTTGGAGTGCACGTACTTCGAAATGATGAAACCCAGCACCACATGCCCCACCAGGGGAGCCGCACCTCTACCTGCGGCAGCAGTAGGTAGGGTGGAGGCTCCTTGGTCTATAAATATGAGGCCACCCCCCCTCATTTTGATAAATTCTGAAACGCTAGCGAACCTCTGTCCGTTTGATTTTTTGACTTTTTTACTTCTTCTAAACCCAAATATTTTCACTCTAAGACATAGATATACCCACATACTACCACATATCAGAAAATAACCGGTAGATTTGGACGTTTGAAGCCCACTAAGTGGAAAAAAGCCCATGTAACAGTCCATTGTAAGTATTTTTACGATCAGAAAGTGAATACTACTTCTTTGCACTTTTATACACTTGAACGTTAAGTTTCGTTTTCTAAAAATGCCAGGAACTTAGTTCCGTGGCCGTGTTCGTCAAAATTTGGTACATTTTTATACATAAACTCAATTTCTGGCATTTCTACAACTTGGATTGACGATCCGTCAGCTCCAGCAGCTTCAATGCACTAGCACCTTCATTCTGGCAACTCTGTCGGACTGGGTTATCTTCCCAGTTCGGGTTTGGCCCCTTTTTGCATATATTTAACTGTATATATACTAACTTTTCAATTCTGTCAAGCCCGAATGTCAAATCCAAGGTAGTTTACAGCTTTTATATATATTTATGCATATATAAGCAGCCTTCACCATCACTGGGTTCTCTTTCCAGTCTTAGTTGACTATATTTATGTTAATATATATATATATATATATATTTATATATTTTAGTCCGGCCTGGATTATTTCGTGGCCTTTATACTGTTTTTGCCTCTTCGCCATTACTAGGTGATCTTCCCAGTCCCTGGTTGACTACTTTTCTATACATTTGCATTTCAATTCGGCCTGGATCATTCTGTGGCCTTTTTACTGCTTTTATATATATTTATGCATATGTAAGCAACCTTCTCCACCATTGGGTTCTCTTTCCAGTCTTAGTTGACTACTTTTCTCTCAAATATATATATATATATATATATATATATATATATAACCGTATATATATTACTTTACTCACTTTTCTTAAACTGCTGCTTTAAATATTCATTTTATATGAATTGGCATTGGCATATCTGCGGGGGACTAGATTTATTTAAATGTCGCCAACTCAAGTTTTCAAACGGTTCAAAACATGTCCAGACTGAATCGGGAAGCAAGAATGGCTGAGATTTCCTTAAATCTAGCTTTCTTTCTAGTTTCAGCTTCAAAAGCAAACTCGCAGCCTTTAGATCGCTATATAGTGGGAACGAGATATTTTGGCCACGCGCAGCCAGGATTTACTGATGAATCCTTGGTTCCATTGCGACGTGAGGATGTATATATCTGCTTCTGTACAAATTTGAACTATGCAGGTTTATTGGCTACTCATATATAAGCCTAGGAATCGTTGGATTCATAATCAAAACGATCGGAATCTGATTCCCACGATGGACAAAACACCAGTTTACGAATGTACCCTGCCAATTTTTCTATAAAATGTACATACAAAAAGACCTTAAAACGGTTATCCGGATTTAAGTTCTCAACATAGTGAAATGTGGTTTGTCGTGTCAGCTTCCCTCCAATGGTTTTCATGCCTATGAGGAGATCCGACACTTGTATTTATTTCTCACCATTCACATGCAGCCTTAAGGCTATAAAGATAAAAATTGGAAGTATCAACATGCTTCAATTCCTATATTAGCGTAAGGGTTTGACAAATATCTTTCAAAACATCATTCATGTCAATAGAAATTTCTAATGTGAAAGTAGTACAAGTGATCCTTGGACTTTAGATCATCATAGTATCTTGTATGTAATGAATTTTACTTTGACTTATTCCTTAAGGCCCTTTATGATATATAAAAGGGTATGCTTGGATATAATGAGTTACATATGGAGATAATGAATGATCAATAAAGAATCTACCACTTCTAGTAAAAGAGGATATATGTCCTATGTGATTCGTTAAATGACAACCTATGAATCCTTGGCCAAGGTGGAATGAAATTAGAAAGGAGTTTCTAATTTGCATTATATGGAGTTGCACATTTTCTAATCGAAATACATATAATTAAATAAAATAAGACTTGACAGTAAATCCATGTCTTATATTTAATTGGGACACTGTATGGTGGAAGGATTGAATTGTACGGTAACTATTAACTCACAGGTTCTTTTATGATTAATGTTGAAATCTATATTATCTGAAAAGTCGTTGATCGCTAGGGAGGCTTATCCCTATTGTAGAATAAATATTATTTATTTAAATAAATTATTAGTTTAATTTATTTATTTAAATAAGATTCAAATTGTTCTAATTGATTTATTCACAACCGATTTAATATAGAGAACCTAAAGGGTCACACCATAAAAGGAAGAAGAATTATTTAAGAAGATAATGACATAATCATAATAATGAATTAAGTGTAATTAATTTAATCTATGGTGATAGAATAAATTAAATAGCTTAGTGTTTATTATTTAATATTTTGGAAATATTAAATATAAATTAATAAGAGGAGTCTTATTAATATTATTACAACTATTATTATTATTTTAATTCTAAAGGAGTTTAGAAATTAATTTAATATTAGTACTCTCAATTATTCCTAATGAGATTAGGAGGCAAATTAATTAAGGAGTTTAATTAATTAAATTTTAATATGTTGGAAAGCCTAATTAATTAATAAAAGGAACCCTATTCTAATTAGATTAGTAGGATTAACCTAATATCTATATAAGAGAGTCTTAAATCAGATATAAGATATATGTGATTCCAAGAGTTGGAGAGTACAACATATTTTCTACAGAGAATAGAAAAATAGTTTAGCCAACCACCCATCTTCCTGAGTAATTCCCCTTCATTGGTGGATCACCTCTAGAGGGCAAACACTTGGGTGGCTAACGTTGATCAAAGGAAGAAGCCACTACAGGATATTCAAGGAGATCAAGGAGAAGCAAGGAGTAGAACTCATACCAGTGGAAGCTAGAATCTAAAAGGGTATGATTCTGATTCATCCTTACTTTTCTGTTATTGATAATTGAGCACATAGCATGATCATGGAATGGGTTTGTATACAAATTTTAAAAACCTATGTTTCGCGCTTCCGCCCTTTAATTGTGTAATTTGATTGCATGTATGTATTACATACAAACCCAACAGTTTTAGCCTATTTAAAAATAGCAAACAAATTTGGAAAATTGCAAGAAAATTATTTTGTAACTAAAATATCATATACTGATATTCTCCATAATATAAAAAAAAATAAGTTAGTTTGGTATTTTTCATGCCTATAGATAAGTTCAGAATAAATGAGAAAATTAAGTTATATTACGTTATAAAATTTGAAAATGTGATTTTAATAATTAAATGATCATTATATGATTTAATAAGACTTTATGAGGGTCTTTTGGTTATTTTTAATAAAATATTATATGAATGACATATTATGTGTGTTAAATAAAATAAATAGTAAGAGATAAATATTTAAATTAAATTATTTATAAATAAATAAAATATTATTAAATAATTAATAATATTACTAAATAATTGAAATATTATTAAATAATTAATAATATTTATAATTGATTAAGATATTATTAAATGATTAATAGTATTACTAAGTAATTGAAATATTATTAAAGGATTAATAATATTTATAAATGATTAAGATATTAATAATATTAAGAAGTGATTAAAATATTATTAAATGATTAATAATATTACTAAGGAATAAAATATTATTAAATAATTAATAATATTACTAAAGGAATAAAATATTATTAAATAATTAATAATATTACCAAAGGAATAAAATATTATTAAATGATTAATAATATTAGACGACAGTTTAAGATGAATGATAGAGAGGTTAAGAAGGCTTAATGAGATTATTAGGCATTCAATAGAATAAAAAGTAATTGTAAACTGTTGAGTCAGAAATCGTCAAAGCAAATTAAATCGACTAGAGTCGATCCACTTATGACGTAATAAAACGTGCAATGAGGTTTAACGTAAATAAATCGAATGGATAATAAAGAGTCCTAGAAAGACTTGAACACATGATTGCGCATTGTGTTTCAAGATCTAAAAAGGGAAAATAATGAAAGATAAAGTAGAGCTAGCATAAATGACTAATAAACGTCGTTATGTAGCTAATTGGGTTTGTATATGCACTTAATCGTGTAGGGCAAAGGAAGAACAAGTTATACTAATCGCACAAAGAATGCTTCGTGGCAAGTTCTTCAGTAACTTGCTCTTACGTAATAATATGTATTAAACCATGTTATGGTTGTTAATGTAATACGTGCTTTATATGAACTCGTTGGTTACATGAATGTTATGTGACTAAATGCAAAGCATGAAATATGTGAAGTATGTGTTAAATTTACAACATGAAGAATATATTGTGTTGTATGATAAGTATGAATGATACAGAGATGCATATCATAAAAGGTATTGTAGCGCCCCTAAATCCGGGTCTCCAGAATCTCGGACATGGTGCGTCACGATACATCATGTTTATACATATTATATAAACTAATGTAAAACATATAAACATATATTGTTTATTTCACATGATTCTATAACATATCCTAAGGTCTTTTAATCTTAATAGAATGCATAGCTTAAGTAATTAAAAAAGTTTACAAGATTATCTGTATATGATAACTAAATAGTTATGAATGTATAAGAATCTATTCTTGTAATTTGCCTTTGCCTTTGTCTTTCTTTGAGCCTTCGTCTTAATCTGAAATTTGTTATCATGATATAGCAAGGGTGAGCAACGACTTTGCTCAGCAAGTTTAAATACAACAAGGATATATCATGATTGAAAGAAAGAATAAGCTTTCTAATTTTCAACAATATAATAATTGTGAAAGAGCATAAATCAGAGTTTCAATAAATGAATGACTGAACCAATAATGTTTAATGTCAACAAGGACCACGAACAACTTTAACTGAACCTTAGAGTTATGAAGGTGATCAACCTTTCATACATAATGAATATATGCAACATGCACTAAGTGCGAATTAATAATCAGTATAGATGTGAATAATCAGCAATAATTATTCACTACAATGCTTTAAAAATATAACTCAAGTTTGAGTTAGAGAAAACTTGCAATAAATGCGAATATTCAATAATAATTTTAGATGTGGAATAATCAACAATAATTATTCACTACCATTCTTGAAAAATAATAACTCGAGTTTAAGTTAGGGAACTTGCATGTACCGTCGATTATTGCTACGCAATCTAATTTAATCTCTAATACAAAGACCTATCATTAATAAGATCGATCTCTCAATTAGCATATCACATTATACCTCATAATACTACTACTTTAGATTTAACACTTATTCTTTTATTTATAAGTTATTATTTATAACTATTAAATCATATAACCAATTATAAATAAAACTCCTTGTACTATACATGAAATAATTTCAGCATTATAATTGTTTATAAAATAAATATTTATCAATTATATTTAAAATAAATTGAGCATTATAACTGCTTGTAAAATGAATATTCGTTTACTATGTTTGAAATCAATCGAACATTATAACTGCTTTATAAAATGAATATTCGACTATTCTATTAGAGATAATTTCAACATTATAACTTCTTATAAAATGAATATTCTTACTAAATACTTGAAGAAAATCGGACATAGCAACTGCTTATAAAAGTATATTTTCTACTTTATAAGAGAAATAAATCGGACATTATAACTGCTTGTAAATAGGACTTTTGTACTATTTACTTAAAATAATTTGGGCATTATAACTGCGTATAAAAGTATATTTTTACAAAATATACAAAGAAGAATAAAAATAATAACAACTAGAGTAAATACCTCTTGAAGTTGCAAGCTTTAAAATCCTTTGCAATCTTGAAACTCACCAAAAACTTTCCTCTCTCCCTCTCTCAACCGAAATTCTCCTTTCTCTCTCTCTAACTCTATTTTTGGTTTTGAAAAAACTGAGGAGAAATGGCTCCTATTTATAGGAAAACATAGTTTCGATAATTGCACGTTAGGGGGCTCAGCTTCTTACAGTTTGCCCTCGGCTTATTATAGTTTGGTACCTAGGTTAATTATATTTTAGTACCTCATTAATTGCACTTTAGTCCCTCGATGACATCTTGATGACATCATTTTTTGTGCTTCTTTAATGCTGATGTCATGCTTATATCATGCTTGCATCATCTGTATTTTTTAAGGATGATGTCATACTTGCATCATGCTTGCATCATCTCTTCTCTGATTGGTTGATTTAAGTTCACATGGATTGGAGGGTATTTTGGTCATTTCATAAATAATTTTTAGGGTAGTTTTGTCATTTCACATTTTTTCCTTAAATTTTAACCCTTAAGATTTGCTAATTAGCATAAGAGTTTGCAAATTAGGGTTAGGGTTTTCAAATCTTAAATTAGAATTTCTAAATGAACATTAGGGATTCTAACTGCATATTAGGATTTTCTAATTAGGTTTACTTAACATTAATCACATAATGTACATACACATAATCTTTAGCTAATCTCACCAAATCTCTCCAATATCTTTACAAAATCTTTCATAATCTTCTCTTTCTCTTTTCTATCTCTTATGTTGCTTGTAAATCTACACAAAATCTTCCATAATCTTCTCTTTATCTTATGTTCCATAATCTTCTCTTTCTAGGGTTTAGAAATTTTTGTAACTTATATTTCTCTATTCTCATTCAAATAGTAAACCCTATAGGTTTTACTTGAAAATTTTAATTTATTCCTCAAATTCCCATCTAGGTTTTATCCTTTAACTTTTATTTTAATCATTTAAGATCTTATAAATTTTCGGGTTGTCACAGGTATGATGCATATAGAAATGCATGAAGCATGGGTAGATGCATTGACTAAAATTTTTGATGCATGAATATATGAAATTTGTATGCTATGTGAAACATGAAAGGTATAGACTGTTGAACTAGCTGAGTCGTCGTGCTCATTCCTTACAAAAATAAAACTTTTGCAAATATTGAAGAAATCATTGAAGATATCGGATTATAGAAGATGTATGTTGTGATAAAGAGCATTCAACATAACTATTCTGACAATTTAACTAATGGTTAGTAAGTTGATAAATCGTTTAGTTATAAGAAACGATTTGTATATGTTACGAGAGAGTTGAAATTAGATGGTGAGTTATATTTACTCATAAATGTTGTAAAGGAAATGAATTAAATTGTTATGAACTTGTAAAATGGTGTGGATAATCTAGATTGTTGGATTAGGTATCCAAGTTGTGGGATTAGGCGTTTGGTTTGCTGGATTTTAGGTATTCGGCTTACTAGATTATAAAGGACTTATAAAGTGAAAGATTAAATATTAATTCACAAGTTATATGATAAAATATTGGTACAGTCGTACTCTTTAATGGTTGATGTATAGTAACTGGGCTAAACGATTCCTTCAGGGAGCAAATGTATATACGAACTAGTAACCGATCTAACTCGCTGTGAAAAACAGTGTAGACGAGACGAAAACTAGTTTGTTGGTTATTTGTGGGAAATCACTCATCATACTATATTAAACACTGTTAAAGACTTGATGTGTGCTAGGTTTAGACTTGTGAATATCAATTAAATTATAGATCATGAACGATCTACAATTGTAATAACCAATTATAAAGGTTACAGATTCTGGAACAGAAGGGAATAATGTATTAATTGGCATAAAGGCCAGGTTATATTCATTTAGTTATGAATAAAGATGGTATTTATTAAGATGTTTGTAGCACCGTAACGTACCAGTTCTGAGGTTCTAGAGACCCGGATTTGGGGGCGTCATAGGTTGGTATCAAAGCTGTAGGTTATAAACCTTAGGTAGGGTTACCTTAAGCTATAACCACAGAGATGGAAATATGGAATAAACTCAGATCGAGTTTAAGTGATAAGAGATGAATTCAGGAAATTCATCATTAAAGATAATAATAAGATAAATAAGATTTAAAGAAGAATCTTGAAGAATTATAAGATAAGAATCTGGAGTTACCTGACTCTAGTAATAAAGATGAAAAGTGATAACAAATAGACAAGGTCTATAAGATGAAAAGTCTAAAATCATAATATAATATGATTAAAGCGAAAGATAAGAAGATCGTAAAATAAAAAGATCATAAGATAGAAAAGAATCGTAGTATAACATGTTTATAAGAAAAGGTCACAACGTGATCCGATGAGGTTATAGGAGGATAGATGGTCAATCTATTGGTTGAAAATTTTATAGTAGAATTGTTATACGACAGTTGTACTATGAAATTGTACTATGTAAACTCAAAAAAGAGTTGTAGATGATGGGATACGGATTAAACGAAATTTGTATTGAGTAAAGAGAATTTAGGATCATGTGGGATTTCAATTGAGGATTCATGTGATAGCTGAGTTGTACAAACCTTTGTACGGGCGGGGGTTTTGTGCTTGGTTTAACGACTACTTAGTTTATCGTATTGAGTAAAGAGAATTTAGGATCATGTGGGACTTCAATTGAGGATTCATGTGATAGCTGAGTTGTACAAACATTTGTACGGGCGGGGGTTTTGTGCTTGGTTTAACGACTACTTAGTTTATCATATTAATAATAATTGAAATATTGGTGTCGCGCTATTCGCTATATGTATGTTGAGAAGGCGATTCTTTTCTCATGTGTATAATGAATAGGTAAAGAATATAAGATTAAGTGCGAGTTCTTAAAACTCATACATATGGTAAGTTTGTGACTCATAATTGTATGGTATGTTTTTGAACCCCTAAGCGTATGGAAAGTCCCTGACTGGTTCTTGGACTACATATTAATAGGACAAGTTTCTAAACTCATATTATTGTGGACAGTTCCTGAACTCCTAACGTGTGGTATGTTTGATGAACTATACTGGGGTATAGAAAAGTTATGGATGAAGAATTGAGGATTTTTAATTTTTAATGGTGATAGAATAGATAAAATTATTAAGCAATGAATCATTGAAGAAAATTTGAGTTGATGGAGGAAGCATAGGTATTCCAAATCTTCTAGCTATGCTAGACTTTGAAATTTTTGAAATTAAGCTATAATCGCACTGATGTGCCTTTAAAAATATAAATGAATTTTTGTTCTCAGCAACACATGGTTACAAATGTGTAGAAGTGGGCTTCGGACCACTAACACATCGTTACCTGTTGCGGCATGATAACACCAAAAATAATTTTTTTCAGTGGCTTTGAACTGTTTAAAGAAGAGTCTACGCTAATTGTTTCGGCTAGACCAAAATAATTTGAGATATCAAAATGTATTTTATATATCATTAATGCATCATTTAACCTGGTGCAAAGATGATAAAAATAATGGAGTTATCAATGCAGAATTACCTAGTGTTGGATGTAATCTAAGGATCGTCAGCCCACTATGGTATGATGTAGTATGACAAAATCATAAAATGACGAAATCCTCAAACGGACTGTAAATACATTGCGGTATCATGACGTCATAAAATAATTTTTAGAATTTTAAAGAAAAGATAAGTGCCAATTAAATTTGTCCAGATACATGTTTCGATTGATATTTGAATTATTAGTATATGTCTAAGCTAAATGATTCAACTAAACAAATGTTTATGAAAATTCAAGTATCTCTTTGAGAATTTATCCCGAATCAAATTATTTAGGTGCGGAATCTGATGCTAAGTCTGAGGTGAACAACCCCGAAAAATGGGAATATACTAATTGGATAAAATATTCCAATCTAATAATTCATATAGTCGTTTCGAAAACTAAGGTGCGATAGGCTGATCACCTAACGTACTCGACTGGGTAGTTTGCCTTCTTCATGATTGTAAACATACCTAGTACAACATGGTTAACAGAATTGGTTGCGGTGAATACCGTTAAACTTGAGAGTTCATGGTCTATATGATCCCTTAGCATGATATGAAAAGTTTTAACTCCTTAGAGAGAAGTCATATAAGAATGTGATGATAGAAGAGCACCTCATAGAAGGAAGCAATATGTACTCATTAAATTGAGTATAAAATCAGATAAAGGTTAAATTAAAAACCTAGTTTTGATGAATAATGAAATAGAAATTTGTAGACTGTAATTTCGAGAACAAAATTCTTAGAAGAAAGGGTTGGCTATATGTACTTATGGTGCAATAGTGATTCCGGGGGCAGAATCCTTATAAGGGGAGAAGAATGTGACAACCCAAAAATTTATAAGATTTTAAATGATTAAAATAAAGGTTAAAAAATAAAAGCTAGATGGAAATTTGAGGATTTACTTAAAAATTTTAAGTAAAACATATATGATTTATTATTTAAATGAGAATAGAGAAAATACGGGTTATAAAATTTCAAAACCCTAGAAATGGAGTAATACGCATTTGAAGGAATGTTAAGGATAAGGTATAACGATACCTACAAATTTGATGCGAACTGAATAGTGTAAGAAATTTTATAATGATACATGTGAAAATTTTATTAAGGAAATAAAATTTTACATGAAGGGCTACTATGAGTTTAAAAGCATATGAGTATATGTATAGACATATATATATATATATATATATATATATATATATACACACTTAGTGATGTGCTATATATAATGTAGCAAGAGGAATAATAATGATAAATACAGTATGAGATTTGTGGGACATGTCTCAAAGTTATAAATTATTTGGTATGAGTATTATGTGATGGTTATCTTTGTTTATTATATAAACAAATAAAAGAAACTAATGTAACCTAATTATATATTAGGAATGAGAAATTAAATAACCTAAGTGTTATGCTATAGAAGAATAATAGTATTTAAAATATATACTAACCCTAAGAGATTTATTTTATACATCTCAACTAATTAATTTTATAACCTAATTAAAGCAAGTCTAATTGGGTTAAGAAATTAAAAGTACATAAGTAAGAATTTAAATCACAATTGAGTGAATAGAAACCCTAATCAAATGATTATGGTAAGATAAATTAAAAGTATTGGACTAGTGTTAAATTACATGGCTCAAGTAATTATTAGGTAGCTCAATGAGAATTTTTTTAGTAACCCAAAATAATGGGATATGTACTAGCAGAATAACTATGGTTAGGAACTAACAATACAGTTAAATGTAGGAAAAGTGTTGGTATATAAAGGTGGGCCCCACTAGTAATGATGGGTGATGATTGTTAAGAAATTTTCTAAAAAATTTTTTGAAGTGGCAAAAGACTATTTTGCCCTAACAAAAAATTATTAATGACTTTTGTGTCCTAGGAAGGAAATTTCTAGGAAGTTTCCTAATAATAGAGGAATGACAATTTTGCCCCAAGAGAAATTTGTTAATGACCATGGCATCCTTGAAGGAAATTTCTAGGAAATTTCCTAATTTTAGTAAAATGACAATTTTGTCCTTAAAGAAAATTGATTATGACCAACATGTCCCATGAGAAAATTTCAAAAAATTTCCTTGAGATGACTTAAAGACCATTTTGCCCTTTCCTAGTAATGGTTAAAGACTACTTTGCCCTTGGTCTTTATTTTCTATACTAACTTGACAAAACAAAAGAAAGAAAGGAAAAGAAAAGATACTCTCTCTCCTTATTTCCACCCTTCTTGTCCAACCAAATAGAGGGAAAGAGAGAGATAGATCAGCCATGAAAAAGAGAGGAAGAAGAGAGGAAGAAGAGAAAAAAGGAAAAAGAAAGAAGCTAGAGGAAGAACATCAAATGTATAACAAAACCTAGCTAGTTTAATGTATTTTGTTTTAGATCAAGCGATGGGTTTATGATATCAAACCATATAATGGTAGATCTACATGATATATGATATTTCATGCATAGATCTAGCCATTTTAAGGGTTGAAGAGCTTGAACAAAGAAGAAGAACAAAATCTGTTTTTGGCTCAAGAAATCCTGAATTTCAGTCCACTTTGGACCTTTACCATTTAAAATTACAAATTAATTTTGTGATCCGTCAAAGAGGTGAGTTAGATACATGAGTTATCGGATGAACTCAAGTGGTGGCACTCAAAAATGTTAAACGGATCAACCGTAGTATCATTTTTCGTAAAACACTCTCTGCCGACAAAAATATAGAAAAATCAAATGAGTTTTCTGGCCATTTTTGGTGAAGGAAGTTTCAGACACTTTTGTTGCTTTAAAAATTCTTACCTTTTTTGATATGATACTATATCAAGTTAAATAAGTCATGTCTAAAGATGGGGATTTTTGGATGTCTAGAAAGGGAGATATGGATTTTACAAGAAAGTATGATTTCAAAAGTAAACTGTAATAACTCAGTGAGTTCAACTTAGAAAAATATGAAATTGTTACATAATGCCTTGTTGGATAATATGTAGCTACCGTATGAATTTCAGAAGTTTTGGACAAAAAGATAATTTATGATAGATGTTATTATTTTGGATTGTTTTAGCCTATTTAAAAATAGTAAACAAATTTGGAAAATTGCAAGAAAATTATTTTGTGACTAAAATATCATATACTAATATTCTCCATAATATAAAAAAATAATAAGTTGGTTTGGTATTTTTCATGCCTATAGATGAGTTAAGAATAAATGAGAAAATTAAGTTATATTGAGTTATAAAACTTGGAAATGTGATTTTAATAGTTAAATGATCATTATTGATTTAATAAGACTTTATGAGGGTCTTTTGGTTATTTTTAATAAAATATTATATGAATGACATATTATGTGTGTTAAATAAATTAAATAGTAAGAGATAAATAATTAAATTAAATTATTTATAAATGAATAAAATATTATTGAATGATTAATAATACTACTAAGTAATTGAAATATTATTAAATGATTAATAATATTTATAAATAACTAAGATATTATTAAATAATTAATAATATTACTAAGTAATTAAAATATTATTAAAAGATTAATAATATTTATAAATGATTAAGATAATAATAATATTAAGAAGTGATTAAAATATTATTAAATAATTAATAATATTAATAAGGAATAAAATATTATTAAATAATTAATAATATTACTAAAGAAATAAAATATTATTAAATAATTAATAATATTACTAAAGGAATAAAATATTATTAAATGATTAATAATATTAGACGACAGTTTAAGATGAATGATAGAGAGGTTAAGAAGACTTAATGAGATTGTTAGGCATTCATCAGAATAAAAAGTAATTATAAACTGTTGAGTCAGAAATCGTCAAAGCAAATTAAATCGACTAGAGTCGATCCACTTATGACGTAATAAGACGTGCAATGAGGTTTAACATAAATAAATCGAATGGATAATAAAGAGTCCTAGAAAGACTTAAACACATGATTGTGCATTGTTTTTCAAGATCTAAAAAGGGAAAATAATGAAAGATAAAGTAGAGCTAGCATAAATGATTAATAAACGCCGTTATGTAGCTAATTGTGGCTGTATATACACTTAATCGTGTAGGGCAACGGAAGAACAAACTATAATAATCGCACAAAAAATGCTTCGAGGCAAGTTCTTCAGTAACTTGCTCTTATGTTATAATATGTATTAAACTATGTTATGGTTGTTAATGTAATACGTGTTTTATATGAACTCGTTGATTACATGAATGTTATGTGACTAAATGCAAAGCATGAAATATGTGAAGTATGTGTTAAATTTACAACATGAAGAATATATTGTGTTGTATGATAAGTATGAACGATATAGAGATGCATATCATGAAAGGTATGATGCATATAGAAATGCATGAAGCATGGGTAGATGCATTGACTAAAATTTTTGATGAATGAATATATGAAATTTGTATGTTATGTGAAGCTTGAAAGGTGTAGACTGTTGAACTAGCTGAGTCGTCGTGTTCATTTCTTGCAAAAATAAAACTTTTGTAGATATTAAAGAAATCACGGAAGACATCGAATTATAAAAGATGTATGTTGTGATAAAGAGCATTCAACATAATTATTTTGACAATTTAACAAATGGTTAGTAAGTTGGTAACTCGTTTAGTTATAAGAAACGATTTGTACATGTTACGAAAGAGTTGAAATTAGATGGTGTGTGACGCCCCCAAAATAGGTTCAATACTCAACCCATTCTGAGTCGCCAAATACATGGTACAGAATCCAAATACAATCTTTTATAACATACGATCGTGCAAAATACGACCACACAAACTGTGAGTTTCAATACAGATCATATATAATACGAAATATAAACACTCAAATTCAATCCTCATTTATTATAATTATTATCACACTATTCTACAAAATAGTGAGGACTGTTTCTGCTCTAACTCTGACCATCACCCAGTTCCCCGACTAGTCCTTGCGACATTCTCATTTCCTGAAGAGGACAATAGCAGAAAAGGGTGAGCTCAACTAGCCCAGTAAGAATATTATGACTAAGATAATGAAAAATAATTTACCGTTAGTCTTCAACAAATCAGATAAAATATTATGGACAACAAGTTTTAGATCAACAACTGCAGCGAAATTTACAATTCATTAGAAGAGTTACATAGAGAATGATGTCTACTATCTTCTATGATTTAAAAGTCCATCATCAATATTTTATCCCTGTAACATCAATCAATATATATCTCAAATTAAATATTCATCTTTGCACTATTGACCAAGGATATTCATTTGTATCACCAATGGTCATGTTCATCTCAACACATGTTCATCTTTGCACTACGGGCCAAAGATATTCATTAGATAATCGTTCATCTTTGCACTACAAGCCAAAGATATTCATCAAGTAATCATTCATCTTTGCACTACAGGCCAAAGATATTCAGTTATATCACCATTTAGGACTGAAGATGATGAAAAATAATATAAATAACGAATCCAGTGAGACAAAGGACAAAGATTGGGGATTCGTAATTTAATTTATCCAAGTTCAAGAATACTTCATAATAATCAATTATGGGGCAAAATTCAAGAATGAAGATAAAAACGTGGATCCAATCAAAGATAGGAACCATAACAGACATCTTGGACAAAGAAAAGAAAATTTAATTTTTCTGTGTATAGTGTCGTATTCGTGAATAGTGTCGTATACGTAAATAGTAACCTCAACATGAAAAGGTCAAAATTTCATAGTAAAATTCATACCAACATTCCAATGAAATGATACTAGATGAAACGCAAAATTCGAAGAATTTCTGATCATTTTAGGAATTATAGAAGCAATACTTACCGTAGTAAGTTTTAATTTGGGTATATGAAGTGAAATATTATCGCTTTCATAATATGGAATATGAAAGAAAATAATATTCTTTATGAATATTGAAAGGAAATAACATCATTTATGAAAAAAATAATATCCTTTACTTTAGTAGAAACTGAATTTGACTGGGATATCGGATATTATTCTGAGAAAATCTTGCATAAAAAGCTACACTCAAAGTATCCTTATACTCAAGAGAAATACTCACAATACTATAGAATAAGAATTTCTGATATTGAAGATGTGTGTAAGAAGGAGGGGTAACCTTCCTCTTATAGTGCAGCTTCGGAGGGAAAAACAAACTGATGAGCCTAACTTTCTGCCAACTTTCATGCCTAACTTCTGCCTAATTCCTTATTTTCCAAGGTTAACGCCCCAGTCTTTAGAAAACACACTTTGCAGGCGTTCCACCAACCCCCACTTTGGAAAAAAAAAAGAATACGCAGAGGAGAATTCAAAATGTGCACGGAATGTTCAAACCAAAATGATAAAATTCATTCCACTTTTATTCACATGCTGGAGATTATATATTATAATAATAAAATTACTATTATAAAAAAATTATATTATTATATTATCACATTATTATAATGTAATATTATAATAATATATTTGAATGAATATTTTATCGGAGAAAATAATTGCCAAACTTTCAATAAATATCTCATTCTTAAAAATTCCTTCATTTATATCAAAATTGAATAAATATTTACTTTTCATATTTATCAACAATTTAATTATTCACAAATAATATTACAGAACTACAATATTGACAACCAGGTCGTTCCCAAGAAAGAGGGGACTTTTCGATAAAGATTTCTCTTTATTGGTGTGCAATTAACTAACCCCTTTCCTAGACAGAACTTCCTTAGACATTGTCAAAAATGCTATCTAATAATATTATTCAAATAATATGAATTATTGATTTGATAATGTGAAATACTGTGCAGTGACAATTATTGAATCAATAATACAAAATATCAACGGTAGCAATTATTGAATCAATCATGTAAAATATTAACGTAGCAATTATTAAATCAATCATATAAAATATTGAACAGTAATTACTGTAATAATTATTGAGTAGTGACTTCTTACGTAAGAATCAATAATTAGAATTACTGTGCAATACCGTGTGCTACTGTGCAACACCGCGTATTACTGTATTTTAACCACCGGGTATTTCAACAGTTCTAGCGGTAAAAGTTTTTGCTGTTATTATTAGAAAACTTATCCTTGTCGTTTTCTTCATCCGACAGTTTTTCGTTATGGGGCGTACAAATGGCTGCGCCATCATACGAATATTCCCTAACAACAAAAATATTCCACGACCAAACGAATATTCCCCGACAAAATGAATATTTTATTACCACTAGCTAACTTTGAAAATTTTGCACATATCTCCCATAACTTATCACATTTATCAAATTAACTCCTTACTATTTTAAAATAATATATAAAGAAAATTAAATCTTTATTCATAAAATTTGGGGTCTTACAACCTCCCCTCCTTATGAAATTTCGTCCTTAAAATTGATGTACGTACCTGGTATGTCGAAAAGGTGAGGATACCTCGCTATCATTTCTGATTCCAACTCTCAGGTCATTTCCTCAATATCATGGTTCCTCCACAAAATTTTAACTTGAGGTATAATCTTTGAGCGTAGAACATGTTCCTTCTTATCCAAGATCTTGACAGGTATCTCCTCATACGTTAAATCTTCAGCTATCTCGTCTGGTTCTAACTCAATAATGTGGTTTGGGTCTTTCACATATTTACGAAGCATGTATATATTAAAAACGTTATAAACACGAGACATGCTTGGCGGTAAAGCGAGTCTATAGGCCAAATTTCCTACTCGGTCAAGCATTTCAAATGGACCAATAAATCGTGGATTGAGCTTTCCTCTCTTCTCGAATCTCGTAACTCCTTTCCATGGAGCAACACATAACAATACATGGTCCCCAAAATTAAATTCCACGTCCTTTCGATGAAGATCTGCATAACTCTTTTGTTGATCTTGTGCGATTTGTATACGTTGCCGGATTATTTGAATCTTTTTCATAGTCATACGTACTAACTCCGGTCCCAACAATGTTGCTTCACCCACCTGGTCCTAGCATACTGGAGAACGACACTTTCGTCCATACAACACCTCGAATGGAGCTATACCTATACTTCCCTGATAACTGTTATTGTAAGAGAATTCCACCAATGGTAAGTACTTGTCCCAACTCCCTTTAAAATCTAGAACACAGAGTCTCAATAGATCTTCAAGAGTTTGAATAGTCCTTTTCGATTGTCCGTCCGTTTGTGGATGATATGTCGAACTGAATCGTAAATTCGTGCCCATAGCTTTCTGCAAACTAACCCAAAATCGTGAAGTAAATCTTGAGTCACGATCTAAAACTATGGTTACTAGCATGCCATACAATCTCACAATCTCATTTACGTACATACGAGCAAGACGTTCAAGTGAATAAGTCTCTCGTATAGGCAAGAAATGAGCAGACTTGGTTAATCTATTGACAATAACCCAAATCGCATATATGCCTTGAGAAACCTTGGGAAGACCCGTAAAGAAATCCATGGTAATGTGTTCCCACTTCCACTCTGGAATCTTAAGTGGTTGCAATGGACCCTTTGACACTTGATGCTCCGCCTTAACACGTTGACACATTAAACACCTCGAGATAAAATCCACGATCTCTCTCTTTATATTGCTCCACCAAAATGTATGTCGAAGATCACGATACAGTTTAGTACTCCCAGGATAGATTGTAAAAGATGTGCTCTGTGCCTCCATCATGATTCTATACTTCAAATCAGAATCGTTAGGAACACAAAGTCTGGAGTTGACTCGAAGTATTCCTTCTTCATCGATTCTTGCTTCTAGAATAGCACCTTCTTGCACTTTCTTCTTCCTCTTCATCAGCTCCGGGTTTGTAACTTGAGCAGCTTTAACTTTATCAATTAAAGTTGGTTCTACACGTATACTTGACATCATCACGTGGGTCTTCAGAGTCTTGAACTCGATCTCCATCCTTTGTAAGTCACACAAAATGGCCCTTTGTGTTGACAGCATCGCACTCATTCCCGCATATGATCTTCGACTCAACGCGTCAGCTACCACGTTTGCTTTTTCAGGATGGTATTGGATGGTATGGTCGTAATCTTTCAACAGATCAAGCCAATGTCTTTGCCGCATGTTGAGTTCCTAGAAATATTTAAGGCTCTTATGATACGTATAAATCTCCACTTTCTCCCCATACAGGTAGGGTCTCCAGATCTTAACGTGAAAACGACTGCTGCCAACTCTAGATCATGAGTAGGATAATTCCTCTCATATTCTTTGAGTTGTCGCAAGGCATAGGCTATGACTTTCCCATGTTGCATGAGAACACATCCTAACCCTTTGCCCGAAGCATCGCTGTAAATGACTAATCCATCCGAACCAGATGGTATCGTCAGAACAGGTGCCGAAATGAGTCTCCTCTTGAGTTCTTGGAAGCTCTTCTCGCATTCCTTGTTCCATACGAATTTTGTATCTTTTTGAGTCAGCTGAGTTAATAGAGTAGCGATTCGAGAAAATTCTTCCACGAATCTCTGATAATAACCAGCTAAGCCAAGAAAGCTACGCACTTCGATCACTGACTTAGGTTGCTCCCAACTTTGTATTTCTTCAATCTTTGTCGGGTCAATAGATACTCCATGTTTAGATACCACATGCCCAAGGAATGCTACTTTCTTAAGCCAGAACTCGCATTTCTTTAACTTGGCATAAAGCTTGTTATCACGAAGCCTTTGGAGTACCAGCTTCAGGTGGTGCTCATGATCTTCACGGCTTTTGGAATAGATGAGGATGTCATCAATAAAGACAACCACGTACTGATCCAAATATTTCTTGAATACACGTTTCATCATATCCATGAAAGCAGCAGGAGCATTAGTCAATCCAAAAGACATGACTAAGAATTCATAATGCCCGTACCGAGTTCTGAATGCAGTTTTTGGAATATCCTCAGTTTTAATCTTCAGCTATGATATCCAGAACGAAGATCGATCTTTGAAAAAAATTGTGCACCTTGCAACTGGACGAACAGGTCATCAATATGAGGTAACGAATACCTATGTCTAACAACTCCCGATAGTCAATACAAAGTTGCATACTCCCGTCTTTCTTCTTTACAAATAAAATAAGAGCACCCCAAGGAGATGTACTAGGACGTATAAAACCGATGTCTAACAACTCCTGTAGTTGAACATTTAACTCCTGAAGTTCAATAGGAGCCAGTCGATATGGGGTTTTAGAAATGAGTTTTGTACCGGGCTCAAGGTCAATAAAGAATTCAACTTCACGTTCTGGGGGTAGACCGGGAAGTTCTTCAGGAAATACATCAGAAAACTCATTAGCAACAGAAATATCATTCAAACCTAACGTATTCTTATTTAGATCAGTAACATGGGCTAAGAAAGCTTGACATTTGTTTTTCAATAAACGAATAGCTTTACGACTTGAAATGATATTGACTGATTTTAGTGGTTTGGTGGTTGGAATTCGCACAACAGGTTAGTTAGGAATATGAAAACTAACAACCTTACGAAAACAATCAATTTTGGCATGATAAGTGGTTAACCAGTCAATTCCTAAAATCACATCAAATGCAAGTATTTTCAAAGATATAAGATCAACAGGTAGGGTGAGGGTACCAATTTGAATCAAACAAGAATTGTAAACTGTAGATGTAACAAAGGTTTCTCCTAACGGAGTTTCAACAGATAAGTCAAAGTCTAATTTCTCAGAAGTCAAGTTCAAACGTTGAGCACAAGTAGGTGAAATAAAAGAATGGGTAGCACCAGTATCTAATAAGGTATAGACTTTGCAAGAGTTTATGATTAGCTTACCCGTAATAACCTCATTCGGGTTCCTCGCTTGTTGGGCAGTTATGACAAAAGCTCTTCCAAGAACCACTGACTTTGACTTGCCAGGGACAACCTTTGGAGTCACCATCCCTACTGGACTTGGTTTCGCTACAGGACACACTCGAGCTATGTGCCCTTCCTTTCCACAATTATAACACACCTTGGATTACTGTGTGTAGTTGGGACTGATGTGTCCCTCTTGCCCGCATTTATAGTATACGACCGGCGGTCGTTCACCTCCCCTAGAAACAGTTGATGCTGGTGCTGCTATAGACGTTTTCACGTTCTCATTATTGTACCTTCTCTTCTTGAAATCTCCCCCTGATTCACTTCTTCTATTATCATGGCCACGATTACCAACGGAGTGGTTACCGCTTCTGTCATGATACTTTTCTCCGTGCTGGTTGTCATTGTTCTGATAACTGCTGCCACCGGTACGACCTTGGTTGTTGCCCTTGGTTGAACATAATCATTATCTCGTTCTAATAATTGGGCCCTGTTCACCATATCTGAATATAAAGAAAGTTTGTGAGAAATGAGGTACTGACGAATCTCGGGTTTCAAACCTCTTAGAAACATCCGCGTCATACGTTCCTCATTATCAACCAAATGAGATGCGAACCGGGATAACTCCGCGAACTTAGCCTCATACTGGGACACAGTCATGTTGTTCTGTTCCAGTTTGATAAACTCTACCTCCTTCATATGACGAATACTTTCTGGAAAGTACTTGTCATTGAACAGTTTCTAGAACTCTTCCCAAGACATCTTGAGTGCGGCAGGCTGGGTACGCTTCACAGATTCCCACCAGTAATTAGCCTCTCCATGGAACATAAACATGGCGAAAGGAACCTTTTGCTCCTTCGTGCATCCCAAGACATCAAATATCTTGGTAATTTGCTTAACCCACGTTTCTGCCTTGATTGCATCTGGCTTTCCCAAAAACTCTGGTGGTCACAACTCTTTGTACTGCTTGGCAGTGACAAGCCGCAAGTTGTTATTATTTCCACCGTATTATGAACACAAGTCTCCCTTGTCTGGTTTTGCATGAACTGCATAAAGCTTCTAAACATCCCATCATTCATCGTTTGATCGGTAGTGTTGTTTACAGGAGAAATATTGCCTTCCTGTTGCACGTTCTCCTGGTTGGTGATTAAAGGATTCTCAACGGTCTCATTCAGTCCATTGTTTAGATTTTTAGCTGCCATTCTTAAATACTGCCATAAAATAAGAGTTAATTAAACAAATTGAAATATCACATATTAACACTACGTTCTGACCGACCAATAACAAATAAGCTTAGATAGGACACACTAGCTAAGGTTTTACTCTTCTCTCCCCTCCTAGTTCTATTCCCAGATCTACGCTAGAGATCATATCCCTAAGCTCTGATACCAACTGTGACACCCCCAAAATAGGTTCAATACTCAACCCATTCTGAGTCGCCAAATACATGGTACATAATCCAAATACAATCTTTTATAACATACGGTCGTGCAAAATACGACCACACAAACTGTGAGTTTCAATACAGATCGTATATAATACGAAATATAAACACTCAAATTCAGTCCTCATTTATTATAATTATTATCACACTATTCTACAAAATAGTGAGGACTGTTACTGCTCTAACTCTGACCATCACCCTGTTCCCCGACTAGTTCCTGCAACATTCTCATTTCCTGAAGAGGACAATAGCAGAAAAGGGTGAGCTCAACTAGCCTAGTAAGAATATTATGACTAAAATAATGAAAAATAATTTATCATTAGTCTTCAACAAATCAGATAAAATACTATGGACAACAAGTTTTAGATCAACAACTGCAGCGGAATTTACAATTCATTAGAAGAGTTACGTAGAGAATGATGTCTACTATCTTCTATGATTTAAAAGTCCAGTTTTAATATTTTATCCCTGTAATATTAATCAATATATATCTCAAATCAAATATTCATCTATGCACTACTGGCCAAAGATATTCATTTGTATCACCAGTGGTCATGTTCATCTCAACACCTGTCCATCTTAGCACTACGGGCCAAAGATATTCATCAGATAATCGTTTATCTTTGCACTACAGGCCAAAGATATTCATCAAGCAATCATTCATCTTTGCACTACAGGCCAAAGATATTCAGTTATATCACCATTTAGAACTGAGGATGATGAACAACAATATAAATAACAAATTCAGTGAGACAATGGACAAAGATTGGGAATTCGTAATTTAGTTTATTCAAGTTCAAGAATACTTCATAATAATCAATTGTGGAGTAAAATTCAAGAATAAAGATCAAAACATGGATTCAATCAA
The DNA here is from genome assembly GCA_020205555.1 of Panax stipuleanatus. Taxonomy (NCBI): domain Eukaryota; kingdom Viridiplantae; phylum Streptophyta; class Magnoliopsida; order Apiales; family Araliaceae; genus Panax; species Panax stipuleanatus. The sequence continues at coordinate 47,844,880 of CM035126.1, read as the reverse complement.
AGATAAGAACCATAACAGACAACTCGGACAAAGAAAAGAAAATTTAATGTTTTTTGTGAATAGTGCCGTATACGTGAATAGTGTCGTATACGTGAATAGTGCTGTATATGTGAATAGTAACCTCAACATGAAAAAATGAAAATTTCATAATAAAATTCATACTAACTTTCCAATGAAATGATACTAGATGAAACGCAAAATTTGAAGAATTTCTGATCATTTAGGAATTATAGAAGCAATACTTACCGTAGTAAGTTTTAATTTGGGTATATGAAATAAAATATTATCGCTTTCATAATATGGAATATGAAAGAAAATAATATTCTTTATGAATATTGAAAGGAAATAACATCATTTATGAAAAAAAAATAATATCCTTTACTTTAGTAGAAACTGAATTTGACTGGGATATCGGATATTATTCTGAGAAAATCTTGCATAAAAAGCTACACTCAAAGTATCCTTATACTCAAGAGAAATACTCACAATACTATAGAATAAGAATTTCTGATATTGAAGATGTGTTTAAGAAGGAGGGGTAACCTTCCTCTTATAGTGCAGCTTCGGAGGGAAAAACAAACTGATGAGCCTAACTTTCTGCCAACTTTCATGCCTAACTTCTGCCTAATTCCTTATTTTCCAAGGTTAACGCCCCAGTCTTTAGAAAACACACTTTGCAGGCGTTCCACCAACCCCCACTTTGGAAAAAAAAAAGAATACGCAGAGGAGAATTCAAAATGTGCACGGAATGTTCAAACCAAAATGATAAAATTCATTCCACTTTTATTCACATGCTGGAGATTATATATTATAATAATAAAATTACTATTATAAAAAAATTATATTATTATATTATCACATTATTATAATGTAATATTATAATAATATATTTGAATGAATATTTTATCGGAGAAAATAATTGCCAAACTTTCAATAAATATCTCATTCTTAAAAATTCCTTCATTTATATCAAAATTGAATAAATATTTACTTTTCATATTTATCAACAATTTAATTATTCACAAATAATATTACAGAACTACAATATTGACAACCAGGTCGTTCCCAAGAAAGAGGGGACTTTTCGATAAAGATTTCTCTTTATTGGTGTGCAATTAACTAACCCCTTTCCTAGACAGAACTTCCTTAGACATTGTCAAAAATGCTATCTAATAATATTATTCAAATAATATGAATTATTGATTTGATAATGTGAAATACTGTGCAGTGACAATTATTGAATCAATAATACAAAATATCAACGGTAGCAATTATTGAATCAATCATGTAAAATATTAACGTAGCAATTATTAAATCAATCATATAAAATATTGAACAGTAATTACTGTAATAATTATTGAGTAGTGACTTCTTACGTAAGAATCAATAATTAGAATTACTGTGCAATACCGTGTGCTACTGTGCAACACCGCGTATTACTGTATTTTAACCACCGGGTATTTCAACAGTTCTAGCGGTAAAAGTTTTTGCTGTTATTATTAGAAAACTTATCCTTGTCGTTTTCTTCATCCGACAGTTTTTCGTTATGGGGCGTACAAATGGCTGCGCCATCATACGAATATTCCCTAACAACAAAAATATTCCACGACCAAACGAATATTCCCCGACAAAATGAATATTTTATTACCACTAGCTAACTTTGAAAATTTTGCACATATCTCCCATAACTTATCACATTTATCAAATTAACTCCTTACTATTTTAAAATAATATATAAAGAAAATTAAATCTTTATTCATAAAATTTGGGGTCTTACAACCTCCCCTCCTTATGAAATTTCGTCCTTAAAATTGATGTACGTACCTGGTATGTCGAAAAGGTGAGGATACCTCGCTATCATTTCTGATTCCAACTCTCAGGTCATTTCCTCAATATCATGGTTCCTCCACAAAATTTTAACTTGAGGTATAATCTTTGAGCGTAGAACATGTTCCTTCTTATCCAAGATCTTGACAGGTATCTCCTCATACGTTAAATCTTCAGCTATCTCGTCTGGTTCTAACTCAATAATGTGGTTTGGGTCTTTCACATATTTACGAAGCATGTATATATTAAAAACGTTATAAACACGAGACATGCTTGGCGGTAAAGCGAGTCTATAGGCCAAATTTCCTACTCGGTCAAGCATTTCAAATGGACCAATAAATCGTGGATTGAGCTTTCCTCTCTTCTCGAATCTCGTAACTCCTTTCCATGGAGCAACACATAACAATACATGGTCCCCAAAATTAAATTCCACGTCCTTTCGATGAAGATCTGCATAACTCTTTTGTTGATCTTGTGCGATTTGTATACGTTGCCGGATTATTTGAATCTTTTTCATAGTCATACGTACTAACTCCGGTCCCAACAATGTTGCTTCACCCACCTGGTCCTAGCATACTGGAGAACGACACTTTCGTCCATACAACGCCTCGAATGGAGCTATACCTATACTTCCCTGATAACTGTTATTGTAAGAGAATTCCACCAATGGTAAGTACTTGTCCCAACTCCCTTTAAAATCTAGAACACAGAGTCTCAATAGATCTTCAAGAGTTTGAATAGTCCTTTTCGATTGTCCGTCCGTTTGTGGATGATATGTCGAACTGAATCGTAAATTCGTGCCCATAGCTTTCTGCAAACTAACCCAAAATCGTGAAGTAAATCTTGAGTCACGATCTAAAACTATGGTTACTAGCATGCCATACAATCTCACAATCTCATTTACGTACATACGAGCAAGACGTTCAAGTGAATAAGTCTCTCGTATAGGCAAGAAATGAGCAGACTTGGTTAATCTATTGACAATAACCCAAATCGCATATATGCCTTGAGAAACCTTGGGAAGACCCGTAAAGAAATCCATGGTAATGTGTTCCCACTTCCACTCTGGAATCTTAAGTGGTTGCAATGGACCCTTTGACACTTGATGCTCCGCCTTAACACGTTGACACATTAAACACCTCGAGATAAAATCCACGATCTCTCTCTTTATATTGCTCCACCAAAATGTATGTCGAAGATCACGATACAGTTTAGTACTCCCAGGATAGATTGTAAACGATGTGCTCTGTGCCTCCATCATGATTCTATACTTCAAATCAGAATCGTTAGGAACACAAAGTCTGGAGTTGACTCGAAGTATTCCTTCTTCATCGATTCTTGCTTCTAGAATAGCACCTTCTTGCACTTTCTTCTTCCTCTTCATCAGCTCCGGGTTTGTAACTTGAGCAGCTTTAACTTTATCAATTAAAGTTGGTTCTACACGTATACTTGACATCATCACGTGGGTCTTCAGAGTCTTGAACTCGATCTCCATCCTTTGTAAGTCACACAAAATGGCCCTTTGTGTTGACAACATCGCACTCATTCCCGCATATGATCTTCGACTCAACGCGTCAGCTACCACGTTTGCTTTTTCAGGATGGTATTGGATGGTATGGTCGTAATCTTTCAACAGATCAAGCCAATGTCTTTGCCGCATGTTGAGTTCCTAGAAATATTTAAGGCTCTTATGATACGTATAAATCTCCACTTTCTCCCCCTACAGGTAGGGTCTCCAGATCTTAACGTGAAAACGACTGCAGCCAACTCTAGATCATGAGTAGGATAATTCCTCTCATATTCTTTGAGTTGTCGCAAGGCATAGGCTATGACTTTCCCATGTTGCATGAGAACACATCCTAACCCTTTGCCCGAAGCATCGCTGTAAATGACTAATCCATCCGAACCAGATGGTATCGTCAGAACAGGTGCCGAAATGAGTCTCCTCTTGAGTTCTTGGAAGCTCTTCTCGCATTCCTTGTTCCATACGAATTTTGTATCTTTTTGAGTCAGCTGAGTTAATAGAGTAGCGATTCGAGAAAATTCTTCCACGAATCTCTGATAATAACCAGCTAAGCCAAGAAAGCTACGCACTTCGATCACTGACTTAGGTTGCTCCCAACTTTGTATTTCTTCAATCTTTGTCGGGTCAATAGATACTCCATGTTTAGATACCACATGCCCAAGGAATGCTACTTTCTTAAGCCAGAACTCGCATTTCTTTAACTTGGCATAAAGCTTGTTATCACGAAGCCTTTGGAGTACCAGCTTCAGGTGGTGCTCATGATCTTCACGGCTTTTGGAATAGATGAGGATGTCATCAATAAAGACAACCACGTACTGATCCAAATATTTCTTGAATACACGGTTCATCATATCCATGAAAGCAGCAGGAGCATTAGTCAATCCAAAAGACATGACTAAGAATTCATAATGCCCGTACCGAGTTCTGAATGCAGTTTTTGGAATATCCTCAGTTTTAATCTTCAGCTATGATATCCAGAACGAAGATCGATCTTTGAAAAAAATTGTGCACCTTGCAACTGGACGAACAGGTCATCAATATGAGGTAACGAATACCTATGTCTAACAACTCCCGATAGTCAATACAAAGTTGCATACTCCCGTCTTTCTTCTTTACAAATAAAATAAGAGCACCCCAAGGAGATGTACTAGGACGTATAAAACCGATGTCTAACAACTCCTGTAGTTGAACATTTAACTCCTGAAGTTCAATAGGAGCCAGTCGATATGGGGTTTTAGAAATGAGTTTTGTACCGGGCTCAAGGTCAATAAAGAATTCAACTTCACGTTCTGGGGGTAGACCGGGAAGTTCTTCAGGAAATACATCAGAAAACTCATTAGCAACAGAAATATCATTCAAACCTAACGTATTCTTATTTAGATCAGTAACATGGGCTAAGAAAGCTTGACATTTGTTTTTCAATAAACGAATAGCTTTACGACTTGAAATGATATTGACTGATTTTAGTGGTTTGGTGGTTGGAATTCGCACAACAGGTTAGTTAGGAATATGAAAACTAACAACCTTACGAAAACAATCAATTTTGGCATGATAAGTGGTTAACCAGTCAATTCCTAAAATCACATCAAATGCAAGTATTTTCAAAGATATAAGATCAACAGGTAGGGTGAGGGTACCAATTTGAATCAAACAAGAATTGTAAACTGTAGATGTAACAAAGGTTTCTCCTAACGGAGTTTCAACAGATAAGTCAAAGTCTAATTTCTCAGAAGTCAAGTTCAAACGTTGAGCACAAGTAGGTGAAATAAAAGAATGGGTAGCACCAGTATCTAATAAGGTATAGACTTTGCAAGAGTTTATGATTAGCTTACCCGTAATAACCTCATTCGGGTTCCTCGCTTGTTGGGCAGTTATGACAAAAGCTCTTCCAAGAACCACTGACTTTGACTTGCCAGGGGGAAACCTTTGGAGTCACCATCCCTACTGGACTTGGTTTCGCTACAGGACACACTCGAGCTATGTGCCCTTCCTTTCCACAATTATAACACACCTTGGATTACTGTGTGTAGTTGGGACTGATGTGTCCCTCTTGCCCGCATTTATAGTATACGACCGGCGGTCGTTCACCTCCCCTAGAAACAGTTGATGCTGGTGCTGCTATAGACGTTTTCACGTTCTCATTATTGTACCTTCTCTTCTTGAAATCTCCCCCTGATTCACTTCTTCTATTATCATGGCCACGATTACCAACGGAGTGGTTACCGCTTCTGTCATGATACTTTTCTCCGTGCTGGTTGTCATTGTTCTGATAACTGCTGCCACCGGTACGACCTTGGTTGTTGCCCTTGGTTGAACATAATCATTATCTCGTTCTAATAATTGGGCCCTGTTCACCATATCTGAATATAAAGAAAGTTTGTGAGAAATGAGGTACTGACGAATCTCGGGTTTCAAACCTCTTAGAAACATCCGCGTCATACGTTCCTCATTATCAACCAAATGAGATGCGAACCGGGATAACTCCGCGAACTTAGCCTCATACTGGGACACAGTCATGTTGTTCTGTTCCAGTTTGATAAACTCTACCTCCTTCATATGACGAATACTTTCTGGAAAGTACTTGTCATTGAACAGTTTCTAGAACTCTTCCCAAGACATCTTGAGTGCGGCAGGCTGGGTACGCTTCACAGATTCCCACCAGTAATTAGCCTCTCCATGGAACATAAACATGGCGAAAGGAACCTTTTGCTCCTTCGTGCATCCCAAGACATCAAATATCTTGGTAATTTGCTTAACCCACGTTTCTGCCTTGATTGCATCTGGCTTTCCCAAAAACTCTGGTGGTCACAACTCTTTGTACTGCTTGGCAGTGACAAGCCGCAAGTTGTTATTATTTCCACCGTATTATGAACACAAGTCTCCCTTGTCTGGTTTTGCATGAACTGCATAAAGCTTCTAAACATCCCATCATTCATCGTTTGATCGGTAGTGTTGTTTACAGGAGAAATATTGCCTTCCTGTTGCACGTTCTCCTGGTTGGTGATTAAAGGATTCTCAACGGTCTCATTCAGTCCATTGTTTAGATTTTTAGCTGCCATTCTTAAATACTGCCATAAAATAAGAGTTAATAAACAAATTGAAATATCACATATTAACACTACGTTCTGACCGACCAATAACAAATAAGCTTAGATAGGACACACTAGCTAAGGTTTTACTCTTCTCTCCCCTCCTAGTTCTATTCCCAGATCTACGCTAGAGATCATATCCCTAAGCTCTGATACCAACTGTGACACCCCCAAAATAGGTTCAATACTCAACCCATTCTGAGTCGCCAAATACATGGTACATAATCCAAATACAATCTTTTATAACATACGGTCGTGCAAAATACGACCACACAAACTGTGAGTTTCAATACAGATCGTATATAATACGAAATATAAACACTCAAATTCAGTCCTCATTTATTATAATTATTATCACACTATTCTACAAAATAGTGAGGACTGTTACTGCTCTAACTCTGACCATCACCCTGTTCCCCGACTAGTTCCTGCAACATTCTCATTTCCTGAAGAGGACAATAGCAGAAAAGGGTGAGCTCAACTAGCCTAGTAAGAATATTATGACTAAAATAATGAAAAATAATTTATCATTAGTCTTCAACAAATCAGATAAAATACTATGGACAACAAGTTTTAGATCAACAACTGCAGCGGAATTTACAATTCATTAGAAGAGTTACGTAGAGAATGATGTCTACTATCTTCTATGATTTAAAAGTCCAGTTTTAATATTTTATCCCTGTAATATTAATCAATATATATCTCAAATCAAATATTCATCTATGCACTACTGGCCAAAGATATTCATTTGTATCACCAGTGGTCATGTTCATCTCAACACCTGTCCATCTTAGCACTACGGGCCAAAGATATTCATCAGATAATCGTTTATCTTTGCACTACAGGCCAAAGATATTCATCAAGCAATCATTCATCTTTGCACTACAGGCCAAAGATATTCAGTTATATCACCATTTAGAACTGAGGATGATGAACAACAATATAAATAACAAATTCAGTGAGACAATGGACAAAGATTGGGAATTCGTAATTTAGTTTATTCAAGTTCAAGAATACTTCATAATAATCAATTGTGGAGTAAAATTCAAGAATAAAGATCAAAACATGGATTCAATCAAAGATAAGAACCATAACAGACAACTCGGACAAAGAAAAGAAAATTTAATGTTTTTTGTGAATAGTGCCGTATACGTGAATAGTGTCGTATACGTGAATAGTGCCGTATATGTGAATAGTAACCTCAACATGAAAAAATGAAAATTTCATAATAAAATTCATACTAACTTTCCAATGAAATGATACTAGATGAAACGCAAAATTTGAAGAATTTCTGATCATTTAGGAATTATAGAAGCAATACTTACCGTAGTAAGTTTTAATTTGGGTATATGAAATAAAATATTATCGCTTTCATAATATGGAATATGAAAGAAAATAATATTCTTTATGAATATTGAAAGGAAATAACATCATTTATGAAAAAAAAATAATATCCTTTACTTTAGTAGAAACTGAATTTGACTGGGATATCGGATATTATTCTGAGAAAATCTTGCATAAAAAGCTACACTCAAAGTATCCTTATACTCAAGAGAAATACTCACAATACTATAGAATAAGAATTTCTGATATTGAAGATGTGTTTAAGAAGGAGGGGTAACCTTCCTCTTATAGTGCAGCTTCGGAGGGAAAAACAAACTGATGAGCCTAACTTTCTGCCAACTTTCATGCCTAACTTCTGCCTAATTCCTTATTTTCCAAGGTTAACGCCCCAGTCTTTAGAAAACACACTTTGCAAGCGTTCCACCAACCCCCACTTTGGAAAAAAAAAAGAATACGCAGAGGAGAATTCAAAATGTGCACGGAATGTTCAAACCAAAATGATAAAATTCATTCCACTTTTATTCACATGCTGGAGATTATATATTATAATAAAAAAATTACTATTATAAAAAAATTATATTATTATATTATCACATTATTATAATGTAATATTATAATAATATATTTGAATGAATATTTTATCGGAGAAAATAATTGCCAAACTTTCAATAAATATCTCATTCTTAAAAATTCCTTCATTTATATCAAAATTGAATAAATATTTACTTTTCATATTTATCAACAATTTAATTATTCACAAATAGTATTACAGAACTACAATATTGAAAACCAGGTCGTTTCCAAGAAAGAAGGGCCTTCCTGATAAGGATTTCTCCTTATTGGCGCGCAATTAACTAACCCCTTTCCTAGACAGAACTTTCTTAGACATTGTCAATAATGCTATCTAATAATATTATTCAAATAATATGAATTATTAATTTAATAATTTAAAATACTGTGCAGTGATAATTATTGGATCAATAATACAAAATATCAACGGTAGCAATTATTGAATCAATCATATAAAATATCAACAATAATTACTATAACAATTATTGAGTAGTGACTTCTTACGTAAGAATCAATAATTAAAATTACTGTGCAATACCGTGTGCTACTATGCAACACCGCGTATTACTGTATTTTAACCACCGGGTATTTCAACAGTTGTAACGGTAAACGTTTTTGTCGTTTATTATTAGAAAATTTATTCTTGTAGTTTTCTTCATCCGGCAGTTTTTCGTTATGGGCCCACAAATGGATGCGCCGTCGTACGAATATTTCTTGACAACAAGAATATTCCACGACCAAACGAATATTCTCCGACAAAATGAATATTTTATTACCACTTGCTACCTTTGAAAATTTTTCACATATCTCCCATAACTTATCATATTTATCAAATTAACACCTTACTATTTCAAAATAATATATAAAGAAAATTAAATCTTTATTCATAAAATTTGGGGTCTTACATGGTGAGTTATATTTACTCATAAATGTTGTAAAGGAAATGAATTAAATTGTTATGAACTTGTAAAGGGGTGTGGATAATCCAGGTTGCTGGATTAGGTATCCAAGTTGCGGGATTAGGCATTTGGTTTGCTGGATTTTAGGTATTCGGCTTACTAGATTATAAAGAATGACTTATAAAGTGAAAGATTAAGTATTAATTCACAAGTTATATGATAAAGTATTGGTACAGTCATACTCTTTAATGGTTGATGTATAGTACCTGGGCTAAACGATTCCTTCAAGGAGCGGAGGTATATACGAACTAGTAATCGATCTAACTCGCTATGAAAAATTGTGTAGACGAGATGAAAACTAGTTTGTTGGTTGTTTGTGGAAAACCACTTAGCATATTGTAGTGAACACTGTTAAAGACTCGATGTGTGATAGGTTTAAACTTGTGAATATCAATTAAATTATAGATCATGAACGATCTACAATTGTAATAACCAATTGTAAAGGTTACAGATTCTAGAACAGAAAGGAATAATGTATTAATTGGCATAAAAGCTATGTTGTATTCATTTAGTTATGAGTAAAGATGGTATTTATTAAGTTGTTTGTGTTGGGTTTGTACGAAATCGTGACGCAATAAAATTTCAAAAATTAGCGGAAGCATGGTATATCAGAGTTTAAAAATTTCTACAAAACCATTACCCGGATCATCCTTTATGCAAATTATTAATTTAAAACGATAAATTAGAAGTTATGGAATCATACCCTTGTAGAACGAAGCTTTCACAGGTACGAGTTCAACTCCTTGTTCTTCGTGATCTCCTTGAACTTTCAGGTTAGATTCCTTCCTTTGATCAACGTTAGCCACCCAAGTGTTTAACCTCTAGAGGTGATCCACCAAGGAAGAGGGATTGTTCAAGAAGGAGGGTGGTTGGTTAAACCCTAGTTTTCTATCGTCTATAAAAAAGGAGTACTCTCCAACTGTTGGAATTGCATCAACTGATATCTATTATAAGACTTCTCTTATATAGATATTGGTCAATCCTTCTAATCCTATTAGACTTGGGGTTTCATTTAATTAATTAAACTCCTTTAATTAATTTAGGTTTCCCACCACATTAAGAATAATTAATTAAATTTATTTAATTAATTTGTCTCCTAATCTTATTAGGAATAAATGAGAGTACTAATATTAAATTAATTCCTAAACTCCTTTAGAAATTAAAATAATAATAATTATAATAATATTAATAAGACTCTTCTTATTAATTTATATTTAATATTTCTAAAATATTAAATAATAAACATTAAGCTATTTAATTTATTCTATCAACATAGATTAAATTAATTACACTTAATGTATTATTATGATTATGCCATTACCTTCTTAAATAATTATTCTTCATTTTATGGTGTGATCCTTTAGGTTCTCCATATTAAACATGTTGTGAATAAATCAATTAGAACAATTCTAATCTTATTTAAATAAATAAATTAAACTAATAATCTATTTAAATAAATAATATTTATTCTACAATAGGGATAAGTCTCCCTAGCGATCAACGACTTTCCAGATAATATAGATTTCAACATTAATCATAAAAAAACTTGTGAGTAAATAGTTAGCATACAATTCAATCATTCTATCATACAATGTCCCAATTAAATATAAGACATGAAATTACTGTCAAGTCTTATTTTATTTAATTATATGTATTTCGATTAGAAAATGCACAACTCCAAATAATGCAAATTAGAAACACCTTTCTAATTTCATTTTGCCTTGGCTAAGGATTACTGGGTTGTCATTTAACGAATCACATAAGATATATGTCTTCTTTTACTAGAAGTGGTAGATTCTTTATTGATCATTCATTATCTCCATATGTAACTTATTATAAATAGGGCATAACGAGATCAAGGTGGTGCAAAGCTTGAATGAGGCACCTAAATAAATATCCATCGTAGACCTTATTTTATCCTCGGTGGATCATCGCAACATTCTAGGTGAAAGTACTGGAGGAGGCCCATCTGCCAAGGACAGTGGATGTTGAGAAATTTTGTCATGTGATAGAACACATCTTAAATAATAATGTGATATCTTTCACTGACGATGATATACTCGCAGAGGGGACAGTCCATCGCAAGTCACTGCACATAGCAGTGATGTCATCAGGGTATGTGATCGGAGGTGTGCTTATAGATGGAGGATCATCCCTAAACATCTGTCCCTATGACACCTTGGAAAGAATGAAGATCAACCCAAATAGGATATATCGCACCCCCAAATCTGGGTACTTCAATTCCACTAGATTTGGTGTTCACTGTACAAATATCATCTATCTATCTACCCATAATAAATGCAAATCATGTAATAGATAGAAATAAATCCTCCCCTTATGGGGTTACAACATCTGAATAATAAATACAATCTCAATCCCAGGTCATACTAACCTTAAACATCTGTGCGAAAACATAATCAAATAAATAAGTCTTTAAACAACATCAAGTCTTAACAATAAACATTCTTAAATTAAATAACAAGTCTTCAACACTTGTTAACTTTTCCCTTGCCTTTGCTAGTAGAAGGCTCGTCAGATCTTTTGTTCTTAACTGCAATGTTATTATTATGCAAGAGTGAGCACGATTGCCCACAAGTATAACAATATAACAATAATATAATAACATGCGAGTGAATCAAAGACTTCTGAATAAGGAAAACTCGACTTTTGAATCAAGAATGAATAACAAAAATCAAAAGAACATCTGAGGGTCATAAGACCTCGAACTATATCCTAGGTTGTAAAGTGTTTATACTTTAAACCTTTAACAGTCATAAGACTATGGACTCTACTTCTCATACTTAGGGGGATCAGCCCTTAGTACCATACTGTGCACAATATTTTAACGCTAAAGCGTAAATAATCCCCTATACAGGGTTGTTCATCTCAGTTTGACATCGGACTCTGCACCAAAGGAAGTTTGGTTTGGATAAGCTCAATAATAGTTCTAGAATTTAGAACACTCATCAACTATAGACTAGTCGAATCAATAAGGGTTCACTAGTCTTACAGGGTTCAACAATAAACTAATAATTAATTCGAATAAAAATTTTCAAGAGGTATACAATCGAATAAGTATTGTATAGCTGCATTATGCTTTAAAAGAGTTATAACATCTAATATGAAGTTTTGAACTTGAACAATTAAGAACAAGAGCTTACTCGATATAGAACACAAATCTAAGACTTGATAAATGAATTATCTAGAATTTCAAGGAACTTGCTCAATAAAAGTAAAGTTTAGAAACTTGCTCAATTTAAAGGTTTGAGTTTAGGAAACTTCCCTCTTGCACAAGCTACAAATTATAATTCACGTCCTTTAATTAGTCCTACATAACCATCAATTCACAACATCAATTAATAATAAGTTTGATATACTTATCGAATCACACGTCGATCTTTAAACAAGTTATTAGACTTTACACACAGCGGTTTACGTCATTAAATTGACTTATTAATTACTCATAGAATATAAGTCATTACATCATTTTAACATTTCCTTATATGATTAACCATCTGTTATATCCTCTTGTTATATTCTAAACACATATCATGTTAGTTAAAATAAGTTAAGCTAGTATGCCTTGATTGAAACTTTAATTTAAACAAGTAATTTACTTTTTGTGATTCGCGCTGGGGCGCTCTTTAGTTAAGGAAACTGCACCGGGGAGGGGTTCGTCGGGGTGCAAGTTCCCAGATTCAAGTTTCTACAACTCGCGAAGAACATAGTACTAAGCCAATAAATCCCAAATCAAACTAACACGATGATTTTTAATGCTACCCATGCGGTATAAACTTCACAGAAACATCATACAATGTTCTTGGCATGATTCTAACACTTTAGATCACTTAATTATACAGTTTAAAATATTTAATTTTACCATTTTCCATTTTTGTAAAGTTTTGATGAAAAATATGAAATATATCATTACAGATTCGTTATAAATCCGAATTTGTTCAATCCAATTCTGTTTCCTTCATTTTAACATGTATAATCATAATCAAGTGTCAGTTTTAATTCAAACATATGATTAAAGTATTTAATTTACCCATATGGGTTATTCATACAACATTTATACTATATAATCCATGAAATCCAAATTTAATCAAAATTCTATGGTATGATCACTGTAATTCATGTATACATGATATATAACATGTTACTAACATATACTAAGCACATATAAGATCACATCTTAAGTTAATAATCAAAAAATAGTTCTTAATAGAGGATTTTAACAAACACGTAAATGAAAACTCTGTAACTTTTCAAAACTCTGATTTAGACATGATTTCATGGATCAACCACTCTAAACCAAATATAAATCACATACAATTGAGTTATGTATGCTAATAAACATCTAACATCAAGTAATAAACAATAAACTCATGAAATTCTATTTTCAAAAAATATTTCAAAATACGTAAATGGAAATATCAGAACATGAATTTAAATTCAAAGATGAAGGAATTACCCTTGCTAGTTTGTGAAGAAGTAAACTTGGAATCTCAAATCAATTCCTCTCTCAATTCTCTGTGTTTTCATCTCTGAGTTTTCTCTCTAAAGTTTCTAACTGATGAATATAGAAGACCGATATATATGATATATGATATAATATAAGTATAAGTATATCACGTATAAAGTTAGTGGTCAGTTAATCCGTAATGGGTTAACTGTTAAAACCTCCCTTTGGGCTTTGTTTGTTTGTCTTCCCTTATTCTTCCTTTTCATTTAATTTAATTAACTCTTATTATATAGATAATAATGTCAGACCCATTTAAGCAATTAATCAAATATTTATTTAATTTAATTAAATAAAATAGAATAATTCTACATTAAATCACATAGTTACATAATTAAAATTCTTATTTATTAATTATGCCAGATCATTAAATCTCTAATTAATTATTAAATTAATTAGAATAACATTATGCTTATTTAAACAATTCATTTGCTCAAATAAGCTCAATTAAATACATACTTTGAATGTAAAAATTCTCCACATTAATATAACTAATGTAACATATATAATTAAATTAATCTACCATGAATTTAATAATTAATTATTTTATTTAATAATTAAATCATCAAAAATATTTATTGAATTTAATAAATATTTAAATTAAATTATAAAATCTCGTTCGTCACATCTTTCCCCCCTTAAGAGGATTCTGTCCCTAGAATCACGGCTCAATTAAATTCATCCCATTACATTCTCCCCCCTAACAAAGATTCTGTCCCCAGAATCGCGTACACATAAATTAAGTAAATAAGTGTGGGTAATTCTTCATCATATGCTCTTCGAGTTCCAACGTAGCTTCTTCAGCATTGTGATTCCTCCAAATTACCTTAACGGAAGGTATAACTTTATTTTTGAGAACTTGCTCTTTCCTGCCAACAATCTGAACATGAATTTCTTCATAGGATAAGTCTTTCTCAAAATATAGGGGTTCATATTCAATCACATGCTTGTAATCGAGTTTGTAGGGTCATAAAACTGAAATATGGAAGACGTTGTGGACATTCTCGAGCGCTGGAGGTAAGGCTACCTCATACGTAACTTCTCCAATCATTCGCAGTACCTCAAAGGGTCCAATGAACCTCGGGCTCAATTTTCCCTTCTTTTTGAATCTGATCTTTCCCTTCCAGGGAGAGACTTTAAAAACACATAGCTACCCGATTCAAACTTAACATTTATACGGTGTGAATCGGCGTATTTCTTCTGCCTATCTTGAGCTGCTACAAGTCTTGTTCGGATCACTTTGACTATCTCTGATGTCTGTCGTACCAGTTCTGGACCTAGTAATTGTCTCTCGCCAACTTCATCCCAGTATAGCGGAGTTCTGTATTTTCTTCCGTACAATGCTTCGTAAGGCGGCATGCCAATACTAGTGTGGTAACTGTTGTTGTTACCGAATTCCACAAGCGGTAGGTGATCATCCCAATTTCCTTTGAAATTCATGATACACGATCTCAACATATCCTCTAAAGTCTCGATCATTTTTTCGCTCTGCCCGTCTGTCTGAGGGTGATAAGCCGTACTCATTCTCAACTGTGTCTCCATGCATTCATGTAGTCGCTTCTAGAAGTTCGATGTGAAGCGCGGATCTCGGTCAGAAATAATTAACACAGGAACTTTGTGCCTCAAAATAATCTCTTTCACATATAACCTTGCCAACTGGTCTAAGTTGAATCTGATTATAATCAGAAGGAAGTGTGCGAATTTTGTCAGTCGATCAACGATAACCCATACTGCGTCGTAGCCTTTCTGAGTCATCGAAAGTCCAACCACGAAGTCCATCGTAATGTGTTCCCATTTCCATTCTGAGATTTCCAGGGGTTGTAGCAAACCACTCAGCCTCTAATGTTTTGCTTTCACTTTCTGACACGTCAGACACTTTGCAACACACTCTGTAATATCTCGTTTCAAATTCAGCCACCAAAAATGTTGTCGAAGATCCTAGAACATCTTGGTACTACCGGGGTGAATCGAATAGCGTGAGCTATGAGCCTCGCTCAAAATGTCCTCCTTAATCTCTAGCACTGATGGTACCTAAACTCTGCTCTCAAATCTCAGTAGTCCCTCACTGTCTATCTTGAATCTTGGCTCGGTTTCTTTAGATGTCTTTTTCTTCACCTTCTCACATTCTTCGTCCTGAAGTTGAGCTTCCTTAACTATATCTAGCAAGGTTGTACCAGCTTGCACCTGGAACAGCTTTTCGTCAATCTCCATTGGATACTTCACTTCCAATTCTAGCCTTTCCATTGCTGAAATCAGCTCTTCCTGAGCGGTCAACACCATCAACTTCTCCCGACCCTTTCTGCTTAAAACGTCGGCAACCACATTTGCCTTACCCGGATGGTATAAGATCTCGCAGTCATAGTACTTAATTAACTCCAGCCACCTTCTCTAGTGCATATTCAAGTCTTTCTGTGTAAAAATATATTTCAAACTCTTGTGGTCTGTATATATTTCACACTTCTCCCTATAGAGATAATGTCTCCAGATCTTCAAAGCAAATACCATTGCAGCCAATTCAAGATCGTGGGTCGGATACCCCTTCTCATAATCCTTCAACTGTCGTGACGCGTACGCAATGACCTTGCCGTTTTGCATAAGGACACAACCAAGTCCTTTATGCGACGCATCACTATAAACCATAAAATTTCCTGTGTCATCCGAAAGAGATAACATAGGTGCTGAACTTAACCTTTTCTTAAGCTCTTGGAAGCTTTCCTCACACTTCTCCGTCCAAACGAATTTCACAGATTTCCTAGTCAAATTCGTCAGCAGAGTTGCGATCTTGGAAAAATCCTGAACGAATCTTCTATAATAATCCGTCAATCCAAGAAAACTTCTCACTTCCGACGGAGTTTTCGGCTGATCCTAGTTCATCATAGCTTCAACTTTAGAGGGGTCTACCGAAATTCCGTCCTTATCGATCACATGTCCAAGAAATTTCACCCTTTCAATCCAGAATTCATACTTCAAAAATTTAGCATACAACTTCTCTCTTCTCAACGCTTTTAACGTTACTTTCAAATGCTCTATATGTTCTTTCTTGGTCTTACGAGTATACCAAAATGTCGTCGATAAAGACCACCACGAACTTATCCAAATATGGCTTGAACACTCCGTTCATTAGGCCCATAAATGCTGCAGGAGAATTCGTTAGACCAAATGATATCACCAAAAATTCGTAGTGACCATATCGAGTCCTAAATGCTATTTTCGAAACATCCTCTGGCCTCACCTTCAGTTGATGATAACCACTCCTCAAGTCTATCTTTGAAAAGTATCTCGCTCCCTTCAATTGATCAAATAGGTCAGTTGATCCTCGGTAATGGATATCTATTCTTAATCGTGTCCTTATTTAATTCTCTGTAATCGATGCTAGAGCCGCATCGTCCCGTCCTTCTTCTTTACAAATAACACCGGCGCTCCCCATGGCGATATGCTTAGTTGGATGTACTTCTTGTCCAGTAGCTCTTGCAATTGTACCATCAATTCTTTCATCTCTACCGAAGCCATCCGATACGGTGCCTTCGATATTGGAGCCTTTCCTGGCGCCAAATCGATCATAAACTCAGCCTCTCTGTCTGGCGGAAGTCCGGAAGATCATCTGGAAATACGTGTATGAAGTCCTTCACGAGTGGTAAATCTTCCAATTTAGGGTTCTCTTTACGACTGTCGACTATGTAAGCTAAATATCCTACACAGCCTTGTCTTAACAACTTCCTGGCCTACATCATCGTCAGACAACTCGCTTGTCTTGGCGACTTACTGCCATAAAACACAACCTTTGACGGAGTCATAAGGTTAATACATTTCCTCTGACAATCAATTACAGCCCCATAATTGAATAGTCAATCCATTCCCAGAATAACATCGAATTCCCCAAGTCTAATTGGGATAAGATCTACGTTCAAAACATTACCCTTAATATTCACCCTATAGTTCTTGTGTACGTACTTAACATGGATCACTTCTCTATTTGCAATCTCTATGCTCATGGGGTATTCTAACTCGTTCATAGGAAATTCTAAGTTCTTAGCACAGTCATCGGATATAAATGAACAAGTAGCACCCGAATCAAATAGTACATAAGCATTAAATTTATTGATTGGAATGTTACCTGACACAATATCGCGAGACTGCACAGCATCCTGCACTGTCATGTTGAAGGTCCTGGAGGTCGGTCGGTTGGTTGAGGTTGGTCCCGTGATAGTTAGAGTATTGCCACCACTGCCTCCTCTGTTCCCTCATGATCCTGACCCTCCAGATCCCTTCTTGGGATAGTCCCTCGCTAGATGGTCCTTTGAGCAGCAAGTGAAGCAGGCGCCCTTCTTTGGGTTAGGACAGTTAGGTGCTATGTGGCCTTCCTAACCACAAATGTAGCACACCCGTTTTCCCTTCATATAGACCCCCAGGTGAGCTTTCCCGCAGGTCAAAAATGCTTCTCTTCTTCTGACCTCCTTGCTGATTTTTAGTTGATAAGTTGTCAGTCCACCTCCTCTTCTGATTGTTATTTCCTCTCATGTTGCTGCCACTAGCCTTGGTATTTCCTTCACTCTCATTCTTCTTCTTCTTATGATCTTGGTTATACTTGGTCACCGCATCACTTCCACCTTCAGCGAGTATGGCCTTCTCCAGCACCCCAGCAAAAGTGTTCAATTAAAACATTGACACTTTGCTATACAACCAGGGCTCCAGGTCCTGCTCAAACCTCCTTGCCTTCTTCTCATCGGTGTGCACTTGATACGTGGCAAACATATCCAACTCGTTGAATTTCGCTGCATAGTCTGGTACGGATATATTCTCTTGTTTCAGCTCCAGAAACTGGACCTCCATTTGGTTCTTCAAGCTTGTCAAAAAATACATCTCGAAGAACATCTCCTTGAACCTCTCCCAGGAAATCACACCTTCTCCTCCTCGGACCTTATTTGCTTGCCACTAATAACTGGCCTCTGATTTCAGCATGAACGTTGCGTAGGCAGTTTTCTAGTCCTCTCTGACTCTGGTGATGTCAAAAACTTTTTCCATCTCCATAACCTAAGTTTGAGCTTCTATCGGGTTCATGGAGCCCTTAAACTCTAGCGATTCCACCGCCTTGAAGTCCTTAAACGTTGTGTTCGGTGGAGCTTGAGGTTGATTGTTAATTGCTTCAGCTAATAAGTTCACCAACTGCTGAACGGGGTTAGCATTGGCATCGTTGTTGTTGTTTGTTGACCCTTCCAGGGCCGGTTGACGGTTTGGTCGTCTTCTTGGCGGCATTTTTCTATTAAGAAAAACACTTATTAGATCTTTATTCAATTATCTAAGTATCTAAGGCTTAACTTAAACATTTAGACACAATCACTTAACATATTATCTCATAAACTCTGATATTTATTTAATCAAAAGTTTTAACAAAATACGATAACATCACTGCTATTTACATCAACTATCCCGAGATAAAGAATCTGCAGGATTTAAAATATCAAAATATTCCTCTGTTTATAACCACATCAGAATTTACATTATTAACTACCAGATAGGTTTTCACATAATCAAAATGTCCCTATCATTGTCTACTAAGGCGACAAACAGCTTTGCTACGCTCTTCTTCCATAATTCGGGACATCGTCCTGCGATCTAGCATGTACCACGGTAGACCTTCGAACTGAATTGGATACCTCATAACCCGATCTTGGGCCTCATCAATAGCATTCTGAAGCGTATAGTGCGTTTCCTCAAGCTTGGCCTTCTTCGCCCGACAGTTATCTTCTGCAAGATCTGCACGTCGTGAATCCCTCACCCAGGCCTCCTCTGCTATGGCAAGCCTTGCTGATTTCTCTTTCAATTCATTCTTCAATTCCTCTATTTCCTCTGACTTATGCTCGTTTTGGCCCTTCTTATGGACCAAATCCCACTCTACATTTCCCAAACGTGTGTGAAGAGCCTCAACTTCCCCATCCTTCTGCTCGATAGTAGACTGTTGAGTAACGGTCCGCTCCCTCAGCACCTGAACAATATCTTGTAACTCTATGTTACGGTCATACAGCTCGTCTTACATCTCGGCACTGATAGAGTTCGGTGGGAACTCTTCAGGGTCTTCATCATCCTCCTCAGCTGAATGTAGTATGCATACAAGCCAATCATGTATGATGATAAAGCATATACTTTGGAGACAATCTTATTTATTTATTAATAAAAATATTTATTTATTAAAGGCATTTAATTATCTACATGGTGCTATTTTTATAATATGTAAATAACCCATAATTTTAAGCAATGCTTTTAGAATCATGATGATGATCATGCTAATGAGATCTAAATTCTTAGAAAGCTTTAAAACTAAAATAGTTCCCAATAGTGGGATTACTAAAAAGGGGATTAGTAAATCCAGATAGATTGGTACATATGTTGCTTGCTCATTGGATGAGGATGATTGATCTCATGATCATTTGTGTGGAGACACTAAAGCAAGTATGTAGGTGCTTATTAGAGAATAAGTTCACCGAACGTGACTCGCTATGGAATACCTAATGGAGTTCTACTTGCCTGTTAATTGGAATTCCAAATGTTATAGTAGTACAAGTGATCCTTGGACTTGAGATCATCATAGTTTTTTGTATGTAATGAATTATACTTTGACTTATTCCTTAAAGCCCTTTAGGGTATATAAAAGGGTATGCTTGGGTATAATGAGTTATATATGGAGAAAATGAATGATCAATAAAGAATCTATCACCTCTAGTAAAAGAGGAGATATGTCCTATGCGATTCGTTAAATGACAACCCAGGAATCCTTGGCCAAGGTGGAATGAAATTAGAAAGAAGTTTCTAATTTGCATTATTTAGAGTTGTGCATTTTCTAATTGAAATACATATAATTGAATAAAATAAGACTTGACAGTAAATCCATGTCTTATATTTAATTGGGACATTCTATGGTGGAAGGATTGAATTGTACGATAACTATTTACTCACAGGTTCTTTTATGATTAATGTTGAAACATATATTATCTGAAAAGTCGTTGATCACTAGGGAGGCTTATCCCTATTGTAGAATAAATATTATTTATTTAAATAGATTATTAATTTAATTTATTTATTTAAATAAGATTAAAATTGTTCTAATTGATTTATTCACAAACGATTTAATATGGAGAACCTAAAGGGTCACACCATAAAATGAAGAATAATTATTTAAGAAGGTAATGGCATAATCGTAATAATGCATTAAGTATAATTAATTTAATCTATGGTGATAGAATAAATTAAATAGCTTAATATTTATTATTTAATATTTTAGAAATATTAAATATAAATTAATAAGAGGCGACTTATTAATATTATTACAATTATTATTATTTTAATTTCTAAAGGAGTTTAGTAATTAATTTAATATTAGTACTCTCATTTATTCCTTATAAGATTAGGAGGCAAATTAATTAAATGAATTTAATTAATTATTCTCAATGTGATGGGAAGCCTAAATTAATTAAAGGAGTTTAATTAATTAAATGAAATTCCATGCCTAATAGGATTAGAAGGGTTGACCAATATCTATATAAGAGGAGTCTTATAATAGATATTAGTTGATGTAATTCCAATTGTTGGAGAGTACTCTTTTTCTATAGAGAATAGAAAACTAAGCCAACCACCCTCCTTCTTGATAATTCATCTTCCTTGGTGGATCACCTCTAGAGGCCGAACACTTGGGTGGCTAACGTTGATCAAAGAAAGGAATCTAACCCGAAAATTCAAGGAGATCACGAAGAACAAGGAGTTGAACTCGTACATTTGGAAGCTTCGTTCTACAAGGGTATAATTCCATAACTTCTTATTTATCGTTTTAAATTAATAATTTGCATAAAAGATGATCCGGATAATGGTTTTGTAGAAATTTTTTTATACTCTGATATACCATGCTTCTGCTAATTTTTGTAATTTAATTGTGTCACGATTTCGTACAAACCCAACAGTGGCATCAGAGCCAAATCTTTATGCAATTATTAATTGTTTTGATTTCATATACATACGAGTATGTATTTAAAATAATTTATTGGGCATAATTAATTGTATAAAATTATTTTTTTTATGAAAAAAAAAATATAACGGAAAACATTTTTTTTTCTTCATGCTGCTGGAATCCGTTTTACAAGGAATGTGGGATCCGTGCTATGGGATCCATGCAATTCTAAAAGGGTTTTCAAAAAGTCACGTGATTTAGCAGGATTGCAAAAGTGACTTATGGTATATCA
Organism: Panax stipuleanatus; assembly: GCA_020205555.1. NCBI lineage: Eukaryota > Viridiplantae > Streptophyta > Magnoliopsida > Apiales > Araliaceae > Panax > Panax stipuleanatus. Next base: position 47,822,816 of record CM035126.1, on the reverse strand, counting down.
CACACACACACACACACACACACACACACACACACACATATATATATATAGTTAACTAGTTAACTAATATTATATATATATATATATATATATATTATTGTTAATAACGTAATCAGGATTACCAACTTTTGAATTTGTGGGTCACGGATAATATATATATAGTAACACACTTTATATATATATATATATATATATATATATATATATGATTATTTTTAATAATTTTATAATTAAAATAAAGAGTTTATTTTAATCTTAAAATTGGATTTCATGCAATTTAAAATTGCCCATTAAATTATACTCATTTATATATGGAATGTTTTAATTCACGAGATGAATATTTATTTATTGATATATATGGTGATATGTATGATAATAAATGTGGATTGATTATGGACTATTGACCAATGTGATTGGATTTTATTTTAGTTGAATGCTTGAATGAATGGATTTTATTAAATGGGGTCTGCGTACCTTGTCTTCTCTGATGTTTTTCTCGATGTGAATTCTATCTCCCTCCTATGTATTTCCCTTTGACTGCTGATCAAGGTTTCTATTTAAATTAAATAATTTAATATAATAGAAATAGTTAGAATTATCTTGAAGAAATTGGAGACCAAGGAGCAAGGAGCGCGTGAAGACTCGTTTGTATTGAGCCCGGATTTAAATGTAATAGTTATATTTAAATTTAATTCTTGCACTCCTAGGTTTGACCTTTTGGTTCACTTGGTGGCTCTACTGAACCAAACTAGAATAAAATTCCATAATCAATCCGGGTAGAATATAGTATTCTATATTGCATGCTAAATATTATATATATTATATTTTATGCAAACATGCTTCGCATGTTTAATAAAATGTCACGTATTTTATATATATATGTGCATGCGCGCTAAACAAGATGAGACAAATAACAACAAACCCCTCAAAGAAATAAGATTAAGTCCGAAGCGTTCAAAGATATTTTGAATATCGAACGTCGCCTTCTAGCATGATAAATTAATAGAGTATTAAATATTTAATATGAGCTTGTTGTGCTATCCACAAGGCGAGTATTGAGTATTTAAGATGTTAATTAATAACATTTGATGCTTATCAAGAAAATTGAACGATCTAGTCTTGTTGTGCTATCCACAAGGACGAACATTTTTCTTTTTTGAATTTATGGAAGTGCTAGGCTGGACTTAACTTAAATCATTTTAGTTTGGATATGCACACACTTGATCATTATGATTTAAGAGGCAAAATATAAGGAGTTACATGTTGATGTAATTGACAAGAGTTGTCTACCTATTTATTTATATATCGTTTATTGTGTTATCCACAAGGCTATATACATTTGAAATGGGATCCTTATTCTCCCTAGCAAATCTTTAATTAGATGTTGCCGACCTATATAAGTGAGGGTAATATAGTTTGATAAAAATAGTGGGAGATACCAATTTAAAATAAAGACCTAAATTTATTTTGGTATGCAAAAATTAATAAAAATGAATGTTTGCTAAAATGTTGTCTTTTCACATGCAGAATTTTAAAAATGTCAAAATCACTAATCTCACTACGAAGCATACTTGATGCAAATAAGCTTACAGGCCCGAATTATGAGGGCTGGCTAAGAAATCTGAGAATTGTTCTCACTACTGAAAAGATTTCTTATGTCCTAAATTCAACTGTCCCTGAATCTGTTTCAGAAACAACCTTTGAGGAAAAGATTTCCACTTTCAATAAGTGGCAAGATGATGCATCTGTGGCTCAATGCGTCATGCTCGCATCCATGAAAAACGAGCTTCAGCGTCAGCACGAAAAAATGGATGCTCCTGCTATGCTGCTTCACCTCAAGGAGTTGTATGGTGAACACAGTAGGACTGCTAGATATGAGATATCTAAAGAGCTCTTCCGATCTCAGATGACCGAGGGCACTGCCGTCGAGACTCATGTCCTAAAGGTGATCAATTTGATTGAACTCCTTGGACAACTTGGGTTAGTCATGGATGGGGAGTTGAGTTAAGACTTGGTCTTGCAATCACTCCCTGAGACCTTCTCGCAGTTTGTGGTTAATTTTCACATGAATAAGCTAGATGTCAGCTTGCCTAAGCTGCTTAACATGCTGAAAACTGCAGAAGGTCACTTCCCATCCAAGAAGAACCATATCTTGATGGAGGATTCTTCCAATAAAAGGAAGAGGCCCAAGGTATCTTCTGAAAAGAAGAAATCCAAGAAGGCTAAGGGAAAGGGGAAAGAAAAGGAACAAAAGAAACCTAAACCAGCTAAAGGAATGTGCTTTCATTGCAATAAGCCGGGACATTGGAAAAGGAACTGCAAGAAATTTCTAGCAGAGAAGAAGTTTGGAGAAGCTTCGACTTCCAATTAAGGTTTCTTTATGATTGAAATTAATTTTTCTGAAAGTCATAATTCTACTTGAGTATTGGATACCGGCTATGGTTCTCACATTTGTAATACTGTGCAGGGACTGGTCAGAAATAGGAAGCTGAGCAATGATGAGGTCATCCTATGAGTGGGGAATGGAGCAAAGGTTGCTGCATTAATTGTAGGAACTTATTGTTTAGCGATACCTTCGGGCAAGTCCATTTATCTAAATAATTATTATTTTATTCCGAATATTATTAGAAACATTATTTCTATTTTTGTATTGGATATGGAAGGATTTAACGTTATTATAAAGAATAATGGTTGTTCTATTTATAAAGACGATATTTTTTATGGTATTGGAAATTTGTGAAATGAACTTTATATACTTGACTTGCAAGAAAATATATTTCAAATTGAACAAACTAAGAAAAGGAAAAGAAATGATATTAATTATACCTATATGTGGCACTGTAGACTCGGTCATATCAATGAAACAAGATTATCCAAGTTGCATAAGGATGGGCTATTAGAGCTATCTGATTATGAATCATATCCAACTTGTGAATCTTGTCTCATGGGTAAAATGACTAAATCTCCTTTCAGTGGAAAAGGAGAAAGAGTTACAGAGTTATTAGCGTTGATTCACACTGACGTTTGTGGACCTATGACAACAAGTGCATGGGGTGGGTATTCTTATTTTATTACTTTCACTGATGGCCACAGTTAAATGGAGTATCTAAAAGGAGAAATCGAACATTGTTGGACATGGTTCGATCCATGATGAGTTTTACCGACCTTCCAATTTCCTTCTGGGGTTATGCCCTAGAAACGGCTGCATACCTACTTAACAAGGTACCTACCAAATCCATCCCAAAGACTCCATATGAGATGTGAAAGGGGAGGAAACCAAATCTTAAGCATGTTAAGACTTGGGGTTGTCCAGCTTATGTTAAAAAGTTTGAACATGATAAGCTACAGACTAAATCTGACAAGTGTAGATTTGTGGGATACCCTAAAGAAACTGTAGGGTATTATTTCTATCATCCAAGTAATCAAAAAGTGTTTGTTGCGAAACATGCTGCCTTCTTGGAAAATGAGTTTATCCATGAAGGGGTCAGTGGGAGTAAGATATATCTTGAAGAAGTTCAAGAACCACAACTTACTACGGATCAGAGTCAGGTACCTGACCAAGTGGAAACACCTACTGTACAACACCCTATTCATAAATCTGGAAAGGTACCGAAGATACCTAAAAGGTATGGATTCGTCATAGAGGATGACGATGAGGTACACATCATGGATGATGATGATCCATTGAATTATGAACAGACTATGAGTAATAAAGACTCAAAGAAATGGTAGATGACCATAAAGTTTAAAATGGATTTTGAAGCTATGCTCAAGTTCATTTGGATTTTACTTGCGATTGCAGCTTATTATTGCTTAATCTGGCAAAATGGACGTGGAGACGTCCTTCCTCAAATATAAATTATTAGAGGAGAATGTATGTATGATACAACCAGATAGTTTTTTGTTTTAATGGTTGAAGCAAATCATGTATATGAGCTACAACAATCCATTCATGGATTGAAGCAAGATTCTCGTAGATGGAACATTCTTTTCGATGAGACAATCAAAGAGTTTGATTTTAAATAAAACGAGGATGAACCATGTGTGTACAAGAAGGTTAGTGGGAGCTATTTTATTCCTTGTATTATATGTTGATGATATATTACTGATAGGGAATGAAATTCCTATGCTAAAATAGATCAAAATAAAGTTGTCTAAACATTCTTTCATGAATGATTAGGGTAGAACATCCCACATTGGGGATATAAATCTTTATTGATATATTTAAAAGGATGTTCAGCTAAACACAAGGAAACGTATATTCATTAGATGCTAAAGGCGTTTAGCATGGCAAACTCCAAAAGGTGTCTTATGATGATGAGCCATGGAGTGAATCTCTCTAGAATTATCCTCAATAAAAGAGAGATCGCATGAGCTACTATCATGTATGCAATGAAATATATGAGACTTGATGTTGATCAGTCATATTTTGGAGAAGATCACTATGAGACAGTGATAAACATCTTAAAGTACTTAACTGACACTAAGGATGTCATCATATCACATGATGAGTCTAAATTAAACTAGAGTGCGAAACAGACTTAAGTTTTTAGACTGACCAAGACGATATCAAATACACTTTAGGGTAAGTCGTTACCTTGAAAGATGGTGTACTGAATTGGAAAGGTTCCAAACAATAAAAAGTTGCTGCTTTAGTGACAAAGACAAAGTATATAACTGTAAGTGAAGCTGCAAGTTGATGTTTTGGATGAAAAATTCATTACAGAATTAGGAATAGTTCCTAAGTCTCATCTTGAATCTAAACATGTGTTGCGGGACTTTGATTAAAGAAATCATTGAAAAAGGAGCATATAGAATCTCAAGATAACATTGCATATCCATTTACTAAAGTTATAACACAACAGCAGTTTGATCGTCACTTAGAGAAGTTGGTATAAGATACCATGGAGATTGGCTTTAGTGCAAGTGGGAGATTGAAAGTAAGATGCATACAAGCCAATCATGTGTGTTAATAAAACATATACTTTGGAGACAATCTTATTTATTTATTAATAACAATATTCATTTATTAAAGGCATTTAATTATCTACATGGTGCTATTTTTATAATATATAAATAACTCATAGTTTTAAGCAATGCTTTTAGAATCATGATGATGATCATGCTAATGAGATCTAAATTCTTAGAAAGCTTTAAAACTAAAATAGTTTCCAATCATGGGATTACTAAAAAGGAAATTAGTAAATCCGGATAGATTGGTACATATGTTGCTTGCTCATTGGATGAGGATGATTGATCTCATGATCATTTGTGTGGAGACACTAAAGCAAGTATGTAGGTGCTTATTAGAGAATAAGTTCACTGAATGTGACTCGCTATGGAATACCTAATGGAGTTCTACTCGCCTGTCAATAGGAATTCCTAATGTGATAGTAGTACAAGTGATCATTGGACATGAGATCATCATAGTTTTTTGTATGTAATGACTTATATTTTGACTTATTCCTTAAAGCCCTTTAAGGTATATAAAAGGGTATGCTTGGGTATAATGAGTTACATATGGAGATAATGAATGATCAATAAGGAATCTATTACCTCTAGTAAAAGAGGAGATATGTCCTATGTGATTCGTTAAATGACAACCCAGGAATCCTTGGCCAAGGTGGAATGAAATTAGAAAGGAGTTTCTAATTTGCATTATTTAGAGTTGTGCATTTTTTAATCGAAATACATATAATTGAATAAAATAAGACTTGACAGTAAATACATGTCTTATATTTAATTGGGACATTGTATGGTGGAAGGATTGAATTGTACGGTAACTATTTACTCATAGGTTCTTTTATGATTAATGTTGAAATCTATATTATCTGAAAAGTCGTTGATCGCTAGGGAGGCTTATCCTTATTGTAGAATAAATATTATTTATTTAAATAGATTATTAGTTTAGTTTATTTATTTAAATAAGATTAGAATTGTTCTAATTGATTTATTCACAACCGGTTTAATATGGAGAACTTAAAGGGTCACACCATAAAAGGAAGAATAATTATTTAAGAAGGTAATGACATAATCGTAATAATACATTAAGTATAATTAATTTAATCTATGGTGATAGAATAAATTAAATAGCTTAATGTTTATTATTTAATATTTTAGAAATATTAAATATAAATTAATAAGAGGAGACTTATTAATATTATTATAATTATTATTATTTTAATTTCTAAAGGAGTTTAGTAATTAATTTAATATTAGTACTCTCATTTATTCCTAATAAGATTAGGAGGCAAATTAATTAAATAAATTTAATTAATTATTCTCAATGTGGTGGGAAGCCTAAATTAATTAAATGAGTTTAATTAATTAAATGAAATTCCATGTCTAATAGGATTAGAAGGGTTGACCAATATCTATATAAGAGGAGTTTTATAATAGATATCAGTTGATGTAATTCCAATTGTTGGAGAGTACTCTTTTTCTATATAGGATAGAAAACTAAGCCAACCACCCTCCTTCTTGATAAGTCATCTTCCTTGGTGGATCACCTCTAGAGGCCAAACACTTGGGTGGCTAACGTTGATCAAAGGAAGGAATCTAACCCGAAAATTCAAGGAGATCACGAAGAACAAGGAGTGGAACTCGTACATGTGGAAGCTTCGTTCTACAAGGGTATGATTCCATAACTTCTTATTTATCGTTTTAAATTAATAATTTACATAAAGGATGATTCGGGTAATGGTTTTGTAAAAAAAAAATAAACTCTGATATACCATGCTTCAACTAATTTTTGCAATTTGATTGCGTCACGATTTCGTACAAACCCAACGTCAACTGCCTCAGTCTGAATCTCTATCTCCTCCGAGTCCTCTTCTGAATCAAACACCGGCTCATACTCCCGACCAACGACTGTAATCAAGGGAGATGGCTCTCGTCGAACTAACTGCTCCTAGACTGTGTGGATGTCTCGAGGCTCCTCCTCTCTAGCCTCTCGGGGTACAATGTCCCTAGGCTGACTAGGTTCTCCAGCATCCGTCATCCTGACAAATCAAATTTTAAGTCTTAGTTATTACGTGATGTTAATCGATACTCGAGTACATAAGTATAAACACATAGCACATAAGGTAAATTATTATCTTTCTTAGAACTCGATAAGAGTTATCATTACTATATTCTCAAAGGCTACTACCTTAAGGTTTTCCCCCACCTAAGGTTCATAACCTACAACTCTGATACCAACCTATGACACCCCCAAATCCGGGTACTTCAATTTCATGGGATTTGGTGTTCACTGTTCAAATATCATCTATCTATCTACCCATAATAAATGCAAACCATGCAATAGATAGAAATAAATTCTCCCATTATGGGGTTACAACATCTAAATAATAAATACAATCTCAATCCCAGGTCATACTAACCTTAAACATCTGTGCGGAAACATAATCAAATAAATAAGTCTTTAAACAACCAAGTCTTAACAATAAACATTCTTAAATTAAATAACAAGTCTTCAACACTTGTTAACTTTCCCCTTGCCTTTGCTAGTGGAAGGCTCGTCAGATCTTTCGTTCTTAAGTACAATGTTATTATTACGCAAGAGTGAGCACGATAGACCACAAGTATAACAATATAACAATAATATAATAACATGCGAGTGAATCAAAGACTTCTCAATAAGTAAAACTCGACTTTTGAATCAAGAATGAATAACAAGAATCAAAAGAACATCTGAGGATCATAAGACCTCGAACTATATCCTAGGTTGTAAAGTGTTTATACTTTAAACCTTTAACAGTCATAAGACTATGAACTCTACTTCTCGTACTTATGGGGATCCGCCCTTAGTACCATACTGTGCACAATATCTCAATGTTAAAGTGTAAATAATCGCATATACAGGGTTGTTCATCTCAGTTTGACATCGGAGTCCGCACCAAAGGAAGTTTAGTTTGGATAGGCTCAATAATAGTTCTAGAATTTAGAACGCTCATCAACTATAGACTAGTTGAATCAATAAGGGTTCACTAGTCTTACAGGGTTCAACAATAAACTAATAATTAATTCGAATAAAAATTCTCACGACGTATACAATCGAATAAGTATTATATAGCTGAATCATGCTTTAAAAAAGTTATAACCTCTAATATGAAGTTTTGAACTTGAACAATTAAGAACAAGAGCTTACTCGATATAGAACACAAGTCTAAGACTTGATAAATGAATAATCTAGAATTTCAAGGAACTTGCTCAATAAAAGTAAAGTTTAGAAACTTGTTCAATTTAAAGGTTTGAATTTAGGAAACTTGCCTCTTGCACAAGCTACAAATTATAATTCACGTCCTTTAATTAGTCCTACATAACCATCCATTCACAACATCAATTAATAATAAGTTTGATATACTTATCGAGTCACACGTCGATCTTGGAACACGTTATTAGACTTTACACATAGCGGTTTACGTCATTAAATTGACTTATTAATTACTCATATAATATAAGTCATTACATCATTTTAACATTTCCTTATATGATTAACCATCTGTTATATCCTCTTATTATATTCTAAACACATATCATGTTACTTAAAATAAGTTAAGCTAGCATGCTTTGATTGAAACTTTAATTTAAATAAGTAATTTACTTTCTGCGATTCGTGCCGGGACGCGCTTTACTTAAGGAAACTGCGCCGGGGCGGGGTTCGCCATGGTGCAAGTTCCCAGATTCGAGTTTCTGCAACTCACGAAGAACACAGTACTAAGCCAATAAATCCCAAATCAAACTAACACGATGATTTTTAATACTACCCATGCGGTATAAACTTCACAGAAACATCATACAATGTTCTTAGCATGATTCTAACACTTTAGATCACTTAATTATACAGTTTAAAATATTTAATTTTACCATTTTCCATTTTTGTAAAGTTTTGATGAAAAATATAAAATCTATCATTACGAATTCGTTATAACTCTGAATCCGTTCATTCCAATTCTGTTTCCTTCGATTTAACATGTATAATCATAATCAAGTGTCAGTTTTAATTCAAACATATGATTAAAGCATTTAATTTACCCATATGGGTTATTCATACAACATTTATACTCTATAATCTATGAAATCCCAATTTAATCAAAATTCCATGGTATGATCACTGTAATTCATGTATACATAATATATAACATGTTACTAACATATACTAACACATATAAGATCACATCTTAAGTTAATTATTAAAAATAGTTCTTAACAGAGGATTTTAACAAACACGTAAATGAAAACTCTGTAACTTTTCAAAACTCTGATTTAGACATGCTTTCATGGATCAGCCACTCTAAACCAGATATAAATCACATACAATTGAGTTATGCATGCTAATAAACATCTAACATCAAGTAATAAACAATAAACTCATGAAATTCCATTTTCAGAGAATATTTCAAAATACGTAAATGGAAATATCAGAACATGAATTTAAATTCAAAGATGAAGGAATTACCCTTGCTAGTTTGTGAAGAAGTAAACTTATAATCTCAAATCAATTCCTCTCTCAATTCTCTATGTTTTTTTCTCTGAGTTTTCTCTCTAAAGTTTCTAACTGATGAATTTAGAAGACCGATATATATGATATATGATATAATATAAGTATAGGTATATCATGTATAAAGTTAGTGGTCAGTTAATCCGTAATGGGTTAAATGTTAAAACCTCCCTTAGGGCTTTGTTTGTTTGTCTTCCCTTATTTTTCTTTTTCATTTAATTTAATTAACTCTTATTATATAGTTAATAATGTCACACCCATTTAAGCAATTAATCAAATATTTATTTAATTCAAATAAATAAAATAGAATAATTCTACATTAAATCACAGTCACATAATTAAAATTTTTATTTATTAATTATGCCAGATCATTAAATCTCTAATTAATTATTAAATTAATTAGAATAACATTATGCTTATTTAAATAATTTATTTAATCAAATAAGCTCAATTAAATACATACTTTGAATATAAAAATTCTCCACATTAATATAACTATTGTAACATATATAATTAAATTAATCTACTACGAATTTAGTAATTAATTATTTATTTTAATAATTAAATCATCAAAAATATTTATTTAATTTAATAAATATTCAAATTAAATTATAAAATCTAGTTCGTCATAGGATCAGAACCAGTCATGTAGTTATCCGGGCTTTTGATGGATCTCACCCAGAGGCTATGGGAGAGATTGAGCTTCCACTGGAGATTGGTCCCCACACTTTCTATGTATCCTTTCAGATACTCAACATTACCACCGGATAAAACTTATTGTTGGGAAAGCCGTAAATCCACTTGGTAGGAGCAGTTCCATCCACCCTCCATCAGCAACTCAAATACATTATCAATGGCAACCTAATCACGGAGAATGCCAAACAAGAATACCTTGTCTGCATACAGAGAGATATGTCAGTGATCAGTCTAGATGAAGGGATTGAACCTGCTAGTTTTCAAGATTTGGAGGAGAGCAATACTCAGTACCTACCTGTTGGGGCACCAGCTTTGAAACCAAAGGTTTCTCCTGAAGTAATAACAGTTGGGCAGGAGATGGTATATTTGGGTTTTCACCCTGGAGAAGGGTTAAGGAAAAATCAGCAAGGTATCAAGAGTCTGGTGTAAATCCCGAGTCAATCAGGGAAGGCCGGATTGGGCTATTCATCCGGATTAAACCATCGAAACCCACACAAGCATCCAATGGTTTCTACTTCCACTATACTATTGCCAACCCTCACTGATACCGAATTTATGAAGCCAATGAGGAAGATTCTTGGTGTTGTGTCAACCATGTTGTTTCCTCCAATCAGTGAAACGAAAGCCCCAGAGCTTGGGGGGAAAGCAAAAAGGGAAAAGCAAAGTTCCTGCATGAAGGACGAGACCCATTTGCCAACATGTATTTTCTGATGCACTACAAGGGTATGAATGATGATATCCCAGACAGAGATGAAGAATATCATATCTGAATTCCTCACATCAAGAAGGGGAAGGGTGGCAGTTCAAAGAAGAATCTCGGCCCTGATCTTAAGGATGTCTCAGTTGTCATCAGAGATGAGACAGATGAGCATAACTCCTTTATCCTCCCTATTCATGAGGGCCTGACATTGGACAATTGGAGCAGCATCCCTTGCCTCATTCAAAAAGGGTAAAAGGGCAGAGAGTCCATCTGCCCTGAAATGTGGTTTCATTTACTGCTTATGTTATTGCACGGCTATAGAAGTAAATTTTTTCATGCTTTTGCTAAATGCTTTGTATATTTAAACAGTCTCATATATTAAAGTGAAAGCATTTTGTTTTCAGTACTCCAGAATTGGATTGTTTGTCACTGTTGATGAGATGCCAAACTGTCACAGTGACTACAACTTTGATGTAGAACTGAACTTCGACTTGATGGATATTGACCAAGAGGAGATAGATGACTATGAGGTGCCCGAGGAGATCAAAGAAAGGCTCAAAGAAAAACCTAAACCAAACCTCGATCAAACCACAACTGTCAATATCAGAACCTCAAAAAACCTCAAAGAAATCCAGATAGGCCTAAACCTCACTTAAAACCAAAAAGTCGACTTGATTGAACTCCTAACTCAGTTTCAGGATGTGTTTGCATGGTCACATGAAGACATGATTGGCTTGTCTATTGACATTGTCATCCATCGACTACCCATTAAAGATGGATTCAAGTCAATTAAGCAGAACTTAGGTGATTGAAACCCGAGTGGAGTCTGAAAGTCAAAGAAGAGGTTGTTAGCAATTAAAAGCCGGCATCATCAATGGTATCAGCATACTCAGAGTGGCTGTCGAACATAGTTCTTGTGCCTAAGCCCGGAGGGAAGGTACAAGAATGCATGAATTATCGGGATTTGAACAAAGCTTGCCTCAAGGACAATTTCTCAATACATTTCATCCACATCCTAATAAATAATACAGCACAGTATGGCATGTATCTTTCGTGGATTCCTTTGCTGGTTACCATCAAATCATGGTCGCTGAAGAAGGCAGGGAGAAAATATCCTTCATCACTTCCTGGGGAACCTTCTGCTACAGACGTTTATCCTTCGGCCTTATCAATGCTGGTGCCACATATCAACGAGCCATGATGACCCTATTTTATGACATGATGCACAAGGAGATAGAGGTCTACGTGAATGAAATCATCGTCAAATCTCGAAAGGAGGACGATCACATTAACCATCTTAGAAAGTTGTTCAACAGGTTGCGTAAGTACAACCTTAAGCTGAATCCGTCCAAATGTGCTTTTGGGGTCAATCGGGCAAGTTGCTGGGATTTCTGGTGAGCAATAGAGGCATTGAGTTGGATCTCTCCAAGATTAAAGCCATCACGGAGATGCCCGTGCCCCGAACAGAAAAGGAGATAAGCGGGTTCCTGGGGATGATCAATTTCATAAGCCGGTTCATTTCCCAGCTCATAGCAACTTGTGAACCCATCTTCAAACTACTAAGGAAGAATTCATCCACCAAATGGAATGAGGATTGCCAAAAAGCATTCCTTGCCATCAAAAAACAACAGATCGAAGCACCTGTCTTGGTGCCCCCGGGGGATGAAGTTCCCCTATTTATGTACTTGTCCATAAATGCCAACGCAATGGGCTGTATGTTGGGGTAGAAAGATGATAGTAGCAAGGAGAAAGCTATCTATTACATCATCAAAAGATTCAGCAGTGGCGAACAGAAGTACACCTTGATTGAGAGGACATGTAGTGCGTTAGCATGGGCCGCCATGAGATTACAACACTATCTACATGGGCACACGACCTACCTCATATCCCGCATGAATCCACTGAAGTACATTTTCAGCAGACCAATGTTGAATTGTTGATTGTCCAAATGGCAGTTAATTCTACAAAAGTTCGACATTGTTTACATGACTCAGAAGTCCATCACGGCCAGGGCATTGCAGATCAGTTGGCCAAATCATCGTCCGAAGGTTTTAAGCCTTTGGAAACTTATTTCCCAGACAATGGAATCATGGCAATTCAACAAATACCTCAGGAGAATATAGTCCAACCTTGTAAAATGTATTTCGGTGGAGCGATGAACATAGAAGGTGCCAGAACTGGGACAGTCTTTGTCTCTGATATAGGGGAACAGTATCATGTGGCTACCAAATTGGAGTTTGTCAACACCAACAACACGACAGAGTATGAAGGCTGCATAATGGGGTTGCAACTAGCGCAGTCTATGGGTATCCAGCATCTATTAGTCTTTGGAGATTCTGAGTTGGTTATCAGACAAACCACTGGGGCATATCATACCAAAGAATTGCATTTTCTGCCTTATCACCGGTAGGTTATCAACATATCCATGGATTTTGAAGAGATAACTTTCGTCCACATCCCTCGAGGAAGGAATGATTTCGCCGATGCATTATCAATGTTGGCTTCCTTGATCCACGTATCTGGCAGAAGAGGAATTCTCAACATCAAATTCACAAGCTAAAAGGCCCCGATATATGGGAATTACAGTGGAGAAATATCAGATGAGATACCTTCTATCAAACAGCCTTGGTATCAAGACATCAAGGAATATCTCCAAGATGGATCTACACCCGCTGGGGCAGGCCAAGCTGGAAGAAAGTGAATTCATAAGATAGATATGAAGTTTTACCTAAGCGGAGACGCACTCTACAAAAGGGATGCTGGAATAGGCCTTTTAAGATGCCTCGATAAAGAGCAAGCCCAAAGACTAATGGATGAAGTGCACGACGGAATCTGTGGTCCACACATGAGTGGTCATTTACTGGCCAAGAAGATATTAAGAACAGAGCATTATTAGATCTCTGTCAAAGCTGACTGAGATGATCACGTCAGGAAATGCCACCAATGCGAAGTCCATGGAAATACCATACACGCTCCTCCAACTGAACTACATACCATGAGTTCGCCATGACCTTTTTCCATATAGGGAATGAATGTGATTGGACCAATAGAACCCAAAGCCAACAACGGACATCGGTTCATCTTCACCATGATCTATTACTTCACCAAGTGGGTTGAAGCTGCATCTTTTCCCAAAGTCACCAAAGAGGTAATCATTGGTTTCATCAGAAATAATGTCGTATGTCGATATGGACAACCGGAGGTGATCGTATCAGACAATGCCAAGAACCTAAACAATCAGATGATGAGAGAGCTATGCTGCAAGTTCCACATCAAACATCTCAATTTCGTCATCTATCGGCCTAAGATGAATGATGCTGTCGAAGAGGCCAATAAAAACATCAAGAAGATCATGCAAAAAATATCCGCCAATCACAAAGAATGGCCTGACATATTGCCTCTAACATGCGTACTTCTACTAGGGCTACCCCCTACTCATTAGTCTATGGCATGGAAGCAGTCCTTCCTATAGAAGTAAAAATGAAGTCTTTGAGAGTGTTAATAGACGCTCAGATGGAGGAAGATCAGTGGTTTCAAGGATGGTACCACGAGTTGTCCCTGATAGATAAAATGAGGGCTACAACTATTTTTCACGAGCAGTTATATCAGCAAAGGATTGCTCGATCGTATAACAAGAAATTTCGAGTCCGACAATTCAAGGAAAATGACTTGGTACTGAAGAAAGTTCTGGCCAATCAAGATGAAGCCAAAGGAAAATTTACCCCAAATTGGGAAGGCCCTTTCATTGTCAAAGAAGTATTGACAGGAGGAGCTATCAGATTGCAAGAGATGGACGGGAGCTAATTTCCCCAACTCATCAACTCAGACACCGTGAAAAGGTACTATGTCTAAAACACATGCCAGCCATCATCCTGGCCTTGAGAATCGATCAAATTAGTTCGAGTTTTCACTATAAAGATTGAACTATGAATGACCTAATCTCCCTCCACTCAGGAGTACATAGGCAGCCATTCATGGTGCGGTCTAACCTCTAAGAAAAACAAAAACCAATAAAAACCAGTCCCAAGACACCAAAACCCGATAAAACCCAAATGGTATCAAGCCTTCCAGGTCAACAGGCCCGTCTGAGATACTCTCTGATATCTCAATGTCAATCCATCAAGGAAAAGCTCATAATATATCAACAACAACAGGTCATAAAAGAAGTGGTAATCACTTAGCAATGACAATACATATCCAACAGGGAAGTAAATAAAAATATATTTCTCTGATATATAATACTGTTTAATATATACATGGTGTCCTGTAAATGACAAAAATGGCTGATCTAGTATGTGCAGGAAAAATAAAGCTAGTCTATGAACCCATGGACAAACGGGATAGCAGTGCCAACATGGCATCCCTCTCAGAAGATGGAGGATCAGTTGCAAGCTCATAACCCTCGGTTTCCATCCTGGTTAGAATATCCACGGCCATATGCATAGTGGCGTTGTGACCGTCTATGTAAGCATTTATATCTGTAATCAGGCTGTGTGTATATGATCTGAGGGCGGTGCTGTCAGGAACATAAACATCCCGGGTAGCTATGGCCTCGTCCCTCTCCATAAAAGTAGCATCCCGGGCAACCAAAGTCTCCTCAATCTTAGCAAAAGACGCATCTCGGGAAGATCGAGCCTCATCTCTCTCAACGAATGTTGCATCCCTAGTAGCTCGAGCCTCATCCCTGTCAGCAAAAGCTATATCTCTGCTAGACAGGGCCATCAACATCAACTCCTTAGCCTGATCCCTCTCGAAAGTCATCCGAGTTAGTGAATCAACCAGAGCTGGATCTGTGCCGGCAGGAACAATCGGCGGATCACTAACTAACGCTGCTGTCAGACCAATAAATAAATCATCCTCCGTAGGAGAATCAGGATCCTCCATAGGCTCGTCCTCATCTAAATCTATGATCGGAGCTGACTGGATAATCGCAGCTCCTACTATATCAGCCTCCAACCAAGCCGAATACTCTGGGGATCTATCCGGAGGCTAGTAGAGAATTCGGCCATCTCCCTTTGAGTCCAACACTCATAATTCTTGATCAGGTCAGCTGAAGACAAAGAGGAAGCTGATATCCGCTGATCCATAGCCCCCTCTAAGTGGTAGAGACTCTAAAACTGAGCAAACTGACCTATGACTGCTAGTTGATGGTAAGTGGTCACCCCTCTCAAACCCGCTAGGGGCAATAATCCATCCCGACTGTATGAGTGATGAAGCTGTAAGGGGAGACAAGCCCTGAGCATGGCAAGATCGAAAAAGGATGCTCAATATTGATAAAAAGGTCGACCATGTCATTGCATCTGAACACTCCGCTGGCTGGAAGGAGTAGGACATGGCTACCTCATGGGTAAAGCAGTACCCATGGTGTCTGAAGGAGCCGATCGGACTCAAATGCATCATAAGTCATGCATACAGCAGAACAGAGCTACCTCTAAAAAACCCCTCTGGATGGGTACTGCAAATTGTAGCTGACCTCAGGGTCACGGCTAATATCATCGACAAAATTGTACAACCCTGTCTGAGGGCATGAACCACTACCATCAAGCCAATATCTAAGTGGTCCAAATATAGTGGCATATACGCATAAGCTGTGACGCACATCAGCAGAACGTCTATGCGAGCAAACTATCACTCATATACAGATATAATAAAATCGTCAGAGTGTTGCTTGTAGCTGTCTAGCCGACCAAAGCGATCGATCAGAAAGTCAATGGATATCATATGTCCTGTACTGACCTCCTCAATGATGACTCTACGTCTCAGACCTGACATAGTCATAAATGGTCTCCTCATGTCACTGATGGCTGTCCGGGAGCAAGGAAGATCTAGTGCCAAACCTGTAAGGCGCTCATACTCCTCTAAGGTAGGAGTCAACTCATGAAGGCCAAAATAGAAAACCTGCCGCTCAGGTATCTAGCATGATAAGATGCCATCCACAAATCCATACGGAACCTGGAAAGCTATAAGGGCTAGAGAATGCCCTAGCATATAGTCTATTGTCCCTCTAGCTGTGAGAGGCAGGCTGTCATACCACGACTGCAACAAAGATGCCACTGAAGACGGCAACGAATGCTCAATATGACTGACTGTGGATGACAACATCTGTATCACCGTATCGTAAGACCATCCAAGGGTCAAGTCTAAACTCACCTGTCTAAACGCATATCCATGACATAATACATGCATAATGACAATGATAAAAATGATGCAATAGATAGGAAATATCATGCATATCTAGAATAAACTATCTACTGCAAGCATCATCTCTGTCTGCTAATAAAATATAAAATAAAAAGTATAGGGAAATGGGTCATAGCCGCCCAACTACTAACAGAGGCCTATCAAAAGATATAGCGAGAAATGGGGCACAGCCACCCAATAGCTAAACAGAGGCCTATCAAAAGATATAGCGAGAAAAGCTATCCGAAGAGGTCTAGAATATCTGTCTTCGGGCTATTAACATGCTCCAGCTCCTCTTGAGTTACAAAATCTTGGCCTGTGGGAATGTCTGGTCGATATAAGGGAGGATCAGCACCTGCAAAGCTGCTAGAAAATGGACCTGATGAGGGGCCAGCTCCAGAGCTGAAAGGATCAAAAGAGTCTTCCTCGGATGGATCTCGACCAAGGTGCCTGATGAACAAATGAGCCCTCTCCAACTACTGGGTCAGTCCTGTAATCTGGTCCAGATGAGTAGGATCTTGGAGGCAAGCTATTCAGTCTATCATCATCACAGACCTAGGCACCATGTCTGCCATAAACTGGGTTACACGAGTCTGAGCCCCAATGGTATGAGGACTCCACCAGCTATGAAATGCCTCATGGCTGTAAGGACCATCTAACAGGGTGAAACCATCTACTCCCACCAATAGAATGTCTATGAGTGGCTGAGCTAGTGGCCAATGATGCCAAGCAGGAGGAACAAAGGGAATGCAGATATCTCCCGTGGTGCTCCGAATAGCGCACTCTCCTAAATAGAGCTCCAAACCTCCCTCTGTCAAAAATAGAACTCGACGATGGACAATGCAAACTCCCGGCCACTGGGAAAGCCGTCCTTAAACCCGACTGTCAAAAAGTCTGAGGTATACGGTACCCAAAAGATCGACCCGTCTATCAATAGCTCTAGTTGTAGGCGGGAGTGGGTGAATCCCTCTGCTACAAGGACCTCCATCAACGTGGAATGATGCCAACACCGTCCCATCGGGTAGGTCTCCAGGCCCAGAGTAGTGGCAGGACGTAGGAAAGGGAGCCCCTCATATAACCAAAACTGGCCATGCAAATATCAAAAGTTCTCAGTGGTAAAGACGGACAAACATAAATGAGGAAATCAAAAAGATACAAGAGAAATGTACTCACCAGCATGAACGGGTAAAAACCTAGTCAAGCCTCCAGTCACACCCTCCGAGCGCATGTGCATCCCTCGGAGAAAATAGACAAAGGTGTATGTACCCCAATCAAAATCACTAAGGCGCTCCATATATCGAGTAGCACTGACCAGAACGAAGGACACCGTCGAGGAGTTGTCTGCAAGGAAACAACCCCTGATAATCATTAAAAATAGTCGCCGCATGATGCAATCTCTAACCCATTGATCATTAGGCAGAGGCTCAGTCAAAGCCCCACTCTAGGCATCTACGCTCAAGGGACTAGAATGGACCGTCCGACCCTTGATGGCCATCGCAGGAACTCTCAAGAGGGACCAAACGGCAGTGGGTGAAATGTCAGCCACAACCGGCATAGGCTCACCTGCAAACTCTATCCCAATGATAAACCTCCAGTCCATAGGCGTCATCATCACCTCGCAATCCAACAAGTGAAGAGACTGGGTCTGGTGAAACCAGCGCTCATATAAAGCCCTCAGATAACCCTAGCGGAAACGGTGGGGAGGGATAGAAAAGAACGGTTGAAACCCCCAGGTGTCAACAATGGCCTGATACTACAGATGTAAAGTATGGTACAAGGAGCGGACACTGAACCAGTTCCCCCTAGGCTATGTAAAGCCAGGAACCTGCATCAAATAGTCAGTCCATATCAAACCTGTGCCCTAAAAATGGTAAAAGAAAGGAAAAAATCTAGAAAAAAACTTCAGTCACCTCGTTGGCATGAAGGTATCTCGATGAATGGCGCCTCAAATCTCCCAAAAGCTACTGAAGCGGCACCACAATGGCTGGAAGCTCCCCACGTGGAGCTTGAGCTGGGGCAGGATCAACAAATGGAACCTCCTCATCATCCACATCAATCAAAGGCTTCGCCCGGATCAGACGAATCACCGACTCAGCCAACCTACTCTCCTCCACCTAACTCCTGAAGTGACTCTGTTAGCACTACCGAGTCTATCTGGATCCATAACCTGGAAAAAGTCTCCAAATCACCTCAGGAAGGGTGAGGTAAGCCTTAAACCTGTGGCTTATTAAAATAAAATCACTACTTTATACATTTTTAAATCCTAGAGCATGCATTAGTAAACAAAAATCCCCAGTAGAGTCAAAATTGCATGATCATTAAATACTCAGGCTTTTGAAAATTTTTTGCCAGAGTCTACTTTGTAAAATGGACTGTCCGCATGCACATATGCATGACTAGGTGGTCATTCAGTAGCACACCTACCCAAAAATAGAAATAGTTTATATTTATGAAACAAAATCAAGAGTAAACTCCCCATGGCAGCTAAATTATCACGGGCATTATAAGGTATTTAATTATCTACATGGTGCTATTTTTAATAATATGTAAATAACCCATAGTTTTAAGCAATAATTTTAGAATTATGATGAGATCATGCTAATGAGATCTAAATTCCTAAAAAGCTTAAAAACTAAAATAGGTTCCAATTGTGGGATTACTAAAATGGGGATTAGTAAATCCGGATAGATTGGTACATATGTTGCTTGCTCATTGGATGAGGATGACTGATCTCATGGTCATTTGCGTGGAGACACTAAAGCAAGTATATAGGTGCTTATTGGAGAATAAGTTCACTGAACGTGACTCGCTATGGAATACCTAATGGAGTTTTACTCGCCCGTCAATAGGAATTCCTAATGTGATAGTAGTACAAGTGATCCTTGGACTTGAGATCATCATAGTATCTTGTATGTAACAAATTATACTTTGACTTATTCCTTAAGGCCTTTTAAGGCATATATAGGGTATGCTTGGGTATAACGAGTTGCATATGGAGATAATGTATGATCAATAAAGAATCTACCACCTCTAGTAAAAGAGGAGATATGTCCTATGTGATTCGTTAAATGACAACCCAGGAATCCTTGGCCAAGGTAGAATAAAATTAGAAAGAGGTTTCTAATTGACATTATTTGGAGTTGTGCGTTTTCTAATCAAAATACATATGATTAAATAAATTAAGACTTGACAGTAAATCCATGTCTTATATTTAATTGGAACATTGTATGGTGGAAGGATTGAATTGTATGGTAACTATTAACTCACAGGTTCTTTTATGATTAATGTTGAAATCTATATTATCTGGAAAGTCGTTGATCGCTAGGGAGGCTTATCCCTATTGTAGAATAAATGTTATTTATTTAAATAGATTATTAGTTTAATTTATTTATTTAAATAAGATTAGAATTGTTCTAATTGATTTATTCACAACCGGTTTAATATGAAGAACATAAATGGTCACACTATAAAAGGAAGAAGAATTATTTAAGAAGAAAATGGCATCATAATGCGAGAAGGGCTTTCAAGAGCTCAAGAGGAGACTCATTTCGGCACCTGTTCTGACGATACCATCTGGTTCGGATGGATTTATCATTTACATCGATGCTTCGGGCAAAAGGTTAGGATGTATTCTCATGTAACATGGGTCATAGCCTATGCCTCGCGACAACTCAAGGAATATGAGAGGAATTATCCTACTCATGATCTAGAGTTGGCAGCAGTCATTTTTACATTAAAGATCTGGAGACACTACCTGTATGGGGAGAAAGTGGAGATCTATACGGATCATAAGAGCCTCAAGTATTTCTTCACCCAGAAGGAACTTAACATGCGGCAACGACGTTGGCTTGAGCTGTTGAAAGATTACAACCATACCATCCAATACCATCCTGGTAAAGCGAACGTGGTAGCTGACGCGTTGAGTAGAAGATCATATGCGGGAATGAATGCGATACTTTCAAAGCCAATTTTGTGTGATTTACAAAAGATGGAGATGGAGTTCAAGACTCCGGGGACCCATGCTATGATGTCAAGTATACGCGTAGAACCAGCTTTGATTGATAAAGTTAAAGCTGCTCAAGCTACAGACCCGGAGCTGATGAATATGAGGAAGAAGGTGCAAAAAAGTACTATTCCAGAAGCAAGAATCGATGAAGAAGGAATACTTCGAGTCAACTCCAGACTTTGTGTTCCTAACGATTCTAATTTGAAGTATAGAATCATGATGGAGGCACACAACACACCGTTTGCAATCCATCTTGGGAGTACCAAAATGTATAGTGATCTTCGACATACATTTTGGTGGAGCAATATGAAGAGAGAGATCGCGGAGTTTATCTCGAGGTGTTTAACGTGTCAACGTGTCAAGGCGGAGCATCAAGTGCCAAAGGGTCCATTGCAACCACTTGAGATTCCAAAGTGGATGTGGGAACACATTACCATGGATTTTGTTACGGGTCTTCCCAAGGTTTCTCAAGGCATAGATGCGATTTGGGTTATTGATGATAAATTAATCAAGTCTGCTCATTTCTTGCCGATACGAGAGACTTATTCCCTTGAACGACTTGCTCATATGTACGTGAATGAGATTGTGAGATTGCATGGCATGCCAGTATCCATAGTTTCGGATCGTGACCCAAGATTCACTTCACAATTTTGGGTCAGCTTGCAGAAAGCTATGGGCACATATTTACGATTCAGTTCGGCATATCATCCACAAACGGACTGGCAATCGGAAAGGACTATCCGAACTCTTGAAGATCTATTGAGATTCTGTGTTCTAGACTTCAAAGGGAGTTGGGATAAGTATCTACCATTGGTGGAATTCTCCTACAACAATAGTTATCAGGCAAGTATAGGCATGGCTCCATTCGAGGCGTTGTATGGACGAAAATGTCATTCTCCAGTATGCTGGGACGAGGTGGGTGAAGCAACATTGTTGGGACCAGAGTTAGTATGTATGACTACGTAAAAGATTCAAATGATCCGGCAACGTATACAAACTGCACAAGATCAACAAAAGAGTTATGCTGATCTTCATCGAAGGGACGTGGAGTTTAATGTCGGAGATCATATATTATTATGTGTTGCTCCAAAGAAAGGAGTTACGAGATTCGAAAAGAGAGGAAAGCTCAACCCACGATTCATTGGTCCATTTGAAATCCTTGACCGAGTAAGAAATGTGGCCTATAGACTCGCCTTACCTCCAAGCATGTCTCGTGTTCATAATATTTTTCACATATCTGTGCTTCGTAAATATGTGAAAGATCCAAACCACATTACTGAGTTAGAACCAGATGAGATATCCAAAGATTTAACATACGAGGAGGTACCTGTTAAGATCTTGGATAGGAAGGAACATGTCCTACGCTCAAAGGTTATACCTCAAGTTAAAGTTTTATGGAGGAACCATGATATTGAGGAAATGACCTGGGAGTTAGAATCGGAAATAAAAACGTGGTATCCTCACCTTTTCGACATATCAGGTACATACGTCAATTTCGAGGATGAAATTTCATTAAGAGGGGAGGTTGTAAGACCCCAAATTTTATGAATAAGATTTAATTTTCTTTATATATTATTTTGAAATAGTAAGGTGTTGATTTGATAAATGTGATAAGTTATGGGTGAAATGTGCAAAGTTTACAAAGTAAGCAAGTGGTTATAAAATATTCGTTGTGTCGGGGAATATTAATTTGGTCGAGGAATATTCTTTTTGTCGGAGAATATTCGTACGACGGCGCAGTCATTAGTAGACCCCACAACGGAATGAATGTCGGATATAGAAAGCGACAGAAGTAACCTTTTTATAAAAATAACAGCAAAACTGTTAACGTTAGTACTGTTGAAATACCTGGTGGTTAAAATACATTAATACGTGGTGTTGCACAGTAGCACACGGTATTGCACAGTATTTCCAATTATTGATTCTTACGTAGGAAGACACTTACTCGATTATTGTTACAGTAATTACTGTTCAATATTTTATATTATTGATTCAATAATTGCATAATATTTTATTAGTTCAATATTTGCTACGTTGATATTTTATATCAATAAGTGCTACTTTGCTATTTTATATTATTGATTCAATAATTGTCATTGCACATTATTTTAAATTATCAAATCAATAATTCATATTATTTGAATAATATTATTAGATAGCATTATTGGCAATGTCTAAGGAAGTTCTGTCTAGAAAAGGGGTTAATTAATTGCGCGCCAGTAAGGAGAAATTCTTATCGGAAGGCCCCCTCTTTCCTAGGAACCACCTGGTTGTCAATATTGTAGTTCTGTAATATTATTTGTGAATAATTAATTTTGATATATATGATAAGGAAATATTTATTCAATGTGGATTTAAACGGAGGAATTTTTTAACATGTGACATTTATTGAAAGTTGGTATTTTATCTTGTTCGATAAAATAACTCATTCAAATATATTATTATAATATTACATTATAGTAGTATGATGTGATTATATAATAGTATGATTTTTATAATTTGAATGGTAACATTATTATAGTAAATTCATGGTATAAAAGTTAAACGAGGTGAAAGAGTGCAAATTAAATTTGAACTCTTATGGTGCAAACAATGATGTCATCGGAGCGATGAGGTAAGCAATGATGTCATAGGATCGATGATGTCATAAATTATGGCGAAAAGACTATTTTACCTTTACTCTGTCGAGCCTATAAATAGAAGCTCATTTCTTCATTATTTCTCACCAATTCACTAAAGCTATAGAGAGAGAAAGTATAGAGAGAATAAGAGAGAAAGAAGAAGAGTATTCTGCTATTACACTAGTGCAGTCTCCAAAATTTTAAGGTAAGGGGTATTATTTCTTTCATATTCATGAAGAGAGTTATTTTCTTTCAATATTCGTAAGGGTTGTTAATCCATTCTTTATTATTCTGTTGGAATAATCTGTCTACGCGGACTACCGCATGCATGGTGAAATTCTGTTGTTATTCCATTCTTTATTATTCTGTGGGAATGACCTGTCTACGCGGACTATCGCATGCCTGGTGAATAACTCTTTGTATTAAGTTGTTATTAAATTGTGAAAATAATCTGTCTGAGCGGAATACCGCCAGACGGGTGAAAATCCAATTGTAGTTTCGTATATTGCTTCATTTCAGATTCCTAACTCTAAACTTACTACGGTAAGTATTGCTTCTATAATTCATGAAATGATCAGATATTACTTGATTTTTGCGCTTCATCTAATATTATTTCACTTGAATATTGGTCTGAACTTTCTTGTGAAATTTTTATCTTTTTATGTCGAGTTACTATTTATGAGTTACTATTCACGGTAAAAAAAATATTTTTTTTCTTCCAAATCATCTTTAATTGGATCTAGGTTTTGATCTTCATTCTTGAACTCTGGATAAATTCTATAATATTTGTCCTTTTTCTCACTGGATCCGTTATTCGTATTATTTTTTATCATCCTCAGTTCTAAATGGTGATATAACTGAATATCTTTGGCCTGTAGTACAAAAATGAATAATTACGTGATGAATATCTTTGGCCTGTAGTGCAAAGATGAATGATTACCTGATGAATATCTTTGGCCCGTAGTGCAAAGATGGACAGGTGTTGAGATGAACATGATCTTTGGCCCGTAGTGGAAAGATGGATATTTGATTCAAGATGTATATTGATTGATGTTACAAGGATAAAATATTAATGATGGACTTTTAAATCAAAGAAGATAGTAGACATCATTCTCTACTTAACTCTTCTAATGAATTGTTATTTTCGCTACGAATATTGATCTAAAACTTGTTGTCCATAATATTTTATCTGATTTATTGAAGGCTAACGATAATTTGTTTCTCATTATCTTAGTCATAATATTCTTTACTGGGCTAGTTGAGCTCTCCCTTTTCTTCCATTGTTCTCTTCAAGAAATGAGAATATCGCGGGTACTAGTCGGGGAATGGAGTGATGGTCCGAGTTAGAGCTGTAGAAGTCCTCACTATTTTTTTTTAAAATAGTGTGATAATAAATGTGATGAGGACTTAGTTTGAATGTTAATATTTTTTACATGTCTGTATTGACACTTACAGTTGTGTGGTCTTATTTTGCACGATCGTGTGATATAAAAGATTGTATTTGAATTTTGTTGAGTGTATTTGGCAACTCAAAATGGGTTGAGTGTTGAATCTATTTTGGGAGCGTCACAGCTTGGATCTTCAAAGGTATAATTCCATGTTCTCTTTTCTGTTATTGATAACTAGCACAAAGCATGATCATGGTTATGGGTTTGTATAAATTTTTGAAAACCTATGTTTCACGCTTCCACCCTATTTATGTGATTAAATTGCATGATTGCGTTATATACAAACCCAACAGTAAGTGCAGTCCACTCAGCCGCCATACGGCTCAAAACATCCACGGCCATCTGCATCGTAGCACTGTGGTCATCAACATACGCACTCATCTCGGTGACCAAACCATGGGTGTAAGATCGAAGAGAACTACTATCAGCAATGTGGAAATCACGGGAAGCTATAGCCGCATCCTTCTCCGCAAAAGTTGCATCCCTAGCAATCAAAGTCTCCTCGATCTCAACATATGTTGCATCCCTAGCCGAGCGGATCTAGTCTCGCTCTACAACAGCAGTATCCCGAGCAGAGCAGAGCTCATCCTGCTCAATCAATCCAGCATCCAGAGCGGCCCTGAGTCCATCCCTCTCAGCAAAAACTAAATCTCTGCTAGACAAGGCAGCCAACATCTGTGCTCTAGACGAGTCTTGCTCAATGGTCATCCTGAATAGTGAGTCAGCTAAAGTCGGATCTGTCTCCACAGGAATGGTCGAGGAATCACTAACCAGAGCAGCGATCAAACCAGTGAATAGCTCATCCTCAGTAGGAGAATCTAGATCCTCCATGGGCTCCTCCTCGTCAAAGTCCGCAATAGGTGATGAAAAAGCCTCTGCTACCGCTCCTATCTCTGCCTCCAACCACGCAGAATACTCTAGAGAATGACCCGAATGGCTACCAGAGAAATCAGCCCTCTCCCGATGAGTCCAGCACTCATATTCTCTGACCAAGTCGGCGGATGACATAGAAGAAGCAGATGTCCTCTACTCAGCAGACCCCTCAAAATGGTGCAAACTCTGCAGCTGATCAAACTGACACATGACTGCCAAAGGATAATAGATGGTCACTCCCCTCAAACCCGCTAGGGGCAAACAATCCAGGCCAGATGCATGGGTAATGAAGTAATATGGGGACACTAGCCCTGAGCATGGCAAAATCACGAACGGATGCTCAATATCCGATAGAAATGCCAACCATGACTCTGCTTCAATGCACTTCGCAGGCTAAAAGGAGTAAGCTGTGGATGTCTCGTGAGTAAAGCAAAAACCCTGAGGCCTGAAGAATCCAATCTGTCGTATATAGGACATCAGCCATATATACAGCAAGACCGAAATGCCCCTGAAAACCCCCTCTGGATGGGTACTACAATACGTGGCGGATCGAAATATCTCAGCCAATATCATCGGGACGATGGTGCTACCCTGTCTAAGGGCTCAAACCACAACTACTAAGCCCACATCCAAATGATCCAAGCGTAATACCATGTAGATGTACGCCATAACACACATCAGCAGAATATCTATCCAGGCTACATGCCATGCCTCTGCTGAAATAACAAAATCCCAGATGTGGTGATCATAGCTATAAAGCTCGCCAAAGCGCTCAATCAAGAAGTCCATGGAGATCACATGTCTAGAAACGATCTCATCCATGACTATACCCTGATGAAGACCGGATAGCCGGATAAACGGTCTCCGTATGTCGGTAATTGTCATCCGAGCGCACGGCAACTCTAAGTCCAAATCGGTAAATCTCTGGTACTCCTCCAGAGTCGGCGTCAACTCACGCCGTCTAAAATAGAAAACCTGTCTGTCAAGTATCCAGCAGAGTAAAAGGCCCTTAATAAATCCAACTGGAACTCAAAAATCTGCAAGGGCTAACGAATGCCCTAACATCTGGTCCACCGTCCCCCTAGCTGAAAAGGGTAGACTATCATTCCAGGACCTCAATGATGTTGCCACCTCAAACGGTGGTAAGTGCTTAATACGGCTGTTCGCAGATGACGTCATCTATAGCACCGTACCACAAGACCGTCTAGAGGTTAAATCAAGTTGAAGCTGTCTGAATGCATACACATGACATAATACATGCATGATGATAGTAATATAAATATGATGCAGAAGATAAGAGATAACAGGAATATATACGATAAAACTATCTACTGTAGAACATCATCCCTGTCTGACAATACAAAGTAAAATGAAGAATACAAGGAAATGGGGCACCACCACCCAACTACTACAGTGGTCTATCAAAATGATGGCACAATCGCCAAATAGCCAAAATAGTGGCTGACCAAAAGACTTGCTACAATAGCTATCAGAGGAAGTCGAAGACATCAATGTCAAATCGATCGACCTGTTCCATTTCCTCTGTCAGCACAAAGCTGCTGGGATCAGGTATGTCTGGGCGGTATAAGGGAGGATCTGCCCCTGCATAGCTACTGCTAAATGGACCTAAAAAGGGACCTGCTCCTGAGATGGACGGGTTAAAAGAATATGCCTCTAATGGATCTCGGCCAAGATGCCTGATAAAGAAATGGGCCTGCTCCAACTCCCTGGTCAGATCTGTTATCTGGTCTGCATAAATCGGCTCTCTGAGGCAAGCTATCCAGTCCATCATCATCACGGACCCTGGCACCATGTCTACCATGAACTGGGTAGCACGAATCTGAGCTCCAATACTATGAGAGCTCCACCATCTGTTGAATGCCTCCTGGCTATACGGACCCTCTGATAGGGTGAAGCCATCTATGCCCTACAAAGGGATATCTGTTAACGGCACAGTCAACGGTTAATGATGCCAAGCTAGAGGAACAATGGGAATGTGGATCTCCCCTGTAATGCTCCTAATGGCACGCTCTCCAAGATAGAGCTCCCAGCCTCCCGCCATCAACAAAGGTACCCTACGGGTCGACAACTCAAACTCCCGGCCAGTAGGGAGACGTCCCTCGAATCTGACGGTCAAGAACAAGGATGTATACGACATCCAGGTGATTGAACCCGCCGTCAAAAGCTCCAACTGCAGGCGGGCATAAGTGAATCCCTCAGTAATAGGGACCTCCGACTAAGTGGAGTGATGCCATCTCCGACCTCGAGGATAGGTCTCCAGACCTAATACAGTAGCGGGCCATAGGCAAGGAAGCCTCTCAAATGCCCAAAGCTGATCATGTAAATATCAAAAGTCTTCAGTGACCAAGACTGGCAATAAATGTTAAAATCAAAAAGGTACAAGAAAGATGTACTCACCAGCAGGAATGGGTAAAATCCTAACTAAACCTCCGTCAAACCCTCCGAAAGCATGCACATGCCCCGGATAAAATTGGCAAAGGTATAGGAGCCCCAATCATAGTCACTGAGGCGCTTTACATGTCGAGTGGCGCTAATCAAGGCGAAGGACACAGTAGACGAGTTGTCCGCCACCAAATAACCCCTGATGATCGATAAAAACAATCGCCTTAGAATGTGATCTCTAGCCCTTTGATCATCAGGCGGAGGCTCCTGTAAAGTCCCATCCTGGGCATCTATACTCAAGGGATTAGATAGGACTTCCCGACCCTTAAACGCCGTCGTAGGGACTCCAAGCAGGGACCGAACAACAGTGGGCATAATATCAGCCACGACAGGCACTGGCTCGCCCTCAAACTTAATGTCGGTGATAAATCTCCAATCCATAGGAGTCATCATCACCTCGTAGTCCAACAAATGAAGGGACTGAGTCTGGTGGAACCAGCGCTAAGATAAAGCCCTCATATACACCCAGGGGCAACAGCGGGGAAGGATCGAGAAAAAGGCCTGAAGGCCCCAATCATCTACGATCTCCCTATAATCCTAGTGCAAAGTGTGATACAGGGAGTGCACGCTAAACCAGTTCCCTCGAGGCTGCGTAAAGCCGAAAACCTGCATCAAAAAATCAACCCATGTCAAAAACCTGTGCCCCAATAATGGCAAAAAGGAAGAAAAGAATCCAAAGAGAAGAAAAACTTCAAGTCACCTCGTTGGCGTGAAGATATCTCTAAGGATGGCGACTCAAGTCGCCCAGTAGCTCTTGAGTAGGCATAGCAATGCCTGGAACCTCTGCACGTGGAGCCGGAGCTGGAACAGGAGCAACGAAAAGAGCCTCCTCATCATCAATGTCGAGTGGCTGCTCGTCCTGTGCTGGACGAATCACTGCCTCCACCAGTCTACGATGTGTCTAAGCTGGACGAGGCTGAGGCACATCAGAAGTCCTCCTCCGTCTAATCCCTGAGGATACCCTACTGAAACTGTCAGGTCTATCATGATCCATCGGCGGCAACGAGTCTCCAATGCACCTCAGAAAGGGTGTGGTAAGCCTAAAACCTGTGGCTTATCATTTTCAATCAGTCTAGCATATATCTCTAGGTCCTACGACATGCATGGGTCAGTCAAAAAATACCCCGTAAAGTTAAAATTACATGCTTTTCAAAACCTAAAAGCTAGAAACCTGCATGGGTCAGTCAAAAATCCCCAGTAGAGTCAAAAATGCATATTTTTTAACGCCTAAGATTTTGGAAAAGTTTTGCCAGAGTCTCCTTTATAAAATGGACTGTCCACATGCACACAGGCATGCCTAGGTAGTCATTCAGTAGCACACCTACACAAAAATAGAAACAGCTCATATTTATAAAAAAAATCAAAAGTCAACCTCACATGGTAGCCAAATTACCATGGACATTTTTAGTTAAAAATCCAGGGTCACTAGGCCTCAAAAAGGATGACTAAGCTGACTAAAAAGTGCAAAATAGTACAGTCTTAGAACCTAAATTTTCTTACATCCAAACGTGCATAACAGTAAGATATGCATATAAATGTAGTCAAAAAAAATTTAGCAGGTCATATAGGCATACATTTTTCATACATTGTGTCTAAAAGCACCCTAAGTGGTTCACATGCTTTTAACGGTCAAAAACTATGAAAAAAAACATGTAAAACGTTACCTGCACTGCGCTAAACACGTAGGAACTGACGGAATTAGAAAACAGCTGCTCGAACTCCGTAGATCTGAAAAAGAAAATCAAAAATCCGTTGGGAACTCAAATGGGAAACTTAAAAAATAAAAATTCCGCAGCCCAATTTAAAGCCAAGGTAGCCACACCTCCACCTGCGGCTGCCGCACCTCCACCTGCAACAGCCCAGGATGGGTCCCACTCCCCCGGGCCAGATTTGGTTCGAGTCAAAACGGAGTTCTTATGTGCTGCCAAGTCAAATCTGAAGAGAAATCGCTAAGCGATTGAGCAGTTTGTCCTTAAATCCTGCGTTTAAGCAGCGTAATCATGACAGAAAAGGAAACCCCATGGAAACCCTTGGTATTCATCCCAGAGCCATGTCCAGGGATTAACAAAGCAAACTACAAAAAAAACTGTGCAAGAACTGCGCAAAACTACTAAAAACTACCATTTTTAAAGTTTAGGTATAGATCGAAGCCAGTTTCAATCGTTGGTTCCATTCCAGCGAAGTTTGGGTACTAACCGAACCAGTTTCAGCCGTTGGCTCAGCCCCAGCGATGTTCGGGTACAGATCGAAGCAGTTTTAGCCGTTGGCTTTGCCCCAGCGAAGTTCGGGTATAGACCGAAGCAGTTTCAACTGTTGCTTCCATTCCAGCGAAGTTCAGGTATAGACCGAAGCCAATTTCAGTCATTGGCTCAACCCCAGTGAAGTTTGGGTACAGACCGAAGCCAGTTTCAACTGTTAGTTCCATTCCAGCGAAGTTCGGGTGCAGACCGAAGCCAAGTTCAACCATTGGTTTAATTCCAACGAAGTTCGGATACTGACCAAAGGCAAGCTCAACCGTTAGTTCCATTCCAGCGAAGTTTGGGTACTGACTGAAGTAGTTTCAACCGTTGGTTCCATTCTAGTGAAGTTCGGATACTGACCAAAGCAGTTTCAATTGTTGGTTCCATTCCAGTGAACTTCGGGTACTGACAGAAGCAGTTTCAGCCGTTGGCTCAGCCCCAGCGAAGTTCGGGTACAGACCAAAGCAATTTCAACCATTAATTTTATTCCAGCAAAGTTTGGGTACTGACCGAAGCAGTTTCAACCATTGGTTCCATTTCAGCGAAGTTCGGGTACAGACCAAAGCAGTTTCAGCAGTTGGCTCAGTCCCAGCGAAATTCGGATACAGCCTGAAGCAGTTTTAACCGTTGGCTCAGCCCCAGCGAAGTTTGGGTACAGACCTAAGTAGTTTCAGCCGTTGGGTCAACCCCAGCGAAGTTTGGGTACAGACCAAAGCAGTTTCAGCCGTTGGCTTAGCCCCAGCAAAGTTCAGGTACAGACCAAAGCAGTTTCAGTAGTTGGCTCAGCCCCAGCGAAGTTCGGGTATAGACCGAAGCAGTTTCAACTGTTGGTTCCATTCTAGTGAAGTTTGGGTACAGACCAAAGCCAATTTCAGCCATTGGCTTAGCCCCTGGTGAAGTTCAGGTATAGACCGAAGCCAGTTTCAACCATTGGTTCTATTCCAGAGAAGTTCGGGTACAGACCGAAGCCAAGTTCAACTATTGGCTTAATTCTAACAAAGTTCAGGTACTGACCGAAGTTAAGATCAACCGTTGGTTCCATTCCAGTGAAGTTCGGGTATAGGCCAAAGTCCATTTCAATCGTTGGCTCAACCCCAATGACGTTTTCACCATCGGACTAGCCCCCTGAGACATCGGGAGATGATCTAGGAGTGAAAGTCATATAATACTCCATCCTCACAAAGGACAGATGATGGAATATATTATACACATCCTTAAAGGGAGCACCGAGGTAGTATCAATCATATCAACCTTATCAGAATCTACGAAGCTATCGCAGAGGACGTCATCCCCAGCAGATCAAGACGAGAACAATCTGTGATAGCTCATCTTCGACAATATCATCCCCATCAGAGTCAAACAAGTTATCGTGAATAATGTCATCCCCAGCAGAAAGTGACAAGAATAGTTCGCGGTAACCTACCAGAAATATCAAGGGTTTTCCATGATGACGTTATCCCCAACAGGTCGATGACGTAAGCAGCCAAGTGTAGCCTCGTTCTACTCAAAGACACCCAAAATTTGTAACATCTCTTGTATTTGTCTTATTTCCAGTGTCTACTAATCTTTATCATGTCCATTCCACTACGTTACATGGATATGATAAAGAGGGGCATCTGTAGACACTCGAAATTTTCCTTACCCTAATACTAACACTGTAGGAGAGCAAAGCCGTCAATCAAGCTGACCCCGGTCCCGATACCGGACATCCAATCTAAATCCGACCACCAATGTCGGTCCTTCAACTCAAATCCGATCCCCAATATCGGTACTTTAGCCAACTTCGATCACCAATCGGACAGTCAATCCAACTCCGATCTCTAATCGAACCGTCTATCCAGCTTCGATCTCTAATCGGACCGTCTATCCCGCTTCGATCGTTAATTGGCCTGTCAATCCAGCTTCGATCATCAATCGAACCATCAATCCAGTTTCGCTCATCAATTGGACCGTCCATCCGGCTCTGATCTCTAATCAGACCGTCAATCCAGCTCCGATTATCAATCGGACCGTCAATCTAGCTCCGATATTCAATCGGACCATCAATCCAGCTCCGATCTCCAATCGAACCGTCAATCCAACTACGATCGTTAATCGGACTGTCAATCCAGCTCCTATCCTCAATCGGTCCATCAATCCATCTCTGATCGTCAATCGGACAGTCAATCTAATTTCGATCATCAATCGAACCGTCTTTCCAGCTTTGATCTCCAATCGGACCGTCTATCCAGCTTTGATTTCCAATCGGACCGTCCATCCAGCTCTGATCTCCGATCGGACCGTCCATCCAGCTTTGATCTCCAATCAGACCGTCAATCGAATCTTCAATCTAGCTCCGATCATCAATCGAACTTTCAATCTAGTTCTGATAGTCAATCGAACTGTCCATCCAGCTCCGATCTCCAATTGGACCGTATATCCAGCTCCGATCTCTAATTGGACTGTCAATCCAGCTTTGATCGTCAATCAGACCGTCTATCCAGCTCCGATCTCCAATCGGACCGTCTATCTAGCTGTGATCTCCAATCGGACCGTCGATGTGAGAACCTGAATTTTTAGATATTATTAATTAAGGATTTAATAAATAAAATTCTTAAACTGTGAGATGGGTTTGAATACGAGAAAATATATGTGATATGAGATATGTGGTATTATATTACATAGGATAATATGGACTATGTAATATGTATTTTTGTGATTTATAAATATACTATTAATATATATTTGTTATTTAGCTTAGAGACGATTCAGTGGAGATAAAGGAGGTGGATAAGATTTCCTATCGATATTAAATAATTTATAGAATTAGTTGGTGACATTAAATATCCTTAATGTATATTCACCATATTCTTGTGTATGTGTATTAATAACTAGTATGTTTATAATATAGGTTATTAATAAGACTTAAGCTATCCGTGAATGGGTTTGGATAGTGAAGTATGAGTTAGTTAAGGAATTAACTAATAAGAATAAATATTAGTTAACTTAAGCTGGGAGTTATATTAGGGAATAATTGATAAGTGGTTTTTATATGGCGAATCAGATTCTCTAAAAGATTAAGACGCTGCTTGTTTTATGTTATTTATTGAGCTTTTATATATATTTTGTTGTTATTATGCTTATCCTGTATGATGCAGGGCTGTTTAGGTCATTTCCAGCTGAAAGAGGGGCAAAATTGTCATTTTCTACACTCTGGCGCCGCAGCGCCAGAGCCTAGCCTTCTCCTCGCGCCGCAGCGCCGCTTCCTTGTTTATGCTGATGTCAGCTGCCGCTGCAGCGTCGCTTATACTCCTTGTGTTAGCGCCGCAGCGCGAGTGGCGCTGCAGCGTTACCCAATTAGTTATAGTCTCCGCGCCGCAGCGCCACCTCCGGTGCCTAGCCAGTGGCTCGCTTTTAATGACCTAATAAAAAAAGAAAGAGAACATACAGCGGAGGAGGGATATAGAAAACAAGTACGGCGGCTAGGACAAAAAAAATGATAGACAGTGATAACAGGGTAGATTAATTAGATTCTAGAAGAGAAAGAAGCTGGTTTTGAGGGGAGAATAGTTATTGGATCCTACACAGCTCAGGAGTTACACGGAGAAGAGAAGACTTGGAGACAAAAAACCTCACAACAGGAGTTTTTTTATTCCAAATCTCTCAGTTATTTGTGTATTACTGAGCAATGTTGAATGTTATAGAAATGTGTATTAGCACCATGGTTATGAACTAATTCCTTTTTAGGATTGCAATGTAACCTAGTGTTTAGCCTAATTAACTTTCTCTCCTATTTATATTAATGAATCATTTTGGGAATGGGTTGTTTTATTTCTTGCTTATTGACTGATTGCTTGACAGAGTTTTTGGTAGTGATATTAATGGATATTGAAAATTGGACATTAATATCTGGCTTTTAAAATACAATAACACTTGTTATGCCCTTGCCTAAGGGAATGTGTGCATAAACTGCTTAATAGGATAGACATATCTCTATTTGCCTTGTGTAGCCTTGAGACTGAGCTTAATGACCCTAGTCTAGTTATTTTCATCAATAGACATATTGTGATTCAGCTAGCTAAGGATGTGCATTTGGCCTTCGACAGAAGCATATGCGTAGTTCTATTCTCGGCTGACCATTCCTTGATTTGTTTGTAATGTGGAGAGTTAGGAGATTAGGCGACGCATTAGGGGAATTGTAATCCTAACTTGTCTCCCTAGCGCATCTATTTCTCTCACCCCCTTTAGTTGTAATCGCATAGTTTAAAATACCATCTCCAATCACTTGTTTAGATAAGACAGCATAGAACTTACATTAGTATTTGATTTGCAATTAAGACTTCGTCCTCATGG
The DNA here is from genome assembly GCA_020205555.1 of Panax stipuleanatus. NCBI lineage: Eukaryota > Viridiplantae > Streptophyta > Magnoliopsida > Apiales > Araliaceae > Panax > Panax stipuleanatus. Next base: position 47,787,755 of record CM035126.1, on the reverse strand, counting down.
GTACGACATCCTACTTATCTTATATTACTTGTTGACCACGTATACTTGCGCGTTAATTGTCGTTACATAAATCAACCAACAAGTTTTTGGCACCGTTGTCGGGGACTTAGTACTATTTGTTATCAATATTAAAACTAAGTCAATACGATCTTAATTTAGACTGATATTATCTGTTTAATTTTCTTTTCAGGTGATCTCTACGGCGTATGCCACCTCGAAGGGGTCGGAACATAATACCTCTCGATCCCGAGGTTGATAGAACGTACAGACGCCTGCAGAGAGAAAAAGCTCGGGACATACATACTCCTGTTACAATGGCTGAGGAACTTCAGAAATCTTTAAGGGAGCATGTTATGCCTCACATCGCAGATTTGCAAGCAAGCATTCTCAGGCCCGCAATCCAAGCAAATAATTTTGAAATCAAGCCGGGCTCCATCCAAATGTGCTTCAATATTCAATTTGGGGGATTACCAAATGATGACCCCAATGATCACTTGATGAACTTCTTGGAGATCTACGATACGTTTAAGTGCAACGGAGTGTCTGACAATGCCATCAGACTCCGATTGTTTCCATTCACCTTGAAGGACAAGGCCAAGAGCTGGCTACATTCACTTCCTTCAGGCTCCATTACCACATGGGATGACTTGGCTCAAAAGTTCGTGGTGAAGTTCTTCCCACCCGCTAAAACCGCCAGGCTCAAGCACGAAATTACCACTTTTATTCAGTTTGAGTCAGAGTCTTTGTACGACTCATGGGAGCGATTCAAGGATCTTCTGAGAAAATGCCCCCACCATGGACTGCCAGAATGGCTTCCCATCCAGACATTCTATAATGGGTTATCCGGAGCTACTCGTTCGAGTATTGATGCCGCTTCTGGAGGAGCGTTCATGTCTAAGCATCACACAGCGGGGTATGAATTGGTGGAAACAATGGCGGCCAATAATTATCAATGGCCAAATGACAGGCAGGCCCCTAGAGGAGCAGCAGGAATATATGAGGTTGATCCAGTCACACAATTAGCGGCTCAGGTTACAGCGCTAACAAAAAGACTCGACACCATGGGAGTGCAAGGTGTGCAGAATGTTCAGAGTGTCGCAGTGTCGTGTGAATTATGTCAAGGGAGCCACCCAACTGATCAGTGTGCCATAAGCCCCGAGTCAGTTCAATTTGTTTCCAACTACGGGCGGAAGCAAAATGCAAGTCTCCCTACTCATTATCATCTGGGCTTGAGGAATCATCCAAACTTTTCTTGGGGCAACACAAATAACCATCAAGCACAACCTCCGACCACCAGGCCTAATTTCTCAAACCCTCCGGGTTTTCAAGCTCAAAATCAGTACAACCAACAACCACAGAGTTCTCATAATCAGTTCCACCATCCACCACCTCAACAGGAAAGAAAACCTAGTTTGGAAGATCTCCTGTCACGATATATTGCCCAAAGTGAGACAAGGAGCAGTAATCAAGAAGCTTCCATCCGGAACCTTGAAGTCCAAATGGGACAGTTAGCCTCTGCTTTGAATAGTCGACCGAAAGGCACAATGCCGAGTGACACTGATGTCAACCCGAAACGGGATGGGAAGGAACACTGCAAAGCAGTTACACTACGAAATGGGAGAACTATAAATGAAAAGGGTGGAGAGAGTCCTGTAGTGCAAGAAGAAGTGACTATAGAGGAACCTATTGTGGAACAAAGTGATGATAAGTTTGGGGGTGAGGTAAATGCTCAAGAAAGCCCTTCATCACCAACCCCTACAGTGAACATAGCTAATCCTCCTATCCCACAGTTGCCATTCCCCCAGCGCATCCAGAAACAAAAGCTTGATAAGCAATTTTCTAAGTTTTTAGAAGTGTTCAAGAAGCTTCACATAAACATCCCGTTTGCAGAGGCGTTGGAGCAAATGCCGAGCTATGTCAAATTCATGAAAGACATATTGTCGAAGAAGAGGAAAATGGGAGATTATGAAATAGTGGCTCTGACAGAGGAATGCAGTGCTATTCTACAGAACAAGCTCCCGCCAAAACTAAAAGATCCTGGAAGTTTCACGATTCCATGCACTATCGGGGACCAATTCATTGGCAAGGCCTTATGTGATTTGGGGGCGAGTATAAATTTGATGCCTCTGTCAATATATAAGAAGCTTGGGCTGAATGAAGCCAAACCCACAAGTGTTACCTTGCAATTGGCGGATAGATCTCTCACTTACCCGAAGGGGATAGTTGAATATGTGCTTGTCAAGGTGGACAAGTTAATCAAGGTGGACAAGTTAATCTTTCCAGCGGACTTTATTGTCCTGGACTTTGAGGAAGACCGGGAGGTCCCGATAATACTGGGCAGACCATTTTTAGCAACGGGGAGAACCCTTATAGATGTGCAGAAAGGGGAGCTGACTATGAGAGTACAGGATCAGGAAGTAACTTTCAATGTGTTTAGGGCAATGAAATATCCGAACACTCCTGAAGACTGCTTCCAGATTAAGGTGATTGATGATACAGTCAGGGAAGTATTCTCAGAAACATGCATGGCAGACCCTTTAGAAGCTACACTAACAGGTACCAGTCCTATGGAAGAAGCCACCCATGTTGAATGTGCTAACTGGCTGGATGCACCCCAGAGATCTACACAGTTCCAAAGACAGTTTGAGTCTCTGAATGATCCAGAAGCATCTACTTCCAAGGCCCAGCCATCAATTGTAGAACCTCCTGCCCTCGAGTTAAAGCCCTTGCCCAATCATCTGAGGTATGCATACTTGGGGAAATCATCCACTTTGCCTGTTATAATATCTGCATCGTTAGATGAAGGCTAGGAAGAGAAGCTACTGCTAGTGCTTAAACAGTATATAACGGCACCGGGGTGGTCGATTTCAGACATTAAAGGGATCAGCCCATCCCTTTGTATGCACAAAATTCTACTGGAGGAAGGATCCAAGTCGACCATTGAACATCAGAGGCGGTTGAACCCAATAATGAAAGAGGTGGTCCGGAAGGAAATCATTAAGCTGCTAGATGCGGGCATTATCTACCCTATCTCGGACAGTCCTTGGGTCAGTCCCATTCAGTGCGTGCCAAAAAAGGGCGGCATGACGGTAGTAGCCAATGAGAATAACGAGTTGATTCCAACCAGAACGGTGACCGGATGGAGGGTATGTATGGACTACAGGAAGTTGAACAAGTCCACCTGTAAGGATCACTTCCCTCTGCCATTCATTGATCAGATGCTCGATAGACTTACTGGGCATGCCTTCTATTGTCTGCTAGATGGTTATTCTGGATATAATCAAATTTCTATTGCTCCCAAAGATCAGGAGAAAACAACGTTCACATGTCCGTATGGGACCTTTGCCTTTTGAAAAATATCCTTTGGGTTGTGTAACGCTCCTGCAACATTCCAACATTGCCTGATGTCCATCTTCTCTGACATGGTCGAAAAGACCCTCGAGGTTTTCATGGACGATTTTTCTGTATTCGGGAGTTTATTTGATAACTGTCTGGTGAATTTGACGGTCGTTCTCCAAAGATGTGTTGAAACTAATCTTGTATTGAATTGGAAGAAGTGCCACTTCATGGTCAAGGAGGGCATTATTCTGGGCCACAGAGTATCTGATAGTGGTATCGAGGTAGACAAGGCTAAAATTGATGTCATCAATAGTCTACCACCGCCTACATCAGTGAAAGGGGTTAGGAGTTTTCTTGGGCATGCAGGATTCTATAGGCGGTTTGTCAAGGACTTCTCAAGAATAACCAAACCGCTATGTTCACTATTGGAAAAGGATATGCCTTTTCAGTTTGATGAAGCCTGCCTCAGAGCATTTGAACTATTAAAGGAAAAACTCATTTCGACTCCTATTGTGGTAGCTCCTGACTGGACTTTCCCATTTGAGCTCATGTGTGATGCCAACGATTTTGCTATTGGGGCAGTATTGGGGCAGAGACAGGGACAAAGTGTTCTACACGATCTACTATGCCAGCAAAACATTATCTGATGCTCAGTTAAATTACACCACAACCGAGAAGGAACTACTGGCAGTGGTTTATGCTTTTGACAAATTCCGTTCCTACCTCATTGGAACAAAAGTGACCGTGTACACAGACCATTCGGCCATCAAATATCTAATAGAGAAGAAAGATGCAAAGCCTAGGCTGATAAGGTGGGTCCTTCTTCTACAGGAGTTCGATTTGGAGATCCACGACAAAAAAGGGACAGAAAACCAGGTAGCAGGTCACTTGTCGAGGTTGGAAAATCCTCCTCATTCGGGAGATGTAAACAAAGACATCAATGATTTCTTTCCAGATGAACAACTGTTTGGCGTCCAAAGCAAAGCCCCTTGGTATGCGGACTTTGCTAATTTCGTCGCTTGTCAAGTGCTTCCTCCCATCTTGAGCTATCAACAGAGGAAGAAATTCATAAATGATGCAAAACAATACTTTTAGGACGAGCCCTTTTTATTCAAACAGTGTTCAGATCAGATTCTGCGGAGATGTTTTCCTAGAGGAGGAAATCGAAGGTGTGCTCCATCATTGCCATTCCTCAAATTATGGAGGACATTTTGGGGGACAAAGAACTGCTGCTAAAGTACTCCAATCTGGGTTTTACTGGTCTACCCTGTTCAAAGATGCACACCAATATGTGTCGCACTGCGATAGATGCCAAAGGGTAGGAACCATCTCAAAAAGGCATGAAATGCCTCTGCAGAATATCCTTGAAGTAGAGTTGTTTGATGTATAGGGGTATTGACTTTATGGGTCCATTCCAGTCTAACTACAACAATCTCTATATTCTTGTTACGGTTGATTATGTCTCCAAATGGGTAGAAGCAGTCGCCTTGCCTTCTAATGATGCTAAGGTGGTGCTTAATTTCTTAAGAAAAAATATTTTCACTCGCTTCAGCACTCCTCAGGTAATAATCAGTGATGAAGGGTCATATTTTTGCAACAAATATTTCGAAGCCCTTCATGCTAAGTATGGGGTGACCCATAAAATAGCCACAGGTTATCATCCGCAGACAAGTGGCCAAGCAGAGATCTCTAATCGAGAAGTTAAGCGTATCTTGGAGAAGATTGTCAACCCTAATCGGAAAGACTGGTCAAAGAAGCTTGATGATGCCTTGTGGGCATACCGCACCACTTATAAAATGCCAATCGAAATGTCTCCGTATAGACTTGTTTATGGCAAGGCTTGTCATCTTCCTGTGGAGCTAGAGGACAACGCATATTGGGTTATCCAAAAACTAAATTTCGATATGGATGCAGCGGGTGAACGAAGACTATTACAACTCAATGAATCAGACGAGTTTCATCTGCATGCATATGAAAATGCTAAATTATATAAAGAAAAGATAAAGTGGTGGCATGACAAGAAAATTGTCGAAAGGAACTTCGAACAGGGCCAGAAGGTGCTTCTTTTTAACTCCCGGCTGAAATTATTCCCGGGGAAGTTGAAGTCCCGATGGTCGGGGCCGTTCACAATTGCTAAGGTGTATCCTCATGGGGCTACTGAGGTCAAAGACCCTCATTCAGACAAAACCTTCAAAGTCAATTGACAACGTTTGAAACACTATTGGGGCGGCGAGGTCGACCGTCAAAACACCTCCATCACCTTGGGAGACCCGGTGTAAGGCGGGGTGAAAGTCAAGCCGACGACTCTAAATCAAGCGCTTGATGGGGAGGCAACCCCATCTCAGTATCAAAAATACCCTTATTGTTTTCATTCAGTGTTGTTTTCTTTAGTTATCATTAGTGTATTTGGTTTTCCTTAGAATAATTATAGATGCTGAGTTAGTATGTTAGTATGTAGGTTAATGGTTGGTATAATTGTCAATATGATTAGTTTGTGTTGATTCAGTAATTTGGATGTTTGCTGTGCAGGAACTCAGAAGGCCGCGCCGCAGCGCCAGATGCTTAGCTAAGTTTCGCGCCACAGCGCCATGCTCATTATTTCAAAATTCTCCATCGCGCCGCAGCGCCAGTTCCTTTACAAATTATCCCGCCGCGACGCCGGCTTATGCTGGAAGCTACTGGAGAGTTGCGCTGCAGCGTTGAGGCCTTCATAATTCTTTGCGCTGCAGCTCCAAGATGTCGCGCCACCGCGCCGAGAATGACGCCGCAACGCCAATACAAATCTAACTCGCACCGGAGCGCCATGCACCACGCTGCAGCGCCAGTGCCGTGTTTTTAAGTTTAAATGAGGCTTTTGGGATTCAGGTTGCAGCAGTTCATGTATCTCCCCTCTTTTCTCTCACACACTTCTCCCCTTCTTCCAAGCAGTTCGGCAAATTAACCGTCCCCCTTTTAGTTTTTGACCGTTCGGGGCCATCAACCGTCCTGCAGTTACTTCTCCTTCATCCTATTTATATCCTATTTGAGGTAAAGGAATTCTTCAGAGCCAGAGTTAGATTTTTGTTTGTTAAGTTTCTTTTTGTTGTCTTTGGAGTTTTGTTGGCAATGGGTTCAAAGCGTCCTCGCACTAGTATAGGTCCTCCTCCATCATCCAGAACCCCTCCTCCCCTTTGGGATGCTGTAAAATTCCCAAGTGAGGAAGCCTAGAAGCGATATGCCCAAAATTTTTTAAAGAGGAGTTTGGTGCCTGAAAGAGGGCTAAGGCCAGATGACAAGACGGACGGCGATATAATTCCATGATTGTGGCTATGAAATGGATTCACTTCACCAAGCCGCCTGAATCTGCAGTTATTTCGGTGGTAAAGGAATTCTACGCAAATGTTAATGCTGATGGTCCTGCAACAGTGCCGGTTCAAGGTAAGTTGATTAAATTTGACAGTCATACCATCAATGCTGTGTATGGGACTCCAAACTACGATGGTAAGGATTATCTGGAGTCTGGGATGCGGAGTTACAGTACAGATGAGATTATAACCAAGCTCTGCAAGCCTGGTACCGTTTGGAAAACCAATGAATTCCACGGTGAAAAGACCTCTTTCCCCCATCAAGCCTTAAGTCGTTATGGTAAGGCGTGGTACTCCTTCATTTGTGCCAATATCATGTCAACACGCCACCTGAGCGATATAATAAAAGAGAGGGAAGTATTGCTGTATGCAATTGTCATGGGGCTGAAGGTTGATGTGGGGGTTCTTATCCAGGATTCAATTAAGAAGGCCATCAGGAGCAACGTCAATTTCGGACTCCCTCACCCGTCGTTGATCACACGTCTAAGCAAAAGGACGGGTGTGGTATGGGAGAAAGACGATATCACTCAGCTGCTTATGGCTGTCATTGATCATCACATTATAGCCCGATATGGAGTATGGGATGGGGGACCTCCGTCGCACCCAAAGGGTCAGGGCTATTTGCCTGGGCCTCTGCCACCTCCCTCATCTGAGGCTGGTACCTCCGCTCAAGCGCTTGAGCCCCCTTCTTCTGAGGCTATGCCACCCGGGGCCCTGGCAGAGATTTTGAGCAGCCTTAACTTTCTCCACTGCAAGGTTGATACGGTGGCTCAATGGCAGAGCCAATTCAATCACTATCATGCGGAGTTTGCAAATACAGTTTCCAGTATCTATTATGCCCAGGGAGGAGATGATGCAGAGTCCATGCCCTTTCAATTTCTAGAGCCTCCAATTTTTGCGCCTTATCCACCGCCATTCCCTGCTAGAGGAGAGGATCGCGAGGAGGTGCCAGCGGGTGCCGATGATGATGGCGGCGATGATGATGCTCCAGAGGGTGAAGGCCAGTGAGGACATTGGCAGATTTTAAGCTTGGGGGAGATTCCTTTTTAAGTATTATTATATATGAATTGCTTTTATGTTTCTTTTGGGCGGTATAGCCCCAGACTATGTTTTTGTTATATGCTATATTTGTGGATGTTTTTGGTTTATTTTTGGATGCTTGTTTAGATGCATTGGTGTGTTGGTTTTATTAAGTATATAAATGAATGTTTTGGTTTATAATATTTGAATACTTGTGTTTTATTTTGTATATAGTATTTTGCGTTCGCATTAGCTTTCATGTCATTTTTGGTTGTTGTGTTTACAGCCATATTTTGGGGATTGTGCAGATAATTAGTTTACTTGATGCCATGTGTTATGGCTTTTCCTTATTTGGGCATGGTGCTGTTTCTTTTGTTACTTCAGGCCTAAATCATTTTGATTCCCCCTTTTACCCCGTTCTGTAACTGTAACTATGCTGGGTGAGGGTGTTATAGCTGTTAATTTTTTATCGTGGCTAATGACAGGCGCCAAGTAGTTATGGCTGTCTCTTAGAGTCGTGTCAAACATGTATGAGTTAGGGGTTGTTAATCGATAAGTTGAGACTGTTATTGATTCGTCCTTCTTAGCTAGCACCGTCCAACTGTGTTAACTAGTTATTTTTTGATTTTAGTTCGCGCGTTTATTGCTTTGAGAGTATGTCATTCTTATAATCTTTCATTTCTACAAGGTAATAAAGGACTTAGGCGCTTTTACAATTTTGGATCTTGGACTCTGGCATGTTGTAAAGTAAAATAAAAATAAAATAAATTGAAAAGGAGATTGAATATCGAAAGTCTTGCGGTGGGTCGAGATGGAGCGTAAAACGCGTTCGCCCATAAACGCAGGACCGATGTTGAGATGGAGCATAAAATGCATTCGTCAAATAATCTTCAGATTTCGTAAAGTCTAATTTGGCTTATGTTGATTACGTGGCCTTTGCTGCTCGAGTTATTAGATTCATAGGGGTGTTCCACACCTAGTGCCCTAAAGTCATCTGGCTTGGGAGTCACTGAACAAAAGCTCATTAATGGGTAGCTTTGTTTAGCCTAAGGTAATTAAGGACTGTCCGAGTCAGATTTTACAGTCTTCATGCTAGAGCCTTTTGATCTTTTCCTGTGCTTGCATCTTAGTCTTAATGCTTGTTGATTGTTTAAGTTGCGATGCATACTGGTTTTAGCAATCGACTGTGCGAGTTTATTTGAGTTATGATTAGTTAGGATGGTTGGTCTTCACACACACATAGAATGGATCGAGTACAGTCTCATGCTTGCAAATTTGATTTTAAGCCCTCTTTCATGTCAGTGTTTGCCCTATTCTCGTAGAGGCTCTATAATTACGCTTAGAAGCCGTGGTATTATTCTATAGTATTAGTTTTCATTCGCGTCTTCCAGTAGTGTAGGTGTGGATGTTAGATAGTTTGCTTGAGGGCAAGCAAAAGCTTAAGTTTGGGGGTATCTGATAAGTGGTTTTTATATCGCGAATCAGATTCTCTAAAAGCTTAAGACGCTGCTTGTTTTATGTTATTTATTGAGCTTTTATATATATTTTGTTGTTATTATGCTTATCCTGTATGATGCAGGGCTGTTTAGGTCATTTCCAGCTAAAAGGGGTAAAATTATCATTTTTTACACTCTGGCGCCTCAGCGCCAGAGCCTAGCCTTCTCCTCGCGCCGCAGCCCCGCTTCCTTGTTTATGCTGATGTCATCTGCCACTGCAGCGTCGCTTATACTCCTTGTGTTAACGCCGCAGCGCGAGTGGCGCTGTAGCGTTACCCAATCAGTTATAGTCTTCGCGCCGCAGCGCCACCTCCGGTGCCTAGCCAGTGGCTCGCTTTTAATGACCTAATAAAAAAAGAAAGAGAACATACAGCGGAGGAGGGATATAGAAAACAAGTACGGCGGCTAGGACAAAAAAAATGACAGACAGTGATAACAGGGTAGATTAATTAGATTCTAGAAGAGAAAGAAGCTGGTTTTGAGGGGAGAATAGTTATTGCATCCTACACAGCTCAGGAGTTACACGGAGAAGAGAAGACTTGGAGACAGAAAACCTTACAACAGGAGTTTTCTTATTCCAAATCTCTCAGTTATTTGTGTATTACTGAGCAATGTTGAATTTATAGAAATATGTATTAGCACCATGGTTATGAACTAATTCCTTTTTAGGATTGCAATGTAACCTAGTGTTTAGCCTAATTAACTTTCTCTCCTATTTAGATTAATGAATCATTTTGGGAATGGGTTGTTGTATTTCTTGCTTATTGACTGATTGCTTGACAGCGTTTTTGGTAGTGATATTAATGGATATTGAAAATTGGACATTAATATCTGGCTTTTAAAATACAATAACACTTGTTATGCCCTTGCCTAAGGGAATGTGTGCATAAACTGCTTAATAGGATAGACATATCTCTATTTGCCTTGTGTAGCCTTGAGACTGAGCTTAATGACCCTAGTCTAGTTATTTTCATCAATAGACATATTGTGATTCAGCTAGCTAGGGATGTGCATTTGGCCTTCGACAGAAGCATATGCGTAGTTCTATTCTCAGCTGACCATTCCTTGATTTGTTTGTAATGTGGAGAGTTAGGAGATTAAGCGACGCATTTGGGGAATTGTAATCCTAACTTGTGTCCCTAGCGCATCTATTTCTCTCACCCCCTTTAGTTGTAATCGCATAGTTTAAAATACCATCTCCAATCACTTGTTTAGATAAAAGACAGTATAGAACTTACATTAGTATTTGATTTGCAATTAAGACTTCGTCCTCGTGGGTACGACACCATACTTATCTTATATTACTTGTTGACCGCGTATACTTGCGCGTTAATTGTCGTTACATAAATCAACCAATAATAATATAATGTGAGTATTGAACCTTAATTAACTATGATGATATAGTACAGTGTTTAATTTACTTGAGTAAAGAAATGGATTAATATATGCGTTGAATATATGATTATAGTTGCTACTTTTTATATATATTACTTAGAATGGTAATATGTGAGAAAGTCTAATGTATGAATAACGTTAATAAATATATATATATATATATATACGTTATTAAAGAGAAATGAAAATCATTATATCTTTAAATGAAGATTTGAAGAAATTATTTTGGGAACAATTTATAGAAAAGAAAGAGAAATGATTATATTTCTAATAAAGGATATTAAAATAATTTCTAATATTGAATTATTTTAATAAAAGGAGAAAATGTTATTTTGAATAATAATATTACCTTATATGTTTGATTAATTAATATGGTAAATATATTAAAACATATTTGTTATATGTAAATAAATTGATGAAAACAATTTATTATAATAGAAAATAAACTTATTACCTATTTTCTATATATAATTTACATGTGCCGTACATGTGATTATTTCTAATAGATATTATATTAATTATAATATCTTGAGACAATAAGTAAATTATTTTCTAATAATGAATGTGCTTATTTGGAGAAAACATAATATTTTATGACATGGCTAAATACATAATTTTAAATGTATTTTCAAGGGAGTTTAATTAATAAAAGGAAACTAAGTTATTTTAATATATTAAATAACTTAAGTTATTATTTGATCGTAAATATTATTATTTAAATAATTAATAGAGTATATATTAATTATTATAAGCGTAAAGGTTATACTTATTATAAATATAATTAATTAAGATAATTAAGCATTTAAGTGCTTGAGTCACACAAACAATATATTAAGTGTGGTGGTAGTGACGATAAGCTTAATACTAAGCTTGTGAGATATGCCTAGTGTGGCAAAGTGGTGGAATAAACATTCATTAAATAATTTTATGAATGAATAATTAAAGGAATTAACTAATATTATTTTGTGGATTAATTGCTAGGTGCAATGATGTGTAATTAAAAGTTATATAGTAGCTACATCTATATAATATGAAATGAAGTGTGACACTTCAAGAAAACTATATAATATAGGAAATTATATGGTAAAGTGAAATGAGTCACATGAGATACATAAATGGACCTACGTGACAATGTGTTATGTGTGGTACGCTAATGTGTACCTTATGAATGATATTAAATTAAACTAAATAAATAATTGTTGTTAATAATTATTTCAATGGTTAAGTATAATTGAAATAATAAATTTTACAATAATGGCGTGTGACACTACTCATTTAAAATATATTTGGTATTGTCAAATGTACATGGAATATATGATTGGGTGTATGTGTGACCCTATCATATCATATGGTAATAACATTAAGTTATTAGATATAAACTTGCAAGTTAGCCCATGTGAGAGCAATGATGGTTAACTAAATGGCTAGTACAATGAATAGTAGTAGTTGGTGGGAGTTAGCCACCAACTCTTCTTTGCCCATTGGGTAATGACCATAGGAGGGTAATAGCTTGGCTATAAGTAAAGGCCATGCATTGGTGTGTAGAGTGTTAGTTTATTTTTTTAAAGGCAAGTATATATGTTATGCGAATTAATTATGTGACATGGTGCAATAAACCCCCTCTCATGACCCCTATTCTATACCCAAATGCTGATTTGTATACCATGGTGAAGTTCAAGCTAGAGCCATGTGGGGGAAATGATGAGAAAGGACCATGAATAATAGTAGTTGGTGGAGTTAACCACCAACTCCTCTTTGACCATTGGGTATTGCCCATAGGAGGGTAATAGATTTACTATAATTAGAGAACATGTAAATAAGCATTGCAATGGTATTACATCATGAACTTATTATAAGATGTGATATTGAGAGTAATATTTTGTAAGCTTGAGGCCTATTAAATACTAAGCTTACATAATTGAGCCTTGTGTGGCATGAGTGGTAAAGTTAAATCAATTAGAAGTTTAACTATGATTATTAAAAGAAATGACAAGTTAATAAATAATTGATATTAATTATCATTATAATATTTGGGTGTAATTGAGATAATGATTTATGGAAAATTATGGGATGAGAATAACCAACTATTTTATATCTAGTCCAATTAAAATACTAATTCAATGTACATGAGGTACATGATTATATGTGTTGGTATATATCTAAAGTATGGATATACTTAGGTGGGTGTACATGTGTGTTTGTGTATATTTACATATGACTTATATTAATGTGTCAATATTAAGTAAGCATAATGTGAATTATAATGTCCAAATGGATATAACCTAAGTGTACAATTATACATTGATATAGGAATATATGTAATATATATGTATATTGCACAAAGGAATACAATGCTGAGTTTATTAAGCCTTGTCCCATAATGAGAGGCACACTTCTTTCTCACGTGAATAGCTATAAGGCTAGTCTAGCTTATTCCTTCTCAAACTCAGCAAGAATTATAGCAATGATGAATGGGGAGTGGACTAAACAGTGGAAATCAACCACTCTTACCAACCCCTCTCAATCCAGTGTATTCTTCTTCTTCCCATTGGTTTGATTTGTGAGGTAATTGTAATACCTAGGTAACCAATTGTCTATAAATAGAGCACTTCTCCTTCTTAATTCAATTGCTGAGAATTATATTGCTAAGGAGGTTATAGAGAGTGAGTATACTGTCATTGTGAAGGAGACTAAGGATTGCTTTAGCAGCTTGAGTGTTTAACAGAGGTATAACATTATATCCTTGTTCTTCATTTTCTGTAAAAATTTCCAAATTCTTAAATTCTTGATTTCATTTAAATTGGATGTTAATTGATTTGAGAGATGTTGTTAAGTGGTATATAAAGATTATACGCATGATAGGAATGTATTATAGCATGGCTAAGATAGAATTCGTAATTGTTTTCTGAGATGGGTTAGCAGAACTGCCGAAGCAGTCTGTGTCTGCCTCTGGCCAGAGCCCTGCGCAGCTGCGCCAGTTTTGAACTGGCCAGCGGCGCAGCTGCGCCAGGCCTGAACCAGAAACTTTGATTTCTGTTTTCTGTTAAGTATTGTTAAGTGCTAGCATGCGATATATAATTAGAACAAGCATATGGACATGGATAACATACATATATGATTACCTTGATATGAGATGAACATGTTTAACGATATTAGTACACACGATTGAAGGAAAACTTATAGTTTTGAAATGAAACTTATAGTTTCGATTGTGAACTTAGACACATATGTAATATGTATATAATCTAATATTTTAACATGATAGTACGGTTTATATTAACATGAAATGCATGCTTAAAGTATTAACCGTACACTAGTATTGGAAGTTAAGACAATTTCTAAAATAATAAACTTAAGACTTTCGAAAACGAACTTGACCAAGACTAATGTCTTTTAGATTCTGACCAATTGAGAATATTTAGGTGGTTTAAATATGAGTTTCTAGTGCATATGAAATATATATAGATGTCATGCATGTACTATGATGCCTTTGTTGACTTAGTGCGATTTCTAATGAAAAGCTTAGAATGTGAAAGCTAAGGACATCAATTACCATATGAATTATGTTATGATCATGCAAGCATATGCATTAGAATGTTATTATGCCTATAGACATGTTGACATAAGCATCATGAGATGAAACATAAATTTCACCTATGCACGTATATTCAAGAAAATGAAATTTCTAAAGCATAGACTTCGTGATTAAGTATACGTGTGTAGTATAAGCACGAGCATGACTACTTAGCATTGTTTAGCCTCTTTATGTGGTAATATGACGTTAGTAGTCGACCCTTGAGACATGAACTTGATTTACTTGAGGTATATGAAAGTCCGGCATGAATGCCCTATGATTTTAACTTATAATGAGCATGCTAGGTTTTAAAACTTGAGTTAATGCCCTTATATACATGTATACATGATGAATATAGTAGCCTTGCATGACTAGTTAAGTATGACAAGGATTTTGAAAGGTGAAATCTAGAAAGTTTAAACGTAATGGTTCCGATAAGGTTTGAGAAATGTAAGAGCAATATATATTATATATTTATGAGTTTTAAAAATGTGTCGAACACTTAAATAGTTAAGTGTGTTAATAATGGTATTGAGTATGGTTAAGATATAACTATACGTAGCAACGATACTAAGCGTATGTTAGGAAAGTGAAACAAGGTTCTAAGAACCAATATAGAAAATAATGTAATACTTATTATTATATTGAGAATGTATGAATGAATGACTAATGGATATGAATCCATGATTATATAACTGTGTAGGATTACACGAAGCGCAAATATCTTAAGCAGTTAAGTCGTAGTTGTTAAACTACGAATCAGGCAAGTCTTTCAGTTCCTATTTGATATATGAATTCAATAACTGTTAGTTGAATTATATTATGCTATGATAATGTGAACTTATATATGAACTGTATATGAGATATAAATGAGATTGAAAGTTAATCTTTGATGATATACTTGTTATGAGAAAAGTAACATGCGTAGTAAATATAAACTGTTTATAAATGCATGAACTGAGTATGATGTTGTATGCTATGTGATGCATGAAAACTGTCAGAACTGCTGAGCTGTCAAGCTCACTCTTGCAAATAACCACTTTTGCAGGTTAAGGGCTTACGATAAAGACTTCGTGCTTCTTGATTGATAAAGATAGATAGTATCACAACGGAGAATACTATTTAGATTATCGTTTGAACCCTGTTTAGGTTCTAGGAGTGTACTTGATATATGCTTACGATATTTAATACTTGTTGTATTGTAAAAGATGTACTAGCTAATATATAGAGGATATCAAGTTGAGTTGTAAAAGTTTATATAGAAATTTGTGTAGAGCGAATCATAATATAGTGTGATTCAAGGATATGTAATTGATTCAAAGTTATGAAATCAATAAGAAGAATTTATTCAAAGGATATTGAAAAGTTTAAATTGTTCCGCATTTTAGTAATATCGAATGTGATGTAAAGACGAGATCTTGGATATAAATAGAATTTATATTCTAAATTGTAATAAGCAAGTATTCTTTTATTAATGATTAAAAGATGTAATAGTTTGATGATAGTAGTATCGTGACTGCACCGAATCCGAGGTTTCGAAGGAACGTGGATTTGGGGGCATCACAGTCGATCCATATTCGATCTCCAATCGGACCATCAGATCTCCAATCGGACCATCAGATCAATCCTGATCTCAATATCGGGCCATCAAATCAGCTCCGATAGTCAATCGGACCGTCAGATCAACCCCGATCTCAATATCGGGGCATCAAATCAATCCCGATCTCCAATTAGGCCGTCAGTTCAAACCCTGATCTCAACATCAGGTCTTCAAATCAGCCTCGGCAGCAACCTGAGAGGTACAAGTCAGCCCCTGCAGTAACCCTGGAGGTTACGATTAACCCGATCTCAATATCGGGACTTCAAGTCAGCCCTAAAATCAATCCGGGAGGTACAGTTCAACCTCGACATCAACTCAAGACATGTCAAGTCATCCCCAATCTCAGCCCGGGAAGTACAAATCAGCCTCGGCGTCAATCCGAGAAGTGCAATTCAGCCTAAGAGACAACCCTGGGAAGCCAAATTCACCAAGGACCACCCCGGGAGGGGCAAAATGGTCATTTTACCAACTCTCAGTAGATTTGGTCAAACTCAAGTCGAATTGATGCCATCAAAGTCAGAATGAACCCTAACGATAATCCCGAGTGCAAACAGCGCAAAGCAGCTCAACGGACAAACTACCGGGAATCAAAGACTTGGTTATGAACCCGTTTTCTCATACCCAAAAAATATTTTATCCCACGTCATTGCAACACTCTCGGCGAGGGCTTTCCGAAAAGGTATCGCACACCTCAAACGGACGCTCCGATCAAAAGTTAGAAAGTTTTGACTTCGACTGCGCGTTGTTCGGAGTGCACGTACTTTGAGACTATAGAACCTGGTACCGCAGGCCCACCAGGGGAGCTGCAGGTAGAGTGGAGGCTCCCTGACCTATAAATAAATGTGCCCCCCTTCATTTTCAAGAATCCCAAAATGCAGCGAAGCTCTGCCCATTCAATTTTTTGACTTTTACACCTCTTCCAAACCCAAATATTTTTACTCCAACACGTAGACAAACCCATATACTACCACATATCAAAAATCCACTTGTAGATTTGGACTTTTGAAGCCCACTAAGTGGCAAAAAGCCCGTTGTGCTGTCCATTATAAGTATTTTTATGATCAGCAAGTCAATACTACTATGTCGCACTTTTACGCACTTGCACGTCAATTTTTGTCGTCTTAATATGCCAGGAACTTAGTTCTGTGGCCGTTTTTGTCAAAATTTGGTACATTTCTGTATATAAATTCAATTCTGGCATTTCTATAACTCGGATTGACGATCCGTCAGCTCCAGCAGCTTTAATGCACTAGCACACACGTTTTGCCAACTTCGCCGGACTAGGTTATCTTCTCAGTCTGGGTTTGGCCCTTTTTTGTATATATTTAACTGTATATATACTAACATTTCAATTTTATCAAGCCCAGATTTTCAATCCTAGGTAGTTTACCGCTTTTATATATATTTACGCATATATAAGGGACTTTCACCACCACTGTGTTCTCTTCCCAATCTTGGTTGACTACGTTTCTGTCAATATATATATATATATATATATATATATATATATATATTCAGTCCGGCCTGGATTATTTCGTGCCCATTTTATTGTTCTTGCACTCTTCACCATACTGGGTGATCTCTCCAGTCACTAGTTGACTATATTTCTATAAATATATATATATATATATATATTATATATTTCCAGTCTGGGCTGGATTACTTCGTGGTCATTTTACTGTTTTTGCACACTTCGCCATACTGGGTGCTCTCCTCAGTCACTAGTTGACTACTTTATGTCAATTTTAATTCTAGTACGAGCACCGACGTGAAAATCCATCGCCTTTTTTACTGTTTTTCTATATATATATATTTCATTTCTGTCAAGCCTAGATTATTTCATGGCTATTTATAATTTTTTATAAATATATATATATATTTCAATTCCAGTCCGGGCCTACGAGTGAAAACACATCGCCCTTTTACAGCTTTTATATAAATATAACTATATATATTGCATTATTCAATTTATTCAATTGCTGCATTTAATATTCATTTTTATATGAATCGGCATTGACATATCTACGGGTAGACTAGATTTATCTAAATCTCGCCAATTCTAGCTTTCAAACGGTTCAAAACATCCAGACTGAACCGGAAAGCTAGAATGGCTGAGATTTCCTTAAATCTAGTTTTCTTTCTAGTTTCAACTTCAAAAGCAAACTCGCAGCCCTTAAATCGCTATCTAGTGGGAACGAGACGCTTTGGCCACGCGCAGCCAGGATTTACTGATGAATCCTTAGTTCCATTGCGATGTGATGACGTATATATCTATTGCTGTGCAAATTTGAACTGTACAGGTTTATTGGCTACTCATATGTGAGCCTAGGAATCGTGGGATTCACGATCAAATCGATCGGGATCTAACTCCCATGATGGACAAACTCCAGTTTATGAATGTACCCTGCCAGTTTTTTTTGTAAAATGTACATACAAAGACCTTAAAACGGTTATCCGGATTTAAGGTCTCAACATAGTGAAATATGGATTGTCGTGTCAGCGTCTCTCCGATGGTTTTCATACCCACAAGGAGACCGACACTTGTATTTATTTATGTGGTCGAGGATGCTTCGCAGCCCGATAAATCACCATTCACGTGCAGCCTTAAGGCTATAAAGATAAAATTTGAAAGTATCAAAAGGCTTCAATTCCTGTGTTAGCGTAGGGGTTTGATAAACAACTTTCAAAACAAAACATCATTTTCAATTCAATTAAAAGAAAATCTTTTTCAAATCTAATCAAAACACTTTTGCAAATCAAATCAAAGACTTTTTGCAAATCAAATCAAACCCTTCGTATATAGGTTCAACGAAGCAAAGCACTACTTTCAATCAATCAAATCAATAGGCCCAATTTTCAAACAGCATTCACTCACGCATTCCAGTTTTTAAAGGGAAATATTGAAAAGATGCGGTACCGTGTTTACACGGGAGTCGTGGGGTGCCTAACACCTTTCCCACACTTAACCAAGCCCCCGAGCTCAAACTTTGTTTTCAAAGATCAAGTTTCGACAGTGTCCAGCAATTGGGCCTCTTTCAAAAAAATTCGGTTGAGTTGGTACAACCTTTTTCAAATCTACCAACTGGCGACTCTGTAAAACGTTCAAATCGTCGACATGATACATGTTGGCCTTTTTCCTAAACTCCCTTCAAAACCCTTTTCCTAAATAAAAAGAATAAGGGTAGAAAGAACTTAGGAAAAGTGATTTAGAAAAACCCGGGTTGTGACCCGACCCCCGGGATTTTTAAAACCAACGTCAACACAATTTATGGTTTGATTAAGTTTATATATTATTTATTCTTTCATATTGAGATTTATTCTGAATATCTACATAAACTTTCATGTATGTTATTCAATTGACTAATTTGGTTGCTGCATGATTAAATTAGTAAATTGATATCATCTGTTAGATTAAGATATGTTTTAAGCAAACGAAGTGTGTCTAATTAAAGTAGCAATTAATGATATTTTATTGTGATATAGCTTTGAAATATTGTTAAGGTTTTAAGAAGACAAGTTAAATAATTCCTGATTGTGTAATTATTGCTTGGAATAATCTTGTAGACACTCGAAATTTTGTTTTCCTGTCACTAACACTGTAGGAGGGCAAAGTCGTCTTTTCAACTCAACCCTGGTCCTGATATCGAGCCTCCAACCTAAATCCGCTCCCCAATATCGGTAAACCTAAATTTGATCCCCAATGTCGGTAAACCTAAATCTGATCCCCAATGTCGGTAAACCTAAATTCGATCCCCAATGTCGATAAACCTAAATCCAATCCCCAATGTCGGTACTCCAGCCAACTCCGATCGTCAATTAGACCGTTTATCCAGCTTCAATCTTTAATCGAACCATCTATCCAGCTCTGATCATTAATTGGATTGTCTGTCCAGCTTCAATCGTTAATCGGACCGTCTATCCAGCTCTGATCATCAATCGGACCATTTATCCAACTTCGATCATCAATCGAACCGTCTATCCAACTCCGATCGTCAATCGGACCGTTCATCCAACTCTGGTCATTAATCGGACCGTCAGATCATCCCCGATCTCAATATCGGGACATTAGCTCAAACTCGGTCACCAATATCGGGACAACCACAGCACCGATCAACCATATCGGGATGTTAACTCAGCTCCGATAGCAACTCGGGAGATACCAATCGACCCCGACAGCAACCCGGGAAATGCAGGTCATCCCTGGCAGCAACCCGGGAAGTCAGGTCACCTTCAGACATAAATTTGAAGCATCGCAACACTTCCAAAAGAAAACCTGGAACCATCACGTCAGCCACAGAGGCAACACTGGGGACAAACAGACTCGAATGGGATCCAAGTATTGGAAATAGCTCCCGAAAGTCAACTAGAGGCCATGCCGACACCAAGGGCAACCCCGGGACGGGCAAAATGGTCATTTTACCAACTCTCAGCTGACTCAGCCAAAATCAAGTCGAATTGATGCCACTAAGTTTAGAAAGGACCACAACGACAATCCCGAGTGAAAATAGCACCAAATAGCTCGACAGATAAACTGCGGGGAAATGAAGACACGATCATAAACCCACCTTTTGGGACTTAAAAAGGGTTAATTCTTATGTAATTGTGACACTCTCAGTGAGGGCTTTCTGGAAATGTATAGCACGCCTTAAACGGACGCTCCGATCAAAAGTTATGAAGTTTCGAACCGGGCATCGCATTGCTCGGTGTGCACGCACTTCGAGGCGACGGGGCCTACCGCCACGTGGAGCTGTAGGTAGACCCGCGGCTGCCACAGATAGAATGGAGGCACTCTGGTCTATAAATAAACATGCACCCCCTCATATTTTATAATTTTGAAACGCAGCGAAGCTCTGCCCGTCTAATTTTTCGACTTTATTCCTCTTCCAAACCCAAATATTTGTACTCCAACACGTAGACAAACCCATATACTACTACATATCAAAAAATAACCGATAGATTTGGTCGTTTGAAACCCACTAAGTGACAAAAATCTCGTATTGCAGTCCATTGTAAGTATTTTTACGATCAGCAAGTC
The DNA here is from genome assembly GCA_020205555.1 of Panax stipuleanatus. Classification (NCBI taxonomy): domain Eukaryota; kingdom Viridiplantae; phylum Streptophyta; class Magnoliopsida; order Apiales; family Araliaceae; genus Panax; species Panax stipuleanatus. The sequence continues at coordinate 47,766,952 of CM035126.1, read as the reverse complement.
AATACTACTACTTTGCACTGTTTTACACTTGCACACGAAGTTTCATCTTCTAAATATGCCCGGAACTTAGTTCCGTGATCGTTTTTGTCAAAATTTGGTATATTTTTGTACATAAACTCAATTTCTTGCATTTTTACAACTCGGATTGACGATCCGTCAGCTCTAGCATCTTCAATGCACTAGCACACACATTTTTGGCAACTTCGCCGGACTGGGTTGTCTTCCCAGTCCGAGTTTGGCCCTTTTTTGTATATATTTAACTGTAAATGTACTAACATTTCAATTCTGTCAAACTCGGATGTCAAATTCAAGGTAGTTTACCGCTTTTATATACATTTACGCATATATAAGCGACTTTCACCATCATTGGTTCTCATACCAGTCCTGGTTAACTACATTTCTTTCAATATATATATATATATATATATTCAGTCCTGGCATGGATTATTTTGTGGCCCTTTTACTGCTTTTGGACACTTCGCCATATTGGGTGCTCTCCCCAATCACTGGTTGACTACTTTTCTGTCAATTTCAATTTCAGTAAGGGGACAGGCGTGAAAACCCATCGCCCTTTTCATTATTTTTCTATATATATATGTATATATATATATATATCATTTATGTCAAGCCTGGATTATTTCGTGGCTATTTATAGTTTTATATATATATATATATATATATATATATTTATATTTTAATTCCAGTCCGGGCTTGCGAGTGAAAACTCATCGCCCTTTTACAGCTTTTGTATATATATAACTATATATATATATATATTGGTTTACTCAATTTATTCAACTGCTGCATTTAACATTCACTTTTGTATGAATTGGCACTGACATATCTACGGGCAAACTAGATTTATCTAAATCTCGCCAATTCTAGCTTTCTACCGGTTCAAACGGGTCCCGATAGAACCTGGAAGTTATAATGGCTGAGATTTCTTTAAATCTAGTTATTTTTATAGTTTCAGCTTTGAAAGCAAACTCGCATCCCTTAGATCGCTATCTAGTGGGAACGAGACGCTTTGGCCACGCGCAGCCAGGATTTACTAATGAATCCTTGGTTCCATTGCGACGTGATGATGTATATATCTATTTCTGTGCAAATTTGAATTGTGCAGGTTTATTGGCTATTCATATGTGAGCCTAGGAATCGTGGGATTCACGATCAACATGATCGAAATCTGATTCCCACGATGGACAAACACCAGTTTACAGATGTACCCTGCCAGTTTTTTTTTGTAAAATGTACATACACAGACCTTAAAACGGTTATCCGAATTTAAGGTCTCATCATAGTGAAATGTGGCTTGTCGTGTCAACGTCCCTCCGATAGTTTTCATGCCCATGAGGAGACCGACAAGTTTATTTATTTTTGTGGTTGATCATGCTTCACATCACCATTCACATGCAGCCTTAAGGCTATAAAGATAAAATTTGGAAGTATCAAAAGGCTTCAATTCCTATGTCAGCGTAGGGGTTTGATAAACAGCTTTCAAAACATCACTGTCAATTCAATTCAAAAGAAAAGCTTTTGCAAATCTAATGAAAACGCTTTTGCAAATCAAATCAAAGACTGATTTTCAAAATCAAATCAAATCAAGCCCTTCGTATATAGGTTCAACGAAGCAGAGCACTACTTTCAATCAATCAAATCAATAGGCCCAATTTTCAAATAGCATTCACTCACGCATTCCAATTTTAAAGGGAAATATTGAAAAGATGCGGTACCGTATTTACACGGGAGTCGTGGGGTGCCTAACACCTTCCCCACACTTAACCAATCCACCGAACTCAAAACTTTGTTTTCAAAAATTAAGTTTCGATAGTGTCCAGCAATTGGGCCTCTTTCAAATCAAACTCGGTTGAGTTGGTACAACCATTTTTAAATCTACCAACTGGCGACTCTGTTAAATCAAATCATCGACATAAACACATGCTGGCCTCTTTCCTAAAAAACCCTTCAAAACCTTTTTCTAAAATAAAAAGAATAAGGGTAGAGAGAACTTAGGAAGATCGATTTGAGGAAACCAAGGTTATGAACCGAACCGCGGGATTCTTAAATTTTCCAACGTCGACAGGTAGCGACTCTGCTGGGGACAGTAGAGGGCTTGGGCCGCTTTCAAATCTTTTCAAACATTTCCCTTTCAAGACTATTGAATGCGTGAAATCCTGCGTCTCCACAGTCAATAGATGAGTGAATGCTGCGTTTTTACATTTGATGTGAATGAATGCTTTACATTGATTGAATGTGAATGAATGTTTTCCTGTTTTAGTGCTTCACACCCATATTAGTGCTTTGCACAAACTGTCATTACATGCATAAACAGTAAAGCACGATGTATGTGAATGTATGTTGTGTGTCCCTCTCACAAGGAGGATAACCCGGTCGGTGATAAGTAGTGAATCTGGGGACCATTAAGTCTCTGGGATGTCTCACGAAAATGCACCACTCAGATTCGCTCCAATTGAACTATCAGATTAACTTCTTTTCTAGTAGATTGCGATGATCTGGGAGCCTTCATGCCGAAACAAAAGCCGCGAGAGTAACCTAAGATAGGTCAGCCTCTGATTAACCAAATTCGAAGGGAAGCTTCTTCATGCCTTCCTCTTTCAATTCCATGTCAAGTCTCCAATTACTGAGGAGCACAATGTAAATGACATAATGAAAGATTTACTTACCTGTCAGATAAATATCTTGTCATCTTGCCATCAAAGCAACTAACCTCGATTTTGCAGGATAAAATCTAAAAAACACATCATGCATCCTATCCTTACCTACCTCAGGAAATTGACACGCCTACGTTTTGTTGTAGGTACAAAAGGTGGTCTCACTACTAAATCATAAACTGAAAAGGCACAAAGCCTATCCACCGACATGGCTGAAAGTAGCCAATGCGAGTCAGGTTCCGTATCTCAAAAAATGTTTGAGGGACTTAAGAATCAAATAGTAGAGTTGGTTATCCTTCTAAGAGAACAAAGTAAAAGTACTCATGGCCAGACCACAAGGTCCTCCTCACAGGATGGCAATCAAAGTACTGACGAAAGGGGGAAATGCAGATCCCCGAACCCCGATCTAGTTAAAGAACCAACAAAACCCCTGAAATCAAAAATCTCAGAGAAGATCGGGAAACTGGCGATATCCGAAGGAAAGTCCAAGAAATGGAAGAAACCATATGAACAATCAAAGGGACTGGAAACCTTGGAAGTGTCACCTATTCAGATCTTTACATATTCCCAGGGGATAGATATCCTGACAAATTCCAAGTCCCAGAGTTTGAAAAGTATAATGGGGCAGGCGATCCTTATACGCACTTGAAAGTATACATTGGTGAGCTAGGATCCTATGCTGAAGATGAAAGCCTCCAAATGCATCTTTTCCAAAAGAGTCTCACTGGAGAGGCTAGGACGTGGTATGCCCGACTTTACAATGCCAAAATTCACAGTTGGGAAGAGTTAGCCCACACCTTCCTAACTCAATACAACTTCCAGTCTCAGAAGGCTCCGAATTGGTAACAAATAACCAAAGTCAAAAAATAGAGTACCGAGTCTTTCCATGAGTATGTCCAAAGATGGAGACGTCTGGCAGCACAAGTCAGCCCGCCTATAACCGAAGCTGAAATGGTGATGACTTTCATAGACATCGAAGAGGCACCTTACTACGAGAGGATCCTGGCCGGAATAGGAAAGCCATTCTCAAAGATGATCAAACATGTAGAAATGACAGAGATAGGCCTGAAAGCAGGCAAGATCATAGATCTACAGCCTTGAAAGACGTCGCCGAGCATATACAGTCTGGCAACTATGCGAATGATCCCATAAGGGTACCCAAGGAAGGCGATGAAGATGTATCCCTTATTGTACAGGGGCAGTCTAGGAGACCTAACTATAGTCCCCCCATTTGGAAGAGGGAAAGCAATCTGTCGTCACAACAGACTGCATTCAACAATTACCAGGAGAGAAAGAGAAAATTTGAAAGAACAGAAAATCGGGTGTTCACTCCACTAGGCGATTCCCTTGAAAACATATTGGTGATGTTAATAGATCACAAGAAGATTACCGAACTGGCTCCACCTCTGGATCCAAAAAGCAAAATATACGATCCTAGCCAGAGATGTGTTTATTATTCCGGATCTCCAGGACACGATACACAAGATTGTTGGTCCTTGAAGCATAAAATCCAAAACTTGATCGAAAACGGCGATATTGTGGTCCAACAACATGACGATCTAAATGCCAACACCAACATTCTGATGTAGTATGATATGGAGGAAGTAAACATGATCGGGTCAGGAAGTGATGAAATGTATCCAAATCATAAATATATAAGAAGGATAGAGGAATACCCCCAAAAGAACATAACAAATGTCCTCAAGTTGGAAAATACAGAGGAGGGTATGACAATAATGCAAAAATTGGATACGATCCAACATCAAGTAACTCTGATGGCTAATCTGGTAGTGCGCCAACATCAGGATACGAGGCAGGTTTTCACTCAACTGTCAGAAAGCCAAGAGAAAGAGAAGGTTCTTCAGAATGTAAGCCTATCTCCCTCTAATATCAACCAGCTCACCGAAGAGGATCAAAGCATGTTGTATGAACGAGAAAAGTGGAATGATAAAACTATCAGAAGATCTCGACAAAGGAAAAATAGTCCAGAGGAATGTGAATTCCCAAATAAGAAATATCAATCAACATGCCAAACACTGGCAAACCCTCAAAATCCTACGGCACCTAGAGTCGGGGAGAGTAGGCAGAGAACGGTATTCACACCTTTGGAGGACTCATTGGAAAATATGCTAGTATTGATGGTTGCGCAAAGAAAGATTACTGAGTTGCTGCGTCCTAACAAGCCCAGAACAAAAAATTATGATGCCACAAAGATATGTCGCTATCATTCTAACTCACCTAGACATGCAACGGAGGAATGCTGGTCTCTAAAGAACAAAATCCAAGACCTCGTTGAAAATGGAGAACTACCGATAGAAGTCCCCATAACCAGAGAAGGCGAAATGAAAATCAAGAGCTCAAGATGTCCACTCAAAACTGGGCAGTTCAAAGGATGGGACGGCTATGAGCACCTATCTTGGCAGAACACAAGGTGGGCCAATCCTAATACTGGGAGTGACCGAAGAAACAAAAGAATCTCCCAATGAAGTTCATCAACCATCATCAAATATCTTGATGTTCAAAGCCAACAACGACATGCCTGACCTTATCCTTCTGGAAGATGAGGAGGAGATACTGATCCTTCCCTGTATGGAAAAAACCCAAAAGGAAAGTTCCTTGCGAGAGATACCACATCAGTGCGAGGGGGATTTCATACTCAAATCCTCTCAAGGCTATGAGAAAGGTGAAGGAGCAGATGAAGAAAAAGGTGGCAAAGTTCTCGAGGAAGCCAACCCATCGAGGAATCTAGAGTTCATCCTTTTCTGAGACGAGTCAAGTTTAAGCCTCCTTAAGGGATATGCTGATTCAGGATGCGATCAAGTTATGATCGGGATTGAAGATATTCATATCCAAGAGGTAACCTCTATCACAAGCTTCGAAGGCAACATAATCACTGACGACTGGACTATCAGGCCTTAGCTAGCCAGGAGGACATAGATCCAGAGGAAAGTTGCGAGTTCCAAATGATGTTGGGACGTTATCTTTTTCTTAGCATTATGCCTTTTATTTTCCAAGCATACAAAATCAAAAGACCAAAAAAATCAAAAAATCAAAAAAAAATCAAAAAATCAAAAATCAAGCCTTTCAAACCAAAAACGTGAACTACGAAAGACCTGATCTCCCTCAACCCGAGAGTACGTAGGCAACCATCTTGGTGCGGTCAAACCAAACAAAAAATTCAAAAACCCTCGAATCCCAACATAAAAATTCAAAAACATATCAAACCAAACTCAAACCCAAAAGAGACACTTCTCAAGCCTTTCATGCAAACCTGAACTACGGATGACCTAATCTTCCTCTACCCGGGAGTACATAGGCAACCAGTCCTGGTGCGGTCTGACCTTCAGAAAAGTAAAAAACCCCAATAAAAGACCAGTCCCAAGACACCAAAGACAAATAAAAGCCAAATTCTATCAAACCACCTGGTCAATAGGCCTTCCTGAGGAAAATCAAAGCTAGTCTCTGAAACCCGTGGATAAGAGGGATAACAGTGCCAACATTGCATCTCTCTGAAGATAGAGGAGCAGCTGCAAGTTCCTAACCCTCAGTTTCCATACGAGCCAGAACAACCACTACCATCTGCATACTATGGCCTCATCCCTCTCAGCAATGGCAGCCTCCCGAGTGGATCGAGCCTCGCCTCTATCAACAGAACTCATATCTCTACTAGAATGGGCCGTCAACATCAACGCCCTGGCTTGATCTCTCTCAAAGGTCATTCGAGCTATCAACTCTGCCATAGCCAGATCTGTTCTAGCAGGGACATTCGGTAGGTCACCAACCAAAGTCGTGGTCAAAGCCATCACCATCAACCATCACAAGCCCTTGAGTCCAATTCATTGGAGTTCGAAAGCATCTTGACATCAATCGTCAAAGTTTGAACAACAACACAGCGATATATCAAGCATAAACATCTGCAAGGACCTTTGAAGAGCTGAAGCCTCAATCGAAAACCTTTATCAAACCAGAAGAAAGGTCATCAAAGCCAATTGCTCCTATAAATCAAAAACAATGATTGCGGCATCCAAGCATTAAAGCCAAAATCCACTACCTGTTCACCATGAGGGTCATGCGAGTAAAGACTCTTGCGATCTTGACATCTTATCAGCCCACAGGTCAAACATACCATAAAGCAATCACCCCAGATGACAAGCAAGACTGGGGCAAGTTAAAGTCAACAACAACCCGATGTTGGGACCGTTATAACAAGACTAGACCAATTTTATAAATTACACAACTCAACACTGGGGCATTTATCAACCACCCAATCAACATGCACTAGTCGGCAGCATCAGCATAGTCCATCATCTTCCTAGCTTCCATGTAATAACCGTGAATTTTAAGTCACTATATATGTATGTACATTATTAATATTTAAAAATTTGTGTTATACAGTGATTTAATATGTGACAAAATATGTGAAGTGGTGCATGGGTCAATTAACATGTATGCTATAGTTATGGATATATACATTTACAGATTTCATTAAAAATGAAAGCTTCGTAACCTAATTATACATTAGGTGAGACAATTAAATAACCTAAGGGTTATGGTGATAATGAGAGGTTAGTATTTAATATGTATACTAACTTAAGTGGATAATCTTATTATTTCAAGTCACTAATAATTTTAAACCTAATTCTTGTGAACCTAATTAGGTTATGAGCTAAAGTCACATGTATAGGTAATTAAATTTCATAAGATAAGGAATGAAAACCCTAAATAATCAAATTGGGTAACGCATATTAAAATTGCTAGACTATGTTTATTACATAGCCCAAAACAATTAAGGAGGAAGCCCAAATGAAATAAAATGCAAACCAATACTTAGCCCACTTGGTTAAGGGTATTGTAGACATTTGATTAATCAAAATTGGGCATTAAAAATAAAAGCAAATTGGGAGTTAAAATGGGACATAATGACAAGCCATATTAGGCCTTTTAAGGCAACTAATGAAGCTAAGCAATGTCCATTAGTAGTAACTCTTACACAAAAGGACATGGTTGTCAAGCTCCCATTAGTTGCCACTTTATTAAGCATCCTTAATCATGATTAGACTAATTAAAGTGATAAGGCAAAGCTTCTATCCATGGGCTAAAGAAAGTATGGGGGATAATAGCTAGATACACTAAGTGTATCTATATTTTTTGTAAGTATCCTTTTATTTCATTTCATTTCTTCTCTCATTCTTCCTCTTATAATTTTCTCCCAAGCTAGCCACTTCTAGAGAGAGAAAAGAGAGAGAGTTTTGGCCATATATATAGAGAGAGAGAAGTGCTAGTTTGTTCATGCATCCAAAGTTCATCACTTACTTTGGTAAATCAAGGAAGGTTGCCATTAAATCAAGATATAACCTAACCTTCATCTTCTTCTTCTACTTTGTTTTATAGCTTGAGTTTTGTTGGAGTTATGAACAAATACTCAAGATACCCTAGTCCTACATATCATCATGTATAGAACTAAGTATCTTGAGTGTTAGGTCAAAGGCTTAGAGGAAGGATATGAGCATATGTTCTCCAAGGGTGAAAACTCTTGTTTTCTTCCACTAAATCTTGTATAACTCAAGTTTTCCAACTTAGATTTGTGATCCGTCGAAGGGGGGTGCTAGATACATGAGTTATCTAGTAAACCCAAGTGATAGAACACAAATCTAGCAAGTTTTGAAACCTTTGGAACTGATTTCCCCAAAACAGCCCACTTGGAATGTTAAGGGTTCAAAAGAAAAGAAAAAAACCTAAAATAGTTTCTGTCCCATTTTTCTTGGGTCTGTTTCGGACGGTTTCATATCTTTTAAAAATCTGGGAAAATTCACAGATGTACCTTGAGAAGTTATCTACATGTAGGAAAAAGAATGGGCATGTTTCGAGTTATAGATTGTACGTAATGACTATTTCCGTAAAGGACTCCTGAAACTTTACCTTCGAATATCTCACGGTGTATACACTGGAAAATTCCGAAATTTTTACAGTAGGTTCACATATACTAGGAGAGCATACCCTGAAAATTTCAGAATTTTCTGAGTAAAGATCAATTTATTACAAATGAAGCAAGATCCGAGTGTTTTGGGAACTTTAAAAATAGTAGATCATTTTCTAAAATTCCAGAAAAATTTGGGGATCCTTGTGGGTTCATATTCTGTCAAAATACAGAAGCAACAAATTTTTGGAATCAGTTTGCTATTTTTTCTAAAAATGATTAAGTTATGAATAAAAAGAAATAAATAGTTAAATGATGTCTTTAATAAGAAAAATATGATTTTTATGCTTGAATACTCATAATATATCATATCATGACTATCTTAGAATACTTTGGTAATTTATGATAAGAAATATTATTTATGACCTTTTGTGGATATTAAATAAGAGGTTTAATAAAGGGTGAACAATTAGAATAAATTGTTTATTAATCTAATAAATTATTAAAATATTATTATGATATTAATAATATTAGAATATGATATTGATAAGTAAATAAAAATATTAAGATTAAAATTTCTTTAAAATATTATTAAATGGTTAATAATACTTGATTTAAGCATTGATAAATGATTAAAGTATTATTAAATGATTAATAGTATTAGTAATGGAACAAGATATTATTAAATAATTAATAATATTAGTGAATAAATAAAATATTATTAAATGATTAATAATATTAGTAAATGAATAAAATATTATTAAATGATTAATGATACTAAAGCATAAGTAAGATATTATTAAATAATAATGTTAATGAATAATTAAAATATTATTAAGAGGATTAATAATATTAGTAAGGTATTAAAATATTATTAAGATGTTAATAATATTAGTAAGCAAATGAAAGTATTATTAGGGAACTAATAATACTAAGAGATGAATTAGATATTATCAAGATTAATAATATGTTGTTATTTAGTAGTAACATTATCAAGACAGGATAATGTTTATAAGAACTAAATGTAATGTATAATATTTATGTGATTACATAATCTAATGTTATACTATGACTAATTGAAAGATTAAATATAGGTCTCTCAAAGGAAGATAATTTAACTGCATAGTGGATATAAATTAATTGCGTAGCCGTAATCTACAGACGAGGCAAGTTTCCTAACTCAAACTCGAGTTATTATTTTCAAAGCATATTAGTGAATAATTATTGATGATTATTTACATCTATAATGATTATTGAAATTCGCACTTTGTGCAATTGAATTCCTGTTCTACTATTATTGAACTGTGAATTAAATTTAAGTTCTTCATTCATGAACTGTTTATGAGATAGATCTATGCTAATTGTATCAGCTAGATCAAGCATGTTTAAATTTGTTAAATCAAATGTGTTTTAAAAAGTTGTTCTTATTAAATTGATATGATAAGAACTCTAGACTGAGAAAAGGACGAATTTGATTAAGGCATGATATCAATGCCAGATTATTAAGTGTTTATGCATAAATCACGAGGTATGAAAGGCTGATCCCCTTGAATACCAAAATTTATTAAGAGGTCCAGTTTAAATGACTGAGAACCTTGGCAAATGTTCATGGTTATTTCAAAACCACTCAGTTCATGTTATTCAATTATTCGAATATTCAATTGTTAATTATTAATTCATGTTCCTTCACAACCTTATATTATTGTTGAACATTGAAAGCAAAACTTCTTTCCAGTTATGATATATCTCCCTTGTATATAAACTTGCTAAGCAAATTAGTTGCTTACCCTTGCTATATCATGACATTTATTTCAGCTAAGCCTGAAGAATCCAATACGAAGGACAAGGGCAAGGGCAAAATCCAGGAATAGTTTAGAATGAATATTATTATTATCTAATGGGATTTCTTATGTAAACTTTTTGTAATATGAATGGTGTGTTTAAGTTAAGGTTAGGAAGACCTTGGGACCATGTTATGAAACTTTATTATAATGAATAATGTATGTTTATTATTCCGTAATAGTTATAGAATGCTTATGATGATGATAGATCGTGAGCACCGAATCTGAGGTTAGAGAACCTGGATTTGGGGGCGTCACATTCCATCATTGGCAATCCGGTATGATCAATCGACCTTTTCCAATCATAATTTTCTTAGAATACTGCGATCTTCTGATAAGGTATGACTATTTCATCTCTTTATGTGCTTTCAATTTCCATGCATTAGCGATAATATACATAAGTCCTGCATTAGAGTCTCAGAAAAAAAGGAAAGAAAAAAAAGATTTTTGCTTAACTTGTTGTGAATAGGATTAATTTTGATAAGTGTCTGTGGAGCAAGAATCATGAAAGCGATTAGAAAATTAAGACTATTTAACCTTTTGATTAGGCACGGCGTCCTAGTTCAAAGCACTTTTTAAAGTAAACTTGACCTCATATGCATGTCTGCACTTTGCGATTGACCTAACTCATAGTTGTGGGGTATAAAACTATGACGACAGAGATGACAATTAGTAGCCAGCCTAATGTCTCGAATTGTGGTCTGGGTTACTCGAGTTATTAAGCCTGAGGGGTGTCTTTACACCTGGTGTCCTAAAGCCATCTGATTTGGGAGCCACCGGCCCAACGCTCGTTACAGGGGTAATTTAGTGCCTAAGAAAACGAGCATTACAAGAAATCAAAACTTGAGCAGATCCAAATCGTGGCCTAGGTTACTCAAGTAATTAAGCCCGAGGGGTGTCTTTACACCTGGTGCTCTAAAGCTGTCTGGTTTGGGAGTTACCGGCCCAACACTAGTACATGGGTGACTTAAAGCCTAAGAAAATGAATCTTGCACCAGCTCAGGTGAGGATCAAAAAGGGTAGTCCGCCTGGCTTATCTCAAAGTGTGTCCATTGTTACTCGAGCCAGTAAACCCTAAAGGTGTCTTAACACTTAGTGCCCTAAAGCCATCTGCTGTGGGAGTCATTGGTCCAAAACTCGTTACATGGGTAACACTGAAAAGCCTAAGAAAATGAGATAAAGCTAAGCGAGGAAAACAGAAAAATTTTACAAGAAAGTGAGATCATCTAGAAGTCATAGAAGAGAAACCCCTGCTAAGGGTTGCGTCACACATAGTACACATGTCATATGATCTTAATCTTGTGAAAAGCAGTGTCTAGAGCGAAAATAAGGTGTCTCTGATGAAGGGAGATAAGTCTTTTGAATCTGATCCTACCCATGAAAAATGACCATGGACGCTTAAAAGTTTTCCTGCAATTTCATAGCTTGTCAAGCAAAAATTTTGATTTTATAAGGAAAATTTCATTTCCATGCTCAATTTCAAGATCTTTAGCTATAAGATAAGAGCTCGGTGAATACAAGCATTCAATTTCATAAACTTTAACTTCAAATGCCTCATTCACAAGATCATACTAATCCCGACAGCCCGAGCCATCAAGCTGTTGGCACATATTGTTGTTTGTCTGAATGTGAAGGATATTGCTCACCGTGGACACGGCCAACAAAGCGAGTTTTTTCTATGAACCTCAGTAATAACCTGCGAAAGGGCTAGGGCATTTCTCCATTCCAAGAAATGGAAAGGATCTACGACGAGACCAAGTTCCTCATCAAAAGAAAATGCAAAGTTCTTGAAAGAAATCAAGGCAACATCAGTTGTCCCTCTGCAAAAAGGGAAAAATCCTCAACAGTGTCCTTAACTAGGGAAGAACAGATGCCCGATGACAAAAAGATCTAGCGAAGGAAATCTGCATCATCAAACATGTAAACTTCCGCCAAGTCCTCATCAGTCGAGGCCTCTACACCAAAGTTCAAATCTGGGCAATGAAAGAACATGCTACATCCTCCAGGACGTCAGCAACACTTGGGTCATCAGCCGAGCCAACATCTAACCCAGCAGGGTGGCAAGTAAAGAGCTAGTCCCTTTTGCACTCAATGATCAGCCGTTGGCACAACCCCAGAGAAGCAACGGGAATTGATCCAGGGACGGAGACAGTATATCAAATCCGATCCCCAATATCAATCCTTTAACCCAAATCTGATCCCCAATATCGGTCCTTTAAGCCAAATTCGATCCCCAATATCGGTCCTTTAGCCCAAATTCGATCCCCAATATCGGTCCTTTAAGCCAAGTCTGATTCCCAATATCTGTCCTTTAACCCAAATCCGGTCCCCAATATCGGTAAATCAAATCATATCAACCCCGATCTCCAATCGGGCCGTCAGACCAACTCCGATCCATCCCCACAAAGAACAGATGATGGAATCTGTGACGAACGAGAATTTTGTAAAGTTATTTGAACATTTATTGAAATAAATAAATATTTTTTTGATGATTTAATTATTAACTTAAATAATTAATTCATGAATTTGTGGTAGAATAATTTAATTATATGTGTTACATTAATTAAATTAATGTGTAGTAATTTTATAGTTCAAAGTATATATTTAATTGAGTTTATTTGATTAAATTAATTAATTAAATAAATATAATGTTATCCTAATTAATTAAAGAATTAATGAATTGACATAATTAATAACTGAGAATATTAATTATGTGACAATGTGTTTAATATGAGGTTGTCTTATTTTATTTAATTAATTTAAATAAAATTAATTGATTTAATTAAAGTGTTACAATGAACTATATAGTAAACTAGTTAATTAAAATAAAGGGAAAGAGGAAATGGGAGACAAACAAACAAGGCCCTATAGGAAGTTGGGGGTGGGTTAATATAACTAACCACTAACGTATACGTATTATACTAAGTACGCTTATATTATCAGACTTATATGTTGAAAAGTTAGAGAAAGACCAAAGAGAAAACTCAGAGAGAAAAAGAGAAAATTTGAGAAGTTCAGAGAAAAAGAGAAGAATTGAGAGAGATTGAAAGGAAGAGAGATTGAGAGAATCATTGTGTTATCTTTGATTGTATCATCTTCATTACTAAAAGGTAATTCTTCTTTTAAGTTTTCAAAATCTAAAATTCTTAAAGTTCTTCATGACGTATTGCTAAGTTTCTGTGAAAAATTGGGTGTCATAATTAAGTTATGATATGACTATATATATATGGGTGTGTGTTTATATCATGTTTATGTTTGGTATGGATGATTTAAAATGATCAATTCATACAATTAGGCCTTAATTGGGTTTTTGAAAAATTACAGAGTTTCTTTTATGTGTTCTTAAAAATTCTATGTTAAGTATTATTTTGATAATTAAATCAAGATATGATCATATATGTATTCGTATATGTTAATATCATGGGTTGTATCATGTATATATGAATTTCACTGATCACACCATGGAATTTTGTATTAAAATTGGCTTTCAAGAATGATAGAGTATAAATGTTGTGTATAACCCATATGCGTTAAATAAATGCTTAAATCATGTGTGTATATTAAAATTGACACTTGATTATGATAATACATGTTTAAACAAAGAAACCAAACTTTGAAGATTCAGAGTTATAACGAATTCGTGACATCAAATTTTATATTTTTCTTCAAAACTATCAAGAACACCAAGAACGGTAAAATTTCATGATTTAATTCAAGTAATTGCATGATTTAAGATGTTAAAAACATGTTAATAACATTGTATGATGTTTCTATGAAGTTTATACTTCATAGAAATCACGGTACTAGTTTGATTTGTATTTAATTGGGATTATTGGGCCAATAAAGTGTTAAAATCGCGAACCAAAAAGTGCTCTAGCAGTGTGCCTCGCCCCAGCGGGTCCCCATAGCCATAAAGCCCCGCCCCAGCGGGGGTGGGTGCTATCTGGGAGGTTCTTTTTGGTTTCCAAGACTGTTTTGACCTCCTGTAGTAAAATAAGCATAACTTCTTCATACGAACTCCGATTAAGGCGATTCAAGATGATTCTAAAAGATAACGAGTAGACCTACAACTTTCATTCTTTAAGTTTTTGATTTGAAGTCGTTAAAAGGGGTCAAATTAGACATCTTTATGATTGATGCGTATTCGGAGGCAATCAAAGGGCATCGAACATGCACGTACGCAAGTATTGCGCTCTCGACGATAAAAGATGTTTTTCTAAGTTATAAAACATGAATATTATATGATTTGAAGTTCATGTTAATAAACTAAGTTATTGGGATGTATAAGATAATGTGAAGGTTCAAGTTAACAAACTAAGTGCGAACTTGAATATTGTGATCGTAAAACTTGATTATGATTGTTTGAAGGATTATACTTTTATGATACGCATATTGTGAATTCATACTCATGTTATGTGGTTATTTAATAAGTTAACACTAGGAACCAAGTTGTAAGTTGACTTAAATAAAAAGTTCAATAGTTGGACATAGAAATTATGAAACTAATCGACATCGTATGCATAATGTAATATGTAGGACGTTAAAGAATTGAATTGTAACTAGATTTATAGCTTGCGCACGAGGCAAGTATTCTATCCCTAACTAATTATTGTTGAGAAAGTATTCTAACCTTACTTTTATATTGAGTAAGTTATAGACTTAAATTCTATATCAAGCAAAGTTCTTATTCTTGATTACTCAAGTTCAGAATTTCATATGAGATGTTATGATTCTTTTAAAAGTATCATTTCAGTATATAACACTTATTCGATTGTATACCCTTGAGAAGTTATTATTCAAATTGAATATCATATATTGATGAATCATTTAAGACTAGCGAACCCTTATTGATTCGACTAGTCCATAGTTGACGAGCGTTCTAAATTCCAGAACTACTATTGAGTTATCCAAACCAAACTTTATTTGGTGCGGGCTCTGATGTCAAACTGAGATGAACAAACCTATTAAAGGGGAATTGATGATGCTTTAAGCGTTGATGTATTGTGCACAGTATCGGTATGAAGGGTTGATCTCCCTAAGTACGAGAAGTAAAGTCCATAGTCTTATGATTGTTAAAGGTTTAAAGGTTAATATACTTGACAACCTAGGACATAGTTCAAGGTCTTATGACCCTCAGATGTAATTTGATTCTCGATTATTATTCCTGATTCAAAAGTTAAGCTTTCTGTTATTCAGATTTCTTTGATTTCACTTGCATGTTATTATTGTCATATTTTTATACTTGCGGGCATTCATGCTCACTCTTGCATAATAACATTGCAGCTGATGTGATGAACCTTCTAGTAGCAAGGGCAAAGGAAAAGTGAACAAGTGTTGAAGACTTGTAGTGTTACTGATATGTTAAAGTTTAAGACTTATGTGTAATGATTTAAGACTTATTGTTTACATTTTCGCAACAGAGATTTAAGGTTAAGTATAACCTGGGATTTATTATGTATTTACTATTTCAGATGTTGTAACCCTATTTTAGGGAGATGATGGATTATTTATCTATTTAATAAATTTCTATTATTATGGGTAGATAGTCTTATGATATTTGAATAGTGAACACCAAATCCTGTGGAAATTAAGATGCCGAATTTGGGGGTGTCACAAGTTGGTATAAGAGCCGTAGGTTATGAACCTTAGGTAGGGGGAAACCTTAGGATAGTAGCCTTCGAGAACATAGAAATGATAACTATTATTGAGTTTTAAGAAAGATAATAAAATTATCTTATGTGCTATGTGTTTATAATTATATACTTGCTCGAGTATCGATTAATATCACTTAATAACTAAGACTTAAAACTTATTTTGTCAGGATGTCAGATACTGGAGGAGCTAGTCAGTCCAAGGATATTGTACCCCTAGAGACTAGAGATGAGGAGCCCCGGGACATACATACAGTCTGGGAACAGTTAGTACAGCCAGAGTCATCTCCGTTGATCACAGTCATTGGTCGGGAGCATGAGCCAGAGATTGACTCAGAGGAGGACCCTGAGGAGTTTGAGATCCCGGCTGAGGCAGCCGAGGAGGAGGAGGAAGAAGACCTTGAGGAGCTCCCACCGAACTCTGTCAGCTCTGATATGTACGATTTATTGTATGATCGCAACATAGAGTTACGAGATACGATTCAGGAGTTGAGAGAGCAGTTGGTTACTCAACGGATTACCATCGAGCAGAAGGATGGTGAGGTTGAGACACTCCACACCCATCTTGGAAGTGTGGAATGGGACTTAGCTCATGAGAAGGGCCAAAATGAGCAGAAGACAGAGGAGATAGAAAGGTAGAAGAATGAGTTAAAAAAGAAATCAAAAAAACTCGCCATAGTAGAGGAAGCTTGGGTGAGCAATGCATGATGTGCAGATCTGGCATAGGATGAGGCGCATGCAAAGAAAGTTAAGGTTGCAGAGACGTGCTACATATTTTTGAGGGCCATTGATGAGGCCCAGGACCAAGTTATGACCAATTCAGTTCGAGGGACTATCTGGGTATATGTTAGATAGCAGGACTATGTCCCGCATAATGGAGGAGGAGCGTAGCGAAGCTGTCAGACTTCTTAACAGGTCGTGATGGGACAATATGATTATGTGAATGCTTAACTGATAATTAATAATGTAAATTTTGATGTGATTATAAACAAAGAAATATTCTGATGATTTAAATCCTGAAGATCTTTTATCTCAGGATAGTTGTTGTAAATGACAGAAATGTTATCGTACTATGTTGAAAACTTTTGATTTTAGTAAAATATCAAAGTTTATTTGAGATGATATGAGTTAAAGTGATTATGTTAAATATTTGAGTTAAGTCTTAAGTATTTAAGAGATTGAATAAAGATCTAATGAACGTATATCTTAACAGAAATATGCCGCCAAGAAGAAGACAAAATCGTCGACAAGCCCAAGAAGGGTCAACGAATAACAATAACAACAATGATGCCAATGCGAACCCCGTTTAGCAGTTGGTAAATTTGTTAGCTGGAGCGATGAATAATCAGCCTCAAGCTTCACCAAACACCTCATTTAAAGACTTTAAGGCAAGTGGGATCGCCAAATTTTAAGGGCTCCACAAACCCTATAGAAGCGCAGACTTGGGTTATGGAAATAGAGAAAGTTTTTGAGGTCGCCCGAGTTAGGGATGACCAAAAGACCGCTTACGCGACATTATGTTAAAATCAGAAGCCAGCTACTGGTGGCAGGCAAATAAGGTCAGGGGAGGAGAAGGTATAATAACCTGGGAAAGGTTTAAGGAAATGTTTTTTAAGATGTACTTCCCGACCAGCTCTCAGAATCAAATGGAGGTGCAATTTTTGGAGTTGAAATAGGGAAATATGTATATGCCCGACTACGCGGCAAAGTTTAACGAATTGGCTAGGTTTGCCCAATATCTGGTGCATACTGACGAAAAAAAGGCTAGGCAATTTGAGCAGGGACTGAAACCCTGGTTGTATAGCAAAGTGTCAATGTTTCAATTGAACACTTTTGTTGGAGTTTTGGAGAAGGCCATCCTCGCTGAAGGTGGAAGCGAAGCGGTGACCAAGTACAATCAGAATCAGAAGAAGAAGAAGAAGAAGAAGAAGAAGAAGAATGATAGTGAAGAAAATAATAAGGCTAGTGGCAGTAACACGGGAGGAACTAATAATCATAAACGAAGGTGGAATGACAACCCGTCGTCCGTAAATTAGTAAGGGAGTCAGAAGAAAAGGATAGAACCATGCCCAACCTGTGGAAAGACTCATTTGGGAGTCTGTATGAAAGGAAAAAGAGTTTGCTACAATTGTGGTCAGGAAGGCCGCATAGCACCTAACTGCCCTAACCCTAAGAAGGGCGCCTGCTACACATGTGGGTCAAAGGATCACTTGGCTAGAGACTGTCCCAAGAAGGCATCTTGAGGGGCAAGGTCAGGTGGAAATAAGGGAAATAACAGTGGAAATCCTCTTATAATTACCGTACCGACTTCGACAAACCGACCAACTGCAAGGACATTTAACATGACCGTTCAGGATGATGTACAGTCTCGTGATGTGGTGTCAGGTATCATTCTGGTCAATAAAGTCAATGCTTATGTTTTATTTGATTCGGGTGCTACTTGCTCATTTATATCCGATGACTTTGCAAAGAACTTAGAATTGCATAAGGACGAATTAGAAATCCCTATGAACATCGAGATTGCGAATAGGGAAGTGATTCCTGTTAGGTATATACACAAGAACTGTAGAGTGGATATTAAGGGTAACATTATGAATGTAGATCTTATCCCGATTAAACTTGGGGAATTTGACGTTATTCTGGGAATGGATTGGCTATTCAATTATGGGGCCGTAATTGATTGCCAGAAGAAATGTATTAACCTTATGACCCCATCAAAGGTTGTGTTTTATGGTAGCAAGTCACCTAGACAAGCGAGTTGTCTAACGATGTTGCAAGCCAGGAAGTTATTAAGACAACGTTGTATGGGATATTTAGCCTACATAGTCGATAGTCGTAAAGAGAATCCAAACTTAGAGGAAATATCAGTCGTAAAGGACTTCATGGATGTGTTTCCGGACGATCTACCAGGACTTCCGCCGGATAGGGAAGTAGATTTCGTGATCGATTTGGTGCCAGGAATGGCTCCAATATCGAAAGCACCATACCGGATGGCTCCGGTAGAAATGAAAGAATTGATGGTTCAGCTACAAGAGTTACTGGACAAGAAATATATTCAACCGAGTGTATCACCGTGGGGAGCGCCGGTGTTATTTGTTAAGAAGAAGGATGGGACGATGCGGCTCTGCATCGATTATAGATAGTTGAACAAGGTTACCATTAAGAACAGGTATCCATTGCCAAGAATTGACGATCTGTTTGATCAATTAAAGGGAGCAAGATATTTCTCAAAGATAGACCTGAGAAGTGGTTATCATCAGCTGAAGGTGAGACCAGAAGATGTCCCGAAGACAGCGTTCAGGACACGATATGGTCACTATGAATTTTTGGTTATGTCATTTGGTCTAACGAATGCGCCTGCAGCATTTATGGGCCTAATAAATGGAGTGTTCAAACAAAGAAACCAAACATTGAACGGACGAATTCGAATTCGAAGTTATAACGAATCCGTAACGTTAAATTTCATATTTTTCTTCAAAACTATCAAGAACACCAAGAACGGTGAAATTTCATGATTTAATTCTAGTAATTGCATGATTTAAGATGTTAAAAATATGTTAATAACATTGTATGATGTTTCTATGAAGTTTATACTTCATAGAAATTACGGTACTAGTTTGATTTGTACTTAATTGGGATTATTGGGCCAATAAAGTGTTAAAAGAGCGAATCAAAAAGTGCTCCAGTAGTGTGCCCCGCCCCAGCAGGTCCCCATAGCTATAAAGCCCCGCCCCAGCGGGGGTGGGTGCTATCCGGGAGGTTCTTTTTGGTTTCCAAGACTGTTTTGACCTCCTATAGTAAAATAAGCATAACTTCTTCATACAAACTCTGATTAAGGCAATTCAAGATGATTTTGAAAGATAACGAGTAGACCTATAACTTTCATTCTTTAAGTTTTTCGATTTAAAGTCGTTAAAAGGGGTCAAATTGGCCATATTTGTGACTGATGCGTATTCGAAGGCAATCGGAAAGCGTCGAACATGCACGTACGCAAGTATAGTGCTCTCGACGATAAAAGATGTTCTAAGTTATAAAACATGAATACTAAAAGTTAATGTTAATAAACTAAGTTATTGATGAAAGTAGTATGCATACAAGCCAATCATGTGTGATGATAAAGCATATACTTTGGAGGCAATCTTATTTATTTATTAATAAAAATATTAATTTATTAAAGGCATTTAATTATCTACATGGTGCTATTTTTATAATATGTAAATAACTCATAGTTTTAAGCAATGCTTTTAGAATTATGATGATGATCATGCTAATGAGATCTAAATTCTTAGAAAGCTTTAAAACTAAAATAGTTCCCAATCGTGGGATTACTAAAAAGGGGATTAGTAAATCCGGATAGATTGGTACATATGTTGCATGCTCATTGGATGAGGATGATTGATCTCATGATCATTTGTGTGGAGACACTAAAGCAAGTATGTAGGTGCCTATTGGAGAATAAGTTCACTGAACGTGACTCGCTATAGAATACCTAATGGAGTTTTACTCTCCTGTCAATAGGAATTCCTAATGTGATAGTAGTACAAGTGATCCTTGGACTAGAGATCATTATAGTATCTTGTATGTAATGAATTATACTTTAACTTATTCCATAAAGCCCTTTAGGGTATATAAAAGGGTATGCTTGGGTATAATGAGTTACATATGGAGATAATGAATGATCAATAAAGAATCTACCACCTCTAGTAAAAGAGGAGATATGTCCTATGTGATTCGTTAAATGACAACCCAAGAATCCTTGGCCAAGGTGGAATGAAATTAGAAATGAGTTTCTAATTTGCATTATTTGGAGTTGTGCATTTTCAAATCGAAATACATATAATTAAATAAAATAAGACTTGACAGTAAATCTATGTCTTATATTTAATTGGGACATTGTATGGTGGAAGGATTGAATTGTACGGTAACTATTTACTCACAGGTTCTTTTATGATTAATGTTGAAATCTATATTATCTGGAAAGTCGTTGATCGCTAGGGAGGCTTATCCCTATTGTAGAATAAATATTATTTATTTAAATAGATTATTAGTTTAATTTATTTATTTAAATAAGATTAGAATTGTTCTAATTGATTTATTCACAACCGGTTTAATATGGAGAACCTAAAGGGTTACACCATAAAAGGAAGAATAATTATTTAAGAAGATAATGGCATTATCGTAATAATGCATTAAGTGTAATTAATTTAATCTATGGTCATAGAATAAATTAAATAGCTTAATGTTTATTATTTAATATTTTATAAATATTCAATATAAATTAATAAGAGATGTCTTATTAATATTATTACAATTATTATTATTTTAATTTCTAAAGGGGTTTAGTAATTAATTTAATATTAGTACTCTCATTTATTTCTAATAAGATTAGGAGATAAATTAATTAAATAAGTTTAATTAATTATTCCCAATGTGGTGGGAAGCCTAAATTAATTAAAGGAGTTTATATAATTAAATAAAATTCCATGTCCTATAGGATTAGAAGGGTTGACCAATATCTATATAAGAGGAGTTTTATAATAGATATCAGATGATGCAATTCTAATTGTTGGAGAGTACTCCTTTTCTATAGAGGATAGAAAACTAAGCCAACCACCTTCCTTTTTGATAATTCATCTTCCTTGGTGGATCACCTCTAGAGGCCAAACACTTGGGTGGCTAACGTTTATCAAAGGAAGGAATCTAACCCAGAAATTCAAGGAGATCACGAAGAACAAGGAGTTGAACTCATACCTGTGGAAGCTTCGTTCTACAAGGGTATGATTCCATAACTTCTTATTTATCGTTTTAAATTAATAATTTTCATAAAGGATGATCCGGGTAATGGTTTTGTAAAAAAAAATTTAAACTCTGATATACCATGCTTCCGCTAATTTTTGCAATTTGATTGCGTCATGATTTCATACAAACCCAACAGTGGCATCAGAACCAAACCTTTATGCAATTATTAATTGTTTTGATTTCATATACATATGGGTATGTATTTAGAATAATTTATTGGGCATAATTAGTTGTATAAAATTATTTTTTTTGGGGAGAAAGAAAAAAAATTAACAGAAATAATTTTCTTTTCTTTTCCTTCTTGGTTCGCTGTGTCCGCGAATTGATCACAAAATGGTGACTGCCGATTTTTTTTTAAAAGGGAACCTGCCGAATTTGTTTTTAAAAACTGACTCACGCTGCCTTAGAAAAGGATATTAATTGTTTTAAATGAAAAGTTATTCAATTCAAAACAAAAAGGTTTCTTCAAGCTTTTTGAAACGTGCAAGAAGTTTTAAAAGAAAGGTAACACATGATTACCTTAATATATTATATAATATATATATATATATATATATATATATATATATATATTAAGGTTATATTATATATATAATATTCTTAATAATTTTATAATTAAAATAAAGAGTTTATTTTAATCTTAAAATTGGATTTCATGCAAATTAAAATTGCCCATTAAATGATACTCATATATATATGAAATGTTTTAATTCATGAGATGAATATTTATTTATTGATACATATGGTGACATGTATGAAAATAAATGGGTTTGCTTATGGACTATTGATCAATGTGATTGGATTTTATCTTAGTTGAATGCTTGAATGAATGGATTTTATTAAATGGGATATGCGTACCTTGTCTTCTCTGATTTTTTTCTCGATGTAAATTCTATCTCCCTCCTATGTACTTCCCTTTAACTGCTGATCAAGGTTTCTATTTAAATTAAATAGTTTAATGTAATAGAAATAGTTAGAATTATCTTGAAAAAATTAGAGACCAAGGAACAAGGAGCGTGTGAAGACCCATTTGTATGGAGCTTGGGATTTAAATGTAATAGTTATATTTAAATTTAATTCTTACACTCCTATGTTTGACCTTTTGGTTCACTTGGTGGCTCTAGTGAACCAAACTAGAATAAAAGTCCATAATCAATCTGGGTAGAATATAGTATTCTATATTGCATGCTAAATATTATATATATTATATTTTATGCAAACATGCTTCGCATGTTTAATAAAATGACGCGTATTATATATATATATATATATATATATATATATATATATATATATATGTGTGTGTGTGTGTGTGTGTGTGTGTGTGTGTATGTGTGTGTGTGTGCATGCGCGCTAAACAAGATGAGACAAATAACAACAAACCCCTCAAACAAATAATATTAAGTCCGAAGCGTTCAAAGATATTTGGAATATCAAACGTCACCTTCTAGCATGATAAATTAATAGAGTATTAAATATTTAATATGAGCTTGTTGTGCTATCCACAAGGTGAGTATTGAGTATTTAAGCTGTTAATTAATCACATTTGATGCTTATCAAGAAAATTGAACGATCTAGTCTTGTTGTGCTATCCACAAGGACTAACATTTTTCTTTTTTGAATTTATGAAAGTGCTAGGCTGGACTTAACTTAAATCATTTTAGTTCGAATGTGCACACACTTGACCATTATGATTTAATAGGCAAAATAAAAGGAGTTACATGGTGATGTAATTGACAAAAGTTGACTACGTATTTATTTGTATATCGCTTGTTGTGCTATCCACAAGATTATATACATTAGAAATGGGATCCTTATTCTCACTAGCAAATCTTTAATTAGATGTTGTCAAACTATATAAGTGAGGGTAATATAGTTTGATGAAAATAGTGGGAGATATCAATTTAAAATAAAGACCTAAATTTATTTTGGTATGTAAAAATTATTAAAAATGAATGTTTGCTAAAATGTTATCTTTTCACATGCAGAATTTTAAAAATGTCAAAATCACTAATCTCACTACGAAGCATACTTGATGCTAATAAACTAACCGGACCAAATTATACGGACTGGTTAAGGAATCTGAGAATAGTTCTCACTGCTAAAAAGATTTTTTTATATCCTAAATTCACTTGTTTCTAGAACTGTTTCAGAATCAGCATCTGAGGAAGAAATTTCCACCATTGTAAAGTGGCAAAATGACGCATCTGTGGCTCAATGCATCATGCTCGCATTCATGAATAACGAGCTTCAGCGTTAGCATAAAAACATTGATGCTCTTACTATGTTGCTTCACCTCAAAGAGTTGTATGGTGAACTAAGTAGGATTGCTAGATATGAGATATCTAAGGAGCTCTTCCGATCTCGGATGACCAAGGGCAAGGTGAACATAAAGGAACAAAAGAAACCTAATCCAGCTAGCAAAGGAATGTGCTTCCATTGCAACGACCCGGGTCATTGGAAAAAGAACTGCAAGAAGTTTCTGGCAGAGAAGAAGCTTGGAGAAGCTTCGACTTCCAATCAAGGTTTGTTCATCATTGAAATTAATTTTTCAAAAAGTCAAAATTCTACTTGGGTATTGGATACCAGCTGTGGTTCTCACATATATAATAATGTGAAGGGACTGGTCAGAAGTAAAAAGCTGAACAAGGATGAGGTTGTCCTACGAGTGGGAAATGGAGCAAAGGTTGCTGTAATAGCTGTAGGCACTTATTATTTAGCACTGCCTACGGGCAAGTCCATTTATTGAGATAATTATTTTTTTCTCGAATATCATTAGAAACATTATTTCAAATTCTGTATTAGATATGGATGGACTTGAAATTATAATGAAGAACAACAGTTGTTCTATTTATAAACCAATGTTTTATATGGTATTGGTAATCTACAAAATGGACTTTATATACCTGACCTGAATGAAAATATAATTCAAATAGAACAAACTAAGAAAAGGAAAAGAGATGATATTAATTATACCTATATGTGGCACTGTAGACTCGGTCATATTAATGAAATAAAATTATCCAAGTTGCATAAGGATGGGCTCTTAGAGCTATCCGATTATGAATCATATCCAACTTGTGAATCTTGTCTCATAGGTAAAATGACTAAATCTTCTTTTAGTGAAAAAGGAGAAAGAGTTACATAGTTGTTAGCGTTTGTTCACACAGACGTTTGTGGACTTATGATAACGAATGCACGAGATGGATATTTTTATTTTATTACTTTCATTGATGATCACTCAAGATTTGGATATATGTATTTAATGAAATACAAATCTGAATCATTTAAAAAGTTCAAAGAGTTCAGAATTAAAAGAGAGAGAAAAACGGGCAAGAGTATTAAGATTCTTCGATCAGATCGAGGTGGAGAATACATAAGAGGTGAGTTTCTCAATTGTCTGAAAAATTAACGGTATAATCTCACAATGGACTCCACCGGGTACACCACAGTTAAATGGAGAATCTGAAATGAGAAATCGAACATTGTTAGACATGGTTCGATCCATGATGAGTTTTACCTATTTTCCTAATTTGATTCTGGGGTCATGCCCTAGAAACGGCTCATATCTACTAAATAAGCACCCCTCAAAATCCGTCCCCAAGACTCCATATGAAATGTGGACAGGGAGGAAACCTGGTCTTAAGCATGTTAAGATCTGGGGATGTCCAGCTTATGTGAAAAAGTTTCAAAATGATAATCTAGGGACAAGATCTGATAAGTGCACATTTGTGGGATATCCTAAAGAAAGTTTGGGATACTATTTCTACAATTCTACTGAGCAAAAGGTGTTTGTTGCGAAACACACTGCCTTCTTGGAAAAGGAGTTTATCCTTAAAGGGGATAGTGGGAGAAAAATAGATCTTGAAGAAATTCAAGAACCACAAACCACTACAGATCAAGTGAATGAACCTGTCCAAGTAGAGACACCTACTGTACAACACCCTATTCGTAAATCTGGAAAAGTACCGAAGATACCTAAAAGGTACTGATTCGTCATAGAGGATGACGATGAGGTACACATCATGGATAATGATGATCCATTAAATTACGAACAGACTATGAGTAATAAAGACTCAGAGAAATGGTAGATGACCATAAAAACTAAAATGGATTTTGAAGATATGCTCAAGTCCATTTAGATTTTTCTTGCGATTGCAGCTTAATTTTACTTAATCTGGCAAAATGGACGTGGAGACGCCCTTCCTCAAATATACATTATTAGAGGAGAATATATGTATGATATAGCCAGATGGTTTTTTTTGTTTCAATGGTTGAAGCAAATCATGTATATGAGCTACAACAATCCATTCATGGATTGAAGCAAGATTCTCATAGATGGAACATTCGTTTTGATGAGACAATCAACGAGTTTGATTTTATAAAAAATGAGGATGAACCATGTGTGTACAAGAAGGTTAGTGGGAGCGCTTTTTTATTCCATGTATTATATGTTGATGATATATTACTGATAGGAAATGAAATTCTTATGCTAAAATTGATCAAAATAAAGTTGTCTAAACATTCCTCCTTGAATGATTTGGATAGAACATCCCGTATTGGGGATATAAATCTGTATTAATAGATTTAAAATGATGTTCGGCTTAACCCAAGGAAACGTATATTCATTAGATGCTAAAGGCGTTTAGCATGGCAAACTCCAAAAGGTGCCTCATGATGATGAGCCATGGAGTGTATCTCTCTAAAATTATCCTCAGTAAAAGAGAGATCGCATGAGCTACTATCATGTATGCAATGAAATATACGAGACTTGATGTTGATCAGTCATATTCTGGAGAAGATCACTGTGAGACAGTGATAAACATCTTAAAGTACTTAACTAACACTAAGGATGTCATCATATCACATGATGAGTCTGAATTAAACTAGAGTGCTAAACAGACTCAAGTTTTTAGACTGACCAAGGCGATATCAAATCCACTTTAGGGTAAGTCGTTACTTTGAAAGATAGTGTAGTGACTTGGAAAGGTTCCAAACAACAAGTGGTTGCTGCTTTAGTGACAAAGACAAAGTATATAACTGTAAGTGAAGCTGCAAGTTGATGTTTCGGATGAAAAGTTTATTACAGAACTAGGAATAGTTTGTAAGTCTCATCTTGAATGTAACATGTGTTGCGGCACTTTGATTAAAGAAATCATTGAAAGAGGAGCATATAGACTCTCAAGATAACATTGAATATCAATTTACTAAAGCTATAACACAACAACAGTTTGATCGTCACTTAGAGAAGTTGGTATGAGATACCATGGCGATTGGCTTTAGTGCAAGTGGGAGATTGAAAGTAGTATGCATACAAGCCAATCATGTGTGATGATAAAGCATATACTTTGGAGACAATCTAATTTATTTATTAATAAAAATATTCATTTATTAAAGGCATTTAATTATCTACATAGTGCTATATTTATAATATGTAAATAACTCATAGTTTTAAGCAATGCTTTTAGAATCATGATGATGATCATGCTAATGAGATCTAAATTCTTAGAAAGCTTTAAAACTAAAATAGTTCTCAATCGTGGGATTACTAAAAAGGGGATTAGTAAATCCGGATATATTGGTACATATGTTGCACGCTCATTTGATGAGGATGATTGATCTCATGATCATTTGTGTGAAGACACTAAAGCAAGTATGTAGGTGCTTATTGGAGAATAAGTTCACTGAACGTGACTCGCTATAGAATACCTAAAAGAGTTTTACTCGCCTGTCAATAGAAATTCCTAATGTGATAGTAGTACAAGTGATCCTTGGACTTGAGATCATCATAATATCTTGTATGTAATGAATTATAGTTTGACTTATTCCTTAAAGCCCTTTATGGTATATAAAAGGGTATGTTTGGGTATAATGAGTTACGTATGGAGATAATGAATGGTCAATAAAAAATCTACCACCTCTAATAAAGGAGGAGATATGTCCTATGTGATTCGTTAAATGACAACCCAGGAATCCTTGGCCAAGATGGAATGAAATTAGAAAGGAGTTTCTAATTTGCATTATTTGGAGTTGTGCATTTTCAAATCGAAATACATATAATTAAATAAAATAAGACTTGACAGTAAATTCATGTATTATATTTAATTAGGACATTGTATGGTGGAAGGATTGAATTGTACGATAACTATTTACTCACAGGTTCTTTTATGATTAATGTTGAAATCTATATAATATGGAAAGTCGTAGTAGTTTAATTTATTTATTTAAATAAGATTAAAATTATTGTAATTGATTTATTCACAACCGGTTTAATATGGAGAACCTAAAGGGTCGCACCATAAAAAGAAGAATAATTATTTAAGAAGATAATCGCATAATCGTAATAATACATTAAGTGTAATTAATTTAATCTATGGTGATAGAATAAATTAAATAGCTTAACTTTTATTATTTAATATTTTGTAAATATTAAATATAAATTAATAAGAGATGTCTTATTAATATTATTACAATTATTATTATATTAATTTCTAAAGGGGTTTAGTAATTAATTTACTATTAGTTCTCTCAATTATTCCTAATAAGATTAGGAGACAAATTAATTAATTGAATTTAATTAATTATTCCCAATGTGGTGGAAAGCCTAAATTAATTAAAGGAGTTTAATTAATTAAATGAAATCCCATGTCTAATAGGATTAGAAGGTTTGACCAATATCTATATAAGAGGAGTCTTATAGTAGATATCAGATGATACAATTCTAATTGTTGGAGAGTACTCCTTTTTTATAGATGATAGAAAACTAAGTCAACCACCCTCCTTCTTGATAATTCATCTTCCTTGGTGGATCACCTCTAGAGACCAAACACTTGGGTGGCTAACGTTGATCAAAGTAATGAATCTAACCCGAAAATTCAAGGAGATCACGAAGAACAAGGAGTTGAACTCGTACCTGTGGAAGCTTCGTTCTACAAGGGTATGATTCCATAACTTCTTATTTATCGTTTTAAAATAATAATTTGCATAAAGGATGATCCGGGAATAGTTTTGTAGAAATTTTTTTAAACTCTGATATACCATGCTTCTGTTAATTTTTGCAATTGGATTGCGTCACGATTTCGTACAAACCCAACAGTGGCATCAGAACCAAACCTTTATGCAATTATTAATTGTTTTGATTTCATATACATATGGGTATGTATTTAGAATAATTTATTGGACATAATTAGTTGTATAAAATTATTATTTTTTTGGGAGAAAGAAAAAAAATTAACGAAAATAATTTTTTTTTCTTTTCTTTTCATTCTTGGTTCGCTGTGTCCGCGAATTGATCACAAAATGGTGACTGCTGATTTTTTTTAAAAGGGAACCTGTCGAATTTGTTTTTAAAAGCTGACTCATGTTGCCTTAATAAAGGATATTAATTGTTTTAAATGAAAAAGTTATTCAATTCAAAACAAAAAGGTTTATTCAAGCTTTTTGAAACGTGCAGGAAGTTTTAAAAGAAATGTAATCCATGATTACCTTAATATATTATATAATATATATATATATATATATATATATATAATATTCTTAATAATTTTATAATTAAAATAAAGAATTTATTTTAATCTTGAAACTAGATTTCATACAAATTAAAATTTCCCATTAAATGATACTCATATATATGGAATGTTTTAATTCATGAGATGAATATTTATTTATTGATACATATAGTGACATGTATGAAAATAAATGGGGTTGATTATGGACTATTGACCAATATGATTGGATTTTATTTTAGTTGAATGCTTGAATAAATGGGTTTTATTAAATGGGGCCTGCGTAACTTGTCTTCTCTGATTTTTTTTTCTCAATGTAAATTCTATCTCCCTCCTATGTACTTTCCCTTGACTGCTGATCAAGGTTTCTATTTAAATTAAATAGTTTAATGTAATAGAAATAGTTAGAATTATCATGAAAAATTTAGAGACCAAGGAGCAAGGAGCGCGTGAAAACCCTTTTGTATGGAGCCTAGGATTCAAATGCAATAGTTATATTTTAATTTAATTCTTGCACTCCTAGGTTTGACCTTTTGGTTCACTTGGTGGCTCTAGTGAACCAAACTAGAATAAAAGTCCATAATCAATCCGGGTAGAATATACTATTCTATATTGCATGCTAAATATTATATATATTATATTTTATGCAAACATGCTTCGCATGTTTAATAAAATGACGCGTATTTATATATATATGTGTGCATGTGTGCTAAACAAGATGAGACAAATAACAACAAACCCCTCAAAGAAATAATATTAAGTCCAAAGCGTTCAAAGATATTTGGAATATCGACGCCGCCTTCTAGCATGATAAATTAATAGAGTATTAAATATTTAATATGAGCTTGTTGTGCTATCCACAAGGCGAGTATTGAGTATTTAAGATGTTAATTAATCACATTTGATGCTTATCAAGAAAATTGAACGATCTAGTCTTGTTGTGCTATCCACAAGGACGAACATTTTTCTTTTTTGAATTTATGAAACTGCTAGGCTGGACTTAACTTAAATCATTTTAGTTCGGATGTGCACACACTTGACCATTATGATTTAAGAGGCAAAATAAAGGAGTTATATGGTGATGTAATTGACAAGAGTTGACTACCTATTTATTTGTATATCGCTTGTTGTGCTATCCACAAGGTTATATACATTTGAAATGGGATCCTTATTCTCACTAGTAAATCATTAATTAGATTTTACCGAACTATATAAGTAAGGTTAATATAGTTTGATGAAAATAGTGGGAGATATCAATTTAAAATAAAGACCTAAATTTATTCTGGTATATAAAAATTAATAAAAATGAATGTTTGCTAAAATGTTGTCTTTTCACATGCAGAATTTTAAAAATGTCAAAATCACTAATCTCACTACGAAGTATACTTGATGCTAATAAACTAACCGGACCAAATTATACGGACTGGTTAAGGAATCTGAGAATAGTTCTCACTACTGAAAATATTTTTTTATGTCCTAAATTCACCTGTTTCTGGAACTGTTCCAGAAGCAGCATCTGAGGAAGAAATTGTCACCATTGTAAAGTGGCAAAATGACGCATCTATGGCTCAATGCATCATGCTCGCATCCATGAATAACGAGCTTCAGCGTCAGCATGAAAACATGGATCCTCCTACTATGTTGCTTCACCTCAAGGAGTTGTATGGTGAACAAAGTAGGACTGCTAGATATGAGATATCTAAGGAGCTCTTCCGATCTCGGATGAGCAAGGGCAAGGTGAACATAAAGGAACAAAAGAAACCTGATCCAGCTAGCAAAGGAATGTGCTTCCATTGCAACCAGTCGGGTCATTGGAAGAGGAACTGCAAGAAGTTTCTGGCAGGGAAGAAGCTTGGAGAAGCTTCGACTTCCAATCAAGGTTTGTTCATCATTGAAATTAATTTTTTAGAAAGTAAAAATTCCACTTGGGTATTGGATACCGGCTGTGGTTCTCACATATATAATAATGTGAAGGGACTGGTCAGAAGTAAAAAGTTGAACAGGGATGAGGTTGTCCTACGAGTGGGAAATGGAGCAAAGGTTGCTGTAATAGCTGTAGGCACTTATTGTTTAGCACTGCCTACAGGCAAGTCCATTTATTGAGATAATTAATTTTTTTTCGAATATCATTAAAAACATTATATCAAATTTTGTATTAGATATGGATGGACTTGAAATTATAATAAAGAACAACAGTTGTTTTATTTATAAACCAATATTTTATATGGTATTGGTAATCTGCAAAATGGACTTTATATACCTGACCTGAATGAAAATATACTTCAAATAGAACAAACTAAGAAAAGAAAAAGAGATGATATTAATTATACTTATATGTGACACTGTAGACTCGGTCATATTAATGAAATAAAATTATCCAAGTTGCATAAGGATGGGCTCTTAGAGCTATTCGATTATGAATCATATCCAACTTGTGAATCTTGTCACATGGGTAAAATGACTAAATCTTCTTTTAGTGGAAAAGAAAAAAGAGTTACAGAGTTGTTAGCGTTGGTTCACACAGACATTTGTGGACCTATGACAACGAATGCACGGGATGGATATTTTTATTTTATTACTTTCATTGATGATCACTCAAGATTTGGATATGTGTCTTTAATGAAATAAACATCTGAATCATTTGAAAAGTTCAAAGAGTTCATAATTGTAAGAGAGAAACAAACGGGCAAGAGTATTAAGATTCTTCGATCAGATCGAGGTGGAGAAAACATAAGCGGTGAGTTTCTCAATTGTCTCAAAAATTAACGGTATAATCTCACAATGAACTCCACCGGGTACACCACAGTTAAATGGAGTATCTGAAATGAGAAATTGAATATTGTTGGACATGGTTCGATCCATGATGTGTTTAACCGATCTTCCAATTTGATTCTGGGGTCATGCCCTAGAAATGGCTCATATCTACTAATAAGGTCCCCTCAAAATCCGTCCCCAAGACTCCATATAAGATGTGGACAGGGAGGAAACCTGGTCTTAAGCATGTTAAGATCTGGGGATGTCCAGCTGATGCGAAAATGTTTCAAAATGATAATCTAGGGACAAGATCTGATAAGTGCACATTTGTGGGATATCCTAAAGAAAGTTTGGGATACTATTTCTACAATCCTACTGAGCAAAAGGTGTTTGTTGCGAAACACACTGCCTTCATGGAAAAGGAGTTTATCCTTGAAGGGGCTGGTGGGAGAAAAATAGATCTTGAAGAAATTCAAGAACCACAAACCACTACAGATCAAGTGATGAACCTGTCCAAGTAGAGACACCTACTGTACAACACCCTATTCGTAAATAAGGAAAAGTACCGAAGATACCTAAAAGGTATGGATCCGTCAAAGAGGATAACGATGAGGTATACATCATGGATGATGATGATCCATTGAATTACAAACAGACTATGAGTAATAAAGACTCAGAGAAATGATAGATGACCATAAAATCTAAAATGGATTTTGAAGCTATGCTCAAGTCCATTTGAATTTTTCTTGCGATTGCAGCTTAATTTTACTTAATCTAGCAAAATGGACGTGGAGACGCCCTTCCTCAAATATATATTATTAGAGGAGAATGTATGTATGATACAGCCAGATGGTTTTTTTTTGTTTCAATGGTTAAAGCAAATCATGTATACGAGCTACAACAATCCATTCATGGATTGAAGCAAGATTCTCGTTGATGGAACATTCGTTTTGATGAGACAAACAAACAGTTTGATTTTATCAAAAACGAGGATGAACCATGTGTGTACAAGAAGGTTAGTGGGAGCACTTTTTCATTCCATGTATTATATATTGATGATATATTACTGATAAGGAATGAAATTCCTATGCTAAAATCGATCAAAATAATGTTGTCTAAACATTCCTCCATGAATGATTTGCTTAGAACATCCCGCATTGGGGATATAAATATGTATTAATAGATTTAAAAGGACGTTTGGCTTAACCCAAGGAAACGTATATTCATTAGATGCTAAAGGTGTTTAGCATGGAAAACTTTAAAAGGTGCCTCATGATGATGAGCCATGGAGTGTATCTCTCTAAAATTATCCTCAATAAAAGAGAGATCGCATGAGCTACTATCATGTATGCAATGAAACATACGAGACTTAATGTTGATCACTCATATTCTAGAGAATATCACTGTGAAACAGTGATAAACATCTTAAAGTACTTAACTGACACTAAGGATGTCATCATATCACATGATGAGTCTGAATTAAACTAGAGTGCTAAACAGACTCAAGTTTTCAGACTAGCCAAGACGATATCAAATCCACTTTAGGGTAAGTCGTTACCTTGAAAGATGGTGTAGTGAATTGGAAAGGTTCCAAACAACACAATGTTGCTGCTTTAGTGACAAAGACAAAGTATATAACTTTAAGTGAAGCTGAAAGTTGGTGTTTCGGATGAAAAGTTCAATACAGAACTAGAAATAGTTCCTAAGTCTCATCTTGAATCTAAACATGTGTTGCGGCACTTTGATTAAAGAAATCATTGAAAGAGGAGCATATAGACTCTCAAGATAACATTGCATATCCATTTACTTAAGCTATAACACAACAGTAGTTTGATCTTCACTTAGAGAAGTTGGTATGAGATACCATAGCGATTGGCTTTAGTGCAAGTGAGAGATTGAAAGTAGTATGCATACAAGCCAATCATGTTTGATGATAAAGCATATACTTTGGAGACAATCTTATTTATTTATTAATAAAAATATTTATTTATTAAAGACATTTAATTATCTACATGGTGCTGTTTTTATAATATGTAAATAACTCATAGTTTTAAGCAATGCTTTTAGAATCATGATGATGATCATGCTAATGAGATCTAAATTCTTAGAAAGCTTTAAAATTAAAATAGTTCCCAATCGTGGGATTACTAAAAAGGGGATTAGTAAATCCGGATAGATTGGTACATATGTTGCTTGCTCATTGGATGAGGATGATTGATCTCATGATCATTTGTGTGGAGACACTAAAGCAAGTATGTAGGTGCTTATTGGAGAATAAGTTCACTGAATGTGACTCGCTATGGAATACCTAATGGAGTTTTACTCGTCTGTCAATAGGAATTCCTAATGTGATAGTAGTACAAGTGATCCTTGGACTTGAGATCATCATAGTATCTTGTATGTAATGAATTATACTTTGACTTACTCCTTAAAGTCCTTTAGGGTATATAAAAGGGTATGCTTGGATATAATGAGTTATATATGGAGATAATGAATGGTCTATAAAGAATCTACCACCTCTAATAAAAGAGGAGATATGTCATATGTGATTCATTAAATGACAACCCAAGAATCCTTGGCCAAGGTGGAATGAAATTAGAAAGGAGTTTCTAATTTGCATTATTTAAAGTTGTGCATTTTTTAATCGAAATACATATAATTAAATAAAATTAGACTTGCTAGTAAATTCATGTCTTATATTTAATTGGGACATTGTATGGTGGAAGGATTGAATTGTACTGTAACTATTTACTCACAGGTTCTTTTATGATTAATGTTGAAATCTATATTATCTGAAAAGTCGTTGATCGCTAGGGAGGCTTATCCCTATTGTAGAATAAATATTATTTATTTAAATAGATTATTAGTTTAATTTATTTATTTAAATACGATTAGAATTGTTCTAATTGATTTATTCACAACCGATTCAATATGGAGAACCTAAAGAGTCACACCATAAAAGAAAGAATAATTATTTAAGAAGATAATGGCATAATCGTAATAATACATTAAGTGTAATTAATTTAATCTATGATGATAGAATAAATTAAATAGCTTAATGTTTATTATTTAATATTTTAAAAATATTAAATATAAATTAATAAGAGATGTCTTATTAATATTATTACAATTATTATTATTTTAATTTCTAAAGGGGTTTAGTAATTAATTTAATATTAGTACTCTCATTTATTCCTAATAAGATTAGGAGACAAATTAATTAAATAAATTTAATTAATTATTTCCAATGTGGTGGGAAGCCTAAATTAATTAAATGAGTTTATATAATTAAATAAAATTCCATGTCTAATAGGATTAGAAGGGTTGACCAATATATATATAAGAGGAGTCTTATAATAGATATCAGATGATGCAATTCTAATTATTGGAGAGTACTCATTTTCTATAGAGGATAGAAAACTAAGCCAACCACCCTCCTTCTTGATAATTCATCTTCTTTGGTGGATCACCTCTAGAGGCCAAACACTTGGGTGGCTAACGTTGATCAAAGGAAGGAATCTAATCAGAAATTCAAGGAGATCACGAAGAACAAGGAGTTGAACTCGTACCTGTGGAAGCTTCGTTCTACAAGAGTATGATTCCATAACTTTTTATTTATCGTTTTAAATTAATAATTTGCATAAAGGATGATCCGGGTAATGATTTTGTAGAAAATTTTTTAAACTCTGATATACCATGCTTCCGCTAATTTTTACAATTTGATTGCGTCACGATTTCGTACAAACCCAACAGTGGCATCAGAACTAAACCTTTATGCAATTATTAATTGTTTTGATTTCATATACATATGGATATGTATTTAGAATAATTTATTGGACATAATTAGTTGTATAAAATTATTATTTCTTTGGGAGAAAGAAAAAAAATTAACGAAAATAATTTTCTTTTCTTTTCCTTCTTGGTTCGCTGTGTCCGCGAATTGATAACAAAATGGTGACTGTCGAATTTTTTAAAAGGGAACCTGCCAAATTTATTTTTAAAAGCTGACTCACGTTGCCTTAGAAAAGGATATTAATTGTTTTAAACTGAAAAGTTATTCAATTCAAAACAAAAAGGTTTCTTCAAGCTTTTTAAAACGTGCAGGAAGTTTTAAAAGAAAGGTAACCCATGATTACCTTATATATTATATAATATATATATATATATATATATATATTAAGGTTATATTATATATATATATATATATAATATTCTTAATAATTTTATAATTAAAATAAAGGGTTTATTTTAATCTTGAAATTGAATTTCATGCAAATTAAAATTGCCCATTAAATGATACTCATATATATATGGAATGTTTTAATTCATGAGATGAATATTTATTTATTGATACATATGGTGACATGTATGAAAATAAATGGGGTTGATTATGGACTATTGACCAATGTGATTAAATTTTATTTTAGTTGAATGCTTGAATGAATGGGTTTTATTAAATGGGATCTTCGTACCTTGTCTTCTCTGATTTTTTTTTTCGATGTAAATTCTATCTCCCTCCTATGTACTCCCCCTTGACTGCTGATTAAGGTTTCTATTTAAATTAAATAGTTTAATGTAATATAAATAGTTAGAATTATCTTGAAAAACTTGGAGACCAAGGAGCAAGGAGCGCGTGAAGACCCATTTGTATGGAGTCTGGGATTTAAATGTAATAGTTATATTTTAATTTAATTCTTGCACTCCAAGGTTTGACCTTTTGGTTCACTTGGTGGCTCTAGTGAACCAAACTAAAATAAAAGTCCATAATCAATCCGGGGTAGAATATAGTATTCAATATTGCATGCTAAATATTATATATTTTATATTTTATGCAAACATGCCTCGCATGTTTAATAAAATGACGCGTATTTTATATATATATATATATATATATATATATATATGCATGCGCGCTAAACAAAATGAGACAAATAACAATAAACCTCTCAAAGAAATAATATTAATTCCGAAGCGTTCAAAGATATTTGAAATATCGAACGTCGCCTTCTAGCATGATAAATTAATAAAGTATTAAATATTTAATATGAGCTTGTTGTGCTATCCACAAGGCAAGTATTGAGTATTTAAGATGTTAATTAATCACATTTGATGCTTATCAAGAAAATTGAACGATCTAGTCTTGTTGTGTTATCCACAAGGACGAACATTTTTCTTTTTTGAATTTATGAAACTGCTAGGCTGGACTTAACTTAAATCATTTTAGTTCGGATGTGCACACACTTGACCATTATGATTTAAGAGGCAAAATAAAGGAGTTATATGGTGATGTAATTGACAAGAGTTGACTACCTATTTATTTGTATATCGCTTGTTGTGCTATCCACAAGGTTATATACATTTGAAATGGGATCCTTATTCTCACTAGCAAATCTTTAATTAGATTTTACCGAACTATATAAGTAAGGTTAATATAGTTTGATGAAAATAGCGGGTGATATCAATTTAAAATAAAGACCTAAATTTATTCTGCTATGTAAAAATTAATAAAAAGGAATGTTTGCTAAAATATTGTCTTTTCACATGCAGAATTTTAAAAATATCAAAATCACTAATCTCACTACGAAGCATACTTGATGCTAATAAACTAACCGGACCAAATTATACGGACTGGTTAAGGAATCTGAGAATAGTTCTCACTACTGAAAAGATTTTTTTATGTCCTAAATTCACTTGTTTCTGGAACTGTTCCAGAATCAACATCTGAGGAAGAAATTGTCACCATTGTAAAGTGGCAAAATGACGCATCTATGGCTCAATGCATCATGCTCGTATCCATGAATAACGAGCCTTCAGCGTCAGCATGAAAACATGGATCCTCCTACTATATTGCTTCACCTCAAAGAGTTGTATGGTGAACAAAGTAGGACTGCTAGATATGAGATATCTAAGGAGCTCTTCCGATCTCGGATGAGCAAAGGCAAGGTGAATATAAAGAAACCTAATCCAGCTAGCAAAGGAATGTGCTTCCATTGCAATCCAGCCGGGTCATTGGAAGAGGAACTGCAAGAAGTTTCTGGCAGAGAAGAAGCTTGGAGAAGCTTCGACTTCCAATCAAGGTTTGTTCATCATTGAAATTAATTTTTCAGAAAGTTAAAATTCCACTTGGGTATTGGATACCGGCTGTGGTTCTTACATATGTAATAATGTGAAGGGACTGGTCAGAAGTAGAAAGCTGAACAAGGATGAGGTTGTCCTACGAGTGGGAAATGGAGCAAAGGTTGCTGTAATAGCTGTAGGCACTTATTGTTTAGCACTGCCTACGGGCAAGTCCATTTATTGAGATAATTATTATTTTTTCGAATATCATTACAAACATTATTTCAAATTCTGTATTAGATATGGATGGACTTGAAATTTTAATAAAGAACAACAGTTGTTTTATTTATAAACCAATATTTTAGATGGTATTGGTAATCTGCAAAATGGACTTTATATACCTGACCTGAATGAAAATATACTTCAAATAGAACAAACTAAGAAAAGAAAAAGAGATTATATTAATTATACTTATATGTGACACTGTAGACTCGGTCATATTAATGAAATAAAATTATTCAAGTTGCATAAGGATGGGCTCTTAGAGCTATTCGATTATGAATCATATCCAACTTGTGAATCTTGTCACATGGATAAAATGACTAAATCTTCTTTTAGTGGAATAGGAGAAAGAGTTACAAAGTTGTTAGCGTTGGTTCACACAGACATTTGTGGACCTATGACAACGAATGCACGGGATGGATATTTTTATTTTATTACTTTCATTGATGATCACTCAAGATTTGGATATGTGTATTTAATGAAATAAAAATCTGAATCATTTGAAAAGTTCAAAGAGTTTAGAATTGAAAGAGAGAAATAAACGGGCAAGTGTATTAAGATTCTTTGATCAGATCGAGGTGGAGAATACATAAACAATGAGTTTCTCAATTGTCTCAAAAATTAATGGTATAATCTCACAATGGACTCCACCGGGTACACCACAGTTATTAAGGTTGCTGCTTTAGTGTATTAAGGTTGCTGCTTTAGTGACAAAGACAAAGTATATAACTGTAAGTGAAGCTGCAAGTTGATATTTTGGATGAAAAGTTCATTACAGAACTAGGAATAGTTCCTAAGTTTCATCTTGAATCTAAACATGCGTTGCGGCACTTTGATTAAAAAATCATTGAAAGAGGAGCATATAGACTCTCAAGATAACATTGCATATCCATTTACTTAAGCTATAACACAACAGTAATTTGATCGTCACTTAGAGAAGTTGGTATGAGATACCATGGCGATTGACTTTAGTGCAAGTGGGATATTGAAAGTAGTATGCATACAAGCCAATCATGTTTGATGATAAAGCATATACTTTGGAGACAATCTTATTTATTTATTAATAAAAATATTCATTTATTAAAAGCATTTAATTATCTACATGGTGCTATTTTTATAATATGTAAATAACTCATAGTTTTAAGCAATGCTTTTAGAATCATGATGATGATCATGCTAATGAGATCTAAATTCTTAGAAAGCTTTAAAACTAAAATAGTTCCCAATCGTGGGATTACTAAAAAGGGGATTAGTAAATCTGGATAGATTGGTACATATGTTGCTTGCTCATTGGATGAAGATGATTGATCTCATGATCATTTGTGTGGAGACACTAAAGCAAGTATGTAGGTGCTTATTGGATAATAGGTTCACTGAACGTGACTCGCTATAGAATACCTAATGGAGTTTTACTCGCCTGTCAATAGAAATTCCTAATGTGATAGTAGTACAAGTGTTTCTTGGACTTGAGATCATTATAGTATCTTGTATGTAATGAATTATACTTTGACTTATTCCTTAAATCCCTTTAGGGTATATAAAAGGGTATGCTTGGGTATAATGGGTTACATATGGAGATAATGAATGATCAATAAAGAATCTACCACCTCTAGTAAAAAAGGAGATATGTCCTATGTGTGACAACCCAGGAATCCTTGGCCAATGTGGAATGAAATTAAAAAGGAGTTTCTAATTTGTATTATTTGGAGTTGTGCATTTTCTGATCGAAATACATATAATTAAATAAAATAAGACTTGACAGTAAATCCATGTCTTATATTTAATTGGGACATTGTATGGTGGAAGGATTGAATTGTACGGTAACTATTTACTCACAGGTTCTTTTATGATTAATGTTGAAATCTATATTATCTGAAAAGTCGTTGATCACTAGGGAGGTTTATCCCTATTGTAGAATAAATATTATTTATTTAAATAGATTATTAGTTTAATTTATTTATTTAAATAAGATTAAAATTGTTCTAATTGATTTATTCACAACCGGTTTAATATGAAGAACCTAAAGGGTCATACCATAAAAGGAAGAATAATTATTTAAGAAGATAATGGCATAATCGTAATAATGCATTAAGTGTAATTATTTTAATCTATGGTGATAGAATAAATTAAATAGCTTAATATTTATTATATAATATTTTGAAAATATTAAATATAAATTAATAAGAGATGTCTTATTAATATTATTACAATTATTATTATTTTAATTTCTAAAGGAATTTAGTAATTAATTTAATATTAGTACTCTCATTTATTCCTAATAAAATTAGGAAACAAATTAATTAAATAAATTTAATTAATTATTCCCAATGTGGTGGGAAGCCTAGATTAATTAAAGGAGTTTAATTAATTAAATGAAATTTCATGTCTAATAGGATTAGAAGGGTTAACCAATATCTATATAAGAGGAGTCTTATAATAGATATCAGATGATGCAATTTTAATTGTTAGAGAGTACTCCTTTTCTATAGAGGATAGAAAACTAAGTCAACCACCCTCCTTCTTGATAATTCATCTTCCTTGGTGGATCACCTCTAGAGGTCAAACACTTGGGTGGCTAACGTTGATCAAAGGAAGGAATCTAACCCGAAAATTCAAGGAGATCACGAAGAACAAGGAGTTGAACTC
This sequence comes from Panax stipuleanatus, assembly GCA_020205555.1. NCBI lineage: Eukaryota > Viridiplantae > Streptophyta > Magnoliopsida > Apiales > Araliaceae > Panax > Panax stipuleanatus. Next base: position 47,725,828 of record CM035126.1, on the reverse strand, counting down.
GTACCTGTGGAAGCTTCGTTCTACAAGGGTATTATTCCATAACTTCTTATTTATCGTTTTAAATTAATAATTTGCATAAAGGATAATCCGTGTAATGGTTTTGTAGAAATTTTTTTAAACTCTGATATACCATGCTTCCGCTAATTTTTGCAATTTTATTGTGTCACGATTTCGTACAAACCCAACAATTGACATGTATAAGATAATGTGAAGGTTCAAGTTAACAAACTAAGTGCGAACTTGAATATTGTGATCGTAAAACTTAATTATGATTGTTTGAAGGATTATACTTATATGATACGCATATTGTGAATTCATACTCATGTTATGTGGTTATTTAATAAGTTAACACTAGGAACCAAGTTGTAAGTTGACTTAAATGAAAAGTTCAATAGTTGAACATAGAAGTTATGAAACTAATCGACCTCGTATGCATAATGTAATGTGTAGGACGTTGAAGAACTGAATTGTAACTAGATTTATAGCTTGCGCACGAAGGCAAGTATTCTATCCCTAACTTATTATTGTTGAGCAAGTATTCTAACCTTACTTTTATATTGAGCAAGTTATAAACTTAAATTCTATATCAAGCAAAGTTCTTATTCTTGATTACTCAAGTTCAGAATTTCATATGATGTTATGATTCTTTTAAAAGTATCATTTCAGTATACAACACTTATTCGATTGTATACCCTTGAGAAGTTATTATTCAAATTGAATATCATATATTGATGAATCCTTTAAGACTAGCGAACCCTTATTGATTTGACTAGTCCATAGTTGATGAGCGTTCTAAATTTCAGAACTACTATTGAGTTATCCAAACCAAACTTTATTTGGTGCGGGCTCTGATGTCAAACTGAGATGAACAATCCTATTAAAGGGGAATTGATGATGCTTTAAGCGTTGATGTATTGTGCACAGTATCAGTACGAAGGGCTGATCTCCCTAAGTACGAGAAGTAAAGTCCATAGTCTTATGACTGTTAAAGGTTTAAAGGTTAATATACTTGACAACCTAGGACATAGTTTAAGGTCTTATGACCCTCAGATGTAATTTGATTCTCTATTATTATTCCTGATTCAAAAGTTAAGCTTTTTGTTATTCAGATTTCTTTGATTTCACTCGCATGTTATTATTGTCATATTTTTATACTTGCGAGCATTCGTGCTCACTCTTGCATAATAACATTATAGCTGAGAATGAAAGATGTGATGAACCTTCTAGTAGCAAGGGCAAAGGAAAAGCAAACAAGTGTTGAAGACTTGTAGTGTTATTGATATGTTAAAGTTCAAGACTTATGTGTAATGATTTAAGACTTACTGTTTACGTTTCCACAATAGAGATTTAAGGTTAAGTATAACCTGGATTTATTATGTATTTACTATTTTTGATGTTGTAACCCTATTATAGGGAGATGATGGATTATTTATCTCTTTAATGAATTTTTATTATTATGGGTAGATAGTCTTATGATATTTGAACAGTAAACACCAAATCCTGTGGAAATTAAGATGTCGGATTTGGGGGTGTCACAGAATCTGTTATACAAATATTTAGAAGGGGCATTAAGAAGGATCCAGGGATCGAATCTGCTCTACGAATGATAAAAGGAGCCATACATGAGTTAGAGCTGATAAGCCTATCAAAATCCATGCTTGAAAAGAAACTCCAAATCACCTCAGAAAAAGGGTGAGGTATGGTTCTACATCAATTCAATTAAGCATATGCATCAACCTAAGACAAATTAAGATCATCATATCATGTTTGGTCTGCACATGTGCAACAAGAGCTACATCAATGCATATCTCCTTCAAAACATTAGGCATACATACCCAATAGAGTCAAAAATGCATACACATTTAACACACAAACTCGATGAAAAAGTCTACTACATTTCGAGTAGGCACCGGGACAGTCCAATGATCAACCATTGTCCCTACCATCAGGGTAGGCACTGTTGCAAACTACCGATGTAAGTTATCATCAGGATAGGCATCGGGAGCACCCAATGAGGTACCTTGGTAAAAGAGATATATCCCCATCAGAGGAGCCTTCAGAAATGTACAACAGCATCAGCCAAGAGAAAATTTCTCCTGATAGTGCAACACATTGGGGAAACCATTGGTCTTAAAACCAAGATAACAACAAAGGCTGTCATAAAGAACGTCATCCCAGCAGAAATATGGGAAACATTGTAGTTTATCTTCATCAAACTAGCATCAGCAACACTAATGGAAATCAAACCGTTGGAGTCAACACCAGCAAAGACATCAGCAACACTGATGAAAGTCAACCGTTTAAATCAGCCCCAACACAGGCACCGGTAAAGGTAATCGATATGCGATGCGATACGATGTGTGATGCGATTTGCGATGCGATATGCGATGCGATTTGCGATACAATATGCGATATGCAAAGTGCAAAATGCGATTTGCAAAAACCTGTTAACATTCATTGCATTACGATTTGCGTCATTAATATCTTGTCATATTTCAAGTGTCTAGCAATCTTTATCCTATTCATTCCATTACATTATATAAACATGATAAAGAGGGCATTTGTAGACACTCGAAATTTTGTTTTCCTGTCACTAACACTATAGGAGGGCAAAGTCATCTTTTCAACTCAACCCTGGTCTTGATATCGGGCCTTCAACCTTAATTCGGTCCCCAATGTCGGTAAACCTAAATCCAATCCCCAATATCGGTAAACCTAAATCCGATCTCTAATGTCAGTAGTCCTAAATTTGATCCCCAATGTTGTTACTCCAACCAACTCCGATCGTCAATTGGACCGTTTATCCAGTTCTAATCTTCAAACAGACCGTCTATCCAGCTCTGATCGTCAATCGGACCGTTTATCCAGCTCCGATCATCAATCGGACCGTCTATCCAGCCCTGATCGTCAATCGGACCATCTATCCAACTCCGATCATCAATCGGACCGTCTATCCAACTTTGATCGTTAGTCGGACCGTTTATCCAACTTCGATCGTCAATCGGACCGTCAGATCATCCCCGATCTCAATATCGGGACATCAGTTCAAACCCGATCACCAATATCGGGATAACCACAGCACTGATATCGGGATGTCAACTCAGCCCCGGCAGCAACCCGGGAGATACCAATCAGCCCCGGCAGTAGCCCGGGAGATACCAATCAGCCCCTTCAGTAACCCGGGAAATGCAGGTCATCCCTGTCAGTAACCCGGGAAGTTAGGTCACCTTCAGACATAAACTTGAAGCATCGCAACACTTCTAGAAGAAAACCTGGAATGATCACGTCAGCCACAGAGGCAACACTGGGGACAAACAGACTCGAATGGGATCTAAGTCTTGGAAACAGCTCCCAGAAGTCAACTAGAGGCCATGCCGACACCAAGGGCAATCCCGGGAGGGGCAAAATGGTCATTTTACCAATTCTCAGCCAATTCAGCCAAAATTAAGCCAAATTGATGCCACCAAGGTCAGAAAGGACCACAACGGCGATCTCGGGTGAAAATAGCACCAGGCAGCTCGACGGACAAACTGCGAGAAAATGAAGACCCGGTCATGAACCCACCTTTTTGGACTTCAAAAGGGTTAAATCCTAAGTCATTGATACATTCTCAGCGAGGGCTTTTCGAAAAGCTATAGAACGCCTCAAACGGACGCTCCGATCAAAAGTGATGAAGTTTCGAACTGGACATCGCATTGCTCGGCGTGCACGCACTTTGTGGTGACGGGGCCTGCCACCTGGGGTCTGCCACGTGGAGCCGCAGGTAGACCCGTGACTATCGCAGATAGAGTGGAGGCACTCCGGTCTATAAATAAACGTTCACCCCCCTCATATTTCATAATTCCAAAAAGCAGCGAAGCTCTGCCCGTCTGATTTTTCGTCTTTTACACCTCTTCCAGACCCAAATATTTTTACTCCAACATGTAGACAAACCCAAATACTACCACATATCAGAAAATAACCAGTAGATTTGGTCGTTTGAAGCCCACTAAGTGGCAAAAAGCCCGTATTGCAGTCCATTGTAAGTATTTTTACGATCAGCAAGTCAATACTACTACTTTGCATTGTTTTACACTTGTACACGAAGTTTCATCGTCTAAATATGCCCGGAACTTAGTTTCGCGGCCATTTTCATCAAAATTTGGTACATTTTTGTACATAAACTCAATTTCTTGCATTTCTACAACTCGGATTAACGATCCGTCAGCTCCAACAGCTTCAATGCACTAGCACAAATATTTTTGGCAACTTCGCGGGACTGGGTTGTCTTCCTAGTCCGGGTTTGGCCCTTTTTTGTATATATTTAACTGTAATGTACTAACATTTCAATTCTGTCAAGCCCGGATGTCAAATTCGAGGTAGTTTACCGCTTTCATATACATTTACGCATATATAAGCGACTTTCACCATCACTGGTTCTCATACCAGTCCTGGTTGACTATATTTTTGTCAATATATATATATATATATATATATATATTCAGTCTGGCCTGGATTATTTCGTGGCCCTTTTATTGCTTTTGCACACTTCGCCATACTGGGTGCTCTTCCCAGTCACTGGTTGACTACTTTTTTGTCAATTTCAATTTTAGTACGGGCACAGGCGTGGAAACCCATCACCCTTTTCACTATTTTTCTATATATATATATATATATATATATTATTTCTGTCAAGCCTGGATTATTTCGTGACTATTTACAGCTTTTTATATATATATATTTATATTTCAATTCCAGTCCGGGCTTGCGAGTGAAAATCCATCGCCCTTTTACAGCTTTTGTATATATATAACTATATATATATATATATTGGTTTACTCAATTTATTCAACTGCTACATTTAACATTCACTTTTGCATGAATTGGCACTGACATATCTGCGGGCAAACTAGATTTATCTAAATCTCGTCAATTCTAGCTTTTTACCGGTTCAAACGGGTCCCGACAGAACCTAGAAGCTATAATGGCTGAGATTTATTTAAATCTAATTATTTTTATAGTTTCAGCTTTGAAAGCAAACTCGCGTCCCTTAGATCGCTATCTAGTGAGAACAAGACACTTTGGCCACGCGCAGCCAGGATTTACTAATGAATCCTTAGTTCCATTGCGACGTGATGATGTATATATCTATTTCTGTGCAAATTTGAACTGTGCAGGTTTATTGGCTATTCATATGTGAGCCTAGGAATCGTGGGATTCACGATCAACATGATCGAAATCTGATTCCCACGATGGACAAACACCAGTTTACAGATGTACCCTGCCAGTTTTTCTATAAAATGTACATACACAGACCTTAAAATGGTTATCCGGATTTAAGGTCTCATCATAGTGAAATGTGGCTTGTTGTGTCAGCGTCCCTCCGATGGTTTTCATGCCTATGAGGAGACCGACACGTTTGTTTATTTTTATGGTTGATCATGATTCACATCACCATTCACATGCAGCCTTAAGGCTATAAAGATAAAATTTGGATGTATCAAAAGGCTTCAATTCCTATGTCAGCATAGGGGTTTGATAAACAACTTTCAAAACATCACTGTCAATTCAATTCAAAAGAAAAGCTTCTGTAAATCTAATCAAAACGCTTTTGCAAATCAAATCAAAGATTTATTTTCAAAATTAAATCAAACCCTTCGTATATAGGTTCAATGTGACAACCCAAAAATTTATAAGATCTTAAATGATTAAAATAAAGGTTAAAGGATAAAACCTAGAGTGAAAATTTGAGAAATAATTTAAAATTTTTAAAGTAGAACCTATATGGTTTACTATTTAATTGAGAATAGAGAAAATATGGGTTAAAAAAATTTTAAACCCTAGAAAGAAATCTATATATACTTGAAGGAATATTAAGGATAAGGTACTACGACACCTATAAAGTTTGGTGACCTAATATATAAATTGGGTATGTGAATTATGTGTATGATTAAATAAATATAATGTGTATACATTTATTTTGTATATAAAGATAATTAAGATTATGTAAATATCAATAATGTTGAGCATTAGTTCTAGTGATAATAGATTTAATGGACTAAGGAGAGTAAGTAATTTTAGTAGCCCAATTTGTAGCCCAATTGTTTAATTAAGCATTGGACCTGAAGTATGCTAAGTGGAGCATGAAAAAGATTAAATTAGCAAGCCCAAAAAGAAATTAATTAAAAGCCCAAGTTCATTTGAGTAAGTAAGCAAAATAATTAAAATTGATAGCCCAAAGATTTATTTGAGTAGCCCAATTGGTGGCCCAATTGAGTGAGGATCTATTGGACATTAAGTAAGCAATATGGGCCTTAAAAATAAAACAAATTTGAGCCCAAGAAGACCTTAGGGCCGAAATTTATGGAGGTGAGGAGAAAGGGAGGTGCATGTAATGATTTCCTACTTTATTAGGTGAACAACTTTGCAAGGTGTCAAGCATTGGTTTATCCTTATCATTTCTCCAAACCTACAAGCAACCAAGGAGTGAAAGTAAGCTAGTCTATCATGATAAGGAGAGAGAGAGAGAGAGAGAGAGAGAGAGAGAGAGTGGTTGGAAGATAAAATTAGATATATCAAATATATCTAATAACCCACCAAAAACCAAATGATGTTTTCTTTCTTTTCTCTTTCATATTATTCTTCTAAGTTATCTAAGCAAAGCAAGAGAGAGAGGGAGAGCCAAGAAATTCGGTCACCATAGAGAGAAGAGAGAGGGAGAGTTCTTCTTAGTTTCATAGTTTTCTAAGCAAACATAGGAAGAAGAAGAGGAGGAACAAGCTAAGGTATAACAAAGGATTCTATTTATATAGTCTAATTCTTTCTTGATTTGATTGGAATTTTGATTTTTATAAAGTTTTGATCTAAGGTTTCAAATCTTTAGATTTATGTGTTTAAAATTGTTTTATCTTTAGATCTAACCCTTTTGTGGGTCAAAAATTGGATCTAAAGCATAAAAGGAAAATATGTTTTTCAAAAGTAAGAAATCTTAATTTTTCTTAACCTTGGTTGTGTTTTATCTTGTGTTTGGTGATTTTTGGTGAAATGGATCATGGAACATGATAGATCCATGAATATATTTGGTATTAGTTTGTGTTATGATGTTTGATGATGGATTATGTTGGTTATTAGGTGAGAATATGAAAGTTTTCTTAGAAATCATCAAGTATGAAAAATCAGATTTTTATAAAAACGAAGTATGAAATTCAAACGACCATATCTCTCATTCTATTTTGAATTTTTGAGTATGGTTAATTTTCAGAGTTAGATATACAAGTCTTCTAACTTTTCTAAGTAGGATCACTGGAAAAAGAGTTATAGATTTTTGTGTGGACTGATTTGAGTAAATGAAGCAAAATCTGAAAAAGGCTAAAGAGTAGGCTGTCCAAAAATTTAAGGGGCTGTTTCGGCCACTTAAGTTATGAAATAAAATCAGGCCTTTTGGAACATTAAAATATATCTTATAAACTAGCTTGTGTCCGAAAATGAACTCATTCTGACTTAAATTGAGCAACTTATGACCATTACAATATTTATATTTTTTCAACGAAAATCGCTATAATCAGAGTTGTATAACTCCGATAGCCACGAAATTTAAACTGTAAGCTCACGTTAACATGTGTAAGACCCGCCAAGAGTTGGAAATTTCTGGAGTTAAGCATGAGGTAGCTAATTTGTTAAGGAATTAACTAAAAATAGATTTTTGAAAAATACTTAAGGGAGTTGAAAAATTCTAGAAAATTATTTTTGTGTATGAAATATATGGATATGAGTTTGACCAAAGGATAGAAAAATAATAAGATGATTTGATATTTTCGTGAATAGTATATTTCAGCTTCCTAAAATGAACAATTTCAGGGTACTGAAATGGAAAACTGAAATTGTTAAAAAAGAAAGACAGTTTGGTTTCAGCTTGCTGAAATGATGTATGCAGTCTTTTGAAATCATAAATAGTTACCAAGTCATAATAAGAAATTTATAAATGAACGAGTAAGTGTTAAGTCTAAGGTAGTGCAATCGTACCCTTTAATAGTTGATGTATAGTAGCTGGTCTAAACAACTCCTTCATATGGGGAATGGATCTACGAATTAGTAACCGATCTAACTCACTATGAAAATAGTGTAGACTAAACGAAAATTTATTTGTTAGTTATTTGTGAAAAATCACTCAGTATACTATATTGAATACTATTAAAGACTCGATGTGTGCTAGGATTAGACTTGTGTATGTATAGTGTTAAGGCTATCTAATATTTGACTATGTGTTTAACTATTAGATAGTTTACTTTTAAGGTATGTTATGCTAATTGAAAGATCAATCTTATAACTGTTAGGTCTTTTTAATAAAGCGATTAACTTAAATTGCATAGCAATAATCGACGGTACAGGCAGGTTTCCTAACTCGAACTCGAGTTGTTATTGTAAAGCATGATCGTGATTAATCATTGTTGATTATATCACATCTATGATTTATTGATTCGCATGTTGTGCATATTGTATATGTTCATCAGGTATGAAAGGCTGATCACCTTCATTACCATATTGTTCAGTTGAATTTATTCATGTTCATTGTTGGCTATTCATCATTATTGATTTATGTTCTTTCACAATTCTTATATTATTGAAAGTTTGAAGCTTATTATTCTTTTCAATCATGATATATCTTCATTTGAACTTAAACTTGCTGGGCAAACTTGTTGCTTACCTTTGCTATATCATGATAAACATTCCAGGCTTAAAGACGAAACTTCGGGCACAGTCAAAGGCAAAGACAAGTTTCGAGATTAAATTATCGTACGGTTAAATGGTATTTGTATTAGAGCAATATGGCATTGCGTGTCGTGTAGAATATGAATATGTGTAGTAAGTTAAGGTTTCAGACCATAGGAATTATGTTTAAAAGTTTATTGTATAAATAATTTATGTTTATATCTTCCGCAATAGTTATAGAAATGATGTATCGTAACGTACCAGGTCCGAGGTTCTGGGGACCCGGATTTGGGCATTCAACGAAGCAAAGCACTACTTTCAATCAATCAAATCAATAGGCCCAATTTTCAAACAGCATTCACTCACGCATTCCAATTTTAAAGGGAAATATTGAAAAGATACGGTACCGTGTTTATACGGGAGTCGTGGGGTGCCTAACACCTTCCCCACACTTAACCAAGCCCCCGAACTCAAAACTTTATTTTCAAAATTAAGTTTCGACAATGTCCAGCAATTGGGCCTCTTTTAAATTAAACTTGGTTGAGTTAGTACAACCATTTTCAAATCTACCAACTGACGACTCTGTTAAATTAAATCAAATCGTCGACATAAACACATATTGGCCTCTTTCCTAAAAAACCCTTCAAAACATTTTTCCAAAATAAAAAGAATAAGGGTAAAGAGAACTTAGGAAGATCGATTTGAGGAAACCTGGGTTACGAACCGACCCGCGGGATTCTTAAATTTTCCAACGTCGACAAATCTAATTCTCATTCTTCATGCTTCTATCATATTAAATCTAGACTGATAGTTCTAGGTTGTATGTTAGTTATAATCTTATGTTGGCGATCGTCGCATTAGATCTACACATAAGAAGAATTTCAGGTAATTTACGATCGCGGTTATCTAGGGTTATTAATCTCATTGAAAGGGTAAATAGTATAATTACTTGATTAAGTCATAATTGTGTAAAGGGAATACTGAACTGAGAAATTGAACTCTTTTACTCATTGATATTTTATTTATAATTTACTTTAGTTAATTTTACTTTTCAAAACTAAAAATCCCCAATTCTTTGGAAATCATTGGATAACTAAAAGACAATTTACTCTCTGTGGGATCGATCCTTACTTATTACTATACTAATTCTTGAGTTAGTTGAATAAAAAGTAAGGTAAATTTTGTAGTGCTAGACGACAGCTACCACACACATTGCAAATAAAAAGAAAAATATTGAAAAGATGTGGTACCGTATTTTCACAGGAGTCGGGGGGTGCGTAACACCTTCCCCCCACTTAACCAAGCCCCTGAACTTAAGAATTTTGGTTTCAAGATAAAGTTTCGACAGTGTCCAACAATTTGGGCCTACTTGCAAACAAAACTCGGTTGAGTTGGTACAACCATTTTAAATCTACCAACTGACGACTCTGTAAACAGTTCAAATCGTCGACATGATATATGTTGGCCTTTTCTTAAAAAACCTTTTTCACCCTTCATAAAACAGACAAGGCAATAAGGGTAGAAAGCAATAAAAGACTTAGGAAGAGAGAAAGACCGGGTCCAAAGTTGATCGAATTTTTTTCGACGTCGACAATAAGCATATGCATTAACATAACGTACACAGTAACCAAATCATAATTGAATAGACATCACACTACAACTCTAGAGTAACAAAACACATTTCAACAACTACACAATCACCAATATCCAAATATATTATCATTAGGAACCAAACATAACCAACATGTTATCCAAACCAATTTAATCAACCTCTGTATTGTAAACAGGTACCTAGTAACCAAAATATAATATAATAGTAACGAAACCTCCACTTGGATGGTACATACTCATTTTAACAAATACAAATTCATCAGTAACCAAATATAACAGCATCAGTTCCCAACACAAATTCACAAGTAGCCAGAAACAACTAATTATTCCAAATTCTTAAAAACATTTAAATTAGCACACCTTAAGATATTTTTGGCGGGGCATAATATTCCAGCTATAAGCATCATCTTCAGCTTCATTCCCTACTTTTTTTGTTGAATCTTCAAAATCAGACTCCAAATCAAGCACTTCCTTAGGCTTGTTAGAAACCTGTCTCCCCGACTTCTTATTCTTAATAGGGGATTTGTCCACTCCCTTCTTCCCCTGCTTTGGGACTTAACCACACCAGCCTTCAACTTGGCATATTTCTTCACATTCTTAACATGATCATCCTCCCTAATTCTTTTCCTCTTCCTATCGTTCTTCTTATCAACCATCTTCCTCGTAGAAACCATCCTATACAAAACAGCAATAAAACACAAATCAAAATAATTCAAATTCCATTCCCTATTTCAATAAATCAAACTGTCATACTTGACAAATTCCATTCCATATTATGCAGCATAAATCGTAAATCGATAACCACAAAATCACCAATGAGAGACTAGTTTAATACATAAGACATCAAACTAGTGAGTCAATTCCTCACCTGTAGCGACGATAGGCGAATTCGAAAACTCCTTTCGTTGAAGACCACCGACGGCGACAACCAATAAGGAAGACGATGGAGAAGAAGAGAAGTGTTATACAACTATACGATGGAGCAGAAGAGAAGTACTATACTACTATACGACAAGCACTAGAGAAGCAAAAAGCAAAAAGAGAAGAAGTGAAGTTGGGTTTCCAAATTCCCAAATTGTAAAATAAGGGTTTACAACTAAAGAAGCATTCAGTAAAAAAACAGATAAATGACAAAGGCGATTTGGCATGCAATTCAAATTGTCATATCCGAGCAAAAAAATGGGAACAGTTGTATAATTACAAAACTGATTTGCCACATCAGTAACCCATTAAAATATCCACCTAAATTAAAGGGATACTAAATACATTAATTTTGTAAATAAACTATTAAAAATGTATTAATTGTGTAAATATTTTTTGAATACACTTTTGTTATAATTTTTTCTAAAAACGTATTAGGAAGTGTATATACACATTTACCTGTACATGGACCAATCAGAGCAGCTTCAGGTTTATATACACATTTACCTGTACACATTATTTCCAACGTGTGAGCTCATCTGCATTTACAAGTGACTTACTACTAAACTAAGTTTAGAACAATGTTTGTGCCTAGGATCAGACTCAAAGTAATTAGCTTTAGGGTATAGTATGAGAACCTGCTCTGATACCAATTGCTAGTTCCCAGTAGGCACACAATAGATCTAGAAGGGGGGGTTGAATAGATCCTTTTCGTTTTCAAATACTTTTCCAGTTTATTTTGTATTGCTAATGAATTAGCATATGACAAGCATAAGAATCTTTTCAAGCACAGTGAAATAAGTAAAAGATCCCATTTATTGATATATTCATAAACATTCATACATTGTTCTTAGTTAGTTTAGTTGTAAGTGGTTATTACATTCATAGCAGTAATAGCAGTTAAGCACATAATGTAAATGACATAAAGTAAATGACAGAATGTAAAAGACACAAGGGATTTTAAGTGGTTCAGAGACTCAAGCTCCTAATCCACTCTTCTACTTCACTAGCAGGAATTCCACTAAGGAAAGGGCAGCACCTCTAATCACTAAGATTCCTTCAAGGCCAGCAGCCTTGGAACTTCAGTTCACTAAGAACTCTTCAAGCCCGGCAAGCTTAGAACTCCTCTAGTTCAATAAGAACCCTTCAAGGCCAACAACCTTGGAACTCCAGTTCACTAAGAACTCTTCAAGGCCAACAGCCTTGGAACTTCATTTAGTCCCTCCGGACAAGGACCCCTCAGGCCCTGGCTGCTTGTTGTTGTTGTAGTTGTTGTTGTTGGTGCTCTGCTGCTAAGATGTCTTTAAGCTTGAACATCTTTTGTACTTAGCAGCTTGGCTTGGTCCTCAGCATTCTTCTTCAAGTCTGGACCTCCTTTTCTACTTTGGTACAGCTGATCTTCTTTTAGTTGATGCTTGTTTTCATCAGATCTCAGCTGTACACCATCACCACTTAGGTTTGCTAAGGCTTTTCATTATGGGTCATCCTCTTCTGGTCCTTATCATTCCTTGAATCCTTCTTGATTGATATGCAGACATGGTTCTGCATCTTTTCCTTTTCAGCTTCTGGTTCTTCATGGTGTTCCGTTGAGTGGCTCTTCTGATCTTCTTTCTGCTCAGCTACTTTCCTGAATGCTATCTTCTGGGCCTTCTCAGCTCTTAGCTTAGCTACCGTCTTTAATGGAATTATAATCGTTGTTGAGTGAAGCCTTAGTCTGTTAGGGCTCTTCTTCAAATCTGCTTCACTTCCATTTTTGTAGTCTCATTGCCACTAAGACTAGTTCTGTTCAGCTTTGGTAGAACTCATAGAGTCAACACTATAGCATTCTAGCAACTCAACGATTCTTCAACTCAGCAACCTTTGGTATTTGAAGCTTTATCTATTAAATACCCTTCCATTATCTTTCCGTTGGAAAGTAGCCGTTAGATGCTATTTGAATTACTTTGCAGATGTTGAGTTATTTGGTGCAGACTGCTGATGTGACGTGATAGCTCCTTTATGACTTTTCTGACACAGCAGTCTGCTACTTCACCTACCACCTCAGAGATGGCACCTTTTTGTGTCAGGCTGGTAGTCACCTTTATTTTTCCTTTTTGATTCCTAGATTTGAATCTACAGGAGTTGTCCTTCTGCATCGATGCTCTCAATTTGCAACGTTCGAATATCAACCTTCAGATTAAACCATTGCTAATGCTTCAATCTTTAGATGACTGAACTCTACGATTCTGATGCAGATGTTCTTGGACCTTGATCGTAGTGTGTCTTGTTGAATGTTGCTTATTAACTGTTAGAGACAACACTACGATTCTGAAGAGTGTTCTTTGGATCTGCAATGTAGAACACCTCTTCCTTCACTTGTGCAGTGCTTCAACATTTCTGCTTTCCTTGACTGATCTCAGGAACTGATAGCTTGACTTATTGCTCTGGGGCCTCTTCTGAATAGCAAGAAACATCAGATTTGTGGCATGCCTATCTCTCTTTCTCCTTGTGATCTCCCTTTCACCTATCATCAATGGTCTGACCCATGCTTAATCACTTTCGCCTTATTCTTCATAAGCTGGCCAGTATCTCTATGTAAACTGCATCAATTCCTGCTTCGTTTGGCAAACACTACGATCCTGGTTAATCCCAAGATCGTTGTCTTTTGTTCTCTTGACAGCTACTACACTTGCTGACTTTCTTTAGTCAGTCACTATATCTGAAGTCTTCTTCTAATTTTCTTGTGGAAGACTTCATCTTGAATGGCTTCACAACTCAATCAGGATGTTAATTGAGTTGGTACTTAGATCTTCTATTTTCTTGCATGCCATTCATTGAGTGCACTCTGGTTTTCTTCAAGTGGAATGTATCTTTGCAGCTCAGACCAGAGGCTTCATATTTTGGATATTCTGGGAGTGCTCATCTGTTGAGAATCGTGTTGACACTACGATTCTTCCTTGGCGTTATGAGCATCTTTGTTGAAGCCTTAGTTCTGCAGACTACGATCTTGCTTTGGTTCTGCAGGCACTACGACTCTGAGATCAGATCTTGACAGACTACGCTCTCTGCCTTTATGCTTGCTGTCCTCTTCTGATCTGACTCGACTACGATCTCTGCCTTTGATATGATCAATAGACTCCACTACTTCAAGTGTGGCCTACGATTCTTGACTTAGCTTTGGCAGGTGCTCGGTCGGCTCATAGACAGGCTATCTCTATGATTCTGAACATGACTTCCTCAGTAGACTACGGCTCTGAGAAATTTTTTCTCGACATACTACGATCCTACCTCATCTCTCCTGGCAGACTACGAACTCCGAGATCTACTATCCTTGCAGACTACGATTCCACCTTGATAGTTCTCGAGTCTTCCTTGTCTCTCCTGGAAGACTATGATGACTGGTGCAGTGCTCGACGATCAGACAAGCCTATCTATTACATTTTATAAGATCAACCTAACAAGCTTGATCTTTCTATTTCTAGTCCTTGTACATCATTTCTTTTTAAGGACTTTACAAAGCTATTTTGTTTATGTAGGATCAACCTAACATATTTGATCAATTCATTCTAAGTCCTTGTACATATATTCCTATTATCTATCAAAGGACTTTACAGCTTTCACCAATGCAAGCATACTTGCATATTCATTCATTTATATCATAATCAAATCTTATATAAATAGGAATAACATTCTCATGAATATTCCTAACAATCTCTCCCTATTTGATTATGACAAAAATAATCAGTGCATATGCATGAGATGAATGAATCTTATATACAATGAGCAGCTGTATTTCTAAAACAGATAATCATGAATGTTATTTCTAATAATATGGAATTACATAAACTATGACACTCGATATCCTGGATCCAGAACATACCTAACTAGATAGAGATATACCTTTTCTGCTTCATGTATGTCTCCAGGATGTCTGTTGATCATTTATTTAGCTACTCATCTTTATTTTCTTCTTTTTCTTCTTTCCTCTGCTCCCCCTCAGATGAATGCTCCATTTCTTCATCTTGCTCTTCTTCTTTCTCTGGCTCCCCCTCAAATGATGACTCTGCTTCTGCTGTTGCTTTCTTCTTCTTCTTTGCCTTTCTGCTCTTGATCTTCTTTTCTTCCTTCACTCTTCTCTCCCTGCTCTTCCTTGAATGCCTCTTTCTATGTCTCTTTTTCTCCCCTTTTTGTCATTAATCACTTGAGAGAGCTGCTCCACATTTGATATAAGCTGCTCCATCAGGTGTGATGAGTTACCAACCTCAATCTTGAGTTCTTGTTGGCTTAGCTCCAGTTGTAGGGAGAAAGACTGATTCAAATTGTCAATCTTGTCAGAGAGAGATAGTATTTGCTCTTCATTAGCCTTCTAAGCTTTCAGAGCTTCTTCTTTCTGATAATTCATAGATTTCAAAAAATTTGATCCCTCAGTTGAAGCTTGAGAGATATGTCTAAAATTTTGGCTTGAAGCCTTTTGGATAGCTCATTGTCTTTTCCTGTTGACATGTCCTTGACTTTTGCACCAATGAGAGAGATTTCCTCAATCAATTCTTCTGAGTTCTTCTGAAGCTCTTGCTCTTGGAGATATCTGGCATCATATTGTTCATCCTCTTTCTGAGCAGCTGGTTAATCAGCCTCCTACTGATCATCATATTGAACTCTACGATTCTCACTCTTGGACAATCTTTCAAAGGTAGTGAGAATTTGGTAGATCATTGAGTGTCAATCGTTGTTGAAGGATGGAGTACTATCATTCAGCACTGTCAGATTAGCATAGAATTTCTCACACTCAGCATAATCATCTTCATTGGTAGAGTGATGGAATTCTACGATCATAGTCTTTGGTATGATCCTTTTGCCATCAAAGTCTGTTTGACATTCGTAGGGAATGTAATAATTTCCAGCATGTCGATAGACCTTGAAATGAGATTGGTCTTTGATTAGCAAAGTTGCAAACTTCTTCACCTGTGGAAAATTCTGTGCCACCAGCTCTAGGTTGGGAAGTTAAGAGAAGCACCATGAGAAATAGTTGTATTCTCCAGTGAGGGATGCCTTTACCCATGGCATATGAGGATGAAACCACCTTATCGCATAATCCTTGATTTCAGTATCATAGATTAAGGTTGAAGTGTCTAGCTTTATAGTTTCACGATTGTTGAGTAGATGTGTTGCAGTCATCTTTACCACATTCAGCCTTTCATTTCCATGGTTAATCTATTTATCCGGAAATACATCAAGTGGTTCTTCATCAACTTCCACCACTATTCTTCTCTTGCGATGAATATGACAAGGAATGTGAAATTCTTCTGGCACTTCATCCTCAAGATTGGAGTTTTTTTTACTTTTTCCTGTCCTGACCTGGAGTCAGACTGGTGCAGACTTTCTTCAACTGCCTCATCAGTATGTTCCATCATTTGATCATCAGCTTCATCAGAGCTAGTCTTTGCAAACTCACTTGGCACTCTGAGCTCTGCAGTTTTCAGTCTCTTGCTACTAGCCTTTGCAAACATTTTCAATCTTCTTCCCTTAGCATCTTCTTCCTTTGATATTGCCTCATCATCACTAAGTTCGATGATTGCTGTAGAAGATTCTCCTTTCTTCTCTAGAATAGCTTGAGCACGCAATCTGTTGCTCTTCCTTCTTTTTGGAGGTTCAACTTCAGGAGATTCAGACCTTTCTTCATCTTTAGACTTTGAAGTCTCTGAGTCATCAGACAAACTTCTTTGAGGTTCAACAGCAGGAGGGGCAGATGTTTTTTCTTCAAACTCTGCATTTTTGAACCATCAGATGAACTCGTTGGGGCTTTAGCAGTAGGAGATCCAATTGTTTCAGCTTTTGAACCTTCCTCATCAGCAGAGTGGCTACTTTGAGACTTAGCCACAATACTTGCATTTTCCTTTTCATCATCAAACTTAACTTCTTCTTGTTCAGATTTAACTTCCTCATCAGTGGGATGATTTCTTGAGGACTTATCAGTAGAGCTTTCAGTTTCCTTTTCATCTTCTGTCTCTACTCTTTTCTTCTCATCAAATAGACTTCTTTGAGGAACTGATTTTGACCGTTTTATCACCTTAGCTTTCTTCTTGGATGGCCTCACAGACTTGGATTCTGGGATTATTCAATCTTCAGAGTGTGATAATTCCTCTTCTTTCATGGCACTTGCCTTCCTCTTCTTCGAATTACTCTTGCTGCTGCTGCCATGTGTTATCATCCTTTTGTTCTCCATTGGGTTCTTCTTTCAGTTTGAAAATAGCATAGGGGTCATCACTTTATGGATGTTTAAAGCTACACCTTCCTCATCCTTAATCTTATTCTTCAGCTTCTTCTTCAAAATGATACTCAAGAACCTTCCATGGAAAACCTTCGTAAGTGGTTTCCCTGTTAACCTCTTCTTCTCCTCCTTGTCCAGCCATTTGGACATTTGGTCGAGCAGGATAGCTCCAAAATTGATTCGCTTCCTCAGAACTATTGCAGACATGATCTTCAACTGTTGATCACTCACAGTGTTATGTGCAGTGTCCTTGCATATTATGCATTTCCCTACAATCTCTGCGAGGAACTCAAACTCTTCAGAAAATTTCTTTTTCTTCATATCCTTTAGACTAGGGTTTCTCTGGTATCGCATAATCTTCTTGGCTCCTTCAGTGTCGACTTCATCAAGATTTTTCAGACCTAGGTCAGGGAAACCTAGACATTGATTTATGTCTGTAGATTTTAACTTCAGAATCTGACCTTTGACCTTTGTCGTTAGAGTTCCTGAGCTCATAGTCATATTTGAGTAGAACTCTTTAACTAGATTGGCATAGATAAGAGTGTTCGACTCAAGGCATTCAAAAAATCCGGCCTTCTTTACAAGCTCAAGAATATTCTGAACTTTTTCTGGGATTTCTCAAACTTCTTTGTTCCTAGTTGAATGCCAGTGATTACTTGCCAGTCTTCCATTTGAAGAGTTGGGGTTTTCTAGATTTATGGCTTTGTAAGGATCTTGTGATATGTCAGGAAGCGATTCGAGATTTGATGACTGTTGGAGAATGTCTGGTTGTTTGGAGGTTTTGGCTTGAGAGGATGAGTGTATGGATTTGACAGGCTTGCAGCTTTTGATGAACTCTCTAAAATGAAACTGCCAATAATTTAAATTTCTCTCTTGTAACTGTTCCCTCTATGTTTCTTAGTGGGACAGTTGTAAGACATTGATAGGTCACAATCTGTAACTTCTCCATCGTGTCAGTTAACCAGTTTTGACTTTTCTTCTGTTGACTATTGACTTCTTCCATCAATAGAGTGACTTATAACTTAGCTTGGTACTCCACGATTTCCCAGACTGACTTACAACCTTTGCATCTTCTTCGAAGATCGTAGTTTGTGGTCATGCTTCAATAGACAACTTCTTCATTTAGATTCTAAAGGATTGGCAATTCTCATTTGTAGCTTGTATTCTTCTAATGAGGTGTTGTTTGCTTCAGCAGAGATTCTTGTGATGCAATGAATATTTACACTTCTTCTGGATTAAGGTTGCTCAGGAAGGGCCAACCTCTGAGCTCAAGGCTAAGGGTCAGGTTTGTCCCTGAGGCGCTTACCAGTTGAAGAGCTTTAGACATGGTCAGTACTAACATCACATTTGATCTATTTGCTAAGAAGTTCATTTACCAACTCTTCATATTCAATGGTGTTGGTTTTGGTGTAGGCTGTCATTGTGGCGTCCTTCTGCTCTTACACTATGATCAGATATTTGATCGTAGGCACTCCACGATTTGAGCTGGGTGGTTGATATGGTTATCAGTAGCACGTTTTGGGATGTTACTACTAATTATGGATCTTCATTTGGTTCATCAGCCACAAAGTTTTGGGACTTTGTAACTGGGATATTTCTGTTTTGGGTTAGCTCCTGTTCTTTATGAACTCGATAGACGTGGTTTTGATAATCGTGGTGTGGTCGACAGACATGCACCATGATTGACTTATCTTAGATCAGATCTTCTGGCAAGAATTCCATTTCTTCATTTTGCTCTTCTGAGCTTTACCATTTCCATATCTTCATATGTTCTTCCACAATCTTCACCACCTTCAACTTTTCTTTCACATCAGCATCACTTGGTTCTTGCATTTCCTTCTCAGTATAGATCATAGTCATATCAGGTATGGTAGTGTGCTCTTCATGACTGATCATAACCTGATATAATTCTGGTCCTTTCTTCAAATTCAGCCTTGACAGTTGTTCAGGCTGGGAGGCTGTTGCAGCTTCTCCATTCGCAGTAGTAATTTGTCTGAACTCTACGATTGGTGATAACTTCATAATCATAGTGAGTGAGGACTTCTTTGTTTTGTGACTGCTTTCCTTCTTCTTTTGAAGTTCAGCACTACCTTCAGTTTCTAACTTGATCATCCTGAGTTAACAAGTGACTTATCTTTACTGCTTGGAAGATCTGAAGAATTTGCTTCATCAATTATCTTTGACACCTTTAGTGCTGCTACTCTTTGCAGATCACTGCTTCCCATAGATGATGCTATCTTCTCAATGAGGAATGAATTCTTCTTCTACTTCTTTATAAGCATAAGAGAGTAGCTTTGCATATCTCTTTTTTGGATGAGATCATTAAGATTGAATAGACTCCATTTGATCATAGAGAGATATCTTCAGAGCTGATCACTCCACAATTGTTAACAATACTACGAACGTAGTTTTCTTTATTTGACACCTGAGCAGGTGTTTTCAGCAGTTTTGTAGTCCTTCCTTAGTTTCTTCATTATACACTAAGGATGAATGATGAGTCATTTGAGACTATCAATTTGTCAACATCTACCAGCCTTTCTTCAGGTTATTGCCCTTCCTCCTTCATCAAATAAATTAGCTTTGATGCTGACTGAAGGGACATTACGATTTTGATCATTGTTCCATAATTGTCATGTATTGGCTTGCACGGGCTTAACATAGTCTTGATCGAAGAGAACATCGTAGAGAACACTACGATTCCCTTAAGCTTCTTAGTAGACTGCACTCATTGAGTTATGCTTCTATGATTCATTCTTCATGATCAATGCTTGATAATCCTCTGATGTGAACTTCTTCGAGATTTTTTCCCAGATGATATGCTCTACATGAATAAGCGTAGAAGATCTTTTTCATCTTTGGCATGAATGGACAGCTTCCATATGGAGATCAACAACCTTGTGAGCTTCATTTATATAAGCTCAGTAAGTCTTCAAGAACAGGCTTTGGCAATGAATAATTTTGTCAAGAACATTGCTGAAATGTCTTGAGCCTCCAGCTAGTTGAATCTTTGTGACTGAAGCCATTTGCTTCAGCATTTCTTAGTGTGGTCAGATAGACCAAGTGCCTGCAGGTCAGATAAATTTCTACTCTTGGTACCCATGGTTAAGTGGGTCCTGCTAGGTTAGTTTCTCAAAATCCCTATTCCTTATACATTTGAATTTACATCATATTTAGCATCAACAATCATATTCATGTATATATCATATTTAGATATGGTATTTAATGCATGATGGTGAGTGTGTGTATGTTTTAAGCATTTTAATAAGACACTCATTTTCTTTGAATGTTTCACCCTTTGCCTGATCATGTTCACAAATTTTGAATGTTCACAGAGTAAGGATCAACTCTTTTACTTATTGTATCTGGTCGATTCATAGAGATGATCAGTTTCTAAGAATCTTTAAGATACTTCCCTAGTGTTGATTAAACTCTATATTTTATCAAAAACTTAGAACATTGGTTTATACATATTTGCACACATACCGAACCTTCAGCAAAGGTTAATCTACTTTAAGCTTAATTAAATATTGATTAACTTGTGATCTATCTCAGACTTCCTTCAAGATGTTATCTTCAACCTAAAACTTAGATGAAGAGAAAGTTTGTTAGCAGTTAAGTTGTCAGTCTTAATGTACTTTCTCTCTTCTCCTTTTTAGGAAGAGTATGATCTCTTAATAGAATACTGTTGTAGTTCACAAGATGATGCAATTATAATGTACACATAATTATTGATGAGGAATCGTACCTTTACACTGTCAGTTTCTTAACAGTCATTTTTCTTGCTATAATGATGTTAGGCATTGATGTGCATATTTTTGCATTTAATGCTGACAGCCTGTTGTTCCATTTGACCTTAGACCAATCAGTCATAGTCTAGGAGATATAAGCTAGGAAAATATTGGCAGCTTTATTTCTTTGATAACCTTGAACCTCAGGGGTCACATCCAACTGCTGGTTAGCCAAATACATATTGGAGAAATTCTTCTTTCTTCTTTGGATAAGCATTTCTTAGCATGTATGGCCTTTCATCTTTCAGAATGGTGGACGCTTGATTCTTTGCGGTTGATGCCTCTTGACTTCCCATCTCTGATCTGCAGACTACAAGATTGACTTTGGACATGGATTGGTCTTGTTGCTATGGCATTTAAGGACATGGACCAATCAGAGCAGCTTCAGGTTTATATACACATTTACCTGTACACATTATTTCCAACGTGTGAGCTCATCTGCATTTACAAGTGACTTACTACTAAACTAAGTTTAGAACAATGTTTGTGCCTAGGATCAGACTCAAAGTAATTAGCTTTAGGGTATAGTATGAGAACCTGCTCTGATACCAATTGCTAGTTCCCAGTAGGCACACAATAGATCTAGAAGGGGGGGTTGAATAGATCCTTTTCGTTTTCAAATACTTTTCCAGTTTATTTTGTATTGCTAATGAATTAGCATATGACAAGCATAAGAATCTTTTCAAGCACAGTGAAATAAGTAAAAGATCCCATTTATTGATATATTCATAAACATTCATACATTGTTCTTAGTTAGTTTAGTTGTAAGTGGTTATTACATTCATAGCAGTAATAGCAGTTAAGCACATAATGTAAATGACATAAAGTAAATGACAGAATGTAAAAGACACAAGGGATTTTAAGTGGTTCAGAGACTCAAGCTCCTAATCCACTCTTCTACTTCACTAGCAGGAATTCCACTAAGGAAAGGGCAGCACCTCTAATCACTAAGATTCCTTCAAGGCCAGCAGCCTTGGAACTTCAGTTCACTAAGAACTCTTCAAGCCCGGCAGGCTTGGAACTCCTCTAGTTCACTAAGAACTCTTCAAGGACAGCAGTCTTGGAACTCCAGTTCACTAAGAACTCTTCAAGGCCAGCAGCCTTGGAACTTCATTTAGTCCCTCCGGACAAGTACCCCTCAGGCCCTGGCTGCTTGTTGTTGTTGTAGTTGTTGTTGTTGGTGCTCTGCTGCTAAGATGTCTTTAAGCTTGAACATCTTTTGTATTAGCAGCTTGGCTTGGTCCTCAGCATTCTTCTTCAAGTTTGGACCTCCTTTTCTACTTTGGTGCAGCTGATCTTCTTTTGGTTGATGCTTGTTTTCATCAGATCTCAACTGTACACCATCACCACTTAGGTTTGCTAAGGCTTTTCATTGTGGGTCATCCTCTTCTGGTCCTTAGCATTCCTTGAACCCTTCTTAATTGATATGCAGACATGGTTCTGCATCTTTTCCTTTTCAGCTTTTGGTTCTTCATTGTGATCCGTAGAGTGGCTCTTCTAATTTTCTTTCTACTCAGCCACTTTCCTAAATGCTATCTTCTGGGCCTTCTCAGCTCTTAGCTTAGCTGCCATCTTCAATGGCATTCTCATCGTTGTTGAGTGAAGCCTTAGTCTGTTAGGGCTCTTCTTCAAATCTGCTTCACTTCCACTTTTGTAGTCTCACTGCCACTAAGACTAGTTCTGTTCAGCTTTGGTGGAACTCGTAGAGTCAACACAATAGCATTCTAACAACTCAACGATTCTTCAACTCAGCAACCTTTGGTCTTTGAAGCTTTATCCGTTAAATATCCTTCCATTATCTTCCCGTTAGAAAGTAGCCATTGGAAGCTATTTGAATTGCTTCGCAGATCTTGAGTTATTTGGTGCAGATTGCTGATGTGATGTTATGACTTTTCTGACACAACAGTCTGCTACTTCACCTACCGCTTCAAAGATGTCACCTTTCCGTGTCAGGCTGGTAGTCACCTTTATTTCTCCTTTCTGATTCCTAGATTCGAATCTACAAGAGTTGTCCTTCTACATCGATGCCCTCAATTTGCAACGTTCTAATATCAACCTTCAGATTAAACCGTTGCCAATGCTTCAATCTTCAAATGACTGAACTCTACGATTCTGATGCAGATGTTCTTGGACCATGATCGTAGTGTGTCTTGTTGAATGTTGCTCATTAACTGTTAGAGACAACACTACGATTCTGAAGAGTGTTCTTTGGATCTGCAATGTAGAACACCTCTTCCTTCACTTGTGCAGTGCTTCAACACTTCTGCTTGCCTTGACTGATCTCAGGAGCTAATAGATTGACTTATTGCTCTGGCCTCTTCTGAATAGCAAGACACATCAGATTTGTGGCATGCCCAGCTCTCTTTCTCCTTGTGATCTCTCGTTCACCTATCATCATTGGTCTAACCCATGCTTAATCACTTTCTCCTTGTTCTTCATAAGCTGGCCAGTATCTCTGTGTAAACTGCATCAGTTCCTGCTTCGTTTGGCAAACACTACGATCCTGGTTAATCCCAAGATCGTTGTCTTCTATTCTCTTGACAGCTACTGCACTTGCTGACTTTCTTTAGTCAGTCACTATATCTAAAGTCTTCTTCTGATTTGCTAGTGGAAGACTTCATCTTGAATGGCTTCACAACTCAATCAGGATGTTGATTGAGTTGGTGCTTAGATCTTCTGTTTGCTTGCATGCCATTCGTTGAGTGCTCTCTGATTTCCTTCAAGTGGAATGTATCTTTGCAGCTCAGACCAGAGGCTTCATACTTTGGATATTCTGGGAGTGCTCATCTATTGAGAATCGTGTTGACACTACGATTCTTCCTTGGCGTTGTTTGCATCTTTGTTGAAGCCTTAGTTCTGCAAACTACGATCTTGCTTTGGTTCTGCAGACACTACGACTCTGAGATCAGATCTTTACAAACTACGCTTTCTGCCTTTATGCTTGATGTCCTCGTCTGATCTGGCTCGACTACAATCTCTGCCTCTGATATGATCAGTAGACTCCACTACTTCAAGTGTGGCCTACGATTCTTGACTTAGCTTTGGCAGGCGCTCGGTCGGCTCATAGACAGGCTGTCTCTACGATTCTGAACATGACTTCCTCAGCAGACTACGGCTCTAAGAAAGCTCTTCTCGACACACTACGATCCTGCCTCGTCTCTCCTGGCAGACTACGAACTCTGAGATCTACTATCCTTGCAGACTATAATTCCGCCTTGATAGTTCTCGAGTCTTCCTTGTCTCTCCTGGCAGACTACGATGACTGGTGCAATGCTCGACTATCAGACAAGCCTATATATTACATTTTATAAGATCAACCTAACAAGCTTGATCTTTCTATTTCTAGTCCTTGTACATCATTTCTTTTTAAGGACTTTACAAAGCTGTTTTGTTTATGTAGGATCAACCTAACATATTTGATCAATTCATTCTAAGTCCTTGTACATATATTCCTATAATCTAACAAAGGACTTTACGGCTTTCACCAATGCAAGCATACTTGCATATTCATTCATTTAAATCATAATCAAATCTTATATAAATAGGAATAACATTCTCATGAATATTCCTAACATTCAGGTTGGAATGTGTACCCATTAAATTACAAGATCCCTAGTGACCCTTTTGTGTATGAAACTATTGGGTTCCTAAATGTAGGGGCGGATCCAGTGTAGGGGCAGGGGGGCACATGCCCCCACTGGATTTTCGGAAGTCAGCTGGGGTCATTCTTAATTATTACAATTACTTGTTTTGGTACCATGTGGAGAAGAAAAAAAGAATGTTGTTTGGAAGCTCAAAGATCCATGCACAAACATAAGTAACATGTACCGATCTCTCTCTCCCTATATATATATATATATATAATGAGAGTTTTATTCCACTTTGTGACTCTCTATTAACAAATAGTTTGACATAACATAATTTTTTAAATAAATTTCTTCGACTAAAATTTGTTATTAATATGTACTTGGAAAGTGTATATATATATATATATATATATATATTATAAATTTTTGTTGTTAAGGGATCTGTCAATCTACTACAACTGTGTAAGGACATTTTCAGCCATGAATATAGTGAAGACTGAACAATGAACTCCGTAATCAAATGAGAGATTAATGAATGAATGACTACTTAGTAACATACATTGAGTTTGATATTTTTGTATATTAAAACTGAGGTTATCATGCAACAATTTCAAGCAATAAAACCTCGAAAAAAGTTATTGTAAATAATATTTGAGGATTATTTAATTTTGTGATTTATTTTATTAAATTTTTATTGTTAAGAAATTTATTTTTTTCAAATTTGACTCCACTGAACTTTCAGACTGGATCCGCCCCTGCCTAAATGGGAAGCTTACTTTGGACTCTTCTCATCCTTCCCAAGAAAAATATGAGGCTTAATAGGTTCTTGTGTGGTGGGTTGTTGGTTATATATTTGTGTTTTCTGTCTCTTGAGATGACTAGAAATCTTAGGGGGTGTTTGTTTATGTCTGAATGTCTCTTAATTCACATACCTCTGATTTAGTCAGAGACAAATCTTGTTTGGTAATTTTTTTTTGCCTCTTAATCGTTAAGACAGAAACTCAAAACTTAACTACAAAGAGCTGCCTCTGAATAGTTTATTTAAAATTTATGAACAAAAATAGCCTCAATAAATATTGTACTCCTTCATTTTCAAATTTTAAGATCATTTAAATAATTTTTTAAATAACTTAGAGGGTTAAAATGGTAAAATAATGTCATTAAGATATTTTACACTTTTTAGTTATCAAACCGTTTTTTAGATTCAGATGCAATTTCATTCAGATTATCTAATTTATTAATATGTATTAACTATTCAGATCTTAATTATTCAATTTTATCAAACACCACTTTAGCCAACTAAAACTTCAAGTTTTACCTTCTATTCAGACATATGGAGGTTAAGACATGCATGTATCTTTGGTTGCAGTTTGTAAATTATTCAAGTTTTCTTACATGTACATTTAAGGTCTTTAAAACAATGGACCACATTTTTTGGTAATTATGATTGTAGAAGTCTTCATATTAACAATTCGTCTGCAACCCAAGAGGTTGGTTAACTGATATATTCCTGTTTAGTGGGTTTAAACCCAACTTTTGTTGTGGGGTATATTTGGGACTGCACATATTTATGTGATTGGCTTACTTTTAGGTAGCAGAAAAGGGTAAAGAAATTAACAATCAATTTGTAGAACAGACAAGTTAATTGGAAAAAAAATTAAGTAAATCATTTCAAATTTTCAATAAAGAAAGTATTAAACTGATTTTCAGAATGCTACAAAAGTGCTCATGAAATAAGCTGCAAGAAAATTCAAAGAAATTTTCTTCAAAAGACGGATTTCATTTTACCAATCATAAATTAGTTATTTCAGCAATTTAAATTACTTTGACGGTGAAAGATTACTTCATAACAAGTCCTCCATAGCAAATATATTCACCAGATTTACATATATTATGGTTATCTCCTCATTCTATTCAATTTTTATTAGGTTCATGTGAGCACAACCCCAAAAACAAATTAATTTTACATTATCTTTAGAACATGTTTCTTTTGTTACAGAAAAAATTTGAAATCACTAATATTATCTTTTAAACATTCACTGTTAGAGTGGGAGGAAAAGAGGTTTGGGAGTACAAGTGAGATGAGTGATTTTTAATTTTAATCAAAACGACATAATTTTGGGAAAGTGACTTTAAATGAATAAGTATTTGCACCAAATGATGTCAATCTTACATGCTTTTTAACAACATTATATAAATACTGAGCTCCGCTTTTCTCACATTTGCATAAATGTTTTCATTTCTATTCAAAAAAACTCCAACGCATCCAATATATAAAAAGCAATGTTTTAGTGAAATTCCACACGTCCAACCCCACAAAAGCAGAACAACAAAAAGGACCAAGTGAGGTTTTGGCTCAACCAAACGCAAAAGTCAGCACAAAAAGACTAGTTACCCCAAATGTTGAAGGCCAGATTTGCTAAACCGTGAATAGTAATGTATAAGTTGCAAATGTAAGTTAAACTTTTATGGGTAACTTAGAAGGGCAAATTACTGAAAATGATCCGCATCTGCTGAGGAAGGATGTTGAGGACTTGAAGGTGAATCATTTCCTTCATCCGCAACTTCATTAGCCTTCTTTATCTTTGTTTTTGATTCTTCATCAAATTTCTCCTTAGAGTCGGCTTCCTTCCGCTTATGAGTGCCTTCAATCTTTTCCTCAGCTCGAGGATTCGAAACTTCATTTTCTTTTTCCACTGACCAAGCCTCCAAAACCTCTTCTGAAGAATGAGCTTCCTCCTTGGTGGACTCTTGAAGTTTCTCTATAACATCCATTATTTCCCTATTCACCTATATTTATGGGCAAAAATATATTAGCGGTTGTAAATGTGGTCTTTTAGAAGACTTGGCTCTTAAAGAAACATAGAGAAAACTGAGAAATTATCGCGGGGAGGATGAACAAATCAACGCGAGTAAACTCTATTTCCTATCAGTAGCAAAAATAATGTGAGCCACACCTGTGGATTCTGAAGAAAATCAGATATGTCATTAGAGCATTCTGGGCAGTTCATGACATTCTTCTGTGATCGAAGAGTCCGCCCACCTCGACTCCTCTCTTTGGTGAATGTCTGTCCAGCAAATTTTCCTTCTAGACAAGACTTGCAAAAGTTATGCGCACAAGGTGTCGTGAGAGGGAGAGTCATCACATTTTTACAAAGGAGGCAACTGAATTCTGCATGAGAAACATTACTACAATAATAAATCTATAGCTTCTGCATTATCAAGGAACGTGTAGTGCCTTAGAGTAAAACAAAAATTCTAATTACTCTAGAAATCCCAATGATGGAGCTAGATTTAATAAATATCTAGTGCATAAAAACAGAAAAATGAACCAGTACTTGCAAAATTGAGGTATAGCAACGAACTATATAAAACAAGATGCACAAATAGATTACACAAGAATTTATACTTAGTCCCGTCTAGCATGTCAACAACCTTACTTCCCCAGTCCAAAAATGATGACAAGAAAACATAGCAAGCTAGGGAACAAAACCTTTTAGAAGCTTATCTTTTACAGACACATATTCTGCTTTTCTTATTGCTCTCCTCACTTCTTGTCTCTCTTCTGGATTGCCTGTCGTAACTCGTTTTCGGCTAGGGGGTGGTGGTCTTTTCCACTTCCAACAATCATCTTCTTCCTAAAATCCAAGTATAGGCATAACTAAATATTTAAGAATACTCAAAAAAAGGGAAAATAGTGTTCCAGGACATGATTAAGGGAAACAGGGCAAGGGCCAACACTAGGTTATGGTTTCCTCGACAGAATCAGCACAAAATATTTCAAAACAGAGAATTAACACTTTAGGAAATGGGGAATTTTATGTTTCTCTACTCACGTCGTAATCCCACGATGGACTCTCCGTCCTCTCAAAAATGTCAATTGCCCGTTTAAGCTCTGATATTGTTGGCAGGGATCTAGGCCGGTCACCATGCTCATCGCTGCATTTAAATTTGATGAAAAGCATTGAAAAAATATTTCTTTGAAGAAGAAACTCATGAGCATAACTAGCACAAACCTTGTCCAGGGTGCAGGATCATTGTCACATCTTATAAATAAGTATCTACAAACCTTATAGCCCTAACACAGCAAAACATTGTTATTAGATATTTAGAGGCAAGAGAAAAAACTAATTGGCTTCTTTCAAAACATATCAATGTCAATAGTTACCTGTTTTCCCACTTTTCGCCAGCATTTTTCAATCCTGTAGATTCCATCATATCGCAACCCCTTCTCAGGGGCATAGCTAGATCGCTTCTCTTTATGGGATCTGCCATCAAAATACAAATTTAGGATAGAATTGATCCAGTAGGAATGTATAAGCCTCTCTCATGTATAATAAAATATCAAAGAATCCATATCACAAAATGTATCTCCCCAAAATGAGAATCTACTTTGAAAATCGATGTTTATAAAGAAAGTTAACCTTAAACATAATAAAGAACAAATATGAAAAGAAAATTCATATATATTGAGATTTTTAGATTGATTTTGAAAGTAGACTCATTTTGGAATGTTTAAAAAGAAAATTTGACCTCACAATGTGAAACATTGTATTACTCAATCTATGACCCAGATAACTAACACTAGAAAATAATAAGCCAATAACAGATTTGCACTTTCCAAAATTCAAATTCACCTCATAGAACAATATACCAAGTCTACTTCATGAAGGATTTTCTAGCATATATATATACACACAAACACACACACGTGTTTGTGTGTACGCACACATACATGCTACCAAATTCTTAAAGAAATTTGAGCTGGTTGCTATACACCATTCACTAAGTTACCTGCTCAAACTTCGTGAAGGATTTTCTAGCATGTAATGCTTTCTATTAAATTACCTATAAATGACAAGTAATGATTGGGGTCCCAAGGTAGTGATATTTTTGCTAAAACTAGAGCTAATTCTTGCAAACTCGCTTTGGATATGAAATTTGAGTATTCTGAGGTAGTTTTCATATTTTCATATTTAGGGTCTCATTACATTGGTTACTCAACATCATGGCAAGTCCTATGTAATGCATATAGATGTTAACCAATGTAATGATGACAAGTGTATTCAAGACCCCAAATTTGAGATTCCATTTGGCAACCCTAGCAAAAATCAGTGACCTATAGATAGGTTTCATACCACTTCACCGTATCCTTAGCTGTTACATTAATACAGTTCGAGATTCTAATGAGTTTAGACTTTAGAGATTCAGGTCTCAGCAGTTGCCTCCTACAAACATGCAATTTCTGTCTTTTTTCCATGTATTTTAAGTTCTTATTTCCTTTCATTTTTTACAAAGCCACATAAGAAAAAATAAACTTCCTGAATTTAAACAGAATGTGACGGTTTCAAAATTTTAATAACTTTAATTGGGTAATTGAATTTTTCAAACTAGAGCCAAAATTCACCTCTGAACGACATTTTTTTGCATACTAAGAGAAGTTTGAACTGGTTTTAATTAATCTCAATGGACATGGTTTTGATTCATCGTCATGCAAAGAATAAATAAATAATTCAAACATTCGAAAAGTAAACAAATAAGTTCAGATATCCTGCAAAAATATATTTACCTAACTACTCGAACAGGATAGCCCTTTTTGCAGCTAAATCGTAAAGCCTCATTGTATTCCTTAAAAGTTTGATCAAATGATTGATCCTTGTTGGTCCTTTTGTTCCCACTAAGATCTCTACCGCCACTGCCACACACATTCATAAAGAACAGAAGAATATTAGAAGTCCTAGAATAAAAAGAAGAAACAACAAAAACATTAGACATCAAATAATCATGGTAGTTTTATCTAGAAACAATCATCACATTTACAACTATTTAAGGTTCTCTGCTAGAGGAAAAAGATGTGGGAAAGAATTCCCTAATGTCACTATACACCATAAACAGGTGACGTATGGACAATAACTGTGATATCTCGAATAGTAGCAATATTTCTTTTAAACAAAATATTAAATGATTAAACAAGGGTTAGATATTAAAACCTAGTTTATTAAAGAAAATGTGTAAAAAGAGGATTAAATTTTATTTATTTATTCTATGCGCTATAAAGAGCCTATAGGGAATATATGATAAAAGTCTCTAACTAAGAATGTTACGAGACATTATGAACAAGGTAATTATTTATTCATAATGAAAAGAAAGTAATATGTGGAATCAACCAATTTTTATGAAAGGTGGTGTATTGTCACGGAAAAATCCTATGTGATATTTTAGTTTAGTTTAATGAAAATCCAGTGTATGAATTCTTTTTATTATTCCATTGGTAAAAAGGAATATACATTATTCTAAATCTATAATTAGATTAAGAATGAAAAGGAAAGCCAACATAACATGGCTTAATTGTGAAATATTCTTGACATGAAACCTATCTATGTGATCAATGAAATAATTATATTATATTATAATATAATTAAATTCACTCAAGAGTGTTATTTAGTAACATATAAAGATTATGGTGTGTACTATCATAAGTTATTTAAATTACATGGAACCATCATTTTTAATGATGTATGTGCTAACTATTTTGCTAGCTCAAATAAATGTGGTGGATGAAATCCATATAACTTGTATGTATGAGTACTCATACCTAAATATTGGGTCATAATAAATTTTCCTTGTATGCTTGTTACAATAATTTTAGTGTTACAAGGATTTTCTTGCTATGCTAGAAGCGTATAATAGGCCCAAAATTAAAACACATGTCAGCCATTTTACTAGGCCAACCCCCAGCAGCCCGTATGTGGTATAACAGGGGACTGTTTAGTCCAATTAAAAAAGAGCAATGAGATGGTTTGTTGGTCAGTCAGTGAGCTAACGATTAGTTAGCAATTTAGTTAGAAACTATGCAGGTATAGGGTGGGTGCTAGGGGCCAATGCAAGGGGCAAAATAGAGGGCTAGGAGCTGTGTCGGGAAGTTTATTAGGGGCCATTGTAGGAGCAAAATAGGCTTGCCAGGAGAGTAATAGAATTCAGCGTAGTAGCCAGGTAGAGCTCATGATGGCAAATAGCTAGGAGAGGCAAGGGGGGCTGAATTCAAGAGGAGCTCAGCCATATATGGCCAAGCTTTATACCTGAAATCAGTTGGCTATTATACATAATTGAGCTCCAAAATATAGCAGTCACATAGAGAGAGCAATAAAGCTACGGCTGGGAAAAAGGGGGAAGAACTAAGCAACAAGCACCTCCATCATTCTCTAAGCTAACAAGGTAATCAAACTGCAATTTCATTCCATTCCATTTCAGTTTCGTTTGATAGAAAACCAACTGTTAGAGAGGTTATTATATGGAATAGGATATACGATGGCTGCTATGCTGTTGTTGTGTTATTGTGGTTGTAATTGTTGTTTTGTGATGTGGTTAATATGGCATCTCAATATCATTAGTAAATCAAGAGCCATAAGGGTGGCAAATGGCTAGAATAATAGTTGTTGTATGTGAATAAATAGCATGACTACCAACTGTTTGATTAAATGTCCAAGGGTTGTTATAGTATAAAAGAATGTTAGCTATGTAATGGAGTCTAAACTCATGTCAAATGGATTATATATGGATTATATAGCAAGTTAATGTTTCAAGTATGCTTCTATGCTTAAGTGTGACATGTTCTTAAGTAACTTACAAACCATGATAGCTTTATATGTGAACAAAATGAGATTATTTTGATTGTTATAAGGAGCTTGTTTAGGACTGATTATATATGATTCTAATATGGTTTTCATGCTAAAACATGAGATAAATGTACTAAACATTGAAAGCTGATAGTAGTGAAACTAAGATAGCATCTTCAACTGGTAAATGACTCAAAACAGGGCAATCTGGGCCTGTTTGAAACAGGCCAAATCAGGCCACTGTTTTGAGAGCTTGTGAGCTAGCTTAAACAAGCTTGTTTATGGCTGTTAAGGTGTAAGTTGTTTTAAACCATCCGGATGTAAGTTATACATGTTAAATGTTATGTAAAAAGTTAGTCCAAGCTCATGCATTACATAAGCATGTTACTTTGTTAACTAGGTTCTCAAACCATGTTTTCTTGTGAAATTAAAGCCTATTGAAGGCTGTTTTGAAAAGAAATAGGGAAGAAGCTTAAGACAGTGCATCCATATGTTTTAACCCATGAACATATATTATATAGCAAGTGCATGAAGTAAAAATGCATATACTTGAATGTTTGGGACTGTTTTGGTGAAATAGTACTAATTCATGCTTATAATGCCTTAGTAAAGAGTTGTTTTGGTATTGATAATTGAGCTAAGTTTGCAAAAATGCTAGAATGAGTTTTAATGGTAACTTAAAGTTTGTATGAGGTCTTAAAGTTCCCTCAAGTCCTAGATTGGTATTGTTTGTGATTAAATGCCAAAACAATACTTAAAACTCTAGAATAAGAATTGTTATGGCCAATTTTGACTACTGATGTTATTAGTCAATAAGGTGTACTTACATTGCCCATATATATCATTTAAAAGTTGTTCCTTAAGTTAGTTGGGGTCTAGGTTGAGTGTTGTCCAAAAATCAAATTTAAAATCTATAAAAGTAAGCTTTAAAATGTCAACTAACACTTAAATGAAGAGATGCAATACCTGAACCTTGTAGGTTTGTTTCAATAGCTATAATATGACATAAATAAGCTACACAAGCCAGCTAAACCAAGTATAGACTGCTTGTTAGACTTGTTGAAAATCATGTTTTTAAGTCAAAAGTTGATTGTTTTGGGCAAATCTCAGCACCTGACCCTACCAAACTGTAATGAGCTTATATAAAGTTGCTAATACATGTTATTAGTGATTCTCACTCATAGCCTTGACAAAAGCTAACAAAAGAACCAAGTTAGAATCTCTTTTATAAGCCTAAAGTGTGCTTTAATAGGTCAAATTTGGCTAGGTGATTAACTAAAGTGTGGTGATGATAAAAGTAGCCTTAAGTAACTAAAATACATGTCTAGACTATCCAAGTAGCCAAAACTAGAAAAAAATTAAAAAAATATCAATAACAGTTTTTGTGAAACAAGCCAGTTTGAGCCCCTGTTTTGGAAAGTCTAACTGACACGAATAAGAAACCTAAACCCTGATTAAAATACCTTGATATATGGTCTAGAAGTAGAGTTAAATGGTTGAGCCAAGAACCTAACCCAAAAATTCAAACAAATCACCAAACTAGCATATAAAGTCACTAAAACTACAATTTCTACAATTTTCTAATTGTGAAATTTGAAATTTTGCCATTTTGCTTATAAATCAGCTTTAACATCTTAAACAAGTGAGTTCAAAGTATATTAGACTATTCCAATTGTTGGAATGCTAATACATACAAGAAAATGAGAAATTAGTATGTAAAAGCTTGAAAATACTAGGTTTAGACAGTCAAAACCATATCTATGCATAGCAAAGTCAGGAGAATACTAAAATTAGTCCTAACTAGTTATAATTCAAGTGTTGAAATGAGCCCAAGTGTCCAGAAATGAATTGGTAAGAATTAACCAAAGTTAGTTAAACTAAAAACTGTGGTGAACAATCTAATTTGAGCACCAGTTTCAAGAAGCTTAGATAGCTTGCTTGAAAACCTAAACCAGTACAAAAATACTTTGATATATAGTCTATGAGTATGCTCAGAGTTCAAGTCTAAAAGCCTAACTCAGAAATTCATAAAAATCATCAAAGTAGCCTAGAAAATAACTAAAATTGCAATTTCGCAAAGTAATGAAATGTGTAAAATAGCTCAGTTGAGGCCTATTTTTGCAATGCTTAACTTGATAGTCTTAAAGACCTAAACCATAAATAAAATATTTTGCTATAGGGTCTATAAGATTGCACAAGTGAGTGACTAAAAAGGATACTATAGAAATTCATAGAAATCCTTAAAAATATCTCAAAAAACATATTTTTGAGTTTTTAAGCTATGCTGTAAAAAGTGATGTTTAAAGCTTGTAAATGTCATAGCATGACTTAAGATAGTATTTGAAGTGTATAATGATCAAGAAGCTGTAACATGTTTTGTTCGGGCCAAACTGAGCATTTTTTAGAATTTATAAAAACCAAGTCTGTGATGTATACTGTGTGTATAGTTACAAAGTGATGAACGAAGGCTATATGCATAATTTAAGTCTAAGGAACTTAGATGAACAATATTTAACCAATTGTGGTATGCTGTAATGGTGTGATACATACATAATACGTAAACTACAAGTGCGATAAACTAGCACATGTGGTGATGAAAGGGAAATAAAACTGAATTATATAAATAACAAAGTTAAAAGTCCATATTATTAGATATAAAGAGAATGTAAAAAAGATAATAAGTTAATATAAGGTTTTAAAGTAAGCGCACACTAATAGCCAAACTTTGACTCATAATGTGTTTTTTTATCAATCCCACATACAATGTAAGTTGTGCAAGGAACGCATAAGTTGGTGTACTGGTAAAACCCCGGTTCAGACAAATTTTTCAAAACTTGTTCCTATATGTAAAATGTTGTTATGTGCTAATGTGATGATATGCTATAATACGTTATAAATTGTTTTTGTTAGTTGTTATATTTAGTTAAATTGTTCTTAAACTTTGTACTGTGAAATGAGAAGTATGATAGAATGAAGTATGTTTGATGTGTAAAGTATGTATTACATACGAATTATATGATGCATGTTCTAAATATCCAGTCTATATATAACTGTGATACATGGATTTAATGTACAGTGCATATATGAAAGTTATGAATTGTATGTTACATGTTAACTGTTAAAGTTGTTGAGCTATTGTGCTCACCCTTGCTTAAACAAATGTTTTCAGCTATGTACGAGGCATCTGAGTTTTGATAAAGATCAAGGAATAGAGAATGATTGTTGAATATCACAAGATTAACAAATATCATGTTAAAACCTTTTTGGGGGTAAACAATGTTACCAAATAATATAGGTTGTAATGAAATACTAAGATAACATGGAAAGCGAATAGGTACCATCTTAACGTGTTGTTCATTTATGTACGTGTTGTTCATTTATGTATACGAGCAACAGATTGGTACGGTTCATTTATGTATATGATCTAGAGTTGTAATGTAATGTATAAAGATTTCGATTCTAGAATAGAGTGAAGTTAAAGTTTTAATCAAACATAATGTTGTATTTATTCAAAGGTTAATTACCTGAAAAAATAAAAGGATATATTGCAATAATTATATTTACTTATCGTCGTTAAGATAAATATAATTAGTTATAACTCATGGATGTGTAATACCATGACGCACCAGATCCGAGGTTCAAGAGACCCGAATTTGGAAGTGTTACAATAATGTGTTCCTCTAGTGCATGTAAGATGTTGATATTCAGAAACAGTGTACATCGATCACATACAGTAGCATTGATGGATTTACTAAGAGGACAACATTAAGCAAGAAAGATGCTCCATATGATTTCCAATATACGCTGATCAAAATAATGAAATTATGTTTGACATGTTTGTTGTATATAATCAAACATAAAATTGTAGATTATATAATGCCAATCTACTACAGTAACCATATGCAGTTCAATAAAATATAAACTTGCTGCATTCAATGAAGTTATCTCCAAAATTGTGATTAGCGATAACTGCAGTTCAATTAAAGGTCTAGACAAACCTTCCGGTATAAAGGAACCATTCGCCATGATCCTCATCATCCTCATAACCACCAGAAATCACCACTGATTGAGCGCCATAATTGGATTGTCCAGCAATCCCTGAAACAGGCGGGTAGTGAATACCCCATTGCCTGCACTCCATGCGAAGATCCCAGGACTCTCCTACCAAAACACCCGTGTTCCTTTCTGGATCATTCTCAGCAAGGATAGGTCCAAAATGGTCAGATGGAGAAGTGACAAAAATCCGTCCACTAGCAGCATTGGCCATTCCATTCCTCTTGGCCCGTTCTGTAGTATATGCTTTATCAGGCCGATATTGGTTATGCACAAAATGATAAACTTTCACTGGCACTTCTGTAGCAATTGACTTTGACAACCTGGCCATTCGGATGGCAACTACAAGCGCAGAGTTGATGCGTGGCTGACTTGCCATTTTAGGGGGGATACTGCGCCGACACTTTGCACAAGTACTCTTCCCTTGCCCGATCCACTTTTGGAAGCATTTCAAGCAAAAATTGTGGCCGCAAGGTGTCTTAAACATGAAATTCACCATCAATTGAAGACATCTAAATTAGTTCTTCCATATTCCTCACAACAGTTGAAATTGTACATGTCAAGTTCACGATTAACAAAAGCAATGAGTAGAGTGATGGGAGATTAGAAAACTATAGCATTCTAGAGTTATATTCCATGATTGTTTTTAGTAGATATTAAACATATTCTAGTTGCATGCGGTAGCAAGAAAGCCAAGCCGGACTTTCACATCCATTAGCAGAAAAACTGGACTACAGTTCTAGCCAGCCCATTGTGTTCAAAAATGTAATGAGCATCTGCTGATAGCAGGAACACACACCTTAAAATTTCAGCAGTTGGTACTGCAAGTCCTTCAAACATCAAAACAGCATATGAGAGTTCTAGTCTAGTTTTACTTCTTAAACAATAATCAGAAAGAAAATAAAATTTTCAAAAAAAAATAATCATCATAATACATGCCATTAACAATCCATTTCCCTACCCAAACAGTCGATATAAGTTTAAAAGGAAGAGTTACACTGGTGGAAAAGCACTAAGTTCAGAAATATGAGCAAAAAAGTAAAAACATCACTAAGAAAACAAGTAAAACAATAATTTAGGTGAGATCTAAACCTACCCTATGAGAAAACAAACCACCAGAAGCATGAAAACAACATTCAACAATAAAATGCAGTAACCCTTTGTCCAGGATAACAAAACCATCCCCTCACATCTCAACTGGAATCCGAATTCAAAACTAAGAAAAGTTCTGCTCCAAATTCAATTCCAAAGCATGAATACATTCTCCCAGAAGCAAAATTAGATATAAAAGAAGAAATCACAGCACAACTAGACATATCAAAGCTCTGGTTTACTTTCAATAATTTAGCCAAAAACAAAACATATGAAAACACCTGATACAGTTACTTTAGCAAACCCATAACCAACAAAGGTAGCAAATTAGTTTAGGGAAAATAAGATATTTACTGCTCCATACAAACCTGCATAATCAAAAAGAGAACTTGGACATTCTAGAAATTGCATTAATCATGTCAAATAAACAAACAAAGCTCTGAATGCCTGATCAACCATAATAAACAACATCCAGATGTACACAAAAAATGAACTCCTAGGCAGAACTCAAAATCAATCCCCTAACAATAAATTAATATAAAGGCCATATCATACCGTCACAGGTCTCTCAGGCAACTGAATGCAAAACGAGCACTTGAGGGACTCATCAATAATATCCATAACTTCATTTTTACTTTCTCTCTCCTTTCCTTTCCCCTTCCCCTTCCCGTGATCCGGCGACGCCTCTCGACCGCTCAATAGCTCCTGTCGCCTATTCGCCTTCTGTCGCTCCGTCAGCGACGAGTCGGCTTCGATCGCACGGATCGCAGCAAGGAGCTCGCGGTTCTCTCCGCCGGCACAATTAGTCGGAGCTCCGGCGTAGGGTAGTGTTGTACAGTCGGGACAGTCCCACTGCAGAGTGGAGGCTAGGGTTTCGGGTCGCACGGCAAGACAGGGCATGTGCCACGGCGTTACGCAGGTGTTGCAGGTGAGTTTCTCCTCCTCCGACGGCTTGCTCTTGCATAGCATACAAATGCCGTCACCGTCGCATGGCAGTTGGCTAACTTGCGCCATTGATGTATAGAGAGAGAAAATGAGATTGATATATATAGAGTTATATTACATATTACATATATATATTTAGAGAGAAGGACATTTAGGTTTAAATTTTGAAATTTGTAAGACAGGAGAGTGAGGCGGGTTTTGAAAAGACAGGTGAGGCGGGTTTTGAAAACAGTTGACCATTTTGTTTTGAATTTGGGAAATGATCGGATGGATTCGTGTGCATCTTCTGCGCTCTCCTGTTCGTCAATAACTTGTTTTAAAATAGACTTATAAGTTAAAATTTAAAATAATTTATAATTTCTTTTTAAGTTGTGATTAATAAATAAAAATATTGTACATTATTTTTGTTATCGCCAAGATTTCGTCACGCGCCTCAATCACCAAAACGCGCTTCAATCCTGCACAGTAAACACGTCAGCACCGGATCTCGACGGCTTTGGGGCTACTGGGGATCCCTCCGGTGTGAGAATAAGTACAGGCCGGAATAAGGATTAACAATGGAGGTGGTGTGTTCTAGTGTCTGGAGAGTAAAAATGTTTTGTTACCCTTTTTTTGGTGTAGTGCTCTGTACTCATATATCATCTCACCAACTTGCATGTTTTTCCTCAATGCTTACATCAGCTGGCTGCATGCAGGCTTTACCATACCTTGCTCTCTACCTAGTCAACATTATGT
This sequence comes from Panax stipuleanatus, assembly GCA_020205555.1. Lineage (NCBI taxonomy): Eukaryota > Viridiplantae > Streptophyta > Magnoliopsida > Apiales > Araliaceae > Panax > Panax stipuleanatus. The sequence continues at coordinate 47,686,545 of CM035126.1, read as the reverse complement.
CAACTCCTCATTAATGAAGGTGACTCAAGACGGCTTGGCCCATCACTACAATCAGCCGCCTGCTAATCCCATAGATTAGGGATAATCTTTTAGCCCATAAGCTGCCACCTGTCTTCCACTACCAGCTCCAGCCCAAGCTTTACATAAACAATCATTTAGATAATAGTCCAATACTCCAAGAGTAAAAATAGGTTTGACCCGCAAAGTCCAAAATAAATAAGGTTTGACCGGCCCAAATAATCGCGGCCCAACATTGCCCCCTAGTCTTTTGTTGAACAACATGTTTAATGAAAGAGTATAGGAGTCCGGCTCAAACGTCAAAAAGAATTCAAACAGATTCGGCAAAGCCCAATTAACACAAGGCCCATGTCCAAATGTAGACCCCTCAAACTCAAAATCAGATACCAACTCTTCAAATTCAAAAACAAATGATAACTTCCTCAATTCCAGGAACAGACGCCAACTAGTAACCTTTCAATTTCAAGTCCAGATACCAACCCTGCACCTCCATCATTATCTTCATTGAATGCGCAACCTTTGGGCTCCGTGTACCTCCGAAAAGATAACTTTATAAATCTTTGAAACCTCTGATTTGAACAGTTTTACTTGCTTATTTGAAATTCGAAGTACTCCAGCTTCCTTCTTCTTCTTTTGGCTTTCTCTCTCTCAACCAAGCTGCTAACAATGGCTTCCCAGGATCAAGATAATATCATTTCATCCTCTGAAACTCTTTCACCTTCGGTCCCGGCTGCTCAAAACCCTACACAGACCGTTCCGTCAGCAAATCCCAAATCAAAACCCCCATCTAGTAAGAATCCCCCAACCGATACCGCTAAAGATGTCCCCCCGGAGCCCCCTTTTGATTTCACTGATGCAAAGCGATTTGCCCATGCCAATACTCCTTCTAAGATTACCGACGCAGATATCCTGGCCATCCGAGATTGATATTAGATTCCACCCAACTACCAACTGCGAGCCCCTTCCCCTACCGATCGCATGTACCAACGTCCAGATGGTTACGTTGCTATGCCCCTCACTCTCTTGGAGAAGGGACTCCGTTTCCCTCTTCATGCTTTCGTTTTGAACATGCTAGGATTTTTGGGGGTTGGGTTAGCCCAATTGGTTCCCAATTCTTACATTTACATTCTTGCGTTTATAGCCTGGTGTTTTGAACAGAGTATTCCTCCCTCCATCGATTTTTTCTTTTCCCTCTTCGTAGTCGGCCAGTCCCGTGAAAAAGGCTTCAAGGGGCTGAGCAAACCATCTAGTGTTAAGATCGAGAGACGATCTTTGATAGACACCCCCTTAAGCAACCGAGGGTGGCACAAGGAGTGGCTCTTTATCAACGGGCCTGATATTTCTTCTGTCCCCGACTGGACCACTACCCCTATTCTTTCTCCAGACTTCGATGACGTCACGCTAGAACGGGGAACAGAAATGGTGAAGCTGTTGAATAAGCTTCCCCTGAAGGAATGGAGTTTCGGACTCCTCAGCAAACAAGCTTGGTTGTATGACCATAAGTGTAAGTTCCGAACCCATCTTTTGTGCAATTTTCTCAAATTCCCTTCAATGATAGTTCTGAAGTATTACTTTATATTTTTTGCAGTATCTCTGATTAAGCCCACTTCCATTGACCGAATGGATTTAGAGAAATTCCTCACCGGCAAGTCAGCTCCAGCTTCTTCTGAAGCTCAAGATCCCAAAGAGCAGGGTGACGAATCCCAAACTTCCGAGGCTCTTCGTACCGAACTCCCAACTGCTGGTTCAATTCCCTCCAAGGGGCCAAGTCGACCTCGTAAGAAGAAACATGCTGCCAAAAAACCCAAACGGGTGCCTGTCCCTACACTTACCGAGAGTCTCTTAGACATGCCCATCGAAGAACAAGCCAAAATCCTCCATACCAAAAAATGAAAAGCCAAAGTCAAGATCATCCCCCTTACTACCGAAGAGTTAAGAATCCTGACTAGACAGTCTCCCCCTTCGTCGGCTGAAGATGACGAATTCGAGGCAGACTCTAGTTCTCCTCTTATTCGGAAACGAAGAGCTATTTCGGATGATCAACCGACTTCATCTTCCCCTAGACAACCAACACCTTCACCAAAACGAGCAGCACCCCCTTTGCCCCCTTTATCATCTTTCTATGGTCCGAAGCCGGGGGTTCTCCGTTCACCCAGTTTATGGCCGAATCAAAGGGAAGATTTTCCTTTACGTCTGTACAATTCATTTGTTCTGGATACCGACAATCATCGCTTCGGTAACAGCTCCGTTTCTGACTTGCTCGAAGAAGGCATGATTAATCAGGCTAGAGTAAGTACATCACATTTTATCCATCTCAGTTCATGGATATTTTCTTGAAATTTCTTATAACTTCGAATAACTGCAGGCCAATGGGTCCTTTGGGCGTCTTTATCAAAAATACAAAGAAGTTAAGGTTGATGAGGAGGCGGCCCGAAAGGAGAATGCCATTCTGAAGTCAGCTTTGGCAAAGGAGATGAGTGAACATGAAAACCTCCGCTTTAACTGTCAAGGACTTCAAAATGATCTCATCAAAATGAAAGATCGATTGGCCGTAGCCGAAGCCCTCCAACAAACAACTTCTCAACAGAACCACGAGTTGCGACTGACAATAATCAACTATCGGAAAATAATCGGAACTTTACAATGGCATTCTCTGAAGCCAAAAAGTCTGAAGAGCAACACATAGATCTCCGGGACAAGGTAGAAAAAGAGCTCCGTGATCTCAAATTGGCTGGCCCTCCTCTGACAGAAGACCTCTGAAAAGAAATCCAGATCGCATACCGTAAATCTCCAGAGCTTACAAATGAAATGGTTGACACATATGGCGAAGGTTACGAGGCAGCCCGAAGCAACGGCAAATCAAAACTGGCCGCTGCCTCCCTTAACCCAACTCTTTTAGACTCTTCCAAAGATGAAAACTTTCAACTACTATATTAATTTTTTGTTTTTATGTTGAATGATATCTATCTTATTCCTTATTTACCCCCTTTTAGTTTCAGACTGATACTGTTATCTAAACAATATATAATTTGAACTCAACACTTCAAGTAAAACCAAGTAAAAATGTAAGACGAGACTTACTTATTATTGAAGAACACTATACGCCATAGAGAATGAATGATTCACCGATCTTTCAATAAGAATATCAGTTTCAAAGAACTTGTAATGTCATCAGCCATATAATAATTTGGTAATCCCGTTCTCTCCGAGAACCGAAGGGGTTAAACCAAAAATATTCACTTCGTCGTCCTAAGGCCGAAGGAATCCAACCTTGTTCAGCCAAAAATATATTTTACTTCGCTACGAGGAGACAAAGGGATCCAACCTTATAACTTGGTGAACTCGTTCTCTCCGGGAGTCGAACGGGTTCGACCAACAATAGTTCGCTTCGCTACGAGGAGACAAAGGAATCCAACCTTATACCAAGCTGGCAACCTCGTTCTCTCCGAGAGCCGAATAGGTTCAACCCAAAAAATATTCCTCTCTGCTTTGTTAGAAAAGTCGAAGGGATCCAACCTTATTACTGGTGACCACGTTCTCTCCGAGAGCCGAACGGGTTGGACCATCAATAGTTCGCTTCGCTACGAGGAGACGAAGGAATCCAACCTTATACCAAGTTGGCAACCTCGTTCTCTCCGAGAGCCGAACAGGTTCAACCCAAAAAATATTCCTCTCCACTTTGTTAAAAAAGTCAAAGGGATCCAACCTTATTACTGGTGACCACGTTCTCTCCGAGAGCCGAACGGGTTAGACCATCAATAGTTTGCTTCGCTACGAGGAGATGAAGGAATCCAACCTTATACCAAGCTAGCAACCTCATTCTCTCCAAGAGCCGAACAGGTTCAACCCAAAAAATATTCCTCTCCGCTTTGTTAGAAAAGTCGAAGGGATCCAACCTTATTACTGGTGACCACGTTCTCTCCGAGAGCCGAATGGGTTGGACCATCAATAGTTCGCTTCGCTATGAGGAGACGAAGGAATCCAACCTTATACCAAGCTGGCAACCTCGTTCTCTCCGAGAGCCGAACAGGTTCAACCCAAAAAATATTCCTCTCCGCTTTGTTAGAAAAGTCGAAGGGATCCAACCTTATTACTATCAGGAAGAAAAGCCATTATTGGAGAAAAAAGCCACTTTTATTGATAATTATCGTAGTAGTTACAAACTTCCGGACTTTGACACTGGCTCTACTGAAAATATTTGTGGAGCCTTCCAGCATGCCAACTATTCTTAATCTCAGACCCATCCAAGGCTCGCAACCGGTAAGTTTCGGGCTTTGGTACGTTAACGACTTTATAAGGGCCCTCCCAATTTGGCATGAGTTTACCCATATTCTGAGGTGTAGAAGCCTCTACCTCTCGAAGAACAAAATCTCCAACTTCGAATCTCCAAAGCTTTACCCCTTTGTTGTAGTATTTAGCCACACGACGTTGATATGTAGCCAATTTTACCAGAGCTGTCTCTCGGACTTCTTCGAGCAGATCTAAATTGGCTTTGAGTCCCTCATCATTATACAATTCTTTAAACTGACTAACCCGAAGACTTGTAGACCCAATTTCCACCGGAACTAGAGCATCAAAACCGTATGCCAGTCGAAATGGTAAGTCTCCCGTTGTAGTCCTTGGCGTAGTTCGGTAAGCCCATAGCACGCTAAGTAATTCTTCTGGCCATCTTCCTTTGGCGTCATCCAGTCTTCTTTTGATCCCATTCAGGAGTATTCTGTTAGTCACCTCAACTTGCCCATTAGATTGTGGATGAGCAACCGAAGTCTTCTGATGCTGAATTCCTTATTCCTTTAAGAATGCCTCAAACTTTGATCCCACAAGCTAGCGTCCATCGTCTGAAATTACCACCATGGGAATACCAAATCGGAATACTACTGACTCCTTCAGAAACTTCAAGCATTCTTGCTTCGTGATCAGCCAAAGCGGCTTCGACTCTACCCACTTAGTCATATAATCAATTGCTACTATAACAAAACTGACCTGACCTTTTGCATTCGGGAGTGGACCCAGTATATCTACCCCCCAGACAGCAAAAGATATAGGAGATAAAATCGAGTATAGCTCTTTTGGTGGCTGATGTGGGATCGAACTGTTTAGTTGGCACTTTTGGCACTTCTTCACGTAATCGGTAGCCTCTTTGAAAATGGTTGGCCAATAATACCCTTGACGAAGCACTTTATATGCTAGCGACTTCGCAGCCATGTGATCACCGCAAATACCTTCATGAATCTCCCGAAGGGCATATTCAGCCTTAGACAGAACCAAACACTTCAGCAGCGGAGAGGAATAAGCCCTTCGATATAGATCTCCATCAATAAGTACGAAGTTTGCACTTTTGTATTTCACCTTCTTGGCCAACATCTGATCTGAAGGTAGTACGCCATCTGTTAGATAGTTTATGTATAGGGTCATCCAACAATTAGACCTGCTCCACGCACATTACTTCACCATGCTGGATGCTAGCTTGTTTTAAGATTTCCAAGTAAATTGTCCCGTCAAAAGCACTTGATTCAGTAGTAGCCAGCTTTGACAATGCATCGGCGTTTGAATTATTAGTTCGACCAACACCTTGAAAGTCACACGAGCCGAAGTATTAAAGTTAATCTTTCAATTCTGCAAGATACTTAACCATTTTAGAGCCTCGAGCTTCATATTCCCCCAAAACTTGTTTGATGACCAGCTGAGAATCACTGTAAATAATCAACTTCTGAACTTCCAAACTCTTGGCCAGACGCAACCCTGCTAGTATCGCCTTGTATTCAGCTTCGTTATTCGTTGCCCTGAATTCGAATCTGATGGCCTGCTGCACTTTGAATCCCTCCGGACTCCTCAGAATGATCCCAGCACCACTAAGGTCCGAAGTAGAAGATCCATCGACATATAAGGTCTAAGAATCGTGCGCCTGCTGAAGTGTAGCCACCGTTTCCGTAGATCCCTCCACTTCGTTTAGACTCCCATCAGCTTCGGAAAGCGAGCATTCTATCACAAAATCGGCCAAGGCTTGACCTATAATAGCTGTCCATGGATAGTACTCTATGAAGAACTGAGATAACTCCATTGTCCATGCAGTAAGTCTCCCCGAAACCTCTGGCTTTCCCAACACCTTCTTCAGTGGCTGATCCGTGTATACCACTATTACCCGACCTTGGAAGTATTGTCGAAGCTTTCTACTAGCAATGATCAAAATAAAGGCAAACTTTTCAAGGTTTGGATACCTTGTTTTTGCGTCCCTAAAGGCATGGTTCACATAGTAAATCGGGTGCTGCTTACCCCCAACTTCACGCACCAAAACTGCTCCTACTGCTAACGAACTTGCAGCCAGATACAAATACAAAGGTTCAGTAGGAACTGGCTTCACTAATAGAGGTGCCGAACACAAATACCTCTTGATTCCTTGGAAAGCTTCCTCACACTCCGAAGTCCACTGGAACGTTTTCGCATTCTTCGGCCCTTTCAATGTGTTAAAGAACGGCAAGCACCTTTCTACCGATTTAGACATAAATCTCCGCAACGAAGCTATTCTACCAGTTAACCGTTGGACATCCTTGTATGACTGTGGGGATTTTATGTCCAAGATGGCCTGGATTTTCTCGGGATTAGCTTCGATACCCCTTTTGCTGACTAAATATCCCAAAAACTTGCCTGCTCCCAACCCGAAAGTGCATTTAGTCGGATTCAGCTTCAAATTATAATGGCGAACCGTCTGAAAACACTCCTTTAGATAGTCCAGATGACCAGCAAAAGACATGCTCTTAACAATCATATCATCAACATAGACCTCCATATTTTTCCCGAGCTGCTTTGTGAAAACGCGGTTCATCCTCCCGCATTAATCAAACCGAACGTTATTTTCTTGTAGGCATACACCGACTGATGAGTAATGAAAGCTGTCTTCGGTATATCTTCCTTGCACATAGAAATTTGATAATATCCCGAAAAAGCATCCATGAAGCTAAGCAAGGCATACCCCGAAGTTGCATCAATAAGTTGGTCAATATGAGGTAGAGGATAGAAGTCCTTTGGACACGCCTTATTTAGATTGGTATAGTCTATACAAACTCGTCATTTGCCATTATGCTTTTGTACCAGAATCACGTTCGCCATCCACTCAGGATAATCAATCTCAAAGATAAAGTCTGCAGCCAGTAACTTGGCGACCTCCTCATCAATTATTTTCTGCCTCTCTGGTGCGAAAATCCTTCTCTTCTGCCGAACTGGCTTCTTAGCTGGATCCACTTACAATCTGTGCTCAGCCACTTTTAGACTCGCCCCAGGCATGTCACTAGGAACCCAAGCAAAGACATAGGCATAACATCGAAGCAACTCCATCAGATTTGTTCGGAAAGGCTTTGGCAGTCCCGCATCGATTTTTACCGTCTTTTCTTTCTTTCCTGGAACCAACTCAATCTCTTCGGTATCCACAGCCGGCATGACTAACGGTTCCGTTCTGATTTCTATAATGGTTCCATTTCAATGGCCATAGTATGTTTCTGCTTGCTGACTCCCACTCCCGAAGTGATCAGAGTATTTCGATAATATCTCTTTGCCAAGTCCAGATCCCCTGCAACTTCGCCAACTCTATGGGGCGTAGGAAATTTGATTTTGAAGTGGGGAATTGAAGTAAATGCCTGCAAAGCTGTTAAAGTAGGTCTCCCCAAAATGACATTATATACAGAATTCACATGTACGACGTAAAACTTACACATAATTTGAACCTGTTGGGGAACCGTCCCGAAGACAACCGGCAGCTCAAGGGTCCCTGCTACTTTGACTGGAACGTTGCTGAAGCCATATAAAGGGGCCTCCTGCCCAATTTCCATCTTCTGACCATCCAAAGGCATCCGGTGATAAGCATGAGCATATAGGATATCCACCGAAGAGCTATTGTCGATCATCATCCTCTTCATATCCACCGAACCAACTTGTGCAATGATCACCAAGGCTCCCTCATATGGTTCGATAGGTTCCGAAGGGAAATCTTCGTCTATGAAAGAGATTACGGAACTTGGGTACGCCTTTTCAGCCTTCAGAGGTTTATCTGCCAGAGTCATCACCGAGTCCAGATATTCCCGTCTTTTCTTCCCTGTAACCCTGCTCATGTTACCTCCTGAGATCACATCTACAACATGCCGTGCCGCCTGGTTCGGCATTGGTTGAACCGGCTGGGCGACTTGTGCTAACTCCCTATCCCGGGGCTATTCTCTCTGTCGTTCTCGCCCTGCTACATACTGTACCAGAGTACCATTTTGAACTTTTCTCTCAATGAACTCCTTCAAACTCCAGCAGGAATTCGTATCATGCCCGACCGCCCGGTGGTAATTACAGTATAAAGCAGGATCTCCGGACCCTGGTCGGGGATTGTTTCTAGGCGGTTCGAAGTATGGTTGGTTTTTTATCTGTTCCAAAATAGTAGCTCGATCTGTGTTGAGCTACGTATACACCTTATTCACCTTCTGAGTCAGAACGGGCGGACGATCTCCCTGGGTGTCCAGCTATTGTTATACCTCTTTGGATTCTCTTCAAACTGGTCATTACCGCCACTACTCTTTCTCTGATTACCGTCTGATTTCTCCTTGTCTTTTTCTTTTACCTTTTTTGAAGAGCTTTGCTTCAAGCTAGCCATCTCCTCTTCTACCACGATAAAGCCTTCAGCCTTCTCAAACGCTTCGGCTAGGCTTTTCGAATGCTTGAACATCTGCTTCTTTACCAGTTTCTCTGACTTCACCAGATCTAAACCATTCTGGAACAACCCTACTGCCTAAATATCGTTGAGATCTGAAACCTGCCCCACAGCTTCTTTGAACCTCTTCACGTATTGCCCTAGGGTCTCACTCGAATACTGCCTTACTTGAGCCAACGATCCCGTGGGCTTTCCCCTTCTCTTATTGCTCCCGAAGCGAGCATGGAACTTGTCACACAGATCCGCCCACGATGCAATTGAATCCGAAGCTAGAGTCCCCATCCACTGCCTCGCGTCTTTTCTCAACGTCAATCTGAATGTCTGACACTTAGCCGCATCCGAATAGTCGTAATAATCCATTTGCCTGTCAAATGCTTGACTGTAGTCGTATGGATCCCCAGAACCGTCATAACTTTCCATATGAGGCAGCTTCTTGCTAGGATCTGCTTTCTCCTTAAGAATTTTCGATGAAAAAGGAGACGTCTTTTTGTCCAAAGTCTCCTTCCCTTGCTGAACCTCCGTTAGCTGCTTTCGAAGTTCTTTTATTTCTTTTGCCAAGTCTTCTACTACCCCGGGTGGCAAAGCAACTTCTTTCATTGGAGAGTTCATCTTCTTATGTTTAATTCAATCTTTTCTATCCGGACTAGACGATCTTGAAGGACTTCGTCTGTTACTTCGGCCGGAGCGAGAACCCCCTGTGTGGTGTACCCTCTTCGGACTCTCTGGAGAATAACTTCTTGAACGGCTTCGGCGCCCATCCCTTCTACTGTTCCTGCGATACTCAATACGGGGCACCCTTTTCAAAGTCTTGAGAGAATATTCTCGTGACCCACTCCGTCTTCTGGCGGGGTAATGACTACAAAACCCACTTCAGACTCCCTAGAATATTCATCCCTCCTTGCTCTTTGACCTGGTGACCTACCCCGTCTTTTCGGTCTAGTGTAACTGGATGCCTCATCTTCTTTCTCAGCCATAAGAACCATCTGTTTAGAAATCTCTTCCTTCTTCTGTAGAAGTGCTTTCAAAGCCGTGTCGGTCTCTTGCGCCATCTTCGCCAGGGTTGAGATTTTGTCTGCCTGACCTTCTCAGTGTTGGGTCTTAGGCGGTGTACCTACCACCCTTTTCTTGCCAGGACTTTTGCTGGCAGTAGAAAATAACTTCCTCTTGGTATCACCATGATCTCTAGCATGAGACCCTCCCTGGAACTTCTTGTGATCTAAGTCTATCATGGATACTTACCAATGGACCCAACCTATCTTTCACCGAGATTCTTTGCAAAGAAAAACTAGTAGTCGTCTGCTATCCTTCGGCTGTAACCGTCCTAGTGTTCACCATAACTTCCGATGTAAGATACCCAATGTTTGTGATTGAAAACCAGAAACACTAGATCCCCTCCTTCTAGCGTCAATGTTATCGCCAAGATTTTGTCACGCGCCTCAATCACCAAAACGCGCTTCAATCCTGCACAGTAAACACATCAGCACTGGATCTCGACGGCTTTGGGGCTGCTGGGGATCCCTCCGGTGTGAGAATAAGTACAGGCCGGAATAAGGATTAACAATGGAGGTGGTGTGTTCTAGTGTCTGGAGAGTAAAAATGTTTTGTTACCCTTTTTCTGGTGTAGTGCTCTGTACTCATATATCATCTCACCAACTTGCATGTTTTTCCTCAATGCTTACATCAGCAGGCTGCATGCAGGCTTTATCATACCTTGCTCTCTACCTAGTCAACATTATGTCAACTCCTCATTAATGAAGGTGGCTCAAGACGGCTTGGCCCATCACTTCAATCAGCCGCCTGCTAATCCCATAGATTAGGGATAATCTTTTAGCCCATAAGCTGCCACCTGTCTTCCACTACCAGCTTCAGCCCAAGCTTTACATAAACAATCATTTAGATAATAGTTCAATGCTCCAAGAGTAAAAATAGGTTTGACCCGAAAAGCCCAAAATAAATAAGGTTTGATCGGCCCAAATAATCACGGCCTAACAATTTTAATTTATAAATTATTAATTAAGTTAAAATGTGTTATAAAAGTATTTAGTTAAAATGAGTTATAAATTCAAATAAATTATAAAGATTACTAAAATAAGAACAAAATAGTTTTACCACTTTGTTAAATTTCTACTTATTTTAAAATGACTTATAAGTTAAATTTTAAAATAATTTATAAGTCATTTTAATTTATGATTTATAAATAAAAGTGTTTAAAATTATTTTTACTTATAAGTTAAAATAAGTTGCGAATGTGTTTGGCTAAAATGACTTATAAGTTAAAATAAGTTATAAAGATAACTAAAATGTAGGCAAAATAATATTTACATTTTGTCAAACTTACTTATTTTAAAATGACTTATAAGTCATTTTTTGAGAAGTAAGAAATTGTTACTTCTCAAAAATGATTGTTATATATTCTTAGAAAAGGCACAAAGAGATCTAGAATGGGGTTGAATAGATTCTTTAAATTTTCTTTTTAAAGAGATGTTATTAAATCAACTAAACAAATTAATTGATTGATTAAATACAACGAAATTGTATTTTGAAAACCCTTCAAAGATTAATGGAAACCACACACTTTAAAATTTAGTGAGCAATTGTAGAAATAAGTCACAGATACAAAAACGTAGAGTGACAGAAAATGAAATGCAAAAAGTAAAAGAACACAAGAGATTTTTAAAAGGTTCGGAGAACAAAAGTCTCACAACTCTCCTTTCTACTCCGCGAGTAGGGATACACCACTAAGAAGTGTTATTGTCCGATTTATATAATGACAATTACGCACAAAATATACACGATCAATCAAGTAATATAGAAATAAGAAGGATGTTGAACCCACAGAGAACAAGTACTAATAACTATCCTAATATTATTGAATCATCAATCTACTTTTATTTAAACAATCACCATAATTGATTTTGAATGTAAATTGAATAAAATTAAACTAAATTAAACGAACAAAAATTGTTCACCAGTTGAATAAAGCATATGAATACAATTTCCTCAATTCTGTTGCAATAATTGTCTTACCATATTTCCATTTTATTAATCCAATGAGTTGCTAACTAGGATTGTCTATCAATTTATTAACATCTTTCAATGATTAACAAAGAGACATATTCCAGTTATTTTGCTATTTTTATGCAAGACGCTTAAAATAGATTCATTAAGCACAAACTCCTACACAAGTTACGCATGACATACAAGTATTCTCATCTTATACACTTTATGTTATTCTAGAAAGAATCAACAAATTCATGCATTATTATATTCATATCTTATCTTAGATTTCCTCTTTCAAGTCCATCAAAAATATCAAATTAACTGCTGGCCAAATAATTAATAAATTAAGCATATAATATAATAATCAACTTAAACTAGATCAATAACTGAAAATTATGATAATTAATGTAAGACCCCAATTTTTATGAATAAAGATTTAATTTTTTTATATATTATTTTGAAATAGTAAGGTGTTGATTTGATAAATGTGATAAGTTATGGGTGAAATGTGCAAATATTTCAAAATAAGCAAGTGGTTATAAAATATTCATTGTTGTTGGGGAATATTCGTTTGGTCGTGGAATATTCTTGTTGTCAGGGAATATTCGTACGACTGGCGCAACCATTTGTGGGCCCCACAAAGGAATAACTGTCGGATATAGAATGCGACAGAAATAACCTTTTTATAAAATAACGATAAAACTGTTACCGTTAAACTGTTGAAATAGCCGATAATAAAAATACAGTAATACGCGTTGTTGCACAGTAGCACACGGTATTGCACAGTATTTTGAATTATTGATTCTTACGTAAGAAGTCACTTACTCAATAATTGTTACAGTAATTACTGTTCAATATTTTATATTATTGATTCAATAATTATTACCGTTGATATTTTATATTATTGATTCAATAATTGTCACAGTAACCACTTCACAGTATTTCACATTATCAAATCAATAATTTATATTATTTGAATAATATTATTAGACAGCATTATTGGCAATGTCGAAGAAGTTATGTCTAGAAATAGGTTAGTTAATCTAATTGTGTGCCAGTAAGGAAAAATCCTTATCGGAAAGCCCCCTCTTTCCTGGGAACGACCTGGTTGTCATTATTGTGGTTCTGTAATATTATTTGTGAATAATAATTATTGATAAAAATGATAAGTAAATATTTATTCAATGTGAATTTAAACGGAATATTTTTTTAGCAAAAGTGACAATTATTGAGAATGGATATTTTATCTGTTCTGATAAAATAATTCATTCAAATATATTATTATAATATTATATTATAAGGGTATAATGTGATAATATAATAATATAATAGTGATGATATTTTTTTTACAATAAATTCACGATATATGAATAAAATGAGATGGAAGAGAGAAAATAAAATTTAGAATTCTTTTAATAATTATAAATATTTTAATATATATATATATACATATATATATATATATGTATATATATATATATATAAACATGTGGTGGAATTCATTATTTCAAAAGTGGAGGCTTTGAAATTTTGAGTGTGCTGGAGATTTTCAAGAGTGGTGAGTGTGGAAAAATCATCCGTATGTAAACTAGGGTCATTTTTTGTTCAGAATTTGAAAAAACTTTCTTCTACAAAGTTTTAGAGAATTAAATTTTATATGAAATGGACATAAGGTTCATATTTTTCTGATAAAAGGGCTTTTTATTATAAATTATTAAAGTTCCAGAATATTGAGTCTAAATTGATTTTTGGTGGAGGATTTTCTAGAATGTGTAGGCCCCATTCTTGTCCTTTGTTGGTGTGAAATGTGCTGAGCATTATTTCAAAAGTGTTGTGCTTGATTTTCAAAGTTGGGTGATGAGAAGCCACCGTAGGAAATTTTGTCAATCCTGGTGTGCTAAGCATTTCCTATAAATAGGGTGCTTAGTTAAGAAATGAAAATCACACCAGAATCAGAAAATTTTCTCTCTATAATATCAAGCGTATTTCTTGTGAGTATAAGGATAGTTTGAGTGTGGATTACGGTGCAAGATTTTTTGCAACAAAATATCCGATATTCCAGTCAGATCTAGTATTCTACTACGGTAAAGGATATTATTTTTCTCGTAAATGATGTTATTTTCTTTCAATATTCATAATGAATATTATTTTCTTTCATATTTCATATTATGAAAGTGATAATATTTCATTTCATATTCCTAAATTTAAACTTACTACGGTAAGTATTGCTTCTATAATTCCTGAAATGATCACAAATTCTTTGAGTTTTGCGCTTCATCTAATATCATTTCACTGGAATATTGGTCTGAATTTTTTATGAAATTTTCATCTTTTCATGACGAGTTACTATTCACAGTAAAAAAATATTATTATTATTTTTTCCAAATTATCTTTGATTGGATCCAAGTTTTGAACTCCATTCTTGAATTTTGCTCCACAATTGATTATTACGGAGTATTATTGAACTTGGATAAACTAAATTACGAATCCCTAATCTTTGTTCTTTATTTCACTGGATTCGTTATTTATATTGTCTTTCATTATCCTCAGTCTTAAATGGTGATACAAACGGTTATCTTTGGCCTGTAGTGCAAAAATGAATGATTATTTGATGAATATCTTTGGCCTGTAGTGCAAAGATGATTACCTGATGAATATCTTTGACCCGTAGTGCAAAGATGGACAGGTGTTGAGATGAACATGACCACTGGTGATACAAATGAATATCTTTGACCCGTAGTGCAAAGATGAATATTTGATTCGAGATATATATTGATTGATGTTACAGGGATAAAATATTGATGATGAACTTTTAAATCATAAAAGATAGTAGGCATCATTCTTTACTTAAATCTTTTAATGAATTGTTATTTTCGCTGTGGTTGTTGATCTAAAATTTGTTGTCCATAATATTTTATCTGATTTGTTGAAGACTAACAATAATTTATTCATCATTATCTTAGTCATAATATTCTTTATTGGCTAGTTGAGCTCACCCTTTTCTTCCATTATTTTCTTCAAGAAATGAGAATGTCGCAGGGACTAGTCGGGGAACGGGGTGATGGTCAGAGTTAAGAGCAGTAGTAGTCCTCACTATTTTTTTATAAAATAGTGTGATAATAATTATAATGAGGACTTAATTTGAGTGGATATATTTTTTACATATTTGTATTGACACTCACAGTTGTGTGGTCGCATTTTGCACGACCGTATGTTATAAAAGATTGTATTTGGATTCTATACTATGTATTTGGCGACTCAGAATGGGTTGAGTATTGAATCTATTTTGGGAGCGTCACAATTAAATTAATGCATTGCAAAAGGTTCCATTATATCCCTAAATGGAAATTAGTTCAACATCTTAATAAAAACTATCATATCATAAATAAATAGCATCCAAGTATAGATAATGAATTAAGGAGAAGAATAAAAACTCTAATGAGAATCTACAGTCTCTTTATCTTCAATCTTTGTCTCTTTGTGTCTCCAATTGAATCTCCAAGCCTTGAGTCTCCTTTTCTTCAATTAGAGTTTTCACCAATGATCATGCATGAATAATCCCATGTATATGACATAAAAGACTATATATAGCCTTTTGATATGAATCCCAACCTAATTAGAATTTTAGAGTTAAATTACACGTCCATTGCTTTAATTAAATGAAAAGTCAACTCTGGTCAACATCCTAAAGTGACGCGACCGCGCTGGATTTAAGCTGAGATTGGGCGTTGTCGCACTACTATAGCAGAGAGCACAAAACTGGGTCTGAAGTGTGGCGCGGCTGCGCTGCACTCTAGTTTATTTTGGGTGCGACCACATTACTCTGTGATATTCAGTTTTCTGATCTTTTCACTACTACTTCTATCCAAAAGATACCAAACCAGTTCCCAAGCATAGAACTTACACAAATAACATAAAATGCATGAAAAGCACATGAAATCACCGGAATAAACAACAACAATCCAAGTCAATTGGTACCCGATTCGTAGGTATGAAACATATTTATCAAGTGTAATTACCAAGACTATTCACAAAAAACTTTTACACAAGTGATTTACAAGAATCATTCAAGTCACACACACACTTGGTTTAAAAAATGCACTTAAATCTGACTAATCACCAAGAGAAGTTGCTTGTTTTGAGGTGTTGCTAAGTTGCTTTAAGGTTTTCTTTGTTAGTGCAAAAAAAATAATTAAACGCAATCATATTGATGTAAAATGCGGAAACATGACATAAATCATATTTTAAAAACATTCTGCAATCCCATGAATCACCTTTATGCGTTATTATTAATTGAGAAATGTTTCAAATCATACTGTATGAGGGTTAAATGCTTTTTCAGTCACTGTACTATAGGTCAACTTACAAATGGATAACTGAACTTTTTTTCTTACAGTCAACTAACTGTACTTGATTTTTCTAACAAACCGTTAAAAAATCCGTTAAGTCGTGTTGACTGATAAGTGGTTTTTATGACCACTTATTCGGATATTAACCAACTTGTTTTGTTGCTTAAACTCAAGTATCTTTGTGCTTTTCATATGTTTTTACTTTGTTTTGTAGATTTCATGTTTAGGAACTCTCTTGGCGCATATGAGGCTAAAACGGCGGAAAGAATTATAAAAGAGATTATGGCATGGCAATGGATAGGAGTTAAGCAGCTGATGGGAATGTGATGATTCAAAGAAGTTCAAAGGATGCAAGAAGGCAAGAAGTGCAAAAGAAAGAAGCAAGAATGCAGCAGAAGCCAGCCTTGCACCAGCAGAAAAACACAGCCCGTGCTGCCGCGCCGAGTTTACAAAGAAGAGCCGCGCGGCCGCGCCAATTAGTAGAGCAGAAAACTCAGACTTTGAAGCCGCGCGGCCGAGCCAGGACCAAGGCCAAAGCCCGAGCGGCCGCCCCGGTTTCCAGCTTGACCAGATTTTGACTTTCGATTAAACAAACGGGAGAAGGCATATATTAGGTTTTTTGCCCATTTGATCGAGCATCTCCACTAGGGAGCTCATTTTTGGCCCTAGCCCTAGCTTGCTCTTTCTTTTCCTTTTATTTTCCTTGTCTAGATTAGGGTTAGGAGTAGATTAGGGTAGATTTAGTTAGTTAGTTTCTAGAGTTTGATTAGAGAAGAAGGTTGAAGCAAGTGGACTTCATTGAAGATTCAACCTAGGGGCTTGAGCACTCAAATTTGCATTCTCTATCTTTAAAATCTATTTGCTTCCTATTTTGTAATCTTATGATGTGTATTAAACTTGTGGATGATATGTCTGAGTCATTTATGACTTAGACTTTATTTTGAGATTTCAATGGAACCTTTTGAGTAGTTTACTTTGATATACTTCCATGTTGGTCTATTGATTGCTATGTGATTGTCTATTACGATTCATGCTTTAATTGCTTAATTGCTTAGCTACCAATTACCATGATAATCCATATGGGCTTGAAAGACGAAATGTCGGTTTAGATCTAATCGTAGTAGCGGGCGATTGTATGTTCACATGGCGTTGAATGTATGATTTGTGCTTAGGATAGACATATACCGAAGCGCCGCTCCTAGTCAATTGAGAACTTGGTCTTAAACCCTATTTATTTGTAAATCATATAGACATATAGGGGTTTAGATAATGTGGGTGTTCATGTGCATTCTATCATATGTGGATTGTATGTGCTATGGATTAGGTGCATTGAAAGATGATCTTCTCTCACTGTCGTGTTCTCGGCTAACAAACTTTGACGATTAATCTGACCTAAATGGAAGTATGTTGACTTAAATGAATCATTAGGAAAAATTGAGATCTCATATCTTCATTGTCTTATTTTCTCTAGGGTTAATTAGTTTAAGTTTAATTACTTGTCTAGTTTAATATTTAAACTCTTTACCGCTCGTTTAAATAAGACTGAAATGGTTATGGACTAATGGTTTGGCGACCTCTTATCTGTTAATTCTCCGTGGGAACGATATCTATACTTACTGATTATTACTTGTTGACCGCGTATACTTGTGCGTAATTGTCATACCCATTCGGGGAAAACATTGACTTTTAACAGTTTGCCACGTAAGCAGCTGACTTGTGAAAAAAAGGTTGTGTCAAGAATTATCCTACGTGGCATTGATTATGTGGATTTGGGCGGAAAATATTATGGAGAAAATAAAAGAATTATTTTAAAGTATAATATAAATTAGAAAAGTTAGCCAAAAAAAATAAGAAAATAAATAAAAAATATATTTAATTATTTTTGTAATTAATATCAAATGAACTTTTATTTAATTTTTTACAAATATAATAATATAAATTAGAAAAGTTAGCCAAAAATAAGAAAATAAATGAAAATATATTTAATTATTTTTGTAATTAGCAAGACAATTTATAATTGTATTGAGAACTTTAAATGTGTGTGTCGTATTGTATACACTATTTAACCGTTGATTTTGGTGACTCAATAGGGTAAGGTGTTGTCCAAGGTTAAAGCACCATGAGAGTTACATTTTGGTGTTAGTGGTATTTGTATTAAAACTCACAAATTAACTGTGGTCGTATTTTGTACGATAGTTTAAAAGTTAGAAATTGAATATTTATATTTGGATTTTTATCGAGTGTATTAGTGGCGACCCAGAATAAGTTGGGTGGATTGGACCTATTTTGGGGGCATTACAAGAAAGTTCTGTCTAGGAAAGAGGTTAGTTAATCTAATTGCGCGCCAGTAAGGAGAAATCCTTATCGGAAGGCCCCTTCTTTCTTGGGAACGACCTGGTTGTCATTATTGTGATTCTGTAATATTATTTGTGAATAATAATTAATTATTGATAAAAATGATAAGGAAATATTTATTCAACGTGAATATAAATGGAGGAATTTTAGCAAAAGAGAGAATTATTGAAAATTGATATTTTATATTTTCTGATAAAATAATTCATTCAAATATATTATTATAATATAACATTATAAGTGTATAATGTGATAATATAATAATATAATTTTATAATTTAGATGATATTTTTTTACAACAAATTCACGATATATGAATAAAATGAGAAGAAAGAGAGCAAATTGGGTCCGAATTGATTTTGCTACAATAAATGCTAAAAATATATTTTGTGAGTTGGTGGGCCCCACTTGTTGTTGTAAAATGCTGATTGTTGATTTTTCAAAGTTGGTATACGGAGGTCTTTATCAGTATATATTTTGTCAAAGTGGGGGTGTAGAAAAATCATCCGTATGTATATTTGGGTCATTTTTAGTTCGGAATTTGGAAAAACTTTCTTCTACAAAGTTGTAGAGAATTAAATTTTATATGAAATGAACATAAGGTTCATATTTTTCTGATAAAAAAGCTATTTATTATGAATTATTGAAGTTTCTGAATATTGTTTAAATTTAAAATATTTTTGGTGATGATTTTCTAAAATGGTGGGCCCCACTCTTGTCCTTTTTTATGTGAAGAATGCTGAAGAAAAAAAAAATCAAGGTGGGCGGAGGAGGCTTCAAAATTGGAGTGCTCTGTAAATGATTTTGTCAACTTTGGTATTCTAAGCATTTTCCTATAAATAGGTGCTTAGTTTAGAAATGAAAATCACACTAGAATCAGAAAATTTTCTCTCTATAATATTGAGCGTATTTCTTGTGAGTATAAGGATAGTTTGAGTGTGAATTACGGTGCAATATTTTTCTCAACAAAATATCCGATATTCCAGTCATATCTAGTATTTTACTAAGGTAAATGATATTATTTTTCTCGTAAACGATATTGTTTTCATTCAATATTCGTAAGGAATATTATTTTCTTCCATACTCTATAGTCTATAAGTAATAATATTTTATTTCAAATTCCTAAATTTAAACTTACTATGGTAAGTATTGCTTCTATAATTCCTGAAATAATTAGAAATTCATTGAGTTTTGCGCTTCATCAAATATCATTTCACCAGAATATTGGTCGAAACTTTATTATAAAAATTTTATCTTTTCATGTCGGGGTACTATTCATTCGAGTACTAATCACGAGTTACTATTCATGAGTTACTATTCACGAATTACTATTTATGAGTTACTATTCACGAGTTACTATTTACGAGTTACTATTCACGAGTTACTATTCACGGGTTACTATTCACGAGTTTTTATTCACGGGTTACTATTCACAAGTTACTATTCACGAGGTACTATTCACGGTAAAAAAATAATATTTTTTTTCTGTCCAAATTATCTTTGATTTATGAATCTTACTCTTGAAATTAGACCTATGTTTTGATCATATTGTTCTTATTATCATATATAACATTTTTATAATCATAGTGATGGAAGTTCTCTTTGACTTGAGTGTAAAGATGGTAGATTATTGGTATGACCATGACTATGGGTTCTCTTTGGTCAGTAGTGCAAAGATGAATTATTGACTAGTATGATCATGATCATTGAGTTTACAATTGAATATCTTTAGCTTAAGTGCAAAAGTGAATTGATCAACATGGTTATAAATGTTGTTTCTATAAATTCTGAAATGATTAGATATTTCTTTGAGATTTGAATATATTTGGCTCGTAGTGCAAAGATGAGCTGTTGATTTATGAATATATTTGGCCTGTAGTGCAAAGATGAAATATTGATGAATATCTTTGGCCTGTAGTGCAAAAATGAGCTGTTGATTTATGAATATCTTTGGCCTGTAGTGTAAAAATGAACTATTGATGAATATCTTTGGCCTGTAGTGCAAAGATGAGCGGTTAATTTGTGAATATCTTTGGCATGTAGTTCAAAGATGAACTATTGATGAATATCTTTGGCCTGTAGTGCAAGATGAATGATTAATTGTTGAATATCTTTGGCCTATAGTGCAAAGATGAATTGATTAGCATGATTATGAACAGAAACTTATATTTGGTATAACTATGATTTTTGGTGTTTCAGGTAAAGATAGGTTATGAAAGTTATCTTCGTCCTAAGTGCGAAGAGGAATTTAGCAACACAATTATGATTATGAATTATTCACATGATTGTGGACAGGAACTATTAATTGATGTTACAGAGATAAAACATTGTTGGTGGACTTTTAACATGGAGAAGATAATAGACACTATGGTCTATTTGACTCTTCTAATGGATTGTTCGTTCCACTGCAACTATGGTTGAAAAGTTTTATCATCTACCATATGTTCTAAATCTCTGAGTTATTATTGTGACTCCCCCAAATTCGGGTCCCCAGAACCTCGGACCTGGTACATTACGATACATTATTTCTATAATTATTGCGGAAGATATAAACATAAATTATTTCTACAATAAATTTTACAACATAATTCCCAAGGTCTGTAACCTTAACTTTATACCTGCATTCAATAACCTACATGACATACAATGTCATTTATAACCAATACTAATACCATTATAACCGTATAATAATTTTATCTTGGAACTTGTATTTGCCTTTGACTGTGTCTGAAGTTTCTTCTTTAATCTGAAATATTTATCATGATATAGCAAGGGTGAGCAACGAGTTTGCCCAGCAAGTTTAAGTTCAAATGAAGATATATCATGATTGAAAAGAATAATAAGCTGACAAACTTTCAACAATATAAGAATTGTTAAAGAACATGAATCAATAATGCTGAATAGCCAACAATGAACATGAATAAATTCAACTGAACATTATAGTAATGAAGGTGATCAGCCTTTCATACCTGATGAACATATGCAACATGCACTAAGTGCGAATCAATAATCAATATAGATGTGAATAATTAACAATAATTATTCACGAACATGCTTTGAAATATAACTCAAAGTTGAGTTAGAGAAAACTTGCCTGTACAGTCGATTATTGCTACGCAATATAATTTAATCGCTTTATTGTAAAGACCTATCAATTATAAGATTAATCTTTCAATTAGCATAACATACCTTATAAGTAAACTATCTAATATTTAAACACATAGTCAAATATTAGATAACCTTAACACTATACATATACACAAGTCTAAACGTAGCACACATCGAGTCTTTAATAATATTCAATATACTATACTGAGTGGTTTTCCACAAACAACTAACAAATTAGTTTTCGTCTAGTCTACACTATTTTCACAGTGAGTTAGATCGGTTACTAATTCGTAGATCTCTTCCCCATATGAAGGAGTCGTTTAGTGCAGCTACTATACATTAACCATTAAAGGGTACGACTGTACTACCTTAGACTTAATACTACTGTATCATACAACTTGTGAATTAACACTTAATCTTTTCATTTTATAAGTTCTTTATAACTAAGTAAGTCAAATTCCTAATCCAGCAACCTGGATTCAAACTGAACTATAATCCAACAACTTGGATTCAAACTGAACTATAATCCAACAACCTGGATTCACACAATCCTTCAATCCAGTAACCTAGATTCAACAGACATCCAATCCAGTAACTTGGATTATCCAAACAGATCATTCCAATAACTTGATGGCCAATCCAGCAAACTAGATTGCAATCTAGCAACCTGATGGCCAATCCAGGAAGCTGGATTCTCCTTTTTTAATCTAATCATATTATTTTTTTTTATCTTTTGTCCATACTTAAATACATGTATTTCATACACAAAAATAATTTTTCAGGAATTTTTCAATTTCCTTAAATATTTTCTAAAAATCCATTTCTAGTTAATTCCTTAAGAAATTTGCTACATCACGCTTAACTCCAAAAATTCTCAACTCTTGGCGAGATCTTACACATGTTATCGTGAGCCTCCAGTTTAAATTTTGTGGCCATCGGAGTTATACAACTCCGGTTATAGCGATTTTCGTCAGAAAAATACAAATATTAAAATAGTCATAACTTGCTCAATTTAAGTTGGAATGAGCTCATTTTTTGGACACAAGCTACTTTATCCCATATATTTTCATATCCCAAAAGGCCGGAATTTATTTCATAAAATAAGTGGACGAAACTGCCCTTCAAATTTCTGGACAGATTGCTTTTTATCATTTTCAATTTTTGCGTCCTTTGTTAAAAACTGTCTAGACGAAAATTTACATGGAATTTTTCAGTGATTCTACTTGAAAAAGTTAGAAGACTTCTAGATCTAACTCCAAAAATTGACCACACTCAAAAATTCGAAATACAATAGGAGATATGATCGTTTTCATTTCATGTTACGTTTTCTCAAAAAAATAGTTTTTCTAATCTTTGTGTTTTGTAAGAAATCTTCTTAGATCTCTTCATTAACAAAACATTAAACATTATAAACCATCATAATACATATTCATATACCTTAAGATCAAGGATCTATCATGATCCATAATCTATTACACCAAACATACACTAAATCCAAGCAAAACATAATTTAAGCTAGGAAAATCAAGGTTTTCTAACTTTTGAAACATAGTTTCCTTTTTCTTGCTTTTGATCTAACTTTTGATACTTAAGAGTGATAGATCTAAACATATAACACTTATACATATAAAAATCTATGGTTTTTGTAATACCCGAGAATTTTCATATATTATTAAATAAATATATTAATGGAAATGAGAATTTATTTGGATATAAATAATTTTGTGTTATGAGAATGATTAATTCAATTATATTAAATTGAATATCTATGACAATTGTAACGAACAAGATTTTTGTAATTTAAATTGAATATTTATTGAATTAAATAAATATTTTTCGATGATTTAATTATTGAGTTAAATAATTAATTGATGAAATTGTGGTAGATTAATTTAATTATACGTGTCACATTAGTTAAATTAATGTGGTGAATTTTATATTCAAAGTATGTATTTAATTGAGCTTATTTGATTAATATATTAATTAATAAGCATAATGTTATTCTAATTAATTTAAATAATTAATTGGAGATTTAATGATTTGGCATAATTAATGAATGAGAATTTTAATTATGTGACTATGTGATTTAATGTGGATTTATGCTATTTTATTTAATTAATTTAAATAATATTAATTGATTAATTAAAAGTGTGACATTATTAAACTATATTATAGTAAGTTAATTAAATTAAAGGGAAAGGAGAGTGAATGGGAGAAACCAAACATGGCCTTATGGGAAGTTGATCAGTTAACCCACTATGGGACTAACCGACGACCACTCACCCACTATACACATTATACGTATTACGCTATACATATATCTTATACATCAGTCTTATATTTTATATTACAAACATCAGAGAACTTAGAGAGATTAGGAGAGAAAATTGAGAGAAGAATCGATTAGAGAAGAGATTGAAGAATTAAAGCCCATATCATCATCTTCACAGAGTTTACTAGGGGTAATTCCTTGTCCCAATTTATTTCACGTACTATGTTTCCTTCATGAACATATATTCTGAGTTCTCCGTGTATGGGAAAAATTAGCAATTTTTGATTATATACTTATATATGTGTTATTATATCATTATAACATGTTTTGTATTTGGTATGAATGAATTAAAATAATCGAATTCATGTAATTAGGCCTTAATTGGGTTTTCAAAATTTTACAGAGTTTTTCCATTTACGAGCTTTAAAAATTCTCTGTGAATGGAAAAAATTGATATTTATTCATTATATGACTATATTTGTGTTAATATGTGTTTATAACATATTATATGCCATATATGCATAACTTTCAGTGATCACACCATGGAATTTTGTTGATAATTGGGTTTTCAAAAGTTACAGAGTGTAGAAATTGTACATATGGCCCATATAGCCCTTACGTACAAAATTTACACGCCTTATACGTTTATTTAACTTAAATTGATACTTGCATGTAATTATGTACGTTTAAACGAACAAAATGGAAGTTAAACGAACGGATTTGGTGTTATAACGAATCCGTAACGTTGAATTTCTTGTTTTCCTTTAAAACTTTACAAAATATTGAAAACAGTGAAAATAGATGCCTTGGATTGTGTAAATACGTAATTTAAAATGCTAAGATCATGCTAAAAATGTTATATAATGTTTCTGTGGAGTTTTTACATTATGGGTAGCCTTATAATTCATTACGTTAGTTTAATTTGGATTTATTTGGGCTACTCTGTGTGTTCATCGCGAATCAGGGAGTGCACCAGCAGGGGACCCGCCCCAGCGGGTGTTCATGGGTATTAGGACCCGCCCCAATGGGTATAAGGGCTGTCCAGGAGCCTTTGTTTTTTTTATTTTCGAGACTGTTTTGACCTCCTGTAGTAAAATAAGCATAACTTTTTCATACGAACTCCGATTAAGGCGATTCAAGATGATTCGGAAAGATAACGAGTAGACCTACAACTTTCATTCTTTAAGTTTTTCAATTTGAAATCGTTAAAATGGGTAAAAATGGCCATCTTTGTGACTGATGCGTATTCGGAGGCAATCGGAGGGTTTCGGACATGCACGCACACAAGTGTAGTGTTCTCGATAATAAAAGATGTTTTAAGTTACATAAATGAATATTATATGATTTGAAGTTCATGATTAATAAATTAAGTTATTGACATGTATAAGATAATGTGAAGGTTCAAGTTAACAAACTAAGTGCGAACTTGAATATCGTAATTGTAAAACTTGATTATGATTGTTTAAAGGGCTATACATGTGTGATATGCATGTTGTGAGTTTACATTCATGTTATGTGGTTAGCCATTGAGTAATATTATAAACCAAGTTGTAAGTCGAACTTAAGTGAATAGTTCTACAGTTAAACATGGTAGTTATGAAAACTAATCGATGTCGTATACATAATGTAATGTGTAGGACGTTGAGGAAGTGAATTGTAATTATATTTGTAGCTTGTGCAAGAGGCAAGTATCCTATCCCTAACTTATTGATTTAGCAAGTTCCCTAAATTCTAATTTATTCATTTATTAAGTCTTAGACTTGGTTTCTATATCGAGTAAGCTCGTGTTCTTAATTGTTCAAGTTCGAAATTCATATTACATATTGTAACTCTTTTAAAAGCATTATTCAGTTATACAATACTTATTCGATTGTATACTCTTGAGATTTATTATTCAAGTTGAATATCGATGTTATTGTTGAACCTTATAGGACTAGTGAACCCTTATTGATTCGACTAGTCCATAGTTGATGAACGTTCTAAATTCCAAAATACTTATTGAGCTTATCCAAACCAAACTTCCTTTGGTGCGGACTCTGATGTCAAAACTGAGATGAACAACCCTGTAAAAGGGGATTATTTACGCTTTAGCGTTGAGATATTGTGCACAGTATGGTACTAAGGGCTGATCCCCCTAAGTACGAGAAGTAGAGTCCATAGTCTTATGACTGTTAAAGGTTTAAAGCATAAAAACTTTACAACCTAGGACATAGTTCAAGGTCTTATGACCCTCAGACGTTCTTTTGATTCCTGTTATTTATTCTTGAGTCAAAAGTTGAGTTTCTTTATTCAGATGTCTTTGATTCACTCGCATGTTATTATGTTGTTGTCATATTATTATACTTGTGGGCAATCGTGCTCACTCTTGCGTAATAATAACATTGCAGTTAAGAACGAAAGGTCCAACGAGCCTTCTACTAGCAAAGGCAAGAGCAAGGTCAACAAGAGATGAAGACTTGTTGTTTATTTTATGTGTTTATGTTTCAGACTTATATTAGAGTTGTGTAAGACTTATTTATTTGTTTATGTTCCGCACAGATGTTTAAGGTTAGTATGACCTGGGATTTATTTTATTTATTACTCAGATGTTGTAACCCCATAAGGGGAGGATTTAATTCTATTTATTGCATGGTTTGCATTTACTATGGGTAGATAGATAGAAAAATATGGAGTTTACGATAAACTCATTGAGAGCCTAGTGTGGCACAGTGATAGGAAATATTAATAATTATATTAATTGACGAAGAATTTTTAAGTGAACAATTAATTAATTGTTGATTGTTATTAGAGAATATTAATTGATTGTTGTGGGATATTAACTATGGTTGATTAATAATATGTGATTATTATTGCAAGAAATATAATAATAATAAACCACTTGTTTATAATTGTGCTGAGATTTATATTTGTTAATGTGATAATTAATCCTATGATTATTAATTTGGTGTAATTAATAATCAATGAGGAATAAATTAATTAATATTATTGTTAATTAATCAACAAGATAAATAGTTTATTTATTTGACATTATGAATAATAAAACAAATAAGTGAGTTATTAATATAATAAGATTATATTAATTGATATGTGCAAATGTGCAATACTTGAATATATAAAGTATATGGAATACAACTATATTATATAGTGTAGAGAGGCACTTAAGTGTGACCATGCATGTATATACATAAACTATGTTATATAATGCAATACGAATATATTACACATAGAAACCATATATTACATGAAGCATAATGTGATTATGTTAAAACTATATAGGAATACATGATAATGCCTATGTGACAAGGTGAGTGTGTATACAGTAAAATAATATATCATGAATATATTGTAATCAATTATTGATTGTATAATTTAATAATGTGATAGTATCTGATTAAATTATATCCGGTATTAACAGAATGTACATGGATTATATGCGTACAAGTCACCTTCACTATATTGAAGTATTCCTTATGCAAATTTATATTGTGACATTAAGTTATAACCTATGTATGGACAATAGGTATATATAATATAACATAAGAGTAGGAAGTATGTTATGTGTGTATAATAATTTAAGTGTTATGTACTAATAAAATGCTGAGATATATGACTTGTCCATTCCTCCTTCCTCTCATACACGTGAAAACCTCAAAGGCTAGTCTACTTCCTCATTCTTCTCCCAAGCAATCCTAGCTCATAATTATATGAGGAGTGGCTCTAATGATGGCTTTCAACAACTATCTACCAACTTTCTCTTATCTAGCATGCAATTCAAATTTCTGTTAGTTTGAAATGGTAGGCAATTGCATTGTCTGTATTTTGTTTTCTCTATAAATATGGCTTCCTTCCTTCTCATTTCACCTTGCTGAGATTTTGTTTGAGTTGATAAGTTGAGAGCATATACATATATCAGTATAATAGCATTGTGAAGTAGCAGCAAGTTCAATTATCTAACAGAGGTATAATTATCTTTCCATGTTCTTCATTTATGTTCTATATTTTACTTACTGTCAAAATTTCCAATTCTTGATTTTGATTTCAATTCATACTAGATTGGATTGGGACATGTTCTTAGTTGTTATATAGTCTTATACATATGTTAATGAGCCAATGTGACTGATCACAAGCAAGTTCGTGAAGTAAATTTGTGTTTGGGCTGGGAACTGCCGAAGCAGGGAGCTCACTGGTGCTAGCCGAAGCACGGCGCAGCTGCGCCAGTTTACTACTGAGGCGCAGCGCAGCTGCGCCGGCCTCTGGAACCAGAATCTAATTTTGTTCCTAAAACTGCTATATGGTAGTTACTTGTATAGATAAGGCAAGCACGTGAACATGAGTAGAACATATGTATGAGTACATAGGCCTAACGTAAGCATGTTTAAACCAAGATGGTATACCTTTTTGACAAAACGACGTATATGTTTAAAGAGGAACTTCAAGTTATAAAGAGAGACTTGAATATGTTATATTTATATTCTGACTTTCGATACATGTTATTATGGTTTAGAGATTCATGAAGGATGTGATAACTTGTGTATATATGTATCTTAAGGTAACATGAACATGTTAGACTTCGTTAATAGAACTTACTAACGAAATATGGACTTTGAACATGGACTTAACATGTTGTATTAGAATCCATATTCTGATATTTTTTAATATGCTTAATAATGAATATAACATCACTAGTATACCATACAAGTGTACTCGCTTGTTAAAATTCAATAAGAAGTTAACCAAGCACGGGTTTACGCATGTTTCTAAAGTAACAAACAATGCTAGTTATGAATAAATGATGTGGACAATCGCAAGCATGTATATTACAATTTGTATGACCTTCTCGCATGTATCTATGGTTTAATTGTATACGTTGTGATTGCATGGCCACATTTGGCCTTAAGCTCTTAGAAATCCTAAACTAAGACCCTAATATGTAAAGATAAATTTAGATTTGAATACGTGTATGATATAACTACTTGTGAGCATGCCTAAATCAAGTTATATGATCACCTCGTATATTTAAAATTAACGAGCATGATAGCTTACATGATTTTATGATGTTGTAAGGACTTGAATTGTTTAAAATGTAAGTCTAGAATCATGTTATGGAAAGTGGAACCTAGATTGCCTTGGGAAAACACGAAAGGACTTTTAACATGTCAGTATACCTGGTGTGAATGTTAGCTCGCATGACCGGACAGAAACCACAAGGCACATATCAGCCTTGGCTTAGCCAGAGGGCTGCGCAGCTGTGCCGGCCCTAGGCTTAGCTATGGCGCAGCTGCGCCAGTCTAGAATCAGAATTGAGCCAGTTGTTGATCTGATTTTTTTGACAGTTAGCTTATGCGATTACTTTAACTTGTAATATATGACCAGTATGCTAAGAAATGTGTTAAGAGGCATGCTAAGTGATAAAATTGAATGTTTGATTATAAACTTCCCAAGGATAAGTCCAAAAGGTGTTTGGGGACTATAAAGCAACGATTAAAAACTATGTGATGACTTCATAATGTCTTGTAAACTGAAATGTGCTATATGTACGCAAAAGTATATAATGAAGTATGTGTATAGTATGCAACTAAGTTAAACGTTTATGGGTGCGTTTAAAATTACATATCATATGTGAGCATAAATGACTAATGAAAATCCTATACTTATAATACACTATAAATAGGTGTTGAATTACTTTACGTGGATAAACTACGCTAAAGGCAAGTTTCCTAACTTACACTCTTTTACGGTGCAAGTATTCTATCCTTGTATATTGTGAACTAGTTTCTTACTAAATTGTTGAATTGAATTAGCATACTTGAACTCTTAATTCATTAAAGCTATTATACATGTTAAACTTAGTATTGTTCTTGAATATTGTGAAAGTGTCTATGCCATTTGATTCGGCTAGACTTATATTATTGAAAAGCGACCCAAACCAATTGATTGGTGCGGGATTTTGTATTTGACTGAGAAGAACAAACTATAACTGTCGGAGAACCGACGCGCGCACTTGAGTATGATTGATTGTTATGCATAACGAGGGTACTTTAGGCTGATCACATGCTGTATCTGTTTTTGTTGGATTTTCAGTTTATTACTGTCAAATCCTGTGGAAGTTCATAGTCCTTAGTGACTGCTCAGTATTCAGTTATCTTGAAATCTTGAATTGAATTATTATTGAATCATATTGATATTATTCTGTCCTTAGCGACTGTTATTGAGAACTGTTGATACTCTTGCTATCCTTGAACTATCAAACTTTTCTATACCTTTTCGAGAATTGAGAATTATATCACTTACCCTTGTCGTATATTACTTGCTGGGCAATTTGTGCTCATTCTTGCTTTCCCTAAAACATTTCAGTTAAGGCAGAGCAGGGCGAACCTTCGGGCGTTGATAAGGGCAAGGGCAAGGCTACCAACTAGCTTGTCTCTTTTATGTTTTTTTTTAATATTTTAATGTTGTATTAAGATGATGAAGTAAGACTGGATTTGATTATGTTTAAGCTTAAGTTAGATTATGTAATAAGTCGTTAATTGATATTAGTATGTAATCTATTAAGTACTGTAGGTTGCGAGACTTGGGGGAATAATTATAATAAATCATTGTAAATTATTCTAGAATAGATTTTCCGCTGTGATTGTGTGATATTTAGTTATTATTATTGCGATGTATTACCATGAGCACGTGATGAACCGAATTCGAGAGACCCCGTGACGGTCCTGGAATTTGGGGGCGTCACAGGTTGGTATCAAAGCTGTAGTTATAAACCTTAGGAACGAGTGTCCTTAGACTATAACTTAGGCGAACTTAGAAGTTAGGAATGAGATAAAACTCATGTAGAGTTTTCCTTGAGAGATTTAGTTTGTTATGAAACGTAACTTCATTCTATACAATGAACTTATGTTTTATTTAACATTCTAATGGAGTTGCTATTTATTTGTCTCGTGTTTGTGATTGTAGGATGACAGACACAGGGGTACCTAGTAGAGTGGCAGAGGAGGAGACCAGGGATATACACGTAGTATACGAGGCACCTCTAGAGGCTACACCAGTGCAGGCTGTTGCACCGTTCGAGTCTGACGACGAGGAAGAGATTGAGATAGAGTCTGATCCAGAGGAGGAGCCGATAGAGGATGAGCCAGTAGAGGACTCTGATGAGGCTACTATAGAGGGGCAGATGTTAGGAGAGTACGAGGAGCGGATCCTAGAGTTATACTGCAGGGTCCAGGAGCTGGAGGCAGAGGCCCAAGAGAGAGAGTCCGAGTTCCAGAAGCTGAGGGACGAGGACCACCAGAGGAAGCTGGCTATGCAAGAGTTAGAGGTGGAGATTGCCTACCGTAGGGAGGCAGGGATCCAGATGGGGACTCTGTTTCACAGGTCAGTGGCTAGGAATGTAGATTTGGCAGAGAAGCTAGAAGAGGTTGAGCAGAGGGAACTGAGTGAGAAGACTGAGAAAGAGGCACTCCGTACTCAGCTAGAGTTGGAGGGGATGGATAGGTTACACTTCGAGGAGAAGTGGGAAGCGTCCAATGAGAGAGCTGACAACCTTGAGGACGAGGTCAGGTGCAAGAAGAGAAAGATGAACAAGATGGGGTATGTGTTCCGTTCAGCTTTTGAAAGGGTGATTGATGGTGTGTACCACTACCCGGCAGAACAGGGACAGACTCTACATACCTTGAGCCGAGAGCTGGTTACGTATATAGCACAGTTGGAGTACAAGAGCGTAGTGGAGCGCGGGATGATGGGATGAGATTTCCTTAGTCAGTCTAGTGGTAGTACTAGTTATGTCCTTATGCATTGTATATACTATGATGCAATCCCGATATTTTGTGTAAGATGTGGGATAATGATGTAAACCCCGAGTTAGCTTTTGTTAGAGGGGTAGTATGGTGGTAGGTTTATATATTCCCCATTTTTTGTGATATTAGGGGATATATGTGATAACATTTATACCAGTATGCTAGGAAAATCATGTAATGAAACGATTTGGCATATGAATATAAATGAAGTTTATTTCGGAAACGTGTTATAGATTTATTCTTTTAGTATTAGAAGAAATACTTAAGTAATATACTTGAATAATAATAAAATGGAAACTTGTGATGCAGATAATGCCGCCCAGACGTAGATTGACTGCACCCGAAGAATCTGTTAACAACGAGAGGGAACAAGTAGACCCGATCCAGAAACTGGTAGACTTGTTAGGAGAGGCCTTAAGGGGAAGGAACAATAAACCCGTTCGCCCGAACCCTCAGACCGTGCCAGTAACAACCTTTAAAGACTTTAAGAGTGTAGGACCCCCAGAGTTCGAGGGAACTACCGACCCGATCGTCGCACAAACGTGGATCAAGGAAATCGAAAAAGCTTTCACTATAGCTAGCGTAGGCGTAGATCAGAAGACGGTGTTTGCCACGTACATGATGAGGGGAGAAGCAAACTACTGGTGGGAGGCTAATCAACAAAGAGCTGGAGAAGGGATAATAGCTTGGGATAGGTTTAAGATGCTGTTCTTCGAGAATTACTTTCCGAAGAGTATGAAGAATAGAATGCAGGTGAAATTCCTAGAGTTAAAACAAGGTGAGATGACGGTGGCGCAATACGCGGCTAGGTTTAACGAACTAGAGCGATTTGCGGAGCACCAAGTTGGTGATGAAGAGAGAAAGGCTAGACGCTTCGAACAAGGGTTGAAGCCGTGGCTGTTCAATAAGGTATCAGTTCTTCAAATTGATTCCTTTGCAACATTACTGGAAAAGGCAATCATTGCGGAAGGTGGCAGTGAGGCCTTAAGTCTGTATAACAAAGAGAAGAAAGGAAAGAATGCTAGAGGAGAGAACCGTACTGGAGGAAGCAGTAGCGGAGGAAGCAATTTGGGAAAGAGAAAATAGGAAAATAACAACAACAACAACAATAATCAATCAGGGAATTTTCGTGGAGGTTTCAAGAAGAGGGCTGAAGGATGCCCAAAGTGTGGGAAGAATCACCAGGGCGAGTGCTGGAAGGGACGTGGCACTTGCTACAACTGCGGACAGGAAGGGCACATCTCGCCAAACTGTCCGAAACCAAAGAAGATCCAAGGGTGTTTTGCTTGCGGCTCAACTGAGCACCGTATTAAGGATTGCCCAAAGAAGGGAAGTGGCGGGGGTAGTAATCAGCAAGGAGGCAACAAGCTGATGATCGGCGGACAGGCATAATCCAACCGCCCAATCGCCAGAACTTTTAACATGACCGTCCAGGACGCCGTGGCTGCGAAGGACGTGGTGTCAGGTATAATCCCAATCAATGATATAAATGCTTATGTATTATTTGATTCGGGTGCCACCTGTTCTTTTATATCTGAAGAATTTGCTAGTAAACTTAGTACACCTCGAGAACGATTAGAAAATTCTTTGATCATAGAAGTTGCTAATAAGGAAGTGATCCCTGTAGAATACGTTTATCAAGATTGTCACGCAAACATTAGAGAACATGAACTGAGCGTAGACTTGATTCCTATTAGATTGGGAGAATTTAACGTAATACTGGGAATGGATTGGTTGTATAACCATGCTGCAATAATTGACTGTCAAAATAAATGTGTGAACCTTACTCCGAGTAAGTCTAAGGTAGTGTTTTATGGTAGCTCATCGCTTAAGCAATCGTGTTGCGTTACGATGATGCAGGCCAAGAAATTGTTAAGGAAAGGATGTGTAGGTTATTTAGCTTACATAGTTGATACTCGGAAAGAGGGAATAGAAATTAAGGATATATCCGTAGTGAATGAATTTTAAGATGTGTTTCCTGACAATCTGCCTGGTCTTCCGCCAGACAGAGAAATCGAATTCGTAATAGACTTAGCACCGGGAACGGCACCGATTTCGAAAGCTCCGTATCGTATGGCGCCAGTAGAAATGAAGGAATTGATGATACAATTGCAAGAGTTGTTGGATACAGGTTACATTCGACCGAGTGTTTCTCCTTGGGGAGCACCAGTGCTATTCGTTAAGAAGAAGGACGGATCGATGAGGCTCTGTATCGATTATCAAGAATTAAACAGAGTAACGATCAAGAACCGATATCCGCTACCGAGGATAGACGACTTGTTTGATCAACTGAAGGGAGCAAAGTGTTTCTCGAAGATCGACCTACGAACAGGATATCATCAACTGAAGGTACGGGATGAGGACGTACCAAAGACTGCGTTTCGAACCCGTTATGGACACTACGAGTTTTTGGTAATGTCATTTGGATTGACTAATGCTCCGGCAGCATTTATGGACTTGATGAACCGAGTTTTCAAGCCATACTTGGATAAATTTGTAGTGGTTTTTATCGACGACATTTTGATCTACTCGAAGACAGAGGAAGAACACGCCGAACATCTAAAGATTATTTTGGAGGCACTAAGGAAGGAGAAGATGTATGCAAAATTTTCTAAGTGCGAATTTTGGATGGAGAAGGTTCAATTCTTAGGCCACGTGGTGGATAAGAATGGAATCTTTGTAGACCCTGTGAAGGTTGAAGCAGTAAGTAATTGGGAACAACCGAAAACACCGACGGAGGTGAGAAGCTTTTTAGGGTTAGCTGGGTACTATCGGAGATTTATCCAAGATTTTTCTAAGATAGCAACCCCGTTGACCAATTTGACTAGAAAGACGGTGAAATTTGTATGGACCGACAAATGTGAAGAGAGTTTTCAGGAGTTGAACAAGAGATTGAGCGAAGCACCTGTATTATCATTACCAGATGACGCGGGAAATTTTGTGATGTATAGTGATGCATCGCACAAGGGACTTGGCTGTAGTGCTTATGCAGCACGGCAAGGTCATTGCATATGTATCACGACAATTAAAGGATTACAAAAAACGATACCCTACTCACGACTTAGAGTTAGCGGCAGTAGTTTTTGCGTTAAAGATATGGAGGCATTATTTGTACGAAGAAAAATGTGAGATATACACGGACCATAAAAGTCTGAAGTATATCTTCACACAGAAGGAGTTGAACATGCGGCAGAGGAGATGGTTAGAATTAATCAAAGACTATGATTGCGATATTCTTTATCACCCGGGAAAGGCGAATGTGGTTGCCGACGCTCTGAGCAGGAAAGGAAGGGAGAAGTTGTTTAATTTGACGACTCAGGAAGAATTGATAAGAGAGATGGAGAAATTGGAAATAGAAGTGAAAGAACCAGAGAAGCTTGGAGAGAAGTTGTTTGTAATGGAAGCTCATCCGACATTGTTGGACAAAGTAAAGGAAGCTCAGGAAAGGGATGAAGAGTGTGAGAAAATCCGAAAGAGGATCACAAAAAATGAGGAAGAGAAATTTTGAATGGATAAAGACGGTATCTTGAGACTTGAAGAAAGAGTATGGGAACCAGCGGTAACCGAGTTGAGGGAAGAGATTTTGCACGAGGCACACAATACGACATATTCCGTTCATCTGGGAGGCACAAAGATGTACCGAGATCTAAGGCAACATTTTTGGTGGCCCAATTTAAAACGGGAAGTCGCAGAGTGCATCAGTAGATGTTTGACTTGCCAACGCGTTAAAGCAGAACATCAGCGGCCGAGTGGTTTACTACAACCGTTGGAAATACCAGAGTGGAAATGGGAGCATATTACGATGGACTTCGTGGTAGGACTTCCAGCTACGTAGAAAGGTTATGATGCCATTTGGGTTATCGTGGATCGACTAACCAAGACCGCACATTTTCTACCAATCAAGATCCGCTACAGTTTGAACCAATTAGCGAGTCTGTATGTAAAAGAGATTGTTTCACGACATGGAGTGCCGGTATCAATTGTCTCTGATCGAGATCCGCGCTTCACGTCCAATTTTTGGAAGAGTTTGCAAGAAAGAATGGGAACGCAGTTGAGGTTGAGTACAGCTTACCATCCTCAGACAGACGGACAGAGTGAGCGAACAATACAAACGCTGGAGGATATGCTTAGGACTTGCGTGATGGATTTTAAAGGAAATTGGGACGACCACCTACCCTTAGTAGAATTCGCATATAATAATAGCTACCATGCGAGTATCGGCATGCCACCGTACGAAGCTCTTTACGGGAGAAAGTGCAGAACGCCATTATGTTGGGACGAAGTCGGAGAGCGACGAATACTCGGACCAGAGCTAGTACAACAAACCGCAGACGTGGTGACAGTGATAAGAGCCAGATTAGTAGCAGCTCAAGATCGCCAGAAGAAATACGCAGATTTGCATCGGCAGGACCGAGACTTCAAAGTCGGCAGTTTTGTATTCTTGAAAGTATCTCCATGGAAAGGAAAGATCCGTTTCGGCAAGAAAGGAAAATTGAGTCTAAGATTTATAGGACCATTCGAAATACTGAAGCGAGTGGGCGAAGTGGCATACAAAGTTGCGTTACCACCCGAGTTGGAGCACATCCACAACGTGTTCCACATTTTCATGTTGCGACCGTACAAGGCTGACTACAAGCACGTGATTTCTTACAAGCCCATTCAAGTGGAGAAGAACTTGGTGTATGAAGAAATTCCTGTCCAGATATTAGATAGGAAAGAGCAAACCTTGAGAAATAAAATTATTTCGTCTGTAAAAGTACTTTGGCGTAACCACGATGTCGAGGAGGCAACGTGGGAATTAGAAGATAGGATAATGAGGGATTATCCCCATTTATTTATGTAACCTCGTAGCAATTCCGGGACGAAATTTTTATAAGGGGGGGAGGATGTAATACCCGAGAATTTTCATATATTATTAAATAAATATATTAATGGAAATGAGAATTTATTTGGATATAAATGATTTTGTGTTATGAGAATGATTAATTCAATTATATTAAATTGAATATCTATGGCAATTGAGAAAAATGTGGAGTTTACGATAAACTCATTGAGAGCCTAGTGTGGCACAGTGATAGGAAATATTAATAATTATATTAATTGACGAAGAATTTTTAAGTGAACAATTAATTAATTGTTGATTGTTATTAGAGAATATTAATTGATTGTTGTGGGATATTAACTATGGTTGATTAATAATATGTGATTATTATTGCAAGAAATATAATAATAATAAACCACTTGTTTATGATTGTGCTGAGATTTATATTTGTTAATGTGATAATTAATCCTATGATTATTAATTTGGTGTAATTAATAATCAATGAGGAATAAATTAATTAATATTATTGTTAATTAATCAACGAGATAAATAGTTTATTTATTTGACATTATGAATAATAAAACAAATAAGTGAGTTATTAATATAATAAGATTATATTAATTGATATGTGCAAATGTGCAATACTTGAATATATAAAGTATATGGAATACAACTATATTATATAGTGTAGAGA
The DNA here is from genome assembly GCA_020205555.1 of Panax stipuleanatus. NCBI lineage: Eukaryota > Viridiplantae > Streptophyta > Magnoliopsida > Apiales > Araliaceae > Panax > Panax stipuleanatus. Next base: position 47,649,454 of record CM035126.1, on the reverse strand, counting down.
GGCACTTAAGTGTGACCATGCATGTATATACATAAACTATGTTATATAATGCAATACGAATATATTACACATAGAAACCATATATTACATGAAGCATAATGTGATTATGTTAAAACTATATAGGAATACATGATAATGCCTATGTGACAAGGTGAGTGTGTATACAGTAAAATAATATATCATGAATATATTGTAATCAATTATTGATTGTAGAATTTAATAATGTGATAGTATCTGATTAAATTATATCCGGTATTAACGGAATGTACATGGATTACATGCGTACAAGTCACCTTCACTATATTGAAGTATTCCTTATGCAAATTTATATTGTGACATTAAGTTATAACCTATGTATGGACAATAGGTATATATAATATAACATAAGAGTAGGAAGTATGTTATGTGTGTATAATAATTTAAGTGTTGTGTACTAATAAAATGCTAAGATATATGGCTTGTCCATTCCTCCTTCCTCTCATACACGTGAAAACCTCAAAGGCTAGTCTACTTCCTCATTCTTCTCCCAAGCAATCCTAGCTCATAATTATATGAGGAGTGGCTCTAATGATGGCTTTCAACAACTATATACCAACTTCCTCTTATCTAGCATGCAATTCAAATTTCTGTTAGTTTGAAATGGTAGGCAATTGCATTGTCTGTATTTTGTTTTCTCTATAAATATGGCTTCCTTCCTTCTCATTTCACCTTGCTGAGATTTTGTTTGAGTTGATAAGTTGAGAGCATATACATATATCAGTATAATAGCATTGTGAAGTAGCAGCAAGTTCAATTATCTAACAGAGGTATAATTATCTTTCCATGTTCTTCATTCATGTTCTATATTTTGCTTACTGTCAAAATTTCCAATTCTTGATTTTGATTTCAATTCATACTAGATTGGATTGGGACATGTTCTTAGTTGTTATATAGTCTTATACATATGTTAATGAGCCAATGTGACTGATCACAAGCAAGTTCGTGAAGTAAATTTGTGTTTGGGCTGGGAACTGCCGAAGCAGGGAGCTCACTGGTGCTAGCCGAAGCACGGCGCAGCTGCGCCAGTTTACTACTGAGGCGCAGCGCAGCTGCGCCGGCCTCTGGAACCAGAATCTAATTTTGTTCCTAAAACTGCTATATGGTAGTTACTTGTATAGATAAGGCAAGCACGTGAACATGAGTAGAACATATGTATGAGTACATAGGCCTAACGTAAGCATGTTTAAACCAAGATGGTATACCTTTTTGACAAAACGACGTATATGTTTAAAGAGGAACTTAAAGTTATAAAGAGAGACTTGAATATGTTATATTTATATTCTGACTTTCGATACATGTTATTATGGTTTAGAGATTCATGAAGGATGTGATAACTTGTGTATATATGTATCTTAAGGTAACATGAACATGTTAGACTTCGTTAATAGAACTTACTAACGAAATATGGACTTTGAACATGGACTTAACATGTTGTATTAGAATCCATATTCTGATATTTTTTAATATGCTTAATAATGAATATAACATCACTAGTATACCATACGTGTGTACTCGCTTGTTAAAATTCAATAAGAAGTTAACCAAGCACGGGTTTACGCATGTTTCTAAAGTAACAAACAATGCTAGATATGAATAAATGATGTGGACAATCGCAAGCATGTATATTACAATTTGTATGACCTTCTCGCATGTATCTATGGTTTAATTGTATACGTTGTGATTGCATGGCCACATTTGGCCTTAAGCTCTTAGAAATCCTAAACTAAGACCCTAATATGTAAAGATAAATTTAGATTTGAATACGTGTATGATATAACTACTTGTGAGCATGCCTAAATCAAGTTATATGATCACCTCGTATATTTAAAATTAACGAGCATGATAGCTTACATGATTTTATGATGTTGTAAGGACTTGAGTTGTTTAAAATGTAAGTCTAGAATCATGTTATGGAAAGTGGAACCTAGATTGCCTTGGGAAAACACGAAAGGACTTTTAACATGTCAGTATACCTGGTGTGAATGTTAGCTCGCATGACTGGACAGAAACCACAAGGCACATATCAGCCTTGGCTTAGCCAGAGGGCTGTGCAGCTGCGCCGGCCCTAGGCTTAGCTATGGCGCAGCTGCGCCAGTCTGGAATCAGAATTGAGCCAGTTGTTGATCTGATTTTTTTGACAGTTAGCTTATGCGATTACTTTAACTTGTAATATATGACCAGTATGCTAAGAAATGTGTTAAGAGGCATGCTAAGTGATAAAATTGAATGTTTGATTATAAACTTCCCAAGGATAAGTCCAAAAGGTGTTTGGGGACTATAAAGCAACGATTAAAAACTATGTGATGACTTCATAATGTCTTGTAAACTGAAATGTGCTATATGTACGCAAAAGTATATAATGAAGTATGTGTATAGTATGCAACTAAGTTAAACGTTTATGGGTGCGTTTAAAATTACATATCATATGTGAGCATAAATGACTAATGAAAATCCTATACTTATAATACACTATAAATAGGTGTTGAATTACTTTACGTGGATAAACTACGCTAAAGGCAAGTTTCCTAACTTACACTCTTTTACGGTGCAAGTATTCTATCCTTGTATATTGTGAACTAGTTTCTTACTAAATTGTTGAATTGAATTAGCATACTTGAACTCTTAATTCATTAAAGCTATTATACATGTTAAACTTAGTATTGTTCTTGAATATTGTGAAAGTGTCTATGCCATTTGATTCGGCTAGACTTATATTATTGAAAAGCGACCCAAACCAATTGATTGGTGCGGGATCTTGTATTTGACTGAGAAGAACAAACTATAACTGTCGGAGAACCGACGCGCGCACTTGAGTATGATTGATTGTTATGCATAACGAGGGTACTTTAGGCTGATCACCTGCTGTATCTGTTTTTGTTGGATTTTCAGTTTATTACTGTCAAATCCTGTGGAAGTTCATAGTCCTTAGTGACTGCTCAGTATTCAGTTATCTTGAAATCTTGAATTGAATTATTATTGAATCATATTGATATTATTCTGTCCTTAGCGACTGTTATTGAGAACTGTTGATACTCTTGCTATCCTTGAACTATCAAACTTTTCTATACCTTTTCGAGAATTGAGAATTATATCACTTACCCTTGTCGTATATTACTTGCTGGGCAATTTGTGCTCATTCTTGCTTTCCCTAAAACATTTCAGTTAAGGCAGAGCAGGGCGAACCTTCGGGCGTTGATAAGGGCAAGGGCAAGGCTACCAACTAGCTTGTCTCTTTTATGTTTTTTTTAATATTTTAATGTTGTATTAAGATGATGAAGTAAAACTGGATTTGATTATGTTTAAGCTTAAGTTAGATTATGTAATAAGTCGTTAATTGATATTAGTATGTAATCTATTAAGTACTGTAGGTTGCGAGACTTGGGGGAATAATTATAATAAATCATTGTAAATTATTCTAGAATAGATTTTCCGCTGTGATTGTGTGATATTTAGTTATTATTATTGCGATGTATTACCATGAGCACGTGATGAACCGAATTCGAGAGATCCCGTGATGGTCCTGGAATTTGGGGGCGTCACAGTTTTGGAGTTTGGGATCATAGATCCAAGTTTTGATTCTAACTAATCAAATATAAATTATATAAAATATTAATGACTTATACCTTGTTTGCAAGCTTCCTTCTCCTCTCTTATCTTCCTCCCATGGAGGTTCTTTCTCTCTCCTCTCTTCCTTTTCATAGCTGCCGAGCATGCCTCTTTCTCCCTCTTTCTTATTTTGCTTCTCTCTCTTTTTGGAAGTAAGAGAAAATGAAAAGAAAATTGGATTGTGGGGGTTAGTCCTTTGTATATAGATATATGTTCTATATCCATTTTCATTCACCAACATCTCTTTCTCTCTCTCTATATCACGTCTCCCTCTTTCCTTCTTATTTCCTTAACTCATTCTTTTCTTGCCTTTTCTTTATCCTTATCTTTTCTTTTCTCCTTCCCTTATCCTTTCCTTATCTTATCTCTTTCTTTCCTTTCTTATCCTCATTAAATCTTATCCTCTATCCATCTCTCTCTCCCTCTAATTCGGCCAAGTGGCCTATCCTCCATCAAATTTTGCTTTCTTTTAAACTTTGCATAATGACTAAAGTACCCTTGCCCAAGTGGGCTTAAGTTGGGCCATAAATGTCCAAAATATCTCTTAACTAGTGGGCTAAGAATTGGGCTCCAAAAAAAATAATTTGGGCTTGCTAATAAAATAATTGGGCCATATAAATTAACATAATCCACTAATTTTAATTCTATCCTACCCTAATTATTTAATTAGGATTTTCATTAACTCAATTAGTAAATCAAATCCTTACTCATGTAATTACTTAATCCCAATTAAACTTGTTTTTATAAAATTAATAAATTGTGATATTAAAATAAATCCCTTAGAGTTAGTTAATATTTTCAATATTAATATTCTCCCATGCCATAACCCTTAGGTTATTTAATTCCTATACCTAATTTATATATTAGGCTACATTAGTTTCTTTTTATTTGCTTATTATATACTAAACAAATATAAGCAATCAAATATTATACATCCTCCTACCAAATAATTTAATACTTTGAGAAATGTCCTACAAATCTCATACTATATTTATCCTTATCATTCCTCTTGCGAAAGTATTTATAGCACAACACAAAATATATATATATAGATATATATATGTTTACCTATACATATACACATTTTAAGAATTCAAATCAAACCATATAGGTTCTTTAAATTTTTTTAATTATTCCTCTAATTTCCATCTAGGTTTTATTCCTTAACCTTTATTTTAATCATTTAAAATTTTATAAATTCTCGGGTAGTCACAATCACTGACGAATGCTATTGATAATTTGATTATCTTTAGTCATAATATTTCTTACTAAGCTCTTTGTGCTCACTCTTTTGTTTCACAATTCATTTCAGGTAATAAGAGTGTAGCGGGTTCGAGCGGGGATAACAGGGGAATAGAAAGATGGTCGATAGCTATTGAAGTTTCCCATAAAAAAGTATGAGAATAATTATATTAAGAATTTAAAATGTGTGTGTCATATTTTATATATCATTTAACCGTTGATTTTGGTGAATCGAATAGGGTGAGGTGAACCTAACTTTGAAAGTGTGTTTTGCCACTATCATACAAGATGTCTAACCACATACGATTTCATGTTATCATAAGACATGGTTGTGCACATCCGCTTGCTGATTATATCTATGAGCACTACCTATATAATCTTGGAGTACGATTGGAATATAATTCTCAATTTAAGACAATGAAGATAATTATATGGCAAGAGAAGACCCACAATTGGAATAAACAAGATAGTAATCTTTTCGTTTTTCTTTGGGGCCTATTGGGTCAACCAAGGTTAATTCTCAAGTCCTATGATATTTATTATAACTTAGAAGCATAGCCTCACATGTACGAAAGTTTCCTTGAGCATTTTCCAAAGATTTTAATTCTAAAAAAAGTTATTGACTGTACCTTTATGTAACGTATCATTGATAAGGAGTGTGGGTACTGTATTTATATTAAAACTCACACTTTATGTGTGGTCGTATTGTGCATGACAATTGGATATAAAAGATTTGTATTTGAATTCTGTACCATGTATTTCTTGGCGACTCAGAATGGGTTGTAGATTGAACCTATTTTGGGGGCGCCACAAATGGTATCAGAGCTTAGGGATATGGTCGCTGGCAGAGATCTGAGTCTAGAACTAGGAGGGGAAGAGACGAGTAATATACTTCGCTAGTGTGTGACTTACCTAAGCTAAATTTTCTTACTTAATAAATTGATAAATTGTGATATGTCAATTAACCTTTGTTTTGAAGCTGTATTCTAGAATGAGCAATAGAGAAATCATGATACAGAAGAAATGACCGAAAAGATAGAATCTGGAATGAAAGCAAGGTATTCTCACCTCTTCGAATTACTAGGTACGTAAATTTCGAGGACGAAATTTCATAAGGAGGGGTGATTGTAAAACCCCGAATTTTATGAAATAGAAGTATTCAATTTTCTTACAATTATTATTGTATTCAGTAAATGGTTAAATTGATAAAAAGTTAAAGTTATGGGTGATATGTGCAAATTTTACAAAGAAAGCAAGTGGTCATAAAATATTCGTCTGGTCGAGAAATATTCTTTTTGTCGGAGAATATTCGTACGACGGCGCAGCCATTGGTGGACCCCACAACGGAATAACTGTCGAATATAGAAAGCGACATAAATAACATTTTTATAAAAATAATGGTAAAACTGTTACTGTTAAACTGTTGAAATACCCGATGATAAAAATACAGTAATACGCGTTGTTGCACAGTAGCACACGATATTGCACAATATTTTGAAATATTGGTTCTTATGTAAGAATTCACTTACTCAATAATTGTTACAGTAATTACTGTTCAATATCTTATATTATTGATTCAATAATTGCTACGTTGATATTTTGTATTATTGATTCAATAATTGTCACTGCACAGTATTTTACATTATCAAAACAATAATTTATATCATTTAAATAATATTATTAGACAGTATTTTTGATAATATCTAGGAAGTTCTGTCTAGGAAAGAGGTTAGTTAATCTAATTGCGCGCCAGTAAGGAGAAATCCTTATCGGAAGGCCCCCTCTTTCTTGGGAACGACCTGTTTGTCATTATTGTGATTCTGTAATATTATTTGTGAATAATAATTAATTATTGATAAAAATGATAAGGAAATATTTATTCAACGTGGATATAAATGGAGGAATTTTAGCAAAAGAGAGAATTGTTGAAAATTGATATTTTATCTTTTCTGATAAAATAATTCATTCAAATATATTATTATAATATAACATTATAAGTGTATAATGTGATAATATAATAATATAATTTTATAATTTAGATGATATTTTTTTACAACAAATTCACGATATATGAATAAAATGAGAAGAAAGAGAGCAAATTGGGTCCGAGTTGATTTTGCTACAATAAATGCTAAAAACATATTTTGTGAGTTGGTGGGCCCCACTTGTTGTTGTAAAATGCTGATTGTTGATTTTTCAAAGTTGGTATATGGAGGTCTTTATCAGTATATATTTTGTCAAAGTGGGGGTGTAGAAAAATCATCCGTATGTATATTTGAGTCATTTTTAGTTCGAAATTTGGAAAAACTTTCTTCTACAAAGTTGTAGAGAATTAAATTTTATATGGAATGGACATAAGGTTCATATTTTTCTGATAAAAGGCTATTTATTATGAATTATTGAAATTTCTGAATATTGTTTAAATTTAAAATATTTTTGGTGATGATTTTCTAAAATGGTGGGCCCCACTCTTGTCCTTTTTTGTGTGAAGAATGCTGAAGAAAAAAAAATCAAGGTGGGCGGAGGAGGCTTCAAAATTGGAGTGCTCTGTAAATGATTTTGTCAAGTTTGGTGTTCTAAGCATTTTTCTATAAATAGGGTGCTTAGTTTAGAAATAAAAATCATACCAGAATCAGAATTTTTTTTCTCTATAATATTGAGCGTATTTCTTGTTAGTATAAGGATAGTTTAGTGTGGATTACGGTGCAAGATTTTTTTCAGCAAAATATCCGATATTTCAGTCAGATCTAGTATTTTACTAAGGTAAATAATATTAATTTTCTCATAAAGGATGTTGTTTCCATTCAATATTCGTAAAGAATATTATTTTCTTCCATACTCTATAGTATGTAAGTAATAATATTTTATTTCAGATTCTTAAATTTAAACTTACTATGGTAAGTATTGCTTCTATAATTCCTGAAATGATTAGAAATTCATTGAGTTTTGCGCTTCATCTAATATCATTTCACCGGAATATTGGTCTGAACTTTATTATGAAAATTTTACCTTTTTATGTCGGGGTACTATTTATTCGAGTACTAATCACGAGTTACTATTCACGAGTTACTATTCACGAGTTTAATATTTACGAGTTACTATTCACAGGTTGCTCTTCACGAGTTACTATTCATGGATTACTATTCACAAGTTACTATTCATGGGGTACTATTCACGGTAAAAAAAAATTATTTTTTTTTCTGTCCAAATTATCTTTGATTTATGAATCTTACTTTTGAAATTAGACCCATGTTTTGATCATATTGTTATTATTATCATATATAACATTTTTATAATCATGGTGATGGAAGTTCTCTTTGACTTGAGTGTAAAGATGGTAGATTATTGGTATAACCATGACTATGGGTTCTCTTTGGTCAGTAGTGCAAAGATGAATTGTTGACTAGTATGATCATGATCATTGAGTTTACAATTGAATATCTTTAGCTTAAGTGCAAGGTGAATTGATCAACATGGTTATAAATGTTGTTTCTATAAATTCTGAAATGATTAGATATTTCTTTGAGATTTGAATATATTTGGCTCGTAATGCAAAGATGAGCTGTTGATTTATAAATATCTTTGGCTTGTAGTGCAAAGATGAACTATTGATGAATATCTTTGGCCTGTAGTGCAAAGATGAGTTGTTGATTTATGAATATTTTTGCCTGTAGTGCAAAGATGAACTACTGATGAATATCTTTGGCCTGTAGTGCAAAGATGAGCGGTTGATTTGTGAATATTTTTGGCCTGTAGTGCAAAGATGAACTATTGATGAATATCTTTGGTCTATAGTGAAAAGATGAATGATTAATTGTTGAATATATTTGGCCCGTAGTACAAAGATGAATTGATTAGCATGATTATGAATAGAAACTGTGATTTGGTATAACCATGATCTTTGGTGTTTCAGGTAAAGAGAGGTGATGAAAGTTATCTTCGTCCTAGGTGCGGAGAGGATTTTAGCAACACAATTATGATTATGAATTATTCACAAGATCGTGGACAGGAACTGTTGATTGATGTTACAGGAATAAAACATTGTTGGTGGACTTTTAACATGGTGAAGAAATAGACACTATGATCTATTTAACTTTTCTAATGGATTGTTCGTTCCGCTGCAACTATGGTTGAAAATTTTTATTATCTACCCATATGTTCTAAATCTCTGAGTTATTACTGACGAATGCTATTGATAATTTGATTATCTTTAGTCATAATATTTTTTACTATGCTATTTGTGCTCACCCTTTTGTTTCACAATTCATTTCAAGTAATAAGAGTTTAGCGGGTTCGAGCGGGGATAACAGGAGAATAGAAAGATGGTCGATAGCTATTGAAGTTTCCCATAAAATAGTATGAGAATAATTATATTAAGAATTTAAAATGTGTGTGTCATATTTTATATGTCATTTAACCGTTGATTTTGGTGAACCGAATAAGGTGAGGTGAACCCAACTTTGGAAGGGTGTTTTGCCACTATCATACAAGATGTCTAACCACATACGACTTCATGTTATCATAAGACATGGTTGTGCACATCCGCTAGCTGATTATATCTATGAGCACTACATATATAATCTTGGAGTACGGTTAGAATATAATTCTCAGTTTGAGACAATGGAGATAATTATATGGCAAGAGAAGATCCACAATTGGAATGAACAAGATAGTAATCTTCTCGTTTTTGTTTGGGGTCTATTGGGTCATCCAAGGTTAATTCTCAAGTTCTATGATATTTATTATAACTTAGAAGCATGGCCTCCCATATACGAAAGTTTTCTTGAGCATTTTCTAAAGATTTTAATTCCTAAAAAAGTTATTGGCTGTAACTTTAAGTAATGTATCATTGATAAGGAGTGTGGGTACTGTATTTATATTAAAACTTACACTTTATGTGTGGTCGTATTGTGCACGATAATTGGATATAAAAGATTTGTATTTAAATTCTGTACCATGTATTTCTTGGCGACTCAGAATAGGTTGTAGATTGAACCTATTTTGGGGGCGTCACAAATGGTATCAGAGCTTTGGGATATGGTCGCTGGCGGAGATCTGAGTCTAGAACTAGGAGGGGAGAGACGAGTAATATACTTCGCTAGTGTGTGACTTACCTAAGCTGAATTTTTTTACTTTATAAATTGACAAATTGTGATATGTAAATTAACCTTTGTTTTGAAGCTGTATTCTAGAATGAGCAATGAAGAAATCATGATACAGAAGAAATGGCCGGAAAGATATAATCTGGAATGAAAGCAAGATAATCTCACCTCTTCGAATTATCAGATACGTAAATTTCGAGGACGAAATTTTATAAGGAGGGGATATTGTAAAACCCTAAATTTTATGAAATAGAAGTATTCAATTTTCTTACAATTATTATTGTATTCAGTAAATGGTTAAATTGATAAAAGGTTAAAGTTATGGGTGATATGTGCAAATTTTACAAAGAAAGCAAGTGGTTTTAAAATATTCGTCTGGTCGAGAAATATTCTTTTTGTCGGAGAATATTCGTACGACGGCGCAGCCATTGGTGGACTCCACAACGGAATAACTGTCGAATATAAAAAGCGACAGAAATAACATTTTTATAAAAATAACGGTAAAACTGTTATCATTAAATTGTTGAAATATCCGATGATAAAAATACAGTAATACGCGTTGTTGCATAGTAGCACACGGTATTGCATAGTATTTTGAATTATTGATTCTTACGTAAGAATTCACTTACTCAATAATTGTTACAGTATTCATTCGAGTACTAATCGCGAGTTACTATTTATGAGTTACTATTCACGGGTTACTATTTACGAGTTACTATTTATGGTTACTATTCACAAGTTACTATTCACGAGATACTATTCACTGTAAATTTTTTTTTCCTGTCCAAATTATCTTTGATTTATGAATCTTACTCTTGAAATTAGACCCATGTTTTGATCATATTGTTCTTATTATCATATATAACATTTTTATAATCATGGTGATGGAAGTTCTCTTTGACTTGAGTGTAAAGATGGTAGATTATTGGTATGACCATGACTATGGGTTCTCTTTGGTCAATAGTGCAAAGATGAATTATTGACTGGTATGATCATGACCATTGAGTTTACAATTGAATGTCTTTAGCTTAAGTGCAAAGGTGAATTGATCAACATGGTTATAAATGTTGTTTCTATAAATTCTGAAATGATTAGATATATCTTTGAGATTTGAATATATTTGGCTCGTAGTGCAAAGATGAGCTATTGATTTATGAATATCTTTGGCCTGTAGTATAAAGATGAAATATTGATGAATATCTTTGGCCTGTAGTGCAAAAATGAGTTGTTGATTTATGAATATTTTTAGCCTGTAGTGCAAAGATGAACTATTGATGAATATCTTTGGCCTGTAGTGCAAAGATGAGTGGTTAATTTGTGAATATCTTTGGCATGTAGTGCAAAGATGAACTATTGATGAATATCTTTGGCCTGTAGTGCAAAGATGAATGATTAATTGTTGAATGTCTTTGGCCCATAGTGCAAAGATGAATTGATTAGCATGATTATGAACAGAAACTTATATTTGGTATAACTATGATATTTGGTGTTTCAGGTAAAGATAGATTATGAAAGTTATCTTCGTCTTAAGTGCGAAGAGGAATTTAGCAACACAATTATGATTATGAATTATTCACATGATTGTGGACAGGAACTGTTGATTGATGTTACAGGGATAAAACATTGTTGGTGGACTTTTAACATGGAGAAGATAATAGACATTATGGTCTATTTGACTTTTCTAATGGATTGTTCGTTTCGCTGCAACTATGGTTGAAAAGTTTTATCATCTACCATATGTTCTAAATCTCTGAGTTATTACTGACGAATGCTATTGATAATTTGATTATCTTTAGTCATAATATTCTTTACTGGGCTATTTGTGCTGTTAGAGTTTATGCCCTAGAGGCTAATTCTTTGATGTAATTGCTTAAATATTTTTTGATATTATATTTGATTGAATAAATGAATTATTTTATTATGGTTTTATTTACTGCGTTATATAAATGTTAACATAATAAAAGTCCTTAGAATAGTGATACAAATTATATAGCTTTAAGTATGTGACTTGAACATGAGATCATATAGTTACAATTAGTATCATTACTCTTAAATGTCCCTAGTCGAGTGTCATTGTTAATAGGACAACAATGATACATTGAGACTAGTATGTGGATTGACTGATGACCAAATCTCATTGGTCATAAATATATGAGATATTGAGTCAATGCATAGGTACATGTTAGAGAACAATGTACTGGGCAGACCCACCATGAGAATTCTACGTGGAGCATTATGCAAAGTGGCATAAGCAATTCTCATAGTGACAATGATTTAATGATCCTCCGACCTGAAATCACTATATTACTACACGAGAATTTATGTACTTTGATATCATCAAAGGCCACCTTTAATAGGTGGAGGATAAAGGTGATTATTGGGTATATCATGAATCGTGTGAGGAATATGAGTGATCTAGATGGAATTTAACCCTCCTATATATTAGGGGTGATATCCATAGGCCTCTTGATTGAGTAGGACTATGAAATGCATGGCCATGCTCAAATAGTGATTTGTTTCATATAGTCTACTCATCGATCAAGAAAACTCAGATTAAATTATGAAGAGGATGACACATTCCATGCCTCGAGTTTAATCTAGGATGTCAAGGTTAAAAGGATTAAATTACATTGAAACATTGGTCACGAAAAGGTTGTATCGAATCACCGATCTTATTATTATTTGGGTAGTAGTGATGCATTACTAGATGCCGCTCACTGTTTATAATTTTATAATATGATTTTAAAATTATTGCCAACATAATAATAACCTATAGGGTCACACACTTAGAACGTAATTAAAAGGGAATTAATTTAAATTGTATGGATTTAAATATATCAATATGATTGATAGTATTTAAATTATGAATTTAAATTAATAGGATAATTTGTATATATATATATGTATATTAATTAAGTAAGACTTAATTAAGATATATATATATATATATATATATATATAAATTCGAATTTTATATTTCTAATTGGATTAGGTTTTGGTTAATTCCTTTAACTGCTATATATATGATATATCAGCCGTTTAGGGTATTATCGATATCAAAACCCTAGCCGCTCTTAGAGAGAGACTAGAGAGAAAAATTTCGAAAAGTCCAGATCCTTGGCGGCTATTACCGCAGCTTTCCTTGCTGCAGATCGTGTGACGATTCGCGAGACGTTCGTGTGGATACCGTAGAGGCGCAGTTCTGTTGGATTGCGTTGAGGATTCGAAGCAGTTCCAGAATCTCCATCGTCTCCTTTCAGGCTTGAATAATCGGTAAAACATATCTTAACCTCTAAATTAATATGTTTTCGCATGGATCCTGTTTTAGGGTTTTGAAATTTTTTTTATTTCCGCTGCGTTTATGTGCCGAAAACCCTACATGTGCTCACCCTTTTGCTTTACAATCCCTTTCAGGTAATAAGAGTGTAGCGGGTTCGAGCGGGGATAACAGGAGAATAGAAAGATGGTCAATAGCTATTGAAGTTTCCCATAAAATAGTATAAGAATATTTATATTAAGAATTTAAAATGTGTGTGTTATATTTTATACGTCTTTTAACCGTTGATTTTGGTGAACCGAATAGGGTGAGGTGAACCCAACTTTGGAAGGGTGTTTTGCCACTATCATACAAGATGTCTAACCACATACGACTTCATGTTATCATAAGACATGGTTGTGCACATCCGCTTGCTGATTATATCTATGAGCACTACCTATATAATCTTAGAGTACGGTTGGAATATAATTCTCAGTTTGAGACAATGGAGATAATTATATGGCAAGAGAAGACCCACCATTGGAATGAACAAGATAGTAATCTTCTCGGATTTCTTTGGGGTCTATTGGGTCAACCAAGATTAATTCTCAAGTCCTATGATATTTATTATAACTTAGAAGCATGGCCTCCCATGTACGAATGTTTTCTTGAGCATTTTTCAAAGATTTTAATTCCTAAAAAAGTTATTGGCTGTAACTTTATGTAACGTATCATTGATAAGGAGTGTGGGTACTGTATTTATATTAAAACTCACACTTTATGTGTGGTCGTATTGTGCACGACAATTGGATATAAAATATTTGTATTTGGATTCTGTACCATATATTTCTTGGCTACTCAGAATAGGTTGTAGATTGAACTTATTTTGGGGGCGTTACACAACGAATATATCAGGATATCTCACTAGTAAAGCCGTTAGTGTCTGGACCTCCAGAGGGACTAGCACCAGGTCCAGATCCAGAAAAAAATAGCAGGCTCTACGAGATCCCCACCAAAGACGGTATATGAAAGGGTAACATTTGAAATCTGCTCTGCAAATGACAAAAGGAGCCATACTGGAGTTAGAGCTGCTAAGCCTACCAAAATTTATACATGAAAAGAAACTCCAAATTTCCTCAGAAAGGGTGAGGTATGGTTCTACATCAATTCAATTAAGCATATATATCAACCTAGGACAAATTAAGATCATCATATCATGTCTGGTCTGCACATGTGCAACAAGCGCTACATCAGCACTCATTTCCATTAAAAAGTTAGGCATACATACCCAAGTAGAGTTAAAAATGCATACACATTAAATACACAAACTCGATGAAAAAGTTTGCTACCGTTCGAGTAGGCATCGGGACAGTCCAATGATCAACCATTGTCCCTACCATCAAGGTAGGCACTGTTGTAAACTACCGGTGTAAGTTATCATCAGGATAGACATCGGGAGCACCCATTGAGGTAACTTGGCAAAAGAGATATATCCCTAGCAGAGGAGCCTTCAGAAATGTACAACGACATCAGCCAAAAGAAAATTTTCCCCTTGATAGTATCGATAGATGTGAGAAACCATTGGAAGGGCTACCACGGATGACGTCATCCCCAGCAAACAGTGACAAGAACAGTCTGTGATAGCCTAACTATGATAGCTTACCAATGGCATCCTACCAACAGCAAAGGATATTATAAAGGACATCGTCCCCCAGCAGAAATATAGAAAACATTTTAGTTTATCTACATCAAACAAAGCATCGTCAACACCGATGGAAATCAAATTGTTCGAGTCAACACCATCATAGACATCAGCAGCACTGATGAAAGTCAACCGTTGAGATCAGCTCCAACACAGGCATCATCCATGACCAGTCAGGGTAAGCGATTTGCGATGCGATATGCGATTTGCGATACGATATGCGATTTGCGAAAATATGTTAACATTTATTGCATTGCAATTTGCATCATTAATATCGTGTCATATTTCAAGTGTCTAGCAGTCTTTATCATGTTCATTCCATTGCATTACATAAATATGATAAAGAGGGGCATCTGTAGACACTCGAAATTTTATTTTCCTGTTACTAACCCTGCAGGAGGGCAAAATTGTCTTCTCAGCCCCGGTCACCAATACCGAGATGTCAACTCAACCCCGATCACCAATATCGGGATGTCAAACTCAGCCCCGATCACCAATACCAGGATGTCAACTCAACCCTGATCTCCAATATCGGGATGTCAAACTCAACCCCGGTCACCAATACTAGAATGTCATCACAAACTCGGTCTCAATATCGGGCCATCAGTTCAACCCCGGTCTCAATACCGGGCCATCAGTTCAACCCCAGTCTCAATACCGGGCCATCAGTTCAACACCGATCTCAATACCGGGCCATCAGTTCAACCCCGGTCTCAATACCGGGCCGTCAGGTCATCCCCGGTCTCAATACCGGGCCATCAGATCAACCCTGATCTTAATACCGGGATATCAATTCAGCCATGGTCACAACCCGAGAGTTGCAGTTAAGCCCCGATCATAACCAGGAGATCCAGTTCAGCCCCATAGATAACCCTGGGAAGCCAATCCAACCTTCAGAGAAAAAACCCAAAGCATCACAACATCTCTATAGGAAAACCTGGAGCAACCAAGTCAGCCTCAGATATAACACTGAGAACAAACAGACTCGAATGAGATCCAAGCCTTGGAAACAACCCCAGGAAGTCAACCTAAGGCCATGCCGACACTGAAGGCAACCCTGGGAGGGGCAAAAAAATCATTTTATCAACTCCAAGCCGATTCGGTCAAACTCAAGCCGAATTAATGACACCAAGGTCAGAACGAACCATAATAATGATCCCGAGTGAAGACAGCGCAAGACAGCTTAACGGACAAACTGCGGGGAAATGAAGACCTGGTTATAAACATGTTTTTTTTTGACTTGAAAAGAGTTAAATCCTATGTCATTATGACACTCTCAGCGAGGGCTTTTCGAAAAGATATAGCATGCCTCAAACGGACACTCCGATCAAAAGTTAGAAAGTTTCGAACCTAACATCGCGTTACTCGGAGTGCACGTACTTCGAGATAATGAAACCCACTATGTGGGGCCCACCTTGGGGAGCTGCACCTCTACCTGCGATAGCAACAGGTAGAGTGGAGGCTCCCTGGTCTATAAATAAGAGGGCACCCCCTCTCATTTTCAAGTTAGAAATCGTTCTGGAGCCCTGCCCGTTTCATTTCTCTACCAAACTTTTGTCTTCAAAACCCAAATTTTTTTACTCTAAAATGTAGATATACCCATATACTAACACATATCAAAAATTAACTGGTAGATTTGGATGTTTAAGGCCTATAATTTGGCAAAAAGCCCGTGTAGCAGTCCATTGTGAGTATTTTTACGAACAACAAGTTTATATTACTTCTTCGCACTGTTTTGCACTTGCGTATCAAGTTTCGTTTTCTAAATATGCCCGGAACTTAGTTTCGTGACCTTTTTCATCAAAAATTGGTACATTTTTGTACATAAACGCATTTTCTGGCATTTCTACAACTCGGATTGACGATCCATCAGCTCTACCAGCTTCAGTGCACTAGCACCTTCGTTTTAAGCAACTTCGCCCGACCGGGTTATCTTCCCAGTCTAGGTTTGGCTTTTTTTTTGTTGTATATATTTAACTGTATATATACTAATTTTTCAATTCTGTCAAGCCCGGATGTCAAATTTGAGGTAGTTTAGTGCCTTTATATATATTTATGCATATATAAGCAACTTTCACCACCACTGGGTTCTCTTCCCAGTCTTAGTTGACTACATTTCTGTCTCTCTATATATATTTATATATTTTAGTGCGGCCTGGATCATTCTGTGGCCTTTTTACTGCTTTTATATATAAATATGCATATGTAAGAAAATTCACCACACTGGGTTATCTTCTCAGTCTTCGTTGACTACTTTTCTATACATTTACATTTCAGTCTGGTCTGGATCATTCTGTGGCTGTTTTACTATTTTTGTACATATCTGCAACTTTCACCACCACTGGGTTATCTTCCCAGTCTTGGTTGACTACTTTTCTGTCTATTTCAATTTTAGTTTGGGCACCGGTGTGAAAACCCATCGCCCTTTTTATTATATATATATATATATATATTTCAATTTTGTCCAGCTTGGATTATTCCGTGGCTTATATACAGCTTATATATATATATATTTCAATTCCAGTCCGGGCACCGGTGTGAAAACCCATCGCCCTTTACAGCTTTTGCATATATAACTGTTTATATATTGCTTTAATCACTTTATTAAATTGATGCTTTAAATATTCATTTTATATGAATTGGCATTGACATATCTGCGGGCGGACTAGATTTATTTAAATCTCGCCAACTCTAGCTTTCAAACGGTTCAAAACATGTCCAGAAAGAACCGGGAAGCTAGAATGGCTCAGATTTCCTTAAATCTAGCATTTTTCTAGTTTTAAAAGCAATTAGATCACTATCTAGTGGGAACGAGACGCTTTGGCCACGCGCAACCAGGATTTACTGATGAATCCTTGGTTCCATTGCGACGTGAGGATGTATATATCTGTTTTTGTACAAATTTAAGCTGTGAAGGTTTATTGGCTACTCATATGTGAGCCTAGGAATCGTGGGATTCATGATCAAACTGATCAGAATCTGATTCCCACATTGAACAAACTCTAATTTACGAATGTAACCTGCCAGTTTTTTTTTATAAAAATATACATACAAAAGACCTTAAAACGGTTATCCGGATTTAAGGTCTCAACATAGTGAAAATGTGGATTGCCGTGTAAGCGTCCCTCCGATGGTTTTCATGCCCATGAGGAGACTGACACTTGTATTTATTTCTGTGGTCAAGGATGCTTCGTAGCCCGATAAATCACCATTCAAATGCAAGCTTAAAGGCTATAAAGATAAAAATAGAAGTATCAACATGCTTCAATTTCTATGTTAGCGTAAGGGTTTGATAACCAGCTTTCAAAACATCATTTTCAAATTCAATTAAAAGAAAAGCTTTTGCAAATCAAATTAAACACTTTTGCAAATCAAATCAAAGACTTTTTACAAATCAAATCAAACCCTTCGTATATAGGTTTAACGAAGCAAAGCACTGCTTTCAATCAATCAAACATAGACCCAATTTTCAAACAGCATTCACACACACATTTTAATTTTAAGGGAAATATTGAAAAGATGCAGTATCGTGTTTACACGGGAGTCGTGGGGTGCCTAACACCTTCCCCACACTTAACCAAGCCCCCGAGCTCAAAACTTTATTTTCAAAGATCAGGTTTTGAAAGTGTCCAACAATTGGGCCTCTTTCAAAAAACAAACTCAGTTGAGTTGGTACAACCATTTCAAAACTACCAACGGGCGACTCTTTAAAATGTTCAATCGTCGACATGATACATGTTGGCCTTTTCCTAAAAAATTCTTCAAAACCTTTTTTGCAATAAAAAGAGTGAGGGTAGAGATAACTTAGGAAGAGATAAAAGATCCGGGTTGTGACCCGACCCGCGAATTTTTTCTCGACATCAACAGGCTCCAAATACCTCTATTGTGTCGGAGAGTCAACTCAATCCAGCACTAATAGCCCAAACAGTTGGGAGTTCTCAGAGAGACAGTTTCTGATGGAGCAAGAAATCAAGTCCATTAAGGAACATATTGGACAGTTAGCGAATTTGGTCGTATATCAATATCAGATAACCAGGCATCTGATAAACCCGACCAACCAGCATGAAGCGAGTCCTCCTATAGCAAAAATTAGTCCCATTGCCATGAGGGATCATTACCGATTTCATGAGCATGAACCCTGGGCCAATAAGGTGGCCAAGGAAGAGAAGTTTCAAGTAGATAGGGAGTTTGCCTTTTAGAGGAACTTCACTAATTTAAACTAGCCAGTGAAGGAAATCCTCCAAATGCTGATCAATGAGGGATGGTTGCAGATCTGTTACCCCTGGTAAACCCTCGATCAAGAAAATTCAAGCCTGACCAAATCTGCCAGTATCATTCCAATGCACTCGGTCATGACACCAAGGATTGCTGGGGACTTCGTCACCTGATTCAGAATATGATTGAAAATGGTGACTTGATAAGAGTAAATCAAGATTATGGCCTCCCCAATAAGGAAACACTCTTTATTCCCATGGCATGGAATTAAGGAACAATGGCTGTTATTTCTTGTGAGAAGGAGCTAGTGGGGACATCCTTAATATTGCTTGGGAAAGGGGTCCAAGAAGCACTGAATCCTGTGAAGGTAGTTGCACTTGAGCCTTTAATATTGCCTTTTAGACCCTAATATTCAGTGATCAGTCTGAAAAGAGTCCCATGGAACTATGGGAATAATGAGGGATCCACCTCAAACAATATTGCCAGCATATCCAAGTAGAATCCGTTGCACCTGCCTCAACGAGTGATCAATTCAGTTATCAAAGCCAAAGAGAAGGTGGATAAAGGGAAGATTGAAGAATTCCTCAGCAAAATGGGGCATAATGAGATCAAGGTGGTGCAAATCTTGAAGGATGCACCCAAACAGATGTCCATCCTAGATCTAGTCTTATCGTCAATGGATCATCGTAATATTCTGGTGAAAGTACTAGAAGAAGCTCATCTGCCGAAAAAGGTCGATATTGAGAAATTTCGTCACGTGATAGAACAACTCTTCAACAGCAATGTGATATCTTTCACTGATGATGATATACCCGCAGAGGGGACTGGCCATCGTAAATCATTGCACATAGCAGTGATGTCATCAGGGTATGTGATCGGAGGTGTGCTAATAGATGGAGGATCGTCTCTAAACATCTTCCCCTATGATACCTCGAAAAGAATGAAAATCAACCCAAACCGGATCAGAACCAATCATGTGGTTCTTCGGGCTTTTGATGGATCTCGCCGATAGGCTGTAGGAGAGATTGACCTTCCACTAGAGATTGGTCCCCACACTTTCTATGTATCCTTCCAGGTACCCAACATTACCACCAGATATAATTTATTGCTGGGAAGGCCGTGGATCCACATGGCAGGAGCAGTTCCATCTACCCTCCATTAGCAGCTCAAGTACATTATTGATGGCAGCCTAATCACTGTGAATGGCGAACCAGAGTACCCTATTTGCATATAGGGAGACATGCCGGTGATTAGTCTGGATGAAGGGGTTGAACCTGCTAGTTTTCAAGCTTTGGAGGTGAGCAATACTCAGTACCTACCTGTTGGGGCACCAGCCTTAAAACCAAAAGTTTTCCCCGAAGTAATGACAGTGGGCCAGGAGATGTTATCTTTGGGTTTTCACCCTGGAGAAGGGTTAGGAAAGAATCAGCAAGGTATCAAGAGTCCGGTGCGAATTTCGAGCCAATCAGGGAAAGTCAAATTAGGCTATTCATCCGGGTCAAACCATCGAAACCCACACAAGCATCCCAAAGCTCATGATTCCACTATATTGTTGTCGAACCTCACTGATGCAGGATTTATGAAGCCAATGAGGAAGATTCCTGCTGTTGTGTCAGCCATGCTATTTCCTCCAGTCATACCAATAAGTGAGAGGAAAGCCCCAAAGCCTGATGGGGATAGCAAAAAAAGAAAAGAAAAGTTCCTGTATGAAGGATGAGACCCATTTGCTAACATGTATGTTCTCATACACTACGAGGGTATTGTCGACGTTGGAAATTTTAAGAACCCCGATCGGTCTTCCTAAGTTCTCTCTACCTTTATTCTTTTTATTTAGGAAAAAGGTTTTGAAGGGTTTTTTTAGGAAAGAGGCCAACATGTGTCATGTCGACGATTTGAACATTTTACAGAGTCGCCAGTTGGTAGATTTGAAAATAGCTGTACCAACTCAACCGAGTTTGATTTGAAAAGAGGCCCAATTGTTGGACACTGTCGAAACTTGATCTTTGAAATCAGAGTTTTGAGTTCGGGGGCTTGGTTAAGTGTGGGGAAGGTGTTAGGCACCCCACGACTCCCGTGTAAACACGGTACCGTATCTTTTTAATATTTCCCTTAAAACTGTGAATGCATGAGTGAATGCTGTTTGAAAATTGGGCCTTTTGATTTGATTGATTGAAAGTAGTGCTTTGCTTCGTTGAACATATATACGAAGGGTTTGATTTGATTTTTGAAAATCAGTCCTTGATTTGATTTGCAAAAGTGTTTTGATTAGATTTGCAAAAGCTTTTCTTTTGAATTGAATTGACAGTGATGTTTTGAAAGCTGTTTATTAAACCCCTACGCTGACATAAGAATTGAAGCCTTTTGATACTTTTAAATTTTATCTATAGAGCCTTAAGGCTGCAAGTGAATGGTGATGTGAAGCATGATCAACCATAAAAATAAATAAACGTATCGGTTTCCTCATGGGCATGAAAACCATTGGAGGGACGCTGGCACGACAAGCATGTTTCACTATGATGAGACCTTAAATTCGGATAACTGTTTTAAGGTCTGTGTATGTACATTTTACAGAAAAATTGGCAGGGTACATCTGTAAATCAGAGTTTGTCCATCGTGGGAATCAGATTCCGATCGTTTTGATCGTGAATCCCACGATTCCTAGGCTCACATACGAATAGCCAATAAACCTGTACAGTTCAAATTTGCACAAAAATCAATATATAGATCCTCACGTCGCAATGGAACCAAGGATTCATCAGTAAATCCTGGCTGCGCGTGGCCAAAGCATCTTGTTCCCACTAGATAGCGATCTAAGGGACGCGAGTTTGCTTTCAAAGATGAAACTATAAAAATAACTAGATTTAAAGAAATTTCAGCCATTATAGCTTTCAGGTTCTGTCGGGACCTGTTTGAACCGTTGGAAAGCTAGAATTGGCGAGATTTGGATAAATCTAGTCCGCTCGCAGATATGTCAGTGCAGATTCATATAAAAATGAATATTAAATGCAACAGTTGAATAAATTAAGGAAAATAATATATATAGTTATATATATACAAAAGCTGTAAAAGGGCGATGTGTTTTCACTCGCAAGCCCGGACTTGAATTGATATATATATATATATATATATATATTTATAAAAAAACTATAAATAGCCATGAAATACTCCAGGTTGTGACAGAAATGAAATATATATAGAAAAACAGTGAAAAGGGCGATGAATTTTCACGCCTGCCCGTACTGAAATTGAAATTGACATAAAAGTAGTCAACCAGTGACTGGGGAGAGCACCCAGTATGGCGAAGTGTGCAAAAGCAGTAAAATGGCCACGAAGTAATCCAGGCCGGACTAAAAATATATAAATATATATATTAACAGAAATGTAGTCAATAAGGAGTGGTATGAGAACAAGTGATGGTGAAAGTCACTTATATATGCGTAAATGTATATAAAAGCGGTAAACTACCTCGAATTTAACATACGGGCTTGACGAAATTGTAATGTTAGTACATTTGCAGTTAAATATATACAAGAAAGAGCCAAACCCGGACTGAGAAGATAACCCAGCATGGCAAAGTTGCCAAAAAGTGTGTGCTAGTGCACTGAAGCTGCTGGAGCTGACGGATCGTCAATCCGAATTTTAGAAATGCAAAAAAACTGTGTTTATGTACAGAAATGTACCAAATTTTGACAAAAATGGCTACAGAACTAAGTTCCGGGCATATTTAAATGACGAAACTCTATGTGCGAGTGCAAAACAGTGCAAAGTAGTAGTATTGACTTTCTGATCGTAAAAATACTTGCAATGGACTGCAATACGGGCTTTTTGCCACTTAGTGGGCTTCAAACGACCAAATCTACCGGTGGTTTTTTGATATGTGGTAGTATATGGGTTTATCTACGCGTTGGAGTAAAAATATTTAGGTTTGGAAGAGGTGTAAAAGTCAAAAAATCAGACGGGCAGAGCTTCGCTTCATTTCAGAAACTTGAAAATGAAGTGGGGGTGCACATTTATTTATAGGCCATGGAGCCTCCACTCTACCTGCGACTGCCATAGGTAGAGGTGCGGCCCACATGCTGGGTTCTATCGTCTCGAAGTACATGCACTCCGAACAAAGCGTAGTCGAAGTCGGAACTTTTAAACTTTTGATCGGAGCGTCCGTTTGAGGCGTGCGATACCTTTTCGGAAAGCCCTCGCCAAGAGTGTCGCAATGACATGGGATAAAACATTTTTTGGTTTCAAGAAGACGGGTTCATAACCAGGTCTTCGATTCCCCGCAGTTTATCTGTTGAGCTGTCTTGCGCTGTTGGCACTCGGGATCGTTGTTGTGGTTCATTCTGACTTCGACGGCATCAATTCAGCTTGAGTTTGACCAAATTGACTGAGAGTTGGTAAAATGACCATTTTTCCCCTCCCAGGGTTGCCTGTGGTGTCGGCACAGACTTTGGTGGATCTGGCTTCCTAGGGTTGTCTCTTGGGCTGAACTTCACTTTCTCGGATTATCGCCGGGGCTGATCTGTACTTCCCGGGTTGAGACCGGGGATGACTTGACACATCCTCGGTTGATGTTAAGGTTAACTTGACTTTCGAGTTACTGCCGGGGCTGACTTGACGACCTGATATTGAGATCGGGGTCGATCGGTACCCCCCGGGTTACTGCCGGGGCTGTCTTGTACCTCTCGGGTTGCCGCCGAGGCTATTTTAAATGTCTTGGGTTGTTGCCAAGGCTGATTTGAATGCCCAATATTGAGATTGGGGTCTAAACTGATGGCCCGATTGGAGATCGGGATTGACCTGATGGCCCGATATTGAGATCGGGGTTGATATGACAGTTTGATTGGAATCAGAGTTGGATTGACAGTCCGATTGGAGATCGAAGCTGGATTAATGGTCTGATTGGAGATCGAAGCTGGATTGACAATCTGATTGGAGATCAGAGCTGGATTGACGGTCCGATTAGAGATCAGAGCTGGATTGACGGTCCGATTGGAGATCGGAGCTGGATTGACAGTCCGATTGGAGATTGGAGTTGGATAGACTGTCCAATTGGAGATCGAAGCTGGATTAACGGTCCAATTGGAGATCAAAGATGGATTGACGGTCCGATTGGAGATCGGAGCTGGATAGACAATCTGATTGGAGATCGGAGCTGGATTGAGTACCGACATTGATGATCAAATTTGACTGGAGTACCGATATTAGTGATCGAATTTGGCTAGAGTACCGATATTGGTGATCGGATTTAAGTTGACCGATATTGGTGATCGGATTTGGGTTTACCGATATTGGGGATCGGACTTGAGTTTAAAGATATTGGGGATCGAATTTGAGTTGAAGAACCGGCGTTGGTGGCCTGATTTGAGTGGGTTGACTATTTTTCCCTCCTACAGTGTTAGTATTAGGGCAAAGAAAATTTTGAGTGTCTACAGGTGTCCCTCTTTATCATGTCCATACAATGTAATGGACTGGACAGGATAAAGATTAGTAGACACTGGAAATAGAAAGTGTTAGAGCTGCTTCAAAGGCTGGGCGTCTTTGAGTAGAATGGGGCTACTCTTGGCTGCTTACGTCATCAATCTTCTGGGGATAACGTTGTCATGTACAACCATTGATGTTATTAGGAAGTTACCGCGAACTAGTTTTGTCATTTTTTACCGGGGATGACATCATTCACGATAACTTGTTTGACTTTGATGGATGAGATTTGTCGAAGATGAGCTATCACATATTGTTCCCATCCTGATCTACTGGGGATGACGTCCTCTGCAATAGCTTCGTAGATCCTGATGAGGTGATATGATTGATACTACCTCAGTGATCCCTTTGAGGATGTGTATAACATATTCCATCATCTGTCCTTTGCG
Organism: Panax stipuleanatus; assembly: GCA_020205555.1. Lineage (NCBI taxonomy): Eukaryota > Viridiplantae > Streptophyta > Magnoliopsida > Apiales > Araliaceae > Panax > Panax stipuleanatus. The sequence goes on along the minus strand of CM035126.1, from coordinate 47,624,428 downwards.
AAGATGGAGTATTATATGACTTTTGCTCCTAGATCATCTCCTGATGTCTCATGGGGCTAGTCCGATGGTCAAAACATTATTGGGGTTAAGCCAACGGTTGCAGTGGACTTTGGTCTGTATCTGAACTTCGCTGGGGTTGAGCCAACAGCTGAAACTGCTTCGGTCAGTACCTGAACTTCGCTGGGGTTGAACCAACGGCTGAAACTGCTTCGGTCAGTACCCGAACTTTGCTGGGGTTGAGACAACGGTTGAAATTGCTTCGATCAGTACCCGAACTTCTCTGGGGTTAAGCCAACTACTGAAACTACTTCGGTCAGTACCTAAACTTCGCTGGGGTTGAGCCAATGGCTGAAACTGCTTCGGTCAGTACCCGATGCTTCGAAAGTGGCAGTTTTTGGCAGTTTTACGCAGTTTTTGTGCAGTTTTTTTGTAGATTGTTCTGTTGATCCCTGGACATGGCTCCGGGATAAATATCAAGGGTCTTTGTGAAGTTTCCCTTTTTGTCAGGATCACATTGCTTAAACGCAGGATTTCAGGACAAACCGCTCAATCGCGTAGCGATTTCTCTTCAGATTTGACTCGGTAGTCTGTTTAAACTCCGTTTTGACTCAAACCGAACTGATTCGGGGGAGTGGGACCCACCCTGGGCTGCCACAGGTGGTGGTGCAACAGCCACAGGTGGAGGTGTGGCCACCTGGGCTTTAAATGGAGCTCGGGAGTTTTCATTTTGCAAGTTTCCCGTTTGAGCTACGAAAGGATTTCGATCTTCTTTTTCAGATCTACGGAGTTTGGGCAGCCAAATTTTGATTTCGTCAGTTCCTACGCGTTCAGCGCAGCACAGGTAACGTTTTACACGCTTTTTTCGTAGTTTTTGACCTTTAAAAGCATGCGAACCGCCTAAGGTGATTTTAAACGCAATGTATGAAAAATGTATGCCTATATGACCTGTAAAAAATTTTCTGACTACATATGTATGTATATCTTACTGTAATGCACGTTTGGATGTAAGAAAATTCAGGTTCTGAGACAATGTTATTTTCCACTTTTTGGTCAGTTTAATCATCCTTTTTGAGGCCTAGTGAGCCTGGATTTTTAATTAAAAATGTCCATGGTAATTTGGCTACCATGTGAGGTTGACTTTTGATTTTTTTCATAAATATAAACTATTTTTGTTTTTGGGTAGGTGTGCTACTGAAAGGCCACCTAGGCATGCTTGTGTGCATGTGGACAGTGCATTTTACAAAGGAGACTCTGGCGAAATTTTTCCAAAATCTTAGGCTTTGAAAAACATGCATTTTTGACTCTGTGGGGGGAGTTTTTTACTGACCCATGCAGGTTTTTAACTTTTAGGTTTTGAAAACATGCAGTTTTGACTTTACGGGGTATTTTTGACTGACCCATGCTTACCACACCCTTTCTGATTTGGAGACTTGTTGCCGTCGATGGATCGTGATAGACCCAGCAGTTCTAGTAGGGTCTCCTCGAGTATTAGACTTAGGAGGGCTTCTGATGTGCCTCAGTCACGTCCAGCTCAGATGCCTCGTAGACTGGTGGAGGGCAAGATTCGTCCAGCATAGGATGAGTAGCCACTGGATATTGATAATGAGGAGGCTCCTTTTGCTGCTTCTGCTCCTGCTCTGGCTCAGGCTTAACGTGCGAAGGTCCCAGGCATTGCTGTGCAGACGCAGGAGTTGTTGGGCGACTTGAATCGCCATCCTTTGAGATATCTTCACGCCAACGAGGTGACTTAAAGTCTTTTTTCTCTCTGGATTCTCTTTCCCTTTTGCCATTCTTGGGGCACAGGTTTTTGACTTGGGTTGGTTTTTGATGCAGGTTCCCGGCTTTACGCAGTCTCGAGGGAACTGGTTTAGCATGCACTCCCTATATCACACTTTGCATGAGGATTACAGGGAGATCATAGATGGTTGGGGATTTCAGGCCTTTTTCTCGATCCTTCCCCGCAGTTGCCCCTGGGGGTATATGAGGGCTTTGTCTGAGCGCTGGTTCCACCAGACTCAATCCCTTTATTTGCTGGATTATGAGGTGATGATGACTCCTATGGATTGGAGATTTATCACTGGCATTGAGTTTGAGGGCGAGCCAGTGCCTATTTTAACGGATATTTTGCCTGCTATCATTCGGTCCTTGCAGGGAGTCCCGACGATGACATTTAAGGGTCGAACAGTCCGATCTATTCCCTTAAGTATAGATGCCCAGGATGGGACTTTGTAGTTGCCTCCATCTGATGACCAAAGGGCTAGAGATCACATTCTGAGGCGATTATTTTTGTCGATCATCAGGGGTTGTTTCATGATGGACAACTCGTCTACTGTGTCCTTTGCCATGATCAGCGCTACTCGACATGTAGAGCGCCTTAGTGACTATGATTGGGGCTCCTATACCTTTGCCTATTTTCTTCGGGGTATGCACATACTTTCGGAGGGTACAGCGGAGGCTTGGTTAGGATTTTACCCGTTCCTGCTGGTGAGTATATGGTTTTGTACCTTTTTGATTTTAGCATTTTTGTCAGTTTTGATCATTGAGGACTTTTGGTATTTATATGATCAGCTTTGGGCATTTGAGAGGCTTCCTTGCCTACGGCCCGCTACTACATTAGGTCTAGAGACCTATCCTCAAGGACGGAGGTGGCATCACTCCACTTTGACGGAGGTCCCTGTTGCTGAGAGATTCACTCATTCCCGTCTACAGCTGGAGCTTTTGACGGCAAGTTTGATCACCTGGACGCCGTACACATCCGAGCACTTGATCGTCGGATTCGAGGGAGGTGTCCCTACTGGCCAGGAGTTTGATTTTTCAACCCGTAGAGTACCTTTGTTGACGGAGGGAGGCTGAGAGCTCTATCTTGGAGAGCTTGATATTAGGAGCATCACGGGAGAGATCCGCATTCCCATTGTTCTTCTAACTTAGCATCATTGGCCATTGACTGTGCCTTTGATAGACATCCCTTTGGAGGGCATTGATGGCTTCACCCTATCAAAGGGTCCGTACAGCAAGGAGGCATTTGGCAGCTGGTGGAGCTCTCGTACTATTGAAGCTCAGACCCGTGCTACCTATTTTATTGCAGACATGGTGCCATGATCCGTGATAATGATGGATTGGATAGCTTGCCTCAGGGAGCCTACTCATGCAGACCAGATAGCAGATCTGACCAGGGAGTTGGAGCAGGCTCGTTTCTTTATCAGGCATCTTGGCCGAGATCCATCAGAGGCATCTTCTTTTAACTCGTCTAGCTCAGGAGCAGGTCCCTCTTTAGGTCCATTTAGTAGCAGTTATACAGAGGCAGATCCTCCCTTATACAGCCCAGATATGCCTGATCCTAGCAGCTTTGTGCCGACAGAGGAGATGGAGCAAGTTGATCGATTCGACACTGATGTCTATGACTTCCTTTGATAGCTATTGGAGCTATACTTTTTGGTCAGCCACTGTTTTGGCTATTTGGCGGTTGTGCCATCATTTTGATAGACCACTATAGTAGTTGGGTGGTGGTGCCCCATTTTCCCTGTATTCTTCCTTTCGCTTTGTATCAGGATATAGGGATGTTGTATGCAGTAGATAGCTTGTTATAGTTATTTATGCTATATCTTATCTTCTTCATCATGTTTATATTACTGTTATCATGAATGTATCATGTCACGTGTATGCATTCAGACAGCTTCGACTTGATTTAACCTCTGGACAGTCTTGTGGTACGGTGCTACAGATGACGTCGTCTGCAGTCAGTCGTATTGAGCATTTACCACCGTCTGTGGTGGTAGCATCATTGAGGTCCTGGTATGATAGTCCGCCCTTTCTAACTAGGGGTACAGTGGACCAGATGTTGGGGCATTCGTTGGCCCTTATGAATTTTTGGGTTCCGATCAGATTTGTTGAGGGCCTTCTACCTTGCTAGATTATCGACAGGCAGGTGTTCTGCTTTGGACGGCGTGAGCTGAAGCCAACTCTGGAGGAGTACCAGAGATTTACTAGCTTGTATTTAGAGTTGCCGTGTGCTCGAACGACGATTAGTGACATGAGAAGATCGTTTATCAGGCTGTCCGATCTTCGTCAGAGTGTAGTCATGGACGAGATTGTTTCTAGACATGTGATCTCTATGGACTTCTTGATTGAGCGCTTTGGCAAGCCTGATAGCTATGATCGCCACGTCGGAGATTTTGTTATATTAGTAGAGGCATGTCATGCATCCAGGATAGACATTCTACTGATGTGCGTTATGATATATGTTTACATGCCGTTACGATTGGATCATCTAGATGTGGGATTGGTAGTCGTGGTTAGAGCCCTCAGACAGGGTAGCACCATCATCCCGATGATATTGGCTGAGACATTTAGATCCGCCATTCATTGCAGTACCCATCCAGAGGGGTTTTTTAGGGACAGCTCGGTCTTGCTGTATATATAGTTGATGTCCCATATACGACCGATTGGATCCTTCAGGCCTCGGGGTTTTTGCTTCACTCAAGAGACATCCAGAGCTTACTCTTTTCAGCCTGCGGAGTGTATTGATGTAGAGTTTTGGTCGGCATTTTTGTCAGATATTGAGCATCCGTTTGTGATTTTGATATGCTCAGGGCTAGCTTCCCCATATAACTTTATCACTCATGCATCTGGCCTGGATTATTTGCCTCTAGCGGATTTGAGGGGAGTGACTACCTATCATCCTTTGGCAGTCATATGTTAGTTTGATCAGCTGCAGAGTTTACACCATTTTGAGGGGTCTACTGATCAGAGGATGTCGGCTTCTTCTATGTCATCCGCCTACTTGGTCAGAGTATATGAGTGTTGGACTCATCGGGAGATGGCTGATTTCTCCAGTAGCCATCCGGGCTGTTCTCTGGAGTATTCTGCGTGGTTGGGGGCAGAGACAGGAGTGGTAGCAGAGGCTTCTTCATCTCCTAGTGTGGACTCTGACAAGGAGGAGCCCATAGAGGATCCAGATTCTCCTACCGAGGATGAGCTGTTCATGGGTTTGACCGCTGCTCTGGTTAGCGATTCCCCGACCATTCATGTGGGGACAGATTCGGATTTAGCAGACTCACTATTTAGGATGACCTTTGAGCGAGACTCGTCTAGAGCACAGATGTTGGCTGGCTTGTCCTGCAGAGATCTAGCTTTTGCTGAGAGGGATGGACTCAGGGCCGCTTTGGATGCTGGATTGATTAAGCGAGAGGAGCTACGCTCTGCTCTGGATACTGCAGTGGTAGAGCGAGATAAGATTCGCTTGGCTAGGGATGCAGCATATGTTGAGATCGAGGAGACTTTGATTGCTCGGGATGCAGCTTTTGAGGAGAGGGATGAGGCTATAGCTTCCTGTGATTTCCACATTGCTGATAGTACTGCTCTTCGATCTTACACCCATGGTTTGGTCACCGAGATGAGTGCTTACATTGATGACCACAGTGCCACCTTACAGACTACTGTGGATGTTTTGAGCCATATGGAGGCTGAGTGGACTGCATTTACAGCTGCTCCCCCATCTTCAGAGAGATATGCCATGCTGGCATTGCTGACCCGCCTATTTTTTGGTCCATAGACTAGCTTTATTTTTCCTGCACAGACTAGATCAGCCATTTTTGTCATGTATAGGGCATTATGTATATATCAAATAGTTTTATATATCAGAGAAATATATTTTTGATGCACTTTCCTGACTGGAGATGTATTGTCATTGCTGAGTGATTACCACTTCTTTCATGACTCACAGTTTGTAGATGTATCTTGAGCTCCTCCTTGATGGACTGACAGTTAAGATGTCAGGGAGTATCTCATATGGGCCTGTTGACCAGGATAGGCTTGATAGAATTTAGCTTCTATTTGTCTTTGGTTTCTTGGAACTGGTCTTTTATTTTTTCATTTTTCTTGAAGGTCAGACCGCGCCGTAGATGGGCTGCCTACGTACTCCCGGGTTGAGGGAGATCAGGTCATTCGTAGTTTCGGCTTGTGCTGGGATGATTTGATGTTTGAATTTTTTGTTTAGTTTGACTGCACTAGGAATGGCTGCCTACGTACTCCCGGGTTGAGGGAGATCAGGTCATTCGTAGTTCCGGCTTGTGCCGAGATGATTTGATGTTTGGATTTTTGAAATTTTTTGTTTAGTTTGACAGCACCAGGAATGGCTGCCTACGTACTCCCGGGTTGAGGGAGATCAGGTCATTCGTAGTTCCAGCTTTCTAGTGAAAAATTGAACTTGATTTGATTTGTAGGACCCGAATACGGGTATGCATGTGCTTCAGACGTAGTACCTTTTCACGGTGTCCGAATTGATGAGTTGGGGAAATTCGATCCCATCCATCTCTTGTAGTTTGATAGCACCCCCAGTCAACACTTCTTTGACGATGAAAGGGCCTTCCCAATTTGGGGCAAACTTTCCTTTGGCTTCATCCTGATTGGCCAGGATTTTCTTCAGCACCAAGTCGTTTTCTTTAAATTTCCAGATTCGGACCTTCTTGTTGTAGGATCTGGCTATCCTTTGCTGGTATAACTGTCCCTGGAAAATGGTTGTTGCCCTCTTTTCATCTTTCAAAAATAGTTGATGATATCGGTCTTGCAACCATTGATCTTCGTCTATTTGAGCGTCGATTAAAACTCGCAAAGATTCCATCTTTACTTCTACGGGAAGGACTGCCTCCATACCGTAGACCAACGAATAGGGGGTAGCCCCAGTAGAGGTGCGCATTGACGTCCTGTATGCTAACAGGGTGAGAGGCAGCAGGTCAGGCCAGTCTTTGTTATTGGCAGACATTTTCTGCATGATCTTCTTGATGTTTTTGTTGGCCGCTTCAACAACACCGTTCATCTTGGGCCGATATATGACAGAATTGAGATGTTTGACGCGGAACTTACTGCACATATCCATCATCATTCGATTGTTCAGGTTCTTGACGTTGTCTGATATGATCACCTTCGGTTGTCCATATCGACAGATGACATTGTTTCTGATGAAACTAATGATGACCTCTTTTGTGACTTTGGGAAAAGAGGCTGCTTCAACCCATTTGGTGAAGTAATCGATCATGGTGTAGATGAATCGGTGACCATTGCTAGCTTTGGGTTCCACTAGACCTATCATGTCCATTCCCCACATAGAGAAAGGCCACGGTGAACTCATGCTATGCAGCTCATTTGGAGGAGCGTGAATGACATTTCCATGTATTTGGCATTGAAAGCATCTCTTGACGTGATCATCATAATCAGCTTTGAGCGAGATCCAGTAATGTCCTGTTCTGATAATCTTTTTGGCCAGCAGATAGTCGCTCATGTATGGACCACAAACTCCGCCATGGACTTCTTCCATTAATCTTTGGGCTTGCTCTTTGTCGAGGCATCTTAACAGGCCTATTCCAACATCCCTTTTGTAAAGTGCATCTCCGCTCAAATAGAACTTCATGGCCATTTTGTGAATCCGTTTCCACTCTGATTGGCTTGCCCCAGCGCGTGTGGATTCATCACGAAGGTAGTCCTTGATGTCTTGAAACCAAGGCTGCTTGACAGGAGGTATTTCATCTAATACTTCTCCCACATAACTCCCATATATCGGGGCTTTTTGGATCGTGAACTGAACGTTGGGAAATCCACTCTTATTGGACATGCGAATTAATGAAGCCAAAGTTGCTAATGCATCAGCGAAGTCATTCGGACCCCGAGGAAAGTGAACAAAGGTTATTGCTTTGAATTCTTAGGATATTTTGAGGACCTGCCGATGATAGGGTAGCAAATGCAGTTCTTTGGTGAGATATGCGCCGATGGTTTATCTGATGACCAGCTCGAAATCTCCGAAGACGAGTAGGTGTTTGATAGACATGGATTGGACTAGTTTCAACCCCATGATACAGCCTTCGTACTCGGTCGTGATGTTGGTGGTGCCAAATTAAAGTTTGGTAGCCACAGGATATTGATCACCTGTACCAGAGATGAGGACTGCCCCAGCTCCAGAACCTTCCATATTTACCGCTCTGTCGAAATACATTTTCCATGATTGGACTGTATTCTCTGACTGGATTTGTTGAATTGTCATGATCCCATTGTTCGGGAAATATGTCTCCAGGGGCTCGCACCCTCCTAAAGGTGCTTCTGCTAATTGATCTACAATGCCTTGACCCTTGATTGACTTCTGAGTCACGTAGACAATGTCAAATTGTTGTAGGATCAACTGCCATTTGGATAGTCGGTAATTCAACATTGGTTTATTGATTATGTATTTGAGTGGATCCATGTGAGATATGAGGTAGGTTGTGTGCCCATGCAAGTAGTGTTGCACCCTCATGGAGGCCCATGCTAATGCACAACATGTCTTTTTGATCAAGGTGTATTTCTGTTCACCACTGCTGAACCTTTTACTGATGTAGTAGATGGCTCTTTCCTTGCTACTATCATCCTACAGCCCATTGCATTGGCATTGACGGACAGGTACATAAACAAAGGGACTCCTTCCCTTGGGGGTATTAGAACAAGAGCTTCAGTTAGCTGCTTCTTGATGGTAAGGAAGGCTTGTTGACAATACTCATTCCATGTGGTGGAGGAATTCTTCCTTAACAGCCTGAAGATGGGTTCACAGGTTGCTGTGAGCTGGGAAATGAATCTGCTTATGAAGTCGATCCTTTCCAGGAATCCATGTATCTCCTTCTCTGTATGAGGCATAGGCATGTCAGTGATGGCTTTGATCTTGGCGGGGTCGAGCTCGATGCCCCGATTACTCACCAGTAATCCTAACAGTTTGCCTGCTTTGACACCAAAAGCACATTTGGCGGGATTTAGCTTGAGGTTATACTTGCGTAACCTATTGAACAGCTTCTTGAGATGGTCTATGTGATCATCCTCCCTCCGGGATTTGATGATGATGTCATCAATATAGATTTCTATTTCTTTATGCATCATATCATGAAAGAGGGCCATTATGGCTCGCTGATATGTGGCTCCGGCATTGATGAGGCCGAAGGATAGTCGTCGATAGCAGAAAGTTCCCTAAGGAGTGATGAAGGCTGTTTTCTCCCCGTCTTCCTCAGCAACCATGATTTGGTGGTAACCAGCAAAGAAATCCATGAAGGAATACATGCCATATTGCGCAGTATTGTCGATTAGAATGTGGAAGAAAGGCACCAGAAAGTTGTCCTTGAGGTAGGCTTTGTTCAGGTCGGTGTAATCCACGCACACTCGTACCTTCCCTCCTGGTTTGGGTATGGGGACTATGTTTGACAGCCATTCGGGGTATGTTGATACCATGATGATTCCGGCTTTGAATTATTTAACGACTTCTTCTTTGACTTTTAGACTCCACTCAGGTTTCAATTGCCTGAGTTTTTGTTTGACTGGTCTGAACCCTTCTTTGATGGGCATTCGATAGATGACAATGTCCGTAGAGAGGCCGATCATATCTTCATGTGACCATGCAAATATATCCTGGTACTGTGTTAGGATTTTGATCAGGTCGGCTTTTTGAGTTGGTGTGAGGTCTGAACCTATTTGGATTTCTTTGATGTTTTCAGAGGTTCCTATATTAATGGTGGTGGTTTGTTCAAGGTTTGGTTTGGGTTTATCTTTGACCCATTCCTTGATCTCCTCTGGCACCTCATAGTCATCTTCCTCCTCTTGATCAATATCCATCAAGTCGAATTTCAATTCTACATCCAAGTCAGAGTCATTTTGACAGGTTGGCATCTCATCAACAGAGACACACACATCCAATGCTTAAATACACATGGCATTTGCAAAGCATGATAAAAGTTACTGCTCTAGCTGTGTAATCAAAAGTAAGCAGTAAATGAGAGCATGATTAAGGGCAGATGTACTCTCTGCCCCTTTACCCTTTTCGACTTAGGCAAGGGACACTGATCCAGTTGTCCAGTGTCAGATTCTCATGAATTGGAAGAATCGAGGGATTGTGCTCGTCTACCTCATCCTGGATGATGACTAAAGACATCCTTGTGAAATGGGCCAAGGCTTTTCTGTGGATTGATCCTCTTCTTGATGTGAGGAATTTGGACATGATTTTTGTCATCACTATCGGGGAGTTCATCATTCATACCCTCGTAGTTGATGATGACCCTCATGTTAGCGAATGAGTCTCGTCCTTCGCACATGATTTTTTCTTTTCCCTTTTCGCTGTTTGCCTTAGGCTTGAGGGTTTTTCTTTCATGGACCGGTATGATTGGAGGAAATAGCATGGCCGATACGGCAGTCAAGACTTTCCTCATAGGTTTCACCCATCCGATATTTGTGAAGTTTGGGAGCAGAATTGTAGAGGCATGAGCCTTGGGATGTTTGGGTGGATTCCGGTGGCTTGACCCGGATGAATATCCTAATCCTGCTCTTACCATCTGACTTGGGATTTAGACTTGCATCTTGATACCTTGTTTATCCTTCCCAACCTTTCTCCAGGTTAGAAACCTGAAGATACCATCTCTTGGCCCATGATCATCACTTCGGTGGAGACTTTAGGCTTTAGGGCTGGTGCCCCGATGGGTAGGTATTGAATATCGCTCACCTCGAGAGCTTGAAAACTTGCAGGCTCAATCCCTGCATCCAGGCTTATCACTGGCATGTCCCCATGTATGTAGGTAGGGTATTCCAGTTCGGCATTGACCGTGATGAGGCTGCCGTTGATAATATACTTGAGTTGTTGATGGAGGGTGGATGGCACTGCCCCTGCCATATGGATCCATGGTCTGCCCAGCAGCAAGTAATATTCGGTGGTGATGTTGAGCACCTGGAAGGATACGTAGAAAGTGTATGGACCAATTTCTAGAGGAAGCTCGATTTCCCCCATAGCATAGCGGCGAGATCCATCGAAAGCCCGGATGACCATATGACTGTCTTTAATCCGGTTTGGATTGATCTTCATTCTTTCTAGAGTGTCGTAGGGACAAATGTTGAGGGAAGATCCTCCGTCAATGAGCACACCTCCGATCACATATCCGGATGACATTACGGCTATATGCAGGGACTTGTGGTGGCCAGTTCCCTCTGTCGGGATATCATTGTCCGTGAAGGATATCACATTGTTGTTGAAGATGTGTTCGATCACATGACAGAATTTCTCGGTGTCTACCATGTGTGGTAGATGGGCTTCTTCCAGCACTTTCACTAGAATATTGTGATGGTCCTCTGATGATAGGACCAAGTCGAGGATGGACTTTTGCTTGGGTGCGTCTTTCAAGATTTGCACTATCTTGATTTCATGGTGTCCCATCTTGTTGAGGAACTCTTTGATTTTCTCTTCAGCCACCTTTTCTTTTATTTTGGTAACTGGTTTGATCACCCGCTGAGGCAAGTACAATGGATTATCCTTTGACAGGATGGAAATGTTGTTTGAAGTAGAGCTTTCAATGTCCCTGTAGTTCCTTGGGACCTTCTTCAGACTGATGATTGGATACTGTGGTCTGAAGGGCAGGAATAGAGGCTGGGGTGCAGCCACCTTCACAGGATTTTGAATTTCTTGGACCCCTTTCCCTGTCAGTACCAGGGGTGTGAGGATTGATTCCTTATCATAGGATATGACAACCACTGTGTCTTGGCTCCATGCAGTGGGGATCCAGAGGCTGTTTTTATTTGAAAGGTCTAGGATTTGATCTCCTCTGATCAGGTCACCTTTCTCGATCAGGTCTTGAATCAGGTTTTGAAGTGCCCAACACTCTTCTGTATCATGACCGAGAGAATTGGAATGGTACCGACATATTTGGTCAGGTTTGAATTTACTGGATTGAGGGTTCAATGGAGGTAAAAGATCTGCAACCATTCCCTCGTTGATTAGCATTTGGAGGATTTCTTCCATTGACTGGTTCAGATTGGTGAAGTTCATTTGAAACAGGAATTTTCTACCCTCCCGGGTATACTCATTTTTGACCATTTGTTGTTCGTGCAACTGGCAATGATCCCTTCTAGGGATGGAATTAACTTCCGCCAGAGGAGAATGACTGCCAATGGATTGATAGATTTGCTTCAGCATCTTCCTGGTGAGTTGATGCTGGTAGACAACTAGTTCAGCCAACTGATCGATTTGCTCCTTGAGAGACTTTACTTCTTGCTCCATCAGGAATCGCTTCTCAAAAGTTTCCCAACTCTCTGGGCTATTGAGATTGGATTGACTTGTTTCCCCATCATAGCGGAGGTATTTAGATCCTTCTCCACTTGAGATGCTGATCATGTTGACATTCTCCTCTTTATGTTGTGGGAGAGGATTGTCTTGGGCATGGGGTTGTTCAGGTTTTGTTACCACAATCTGCCCGCTGTCAATCAAGTCTTGGATTTTGTACTTGAGAGACCAACAGTCTTGGGTGTCATGGCCTAGAGCTCCAGAATGATAAGCACATTTCTTGTTAGGGTCAAAGTTCCTTCCGTTAGTATTGGTTGGTGGAAGGAGTTGAACAATCTTCTTCTAAGCTGTCAGAAGTTTGAAAACATTCTCGAGGGAATCCCCTAGTGGGGTGAAATTTCTTCTACGCCTGACTTCCATGTTTTCCTGGAATTGAGGAATTGCAGGCTGTGTTGAAGCTTGGAAAGGGGTATAGTTCCTCCTTTGAATGGGCTTGTGGTTTGATTCGCCCCTTGAATTTTGTCCCTGTAATACTAAGGAGATTTCTTCGTCTTTCTTTTTGTGGACCCTCCGTGGATTACTCCTGTAATTTACGGATTGGATATGTTCAGCGACAGCTTCGATAGCAGTTAGATCTTTTATCTTCCCGGATTTGAGCCCCATTTCTGCCATTTCGCCATGCTTAATCATTTCAGAGAATGGTTTTCCTATGCCTGTTAGGACCCTCTCATAGTAAGGTGCTTCTTGAATATCGATGAAAGTCATGACTATTTCAAATTCAGTCATGGCTGGGGTGACTTGAGTTGCGACCCGTCTCCATCGTTGGGCATATTCTCTGAATGATTCAGTGTTCTTTTTCTTGATTTTGGTTATTTGATACCTGTCTGGAACCAGCTGTGATTGGAAACTGTACTGGCTGAGGAAGGCATGGGCCAGTTCTTCCCAGCTGTGAATTTTAGAGTTGTCCAAGCAGGCATACCAAGCTCTGGCTTCTCCGGTTAGACTCTTCTGGAATAGTTGCATTCGAAGTTTCTCGTCCTCAGCATAGGATACGAGTTCTCCGATGTAGAATTTCAAGTGTGTGTATGGATCCCCCATTCTGTCATATTTCTTGAAATCAGAGACTTAAAATTTTTCGAGATAACAAGCCCCAGGAAATATACAGATATCAAAGTAAGTAACACTGCCAAATACTCCAATCCCTTTGATAGATCGAAGGGTTTCTTCCATCTGTTGTACTTTTTTCAGGATGTCACCAGCTTCCTGTTCTTGGACGAAGGGGGTGATCTCAGGGGTTTTGTTGGTGGTGTCCTAGTCTTGTGGTCCAGGAATCTGAGTTCCGGCCTTTTTGGCGTCTTGATCGCCAGTACCACTACCAAATGGTCCTGGTTCTGGATGAGCTTGAGATTGTTTCTCTTTGAAGGACTTACTTTGTTCTCGCAGAAAACCTGCTAGCTCGGCTATCTGATTTTTTTTAATCCTTTGAACTCTTCCCTAGAGACAAGACTGGATTTTGGTGGAGCACTTGAAGCCATGTCTGCGGATGGACTGAGTGCTTTCTTGAATTTAGATCTGGTGACAGGACCAATTTTTACACCTACAACAAAATGTAGGCGTGTCAATTTCCTGAGGTAGGTAAGGATTGGATGCATGATGTGTTTTTTAGTGTTTATCCTGCAAAACCGAGGTTAGTTGTTTTGATGGAAGGATGACATTTATTTGACAGGGAAAGTAAATATTTCATTATTGATATTTACATTGTGCTCCTCGGTAATTGGAGACTTGACATGGAATTGAAAGAGGAAGGCATGAAGAAGCTTCCCTTAGGATTTGGTTAATCAGAGGCTGACCTATCTTAGGTTACTCTCGCGGCTTTTGTTTCGGCATGAAGGCTCCCAGATCATCGCAATCTACTAGAAAGGAAATTAATTCGATCGTTCAACTGGAGCGAATCTGAGTGGTGCAATTTCGTGAGACATCCCCAGAGACTTAATGGTCCCCAGAGTCACTACTTATCACCGACCGAGTTATCCTCCTTGTGAGAGGGACACCCAACATACATTCACATACATCGTGCCTTACCATTTATACATGTAATGATAGTTTGTGTGAAGCATTAATATGGGTGCGAAGCACTAAAACAGGAAAGCATTCATTCACATTCATTCAATGTAAAGCATTCATTCCCATCAAATGTAAAAACGCAGCATTCACTCATCCATTGACTGTGGAGACGCAGGATTTCACACATTTAATAGTCTTAAAAGGGAAATATTTGAAAATATTTGAAAGCAGCCTAAGCCCTCTAGTGTCCCTAGCAGAGTCGCCACCTGTCGACGTTGGAAAATTTAAGAACCCCGCGGGTCGGTTTGTAGCCCAGGTTTTCTCAAATCGGTCTTCCTAAGTTCTCTCTACCCTTATTCTCTTTATTTAGGAAAAAGATTTTGAAGGGTTTTTTAGGAAAGAGGCCAACATGAGTCATGTCGACGATTTGAATGTTTTACAGAGTCGCCAGTTGGTAGATTTGAAAATGGTTGTACCAACTCAACCGAGTTTGATTTGAAAAGAGGCCCAATTGCTGGACACTGTCGAAACTTTATCTTTGAAATCAGAGTTTTGAGTTCGGGGGCTTGGTTAAGTGTGGGGAAGGTGTTAGGCACCCCACGACTCCCGTGTAAACACGGTACCACATCTTTTCAATATTTCCCTTAAAACTGCGAATGCGTGAGTGAATGATGTTTGAAAATTGGGCCTTTTGATTTGATTGATTGAAAGTAGTGCTTTGCTTTATTGAACCTATATACGAAGGGTTTGATTTGATTTTTGAAAATCAGTCTTTGATTTGATTTGCAAAAGTGTTTTGATTAGATTTGCAAAAGCTTTTCTTTTAAATTGAATTGACAATGATGTTTTGAAAGCTGTTTATTAAACCCCTACGCTGACATAGGAATTGAAGCCTTTTGATACTTCTAAATTTTATCTATATAGCCTTAAGGCTGCATGTGAATGGTGATGTGAAGTATGATCAACCATAAAAATAAATAAACGTATCGGTCTCGTCATGGGCATGAAAACGATCGGAGGGACGCTGACACGACAATCATATTTCACTATGATGAGACCTTAAATCCGGATAACTGTTTTAAGGTCTGTGTATGTACATTTTACAGAAAAACTGGCAGGGTACATCTGTAAATCAGAGTTTGTCCATCGTGGGAATCAGATTTCAATCGTTTTGATCGTGAATCCCACGATTCCTAGGCTCACATATGAATAGCCAATAAACCTGCACAGTTCAAATTTGCACAGAAATGAATATATATATCCTCACGTCGCAATGGAACCAAGGATTCATCAGTAAATTTTGGCTGCGCGTGGCCGAAGCGTGTCGTTCCCACTAGATAGCGATCTAAGGGACGCGAGTTTGCTTTCAAAGATGAAACTATAAAAATAACTAGATTTAATGAAATCTCAGCTATTATAGCTTCCAGGTTCTGTCGGGACGTGTTTGAACCGTTGGAAAGCTAGAATTGGCGAGATTTGAATAAATCTAGTCCGCCCGCAGATATGTAAGTGCAGATTCATATAAAAATGAATATTAAATGCAACAATTGAATAAATTGAGTAAAGTAATATATATATATATATATATATATATATATATAGTTATATATATACAAAAGCTATAAAAGGGCGATGGGTTTTCACTCGCAAGCGCGGATTGAAATTGAAATATATATATATATATATATATATATATATATATATATTTATAAAAAAAACTGTAAATAGCCACGAAATAATCCAGGCTGTGACAGAAATGAAATATATATAGAAAAACAGTGAAAAGGGCGATGGGTTTTCACGCCTGCCCGTACTGAAATTGAAATTGACGTAAAAGTAGTCAACTAGTGACTAGAGAGAGCGTACTAGTATGGCGAAGTGTGCAAAAGCAGTAAAATGGCCACGAAGTAATCCAGGCCGGACTGAAAATATATAAATATATATATATATATATATATATATATATATATATATATATATATATTGACAGAAATTTAGTCAACCAGTGATGGTGAAAGTCGCTTATATATGCATAAATATATATAAAAGAGGTAAACTACCTCAGATTTGACATACGGGCTTGACGGAATTGAAATGTTAGTACATTTGCAGTTAAATATATACAAGAAAGAGCCAAACCCGGACTGAGAAGATAACCCAGCCCGGCGAAGTTGCCAAAAAAGTGTGTGTCTGTGCACTGAAGCTGCTGGAGCTGACGGATCGTCAATTCGAGTTTTAAAAATGCAAAAAAAACTGCGTTTATGTACAGAAATGTACCAAATTTTGACAAAAACGGCCACGGAACTAAGTTTCGGGCATATTTAAACGACGAAACTCTATGTGCGAGTGCAAAACAGTGCAAAGTAGTAGTATTGACTTTCTGATCGTAAAAATACTTGCAATGGACTATAATACGGGCTTTTTGCCACTTAGTGGGATTCAAACGACCAAATCTAACGGTGGTTTTTTTGATATATAGTAGTATATGGGTTTATCTACGTGTTGGAGTAAAAATATTTAGATTTGGAAGAGGTGTAAAAGTCGAAAAATCAGACGGGCAGAGCTTCGCTGCGTTTCGGAAACTTGAAATTAAAAGGGGGGGGGGGTGCACGTTTATGTATAGGCTAGGGAGCCTCCACTCTACCTGCGGCTGCCACAGGTAGAGGTACATCTCCCCTAGGTGGGGCCCACATGTCGGGTTTCGTCATCTCAAAGTTTGTGCACTCCGGACAACGCGCAGT
Organism: Panax stipuleanatus; assembly: GCA_020205555.1. Lineage (NCBI taxonomy): Eukaryota > Viridiplantae > Streptophyta > Magnoliopsida > Apiales > Araliaceae > Panax > Panax stipuleanatus. Next base: position 47,607,577 of record CM035126.1, on the reverse strand, counting down.
CGAAGTAGGAACTTTCAAACTTTTGATCGGAGCGTCTGTTTGAGGCGTGCGATACCTTTTCGGAAAGCCCTCGCCGAGAGTGTCGCAATGACATGGAATAAAACATTTTCCGAGTCTAAGAAGACGGGTTCATAACCAGGTCTTCGATTCCCCGCAGTTTGTCCGTTGAGCTGTCTTACGCTGTTGGCACTCGGGATCGTTGTTGTGGTTCATTCTGACTTTGATGGCATCAATTCGGCTTGAGTTTGACTGAATCGACTGAGATTTGGTAAAATAACCGTTTTGCCCCTCTCGGGGTTGCCTGTGGTGTCGGCACGACCTTTGGTGGATCTGGCTTCCAAGGGTTATCTCTGGGGCTGAACTGAACTTTCCCGGATTAATGTCGGGGCTGATCTGTACTTCCCAGGCTGAGATCAGGGATGACTTGACACATCCTCGGTTGATGTTGATGTTGACTTGACTTCCCGGGTTGCTGTCGAGGTTGACTTGACGACCTAATATTGAGATCGGGTACCCTCGGGTAGCTGTCGGGGCTGTCTTGTACCTCTCGGGTTGCTGCCGAGGCTATTTTGAACGTCTCGGGTTGCTGTCGAAGCCGATTTGAATGCCCGATATTGAGATCGTGGTCTGAACTGATGGCCCGATTGGAGATCGGGATTGACTTGATGGCCCGATATTGAGATCGGGGTTGATTTGACAGTTCGATTGGACATCGAAGTTGGATTGACGGTCCAATTGGAGATCAAAGCTGGATTGATGGTCCGATTGGAGATCGGAGCTGGATTGGTGGTCCGATTGGATATTAGAGCTGGATTGACGGTCCGATTGGAGATCAGAGCTGGATTGATGGTCCGATTAGAGATCGAAGCTGGATTGACGGTCCGATTGGAGTTAAAAGCTGGATAGACGCTCTGATTGGAGATCAGAGCTGGATTGACGGTCCAATTGGAGATTGGAGTTGAATTGACGGTCCGATTGGAGATCGGAGTTGGATAGACGGTTCAATTGGAGATCAGAGCTGGATTGAGTATCGATATTGATGATCAGATTTGACTGGAGTACCGATATTGGTGATCGGATTTGGCTGGAGTACCGATATTGGTGATCCAATTTAAGTTTACCGATATTGGTGATTTTACCGATATTGGGGATAAGACTTGAGTTTAAAGATATTGGGGATCGGATTTGAGTTGAAGGACCGGCATTGGTGGCCGAATTTGAGTGGGTTGACGGTTTTGCCCTCGTACAGTGTTAGTATTGGGGCAAAGAAATTTTTGAGTGTCTACAGGTATGAATGATGATATCCTAGATAGTGATGAGGAGGATCGAATCCAAATTCCTCGCATCAAGAAAAGAAAAGGGGCAGTTCAAAGAAAAACCCCGACTCTGATCTGTAAGATGTCTTAGTCGTCATCAAGGAAGAGATAGACGACCACTAATCTTGTATCCTCCCTATTCATGAGGATTTAACTCTGGACAACTGGAGCAGCATCCTTTGCCTCATTCAAAAAGGGTAAAAGGGCAGAGAGTTCGTCTGCCCTGTAATATGGTTTCATTTACTGCTTATTTTGGTTGCACAACTATAGTAGTAATTTTTGTCATGCTTTGTTAAATGTTTTGTATGCTTAAGAAGTTTTATATATTAAAGTGAAAGCATTTTGTTTTTAGGACTCCAGGATTGGATTCGTTTGTCCCTGCTGATGAGATGCCAACCTGTCACAATAACTACGACTTTGATGTAGAACTGAACTTCGACTTGATGGAGAATAATCAAGAAGAGATAGATGACTATGAGGTGCCCGAGGAGATTAAAGAATGGGTCGAAGACAAACCCAAACCAAACCTCGACCAAACCACCACTGTCAATATCGGAACCTCAGAAAACCTCAAAGAAATCCAGATAGGCCTAGACCTTATCCCAGACCAAAGAGCCGACCTGATTGAAATCTTAACTCCATTCCAAGATGTGTTTGCATGGTCACATAAAGACATGATTGGCCTGTCTATTGATATTGTCATCCATCGGTTCCCCATTAAAGAAGGATTCAAGCCAGACAAGCAGAAGCTTAGGTGATTAAAACTTAAATGGAGTTTGAAAGTCAAAGAAAAGGTCGTTAAATAATTCAAAGTCGGTATCATCATGGTATCAACATATCCGGAGTGGCTGTCAAACATAGTTCTCGTGCCTAAGCCCCGAGGGAAGGCACGAGTATGCGTGGATTATAGTGATTTGAACAAAGCTTGTCTCAAGGACTAATTTCCCAGTGCCTTTTATCCATATCCTGATAGACAATACAACACAGTATGACATATATTCTTTTGTGGATTGCTTTACTGGTTACCATCAAATTATGGTCGCTGAAGAGGACATGGAGAAGGCAACTTTCATCACTCCCTGGGGAAACTTCTTTTACAGGCGATATCTTTCGGCCTCATCAATGCCGGGGCCATATATCAGCGAGTCATGATGGCCCTGTTCCATGATATGATGCATAAGGAGATAGAGGTTTTTGTGGATGACATCATCGTTAAATCCCGAAAGGAGGACGATCACATCAACCATCTCAGGAAGATGTTCAATAGGTAGCGTAAGTACAACCTCAAGCTGAATCCAGCCAAATGTGCTTTTGACGTCAAATCAGGCAAGTTGTTGGGATTTCTGGTAAGCAATAGAGGCATTGAACTGGATCTCACCAAGATTAAAGCCATCACGGAGATGCCCGTACCCCGAACAGAGAAGGAGACGCTACAAGAAATTAGGGATGTAGCGAAGGAAATTTTGTGAAGGAATTAATTCCTTCACATGAATGGTTTTCTAGCGAAGGAACAGTGAAGGAAAAAAGTATAGTGACAATATAGTTATTAGCGAAAGAAACATCCTTCACAATTTATATTTTTTTCCTCTCAAATTTTTGATGATAGAAGGATTTTTGACGCTAATTTATGATAAAAATTTGCGAGGAAAAACGTCTATTAATAAAGGAATTGTTACTCACTATGTATTATTGTTCAGAGGTTTTTTGCGAGAGATAAAATTGGTCCCTGTTTTATTCTAAATAATTTTTTTAAAATTAATTATGGTGAATATAAATATAATAAATTTTTTACAATAATAAATTTATTTTTAATAACACTTTTTAAGTAACTTATAATATTATTAGGGCTCTTTCTCTATGATTTTCGCTCTCCCTTCCCTCTAATTTTTTTCCTAGCTGATCATCCATCTTTTTCATTTTTTTTCTTCTGATTCTGTTTCTTCTCTTCTTTTCCTCGCATCCATTTCTCTTATCTCAGTTCATATGGTGAGTCCTTCTCTCCTCTCGGAGGGGTTACCCGATTCTTGTGTTCCTCTGGTTGGCATGCCAGTTATTGGGTGTTCTAACCCCTCGGATTCGACTGTTCCCCTTAATGGCTTGGGTGAATATAAGGTTGGGATGGCAGAATCTGATGTTTTAGATGAAAATTTAGGGTTTGCTCGAATGTTTCTGACTTTGAAGGGCTTCCAAGTTTAGACATTCAAAGCCCTCTGGCCAACTCTCAAGTTCGCGATATTTTTAGGCCAGCTCAGCACCTATCCCAGCAAGATAGAATCAATACTGTTGTAGAGCGTGAAAATAACCAAGATTTGTCATATTTTATTTCTGCTCAAGGTTTTCTATCAAAGATGTGAATAATTTCACTCGGAAAGGTTTATTTGTCAGGAAGTTTGATGCCCGCAACATGTTTGTTAAAAGTCATGTCCTTTGACAATTCGTCCTTGGTTTTGTGCCACGAGCAGTCAACTTGGCTGATCGGTGCGTAGGAGAGCTTCACCTTTATTGTCTTGTAAGTGGAGTCTGTCCTGGCTGGGAAGGTCTTGTTGAAAGACCATGTTACTGTGATCTTCTCTTCCCCGGCTTTTAGCACTGAAAATTATTTTCCTCAATTAAACACACATACATGATATATTATTTTTTATTTATTACAAGATTTTTATTATTATTAATTTGAAATATTGGGATTAAAGTCGAATGAATTCCAATCATTTTGCCTTATGTAGTGTTAACGCCAAGATCTTTCCACGCACCTCAATCATCGAAAAGCGCGTCTAACCCTGCACAGAAAATGAGTCAACACCAAGAGCTTGATGGCTTGGGCAGCCGGGGGATAGCTCCGGTGTGAGAGTAAGTACATGCCGGAAGTAAGGTTAACAATGGAGGTTGTGTGCTCTAGTGTCTGGTAGAGTAAATTTGCATGTACCTTTTTCATGTAGTGCTCTATACTTTTATATTAGTCTCACCGCCTTACATGTAACACCTCCTGTGACCTCATATAATTGCATGCAATCCAAATCAAATCACTGTTCCCTACTAACTCAGGATTATGCCAAATCCTCATTAATTAAGGTGTTGGATCCATAATCCAACACCTGTCCATAACAATAATCTTCAGCCCAAGCCCAAATAAAACCTTATTTAAATGATGGCCCAACATTCCAAAGGCCCAAATAAGTGTGGCCCAATAGGCCCAAATAATCATGGCCCAACATTGTCCCCCAATCTTTTATCAAATAGAATGTTTGGTGAAAGAGTATACAAGAGATTGGCCCAATCAGTAAAGGAGTCCAAATGAATCCAAACAAAGCCCAATCAGTAGAAAACCCAAAACCGGACGCCAACTCTTCAAATCCATCATTATCTTCATTAAATGTGCCGCCCTCGAGTTTCGGAAACAACTGAAAGGACACCACTATAAAAACCTAATTCCCCCAAATTAGACGGTTTCACCTGTCCATTTGAATTTCAAAGTGCTCTTGCTTTCTCCTACCTCCAGTTCTCTCTTTTTGCAACCTGTCAACAATGGCTTCTCAGAACCCAGATAACACCACTCCCATTTCTAAAACCCCTCTGGATTACATTCCGGCTGCTCAAACCCCCACCAATGTCATACCAGAAGCAAACCCCAAATCTACCCCATCATCGAGCAAAAATCCTCCACCTACCACAACTCAAAACCCTTCTCTTGAATTCCAGAATGAAGAACAATACCCCCACGCCAATACCCTCTCTGAACTTACAGAGGATGATATCCGTATCATCCGAGAATGCTACCAGATACCAGAAACTCACCACCTGAGAGTGCCCACCCCTACTGACCGAATGTAGCACCGTCCCGAAGGCTGGATTGCTATGCACCTCACCCTCTTGGAGAAAGGGGTTCGCCTTCCCCTCCATGCCTTCATCATCACCCTTCTAGGGTTCGTGGGTGTTGGATTTGCCAAACTGGTCCCTAATTCCTATATCCACATCCTCGCCTTCATCGTCTTCTGCCACGAGATAGGGATTTCACCCTCTATCGATTTCTTCTTCACTCTCTTCACAGCCAGCAACTCTCGTGAACGGGGTTTCAAGATGCTGAGCAAGCAATCCCCAAAACCCAATGCCAAATTCGAGAAGCGCCCCTGATGAACACCCCTTCAAGCAACAAAGGGTGGCATAAGGATTGGTTTTTTGTCAAAGGACCTGAAATCTCTTTCGTCCCTGACTGGACTACTGCCAAACGCCTCTCTGCAGACTTCGGAGACATCTCAGAGGAACGCGTGGTAGAGATCACGAAGCTTCTGGAGAAACTTCCTATGAAGGAATGGAGCTTCGGACTTCTAAGCAAGCAAGCATGGTTGTATGACCACAAATGTAAATCCCGAACTCAATACTTGTGTAATTTCTCAAATTTTCTTTAGTAATTATTATGAAATATCCTTCTTCACTTTTTGTAGTATCCCTCATCAAACCTACTTCCATCTATCGAAAAGAACTAAAAAAATTCCTTTCTACCAACCCAACCCAAACTCTTACCAAACCCCAAAATACTGAACCCCAATCCACCGGACCACAAACTACCGAACCCCAAATCACCGAACCAACCCCTACCGAAGAGACAAGCCAACCTTGTTGAAAGAAAAGAACTGCCAGAAAACCAAAACTTATTCCAGTCCCCACACTTAATGAAAGTCTCCTTGATATGCCCATCACCGAACGCACCCAAATTCTCCGCACTAAAAAGAAACGAGCCAAAATTACCCCTCTTTCTGCCGAAGAACTAAGAGTACCTCCTCCTGAAACTAGCCAACCTCCAATCATTCCAGTTGAAATTAATGAACCCGAAGAAGAACCCGAAGAACAAGTCGAACCCAGTTCTCCCCTTATCAGAAAAAGAAAACATTCTTCAGACAACCAACCAACCCCAACAACTGAATCTCCAACAACTTACGCCCCACCTCCACCCGAACAACCAATACTTTCTCCACAACGACCATCTTCTTCCTCTGCAACCATTCCCAAAGCTGTACATTCGCCCACCTTATGACCAGACAAAAATGAAAACTTCCCTTTACACCTTTACAACGCTTTCGTACTCGACACTGACGACCATCGCTTCAGCAATAGTTCCATTTCTGACCTAATCGAAGCTGGCATGACTCACCAAGTCAGAGTAAGTAGATTATTACTTAACCATTTTTATTCACAAATATCTTCTTGAAACTTTTTCTTAACTCTAAATAACTGCAGGCAAATGGAATCTTCGGGTAACTCCACCAAAGGTACAAAGAGATTGAAGCCGAAGAAGATGCTGCCTGAAAAGAAAATACCATTCTAATGTCTACTCTGGCGAGGGAAAGAAGTCTACATGGGAACACCTTCTTCAACTCCGAATGCCTCAGAAAAGATCTCGCTAAACTGAAAGACCAACTAGCCTCATCCGAAGCTCTCCAACAAACCAACGCTGAACAGAACCGAGAACTACAACTGGCGAACGAAATACTGACACGAAACAACCGGGGCCTAACTAAAGAAATCAACGAAACCAAAATCTCCGAAGAATGACATCTTGAACTTCGGTGCAAAGTCGAAAAGGAACTTCGCGAACTCAAAACCCTTGGCCCCCCACTCACAGAAGAACTCCGCAAGGAAATACAAACTGAATACCGCAAGTCACCCGAACTAACAAATAAAATAGTTCAGATGTACGCTGAAGGCTACGAAACAGCTCTAAGTAAAGGCAAAGCGAAGCTCGCCGCTGCCTCTTTGAACCCAATACTCCTCGATTCTTCTGAAGACGAAGACGATGATAATGCCGAAGACGACCCACCTCAACCTTAACTTTATAAACTTGTAAAAATTCAACAATATTGTAATTCCTTTTTATATTTAATAAAATATGATTTGCTCCTTTTAAATTTAGCTTATACTGTTATTCAAACAATATACAATCTGAACTTAACACTTTAAATAAATCCAGGTAATAATATAAAGTACCACTTATTCATTACCGAAGTGTAAAGCAGATCTTTAACAGTCCAATTCGCCATCTTTAGGACGAATTGACTATGTTTACCATCTTTAGGATAAATAAATCCAACCGAACCTCCCAACAAACTTGTTCGCCATCTTGAGGACGAACATGTCCTGTTCACCATCTATAGGATGAACAGACCACCGAATCCTCCAGAAAAATCCAGTTCGCCATATTTAGGACGAATCTGGACCCTACTCACCATCTTTAGGATGAGCAGGTTCTGTTCACCATCTTTAGGATGAACAGACCACCGAACCTCCAGAAAAATCCAGTTCGCCATCTTTAGGACGAATCAAGACCCTACTCACCATCTTTAGGATGAGCAGGTTCTGTTCACGATCTTTAGGATGAACAAACCACCGAACCTCCTAAAAATCTAGTTCGCCATCTTTAGGACGAATCAGGACTCTACTCACCATCCTTAGGATGAGCAGGTTCTGTTCACCATCTTTAGGATGAACAGACCACCAAACCTCTAGAAAAATTCAGTTCTCCATCTTTAGGACGAATCAGGACCCTACTCACCATCCTTAGGATGAGCAGGTTCTGTTCACCATCTTTAGGATGAACAGACCACCAAACCTCCAAACAACCAGTAGATAAAACAGCATTGAAGAAAAAAGCTATTTTCATTGATAACTGCTGGCATAATTACAGACTCTTGTATTCTGACGCTAGCCCTACTGAAAATATTTCTGAAGCCTCCCTGCATGCCAAGTATTCTTTATCTCAGACCCATCTAATGCTCGCAACCGATAAGTTCCTGGCTTCGGTACGTCAATAACCTCATAAGGGCATTCCCAATTTGGCATCAACTTTCCCACATTCTGAGGTACAGAAGCTTCCACTTCCCGAAGAACAAGATCTCCCACTTCAAACCTTCGAAGCTTTACCCCTTTATTATAGTGCTTAGCCACACGACGCTGATATGTTGCCAATTTTACCAAGGCTGCTTCCCTGACCTCTTCAAGTAAATCCAAGTTGACCTTAAGTCCCTCATCGTTGTACACCTACTGAAACTGACTAACCCGAAGACTTGTAGACCCAATTTCCATAGGAACCAATGCATCTGAACCATAGGACAGTCTAAAAGGCGAGTCCCCCATTGTAGTCCTCGGTGTAGTTCGATAGGCCCATAACACACTAAGTAATTCCTCAGGCCATCTACCTTTTGCTTCATCCAGTCTTCTCTTAATTCCATTCAGGAGTGTTCTGTTAGTTACTTCAACTTGCCTATTAGACTGCGGATGAGCAACCAAAGTCTTTCGATGCTGAATCCCCAACTCCTTTAAGAATGCTTCAAACTTCGAACCAACAAACTGGCGTCCATTATCCGAAACTACCACCATAGGAATACCAAAATGAAACACCACATACTCCTCCAAAAACTTCAGTCATTCTTTCTCCGTGATCGCCCTAAGCGGTTTTGCCTCCACCCACTTAGTCATATAATCAATCGCCACTATAACAAAACTGACTTGCCCTTTTGCTTTTGGCAATGGACCCAGTATATCCACCCCCAGACAACAAAAGGTATAGGAGACAAAATCGAGTATAGCTCTTTTGGTGGCTGATGTGGGATCGGACTGTTCAACTGACACTTCTGGTACTTCTTCACATAATCAATGGCCTCTTTGAAAATTATTGGCCAATAATATCCCTATCGAAGCACCTTATATGCTAATCACTTTGCAGCCATATGATCGCCACAAATACCTTCATGAACCTCTCGAAGGACATACTCAGCTTCAGAGGGAATCAAACATTTTAGCAAGGGAGAGCGTGACTCCCCCAAATCCGCGTCTCTCGATTACCTCGGATTCGGTCCGCCACGATACTACTATCGTCAAACCATTACATCTTTTATACATTACTAAAAGAATATAACTTCGCTTTATTACAATTAAAAATGTAAATTCTTTCTATATCCAAGATCTTGTGTAATGTCCCCAAACCTTTTATAAGTTTTAAATCTCGGTCATATACCATCCCTGTCTATACATCATATTCGATGTTACAAAAATGCGGAATAACTTAAACTTTTCTATCTCCTTGAATAAAATCTTTTATTGATTTTATAATCTTAAATCAAATACATAAGGATTCACTTTATTCGAATTAGTGTATAAAATCTTACATCTCAATTCGAAACCCTCTATGTATCACATAGTATAACTTTACAATCTTAACATGTATGAAACATCGTAATCTACTATCGTATACATCTCCTAGAACCTAAGCATGGTTCAAGAGCATATATTTAAATAAACAATAATCTTCTTGCAATATTAACGAACTCTATCACGTAGCACGTAACTTTTATCGTGAGTCCTTAACCTGCAAAAGTGGTTATTTGCAAGAGTGAGCTCGACAGCTCAGCAATTCTAACAGTTTTCATGGATCACATAACATATAATTTCATACTCAGTTCATGCATTCATAATTAATTAATATTTACTACGCATGTTACTTCTCATATAACAAGCATATCATCAAAGATCAACTTTCAATCTCATACATATCTCATATACAGTTCATATATAAGTTAACATCATCATGGTATAATATAATTCATCTAACAGTTATTGAATTCATATATCAAATAAGAACTGAAAGACTTTCCTGGTTCGTAGTTTAACAACTATGACTTAACTGCTTATAGATATCTGCACTTCGTGTAATCCTACACAATTATACAATTATGGATTCATACTTATCAGTTATACGCATCCATACATTCTCAACATAATAACAATTGATACATTATTGTCTAACTTGGTTCTTAGAACCTTCGTTTTACTTTCTCATCGTATTCTTAGAATAACTATGTACGTATAAGTATACCTTAACCATACATACTTACTATCATCCTTCATATACACATGCCCACCTACAACTAATCTATTTACATATAGCTAGTGTAGTACATCTTTAAAATATGCTCGCACAGTGCATATCACGTCTAACTAGCGGGGTGCACATACCAATCACGACTAGAGGCATATAAGTCCTATCATGCTTGTTCATAAAGTCAGAGTGCAAACAACTCAATGTTCAATCATCTTACTTTTCAACTTTCTAAGTTTTACCTTTCAAAATCCTTGTCATACTTAAGCTAGTCATGCAAGTCTACTATGTTCATCATGTATACATGTGAGGAGTCAAAATAATGTTAAGACGCATGCTCACAAATACCTTCATCATATATGCATAACTAGCATCGTTAATCGCTTTAAATAAGCTTAAATCATGCCTCATTCATGCTTACTAACTTTTATGATTTCTAACAGAGTATGAATACATGTAGGCCAACTAAGTAATGTTACAGACACTATCATATATGTCAAGAAATATCAGAATGTTATCCTACCATGTCCATGCACTTTAGCTCCCAAAACATCTAAGTCTATCTTTTGAAACATCTTAACCTTCAATCATGTATGCTAGTGTGTGCTTAACACTTTAGACTTGCATTTCATGCCTATTTAGACCATACGATCATGCTCACAAAGTCAGAATATACACATGTTACGTATATGTCAAAGTTCCCTTTAACAATTCTAAGTTTATTTTATAAACTATAAATCTTTTCATCAATAGAGTATACTAACATGGTTATACAAGCTCATGCTATGTCAATGTACTCATAAATGCAGGTTAATCATGTTCTCGTGCTTGTCTAAAGCGATACCAACTAGTTAGCATATAGTAGATCACATCAGAAGTAGAAAACAAACTTCAGAGCCTGGCGCAGAAAATTGGCGCAGCTGCGCTGGGGCTCGGGCAGCAATTTCAAAGGCAGGAACTGGCGCAGCTGCGCTGCACCCCAATATAAATAGGGCGCCGCTGCGCCGTGTCTGGTCAGTACCAGGAAGCCTTATGCTTCGACAGATAACAGACCCAAATCAAATTTTCATAACAACTTTGATTCCACACCAGCCATATATCAGTTCTATCATGTTTATAATCTTATATAACACTTAACAAACATATTCCACAATTCAATTTACACCTAATTCATGCTTAATCCAAGAATCAAGAATTTAGTAATTATAGAAATGAAGAACATGAATGACAGGTAATTATACTTCTGCAAACTGTTATATCAACTTCTTTCTCAATTGATATCTATCTCTCTATCTATATATCTCAGTGAACTTGCTTGAATAGAATTCTCAGCAAATTAAAAGAAGAAGGAGAAGAGCTCATTATATAGACAAACCAATACACAGTTTATAGCTTTGCTAACCAAATCAAACTAATGGAATTTAGAATTGCATGAAGGGTAATTGAGAGTAGTTGGAACTCATCATAATACCCACTCCCCATTGCATGATTAGCTACAAATGCTGAGTCTGATGAATATAGGAATAGACTATAGCCTTCATGAGTTATACACGTGAGAGAGGAAATGTCTATCATATTGGGACAAGGCAATATAATGCTCAGCAACTTGCAAATTGTATATAATGTATGCCAACACTTGGGTTATATATATATATATATATATATATATATATATTCTATATACACTTAAGTCACAATGTCACTTCTAATAAGCAATCAATAATACAATGTATCAAGTAGGGGTACATATGTATCAACATATAATCCATGTATATTTTATTAACACCGAATATAATTCAACTGGGTAGTATTATTACTCATTATCATAACAGTTATTATTACAATTATAATAACTTATAGAAATCGTTATCAATTAACAATTGAATTTATTATACGTCAATAGGGTATACATTAATGTTCACATATTGCCACATACCCTCATGTACACATTGAATATCTAATCTTACTATATAGTCTATATATACCACATATAGCCAAATTAGTACGTCTCATTGCACTTTATAATATATAGAGGTAAATACTATAAACTATAGGTTTAATTATCGCATGATTGCACAAGTAATCGAGTAAATATAATTTACACAATTAAATCCTTTCACTATATTCAAGTAAATTGAATATTTAATTATTAGCCATCCTATCAATTCTTTTGATATAAAAACCTTAGGGCTAGTCCACTAATTTAATTAAACCATTAGTGACTCTCTATAAATTAATCCTAGCAATTATTCGCATAGGCACTAACTCACATAACATGTATACTTGCACATAGCAATAATTCTCATAATAATATCAATTAATCCCGTTTAATCATTCATTCATAACATGATATAATAAGTTTTATTATATAATATTATCTCCAATAGAGGCATTAATCATAAAAATGACTTACTCATTTCCTTAAGATATTATTTAAATATAATATCTAAGTATTGTTAAAATAGTTCTATGTACGACACATGTACAACTTTTTATATAGAAAATAAACCATAAGTTTATTTCCTATCAATATATTACATATAGCAAATATGTTTCAATATATCTACCCTCATTCATATTACCTCAGTCAAAGACATACAAGGTATTATTATTATTATTTAAAATAAAACTCCCCCTTTTTATTAAAATAATTCAATATAAGAAATTATTTTAATATTCTTTATTAGAAATACCTAATAATTATTTCTCTTTCCACCAATCCACATAATTCAAGATATATATATATATATATATATATATATATAACACATATATATACATTCTTTTAATCTTCACTTCTTGCCGTGCATCCAATTAATTAATAATTCTCTGACCAATACATATCTAACGATATATTGATTTTCTTTCTCTCTCTAACAACGTACATATATACAAGTCTAAACTTAATACACCCCGTGTCTTTACTAGTATTCTATATAGTACACTGAGTGGTTTCCCATCTCATGCTTTAAGAATTTTATCTATTAAATTCTTATTAATAATGATTCTTGAAAGTTCGGATTCTCACAGAGAGGAGTAAGCCCTTCGATAAAGATCTCCATCAGTAAGCACGAAGTTTGCGCTTTTATACTTTATTTTCTTGGCCAACATTTGATCCGAAGGTAATACGCCATCTGCCAAATAGTCTAGATATGGGGTCATCCAGCAATTAGATCGCTCGACACACATCACTTCCTCTTGCTGGATGCTGGGTTGTTTCAAAGTCTCTAAATAAACTGACCCATCAAAGGTACTCGCATTAGTAGTAGACAACTTTGAAAACGCATCTGTAATTGAATTATTAGTTCGATCGACCCCCTGAAACTCGTAAGAATCGAAATATTAAAGCCTATCCTTCAACTCTATAAGATATTTAACCATTTTTGAACCCCAAGCTTCATACTCCCCTGAAACTTGCTTGATGACCAACTGAGAGTCACTATAGATGATCAACCTCTGAACCTCCAGACTCTTCGCCAACCGCAACCCTACTAATACTGCTTCATACTCAGCCTCATTATTCGCTGCCCTAAACCCAAATCTAATAGCCTGCTGTACTTTGAATCCCTCCGGACTAGTCAAAATGATCCCAGCTCCACTGACATCTGAAGTAGAGGACCCATCAGCATATAACGTCCATGAACTCTGCATCTGCTGAAGCACTGTAACTACCTTCTTAGACCCCTCAACTTCATTCAAACTCTCATCAGCTTCAGAGAATGAACATTCTACCACAAAATCAGCTAAGGCTTGACCTTTAATAGCTTTCCAAGGATGATACTCTATAAAAAACTGAGATAACTCCATTGTCCATGCAGCGAGTCTCCCCGAAACTTCTGGCTTTCCCAGCACCTTCTTTAGTGGCTGATCTGTGTATACCACTATTAACCAACCTTGAAAGTATTGCCTAAGTTTTCGACTAGCTATAATCAAGGAGAAGGCAAACTTCTCAAGTTTTGAGTACCTTATTTCTGCACCCCTTAGGGCATGGCTTACATAGTAAACCGGGTGCTGCTTACCCCCAATCTCTCGCACCAAAATTGCTCCTACTGCCAACGAACTTTCTGCCAAATACAAATACAAAGATTCAGTAGGAACTGGCTTCACCAACAAAGGCGCCGAAGAAAAATACTTTTTTATTCCCTGGAAAGCATCTTCACACTCTGAAGTCCACTGAAATGTCTTAGAATTCTTCGGCCCTTTCAACGTGTCAAAGAACGGTAAACACCTTTCTGCCGACTTAGACATGAATCTCCTCAGAGCTGCTATCCGACCCGTCAAACGCTAAACATCTTTATAGGATTATGGAGACTTCATATCCAAAATAGCTTGGATCTTCTTTGGATTTGCCTTTATTCCCCTTTTGCTAACTAAATAACCCAGGAATTTACCTGCTCCAAGCCCGAAGGTGCACTTGGTCGAATTCAACTTTAAATTGTAATGACGAACCGTCTGAAAACACTCCTCTAAATTATCCAGATGACCTCGAATCGATATACTCTTGACAATCATATCATCAACATAGACCTCTATGTTCTTCCCCAACTGTCTCGTGAAGACGTAGTTCATCATCCTCTAATAAGTAGCCCCTGCGTTCAACAAGCCAAATGTCATCTTCTTATATGCATACACTGACCGATGAGTGATAAAAGCTATCTTCGAGATATCCTCCTTACACATAGAAATCTGATGATATCCCGAAAAAGCATCCATAAAGCTGAGCAAGGCATACCCCGAAGTCGCATCAATAAGTTGATCGATGTGAGGTAGAGGATAAAAATCCTTCGGGCATGCCTTATTTAGATCAGTGTAATCTATGCAAACTCGCCATTTTCCATTCTTCTTCTGCACCAGAAATACATTCGCCATCCATTCTGGATAATTGATCTCAAATATAAAATCTGCTGACAACAAATTTGCAATTTCCTCGTCAATTGCCTTCTGTCTCTCTGGCCCAAAAATCCTCCTCTTCTGCCGAACTGGCTTCTTCGTTGGGTCCACATGCAATCTATGTTCGGCAACTTTACGACTCACCCCAGGCATGTCACTGGGGACCCAAGCAAAGATATCAGCATAGCACCGAAGTAACTCCAACAGGTTCGTCCGAGAAGGTTCCGATAGTCCCGAACCTATCTTCACAGTCTTCTCCTTCTTTCCTGGAATTAGTTCAATCTCTTCGGTCTCTTCCGCTGGCATAACCAATGGCTCTGTACTACTTTCTGTAAATGGCTCAATTGCAATAGCCATGGTTTGCTTCTGCCTGCTAACCCCTACACCCGAAGTAATCAAAGCATTCCGGTAACATCTGCTCGCCAAGTCCAGATCTCCAGCAACTTCCCCAACTCCATGTGGCGTCGAAAACTTAATTTTGAAATGGGGAATCAATGTCACGGCCTGAAGAGCTGTCAAAGTAGGCCTTCCCAAAATGGCATTGTATGCCGAGTCCACATGCACTACATAAAATTTACACATAATTTCCACCTGTTGTGGAGCCGTCCCGAAGATGACTGGCAGCTCGATTGTGACACCCCCAAATCCGGGTACTTCAATTCCACGGGACTTGGTGTTCACTGTACGAATATCATCTATCTATCTACCCATAGTAAATGCAAACCATGCAATAAATAGAATTAAATCCTCCCTTATGGGTTACAACATCTGAAAATAAATACATCAATCCCAGGTAATACTAACCTTAAACATCTGTGCGGAACATAAACAATTAAATAGTCTTATACAACTTTAACATAGAGCTGAAACATAAACATATAAAATAAACAACAAGTCTTCATCACTTGTTGACCTTGCCCTTGCCTTTGCTAGTAGAAGGCTCGTTGGACCTTTCGTTCTTAACTGCAATGTTATTATACGCAAGAGTGAGCACGATTGCCCACAAGTATAATAATATGACAACAATATAATAACATGCGAGTGAATCAAAGACATCTGAATAAAGAAACTCAAAGTTTGGACTCGAGGATAAATAACAGGAATCAAAATAACATCTGAGGGTCGTAAGACCTTGAACTATGTCCTAGGTTGTAAAGTGTTTATACTTTAAACCTTTAACAGTCATAAGACTATGGACTCTACTTCTCGTACTTAGGGGGATCAGCCCTTAGTACCATACTGTGCACAATATCTCAACGCTAAAGCGTAAATAATCCCCTTTACAGGGTTGTTCATCTCAGTTTTGACATCAGAGTCCGCACCAAAGGAAGTTTGGTTTGGATAAGCTCAATAAGTATTTTAGAATTTAGAACGTTCATCAACTATGGACTAGTCGAATCAATAGGGGTTCACTAGTCCTATAAGGTTCAACAATAACATCGATATTCAACTTGAATAATAAATCTCAAGAGTATACAATCGAATAAGTATTGTATAACTGAATTATGCTTTTAAAAGAGTTACAATATGTAATATGAATTTTGAATTGGAACAATTAAGAACACGAGCTTACTCGATATAGAAACACAAGTCTAAGACTTAATAAATGAATAAATTAGAATTTAGGGAACTTGCTAAATCAATAAGTTAGGGATAGGATACTTGCCTCTTGCACAAGCTACAAATATAATTACAATTCACTTCCTCAACGTCCTACACATTACATTATGTATACGACATCGATTAGTTTTCATAACTACCATGTTTAACTGTTGAACTATTCACTTAAGTTCGACTTACAACTTAGTTTATAATATTACTCAATGGCTAACCACATAACATGAATGTAAACTCACAACATGCATATCACACATGTATAGCCTTTAAACAACAATAATCAAGTTTTACAATTACGATATTCAAGTTCGCACTTAGTTTGTTAACTTGAACCTTCACATTATCTTATACATGCCAATAACTTAATTTATTAATCATGAACTTCAAATCATATAATATTCATGTATGTAATTTAAAACAACATCTTTTATTATCGAGAACACTGCACTTGTGTGCGTGCATGTCCGAAGCCCTCCGATTGCCTTCGAATACGCATCAGTCACAAAGATGGCCATTTTTACCCATTTTAACAATTTCAAATTGAAAACCTTAAAGAATGAAAGTTGTAGGTCTACTCGTTATCTTTCCGAATCATCTTGAATCGCCTTAATCGGAGTTCGTGTGAAAAAGTTATGCTTATTTTACTACAGGAGGTCAAAACAGTCTCGGAAACCCAAAAAAAAGGCTCCCGGACAGCCCTTATACCCGCTGGGGCGGGTCCTAATACCCATGAACACCCGCTGGGGCGGGTCTCCCTGCTGGTGCACTCCCTGGTTCGCGATGAACACACAGAGTAGCCCAAATAAATCCAAATTAAACTAACGTAATGAATTATAAGGCTACCCATAATGTAAAAACTCCACAGACATATTATATAACATTTTTAGCATGATCTTAGCATTTTAAATTACGTATTTACACAATCCAAGGCATCTATTTTCACTGTTTTCAATATTTTGTAAAGTTTTAAAGGAAAACAAGAAATTCAACGTTACGGATTCGTTATAACACCGAATCCGTTCGTTTAACTTCCATTTTGTTCGTTTAAACGTACATAATTACATGCAAGTATCAATTTAAGTTAAATAAAAGTATAAGGCGTGTAAATTTTGTACGTAAGGGCTATATGGGCCATATGTACAATTTCTACACTCTGTAACTTTTGAAAACCCAATTATCAACAAAATTCCATGGTGTGATCACTGAAAGTTATGCATATATGGCATATAATATGTTATAAACACATATTAACACAAATATAGCCATATAATGAATAAATATCAATTTTTTTCCATTCACAGAGAATTTTTAAAGCTCGTAAATGGAAAAACTCTGTAAAATTTTGAAAACCCAATTAAGGCCTAATTACATGAATTCGATTATTTTAATTCATTCATACCAAATACAAAACATGTTATAATGATATAATAACACATATATAAGCATATAATCAAAAATTGCTAATTTTTCCCATACACGGAGAACTCAGAATATATGTTCATGAAGGAAACATAGTACGTGAAATAAATTAGGACAAAGGAATTACCCCTAGTAAACTCTGTGAAGATGATGATATAAACTTCTCAAATTCTTCTTCCTCAATCTTTTCTCTCAAAATTCTCTCTGACTCTTTAAGTTTTATTTCCTCTGATATGAATATATGAATTGATATAGTATATATGTATATAAGTATAATACGTATAATATATAATGGGTGAGTGGTTGTCAGTTGGTCCCTTAGTGGGTTAACTGACCAACTTCCCTTAAGGCCTTGTTTGGCTAGCTTAAGGAATCCCTTCTCATTTATTTTAATTAACTTACTATAATATAGTTTAATAATGTCACACTTTTAATTAATCAATAATCCTATTTAAATAAATTAAATAAAATTGCATAATTCCACAATAATTCACATAGTCACATAATTAAAATTCTTATTTATTAATTATGTCAAATCATTAAATCTCTAATTAATTATTTAAATTAATTAGAATAACATTATGCTTATTAATTAATATATTAATCAAATAAGCTCAATTAAATACATACTTTGAATATAAAAATTCACCACATTAATTTAACTAATGTGACACATATAATTAAATTAATCTACTACAATTTCATCAATTAATTATTTAACTCAATAATTAAATCATCGAAAAATATTTATTTAATTCAATAAATATTTAAATTAAATTACAAAAATCTTGTTCGTCACATCTTTTCCCCCTTAAAAGGATTCTGTCCCCAGAATCACGGTTCAATTAAAAATTCGTCCCATTACATTCTCCCCCCTTACAAAGATTCTGTCCCCAGAATCACATATACAAAAAATTTAAGTAAATAAATCTGGGTAATTCTTCATCATATGCTCTTCGAGTTCCCACGTAGCTTCTTCAGCATTGTGGTTCCTCCAAATTACCTTAACAGAAGGTATAACTTTATTTCTGAGGACTTGCTCTTTCCTGTCAACAATCTGAACAGGAATTTCTTCATAGGATAAGTCTTTTTCAAAATGTAGGGGTTCATATTCAATCACATGTTTGTAATCGGGTTTGTAGGGGCGTAAAACTGAAACATGAAAGACATTGTGGACATTCTCGAGCGCCGGAGGTAAGGCTACCTCATACGCAACTTTTCCAATCCTTCGCAGTACTTCAAAGGGTCCAATGAACCTTGGGCTCAATTTTCCCTTCTTACCGAATCTGATCTTTCCCTTCCAGAGAGAGACTTTCAAAAATACAAAGCTACCCGATTCAAACTCAACATTCTTACGGTGTGGATCGGCGTACTTCTTCTGCCTATCCTGAGCTGCTACCAGTCTTGTTCTGATCACTTTGACTATCTCTGCTGTCTGCTGTACCAGTTCTGGACCTAATAGTTGTCTCTCGCCAACTTCATCCCAGTATAGCGGGGTTCTGCATTTTCTTCCGTACAATGCTTCGTAAGGCGGCATGCCAATACTAGCATGGTAACTGTTGTTGTAACCGAATTCCACAAGCGGTAGGTGATCATCCCAATTTCCTTTAAAATCCATGATGCATGCTCTCAACATATCTTCCAATGTCTGGATCGTTCTTTCACTCTGCCCGTCTGTCTGAGGGTGATAAGCCGTACTCATTCTCAACTGTGTCCCCATGCATTCTTGTAGTCGCTTCCAGAAGTTCGATGTGAAGCGTGGATCTCTGTCGGAAACAATTGACACCGGAACTCCGTGCCTCGAAACAATCTCTTTCACATATAACCTTGGCAACTGATCTAAGTTGAATCTGATTTTGATCGGAAGGAAGTGTGATGATTTCGTCAGTCGGTCAACGATAACCCATACTGCGTCGTAGCCTTTCTGAGTCGTCAGAAGGCCAACCACGAAATCCATCGTAATGTGTTCCCATTTCCATTCTGGGATTTCCAGGGGTTGTAGCAAACCACTCGGTCTCTGATGTTCTGCTTTCACTTTCTGACAGGTTAGACACTTTGCAACACACTCAGCAACATCCCGTTTCAAATTCGGCCACCAGAAGTGCTGTCGAAGATCCTGGTACATCTTGGTACTACCGGGGTGAATCGAATACCGTGAGCTATGAGCCTCGCTCAAAATGTCATCCTTAATCTCTGGCACTGACGGTACCCAAACTCTATTCTCAAATCTCAGTAGTCCCTCACTGTCTATCTTGAATCTCGATTCGGTTCCTTCAGATATCTTTTTCTTAACCTTCTCACATTCTTCGTCCTGAAGTTGAGCTTCCATAACTTTATCCAATAGGGTTGTACCAGCTTGAATCTGAAACAACTTCTCGTCAATCTCCATCGGATACTTCACTTCCAATTTCAGCTTTTCCATTGCTGAAATTAGTTCCTCCTGAGTAGTCAACATCATCAATTTCTCCCGACCCTTTCTGCTTAAGGCGTCGGCAACCACATTAGCCTTACCCGGATGGTATAAGATTTCACAGTCATAGTCCTTAATTAACTCCAGCCACCTTCTCTGGCGCATATTCAAGTCCTTCTGTGTAAAAATATATTTCAGACTCTTGTGGTCTGTATATATTTCACACTTCTCCCCATAGAGATAGTGTCTCCAAATTTTTAAAGCAAATACCACTGCAGCTAACTCCAAGTCATGGGTCGGATATCCCTTCTCATAGTCTTTCAATTGTCGTGACGCATACGCAATGACCCTGCCGTTTTGCATAAGCACACAGCCAAGTCCTTTATGCGACGCATCACTATAAACCACAAAATTGCCTGTGTCGTCCGGAAGGGATAACACAGGTGCTGAACTCAACCTCCTCTTAAGCTCTTGGAAACTTTCCTCACACTTTTCTGTCCAAACGAATTTCACCGATTTTCTAGTCAAATTCGTCAGCGGAGTTGCGATCTTGGAAAAGCCCTGAATAAATCTTCTATAATAACCCGCCAATCCAAGAAAACTCCTCACTTCCGACGGTGTTTTCGGCTGATCCCAGTTCATCACAGCTTCGACTTTAGAGGGATCTACCGAAATTCCGTCCTTGTCGATCACATGTCCAAGAAATTGCACTCTTTCAATCCAGAATTCACATTTCAAAAATTTGGCGTACAACTTCTCTCTTCTCAACGCCTCTAATGTTAACTTCAGATGTTCTACATGTTCTTCCTTGGTCTTCGAGTATACCAAAATATCGTCGATAAAGACCACCACGAATTTGTCCAAAAACGGCTTGAACACTCCATTCATTAAGCCCATGAATGCTGCAGGAGCATTCGTTAAACCAAATGACATTACCAAAAATTCGTAGTGACCATATCGAGTCCTAAATGCTGTCTTTGGAACATCCTCTGGCCTCACCTTCAGCTGATGATAGCCGCTCCTCAAGTCTATCTTTGAAAAGTACCTTGCACCCTTCAATTGGTCGAACAGATCGTCGATCCTCGGTAATGGATATCTATTCTTAATTGTGACCTTATTCAGTTCTCTGTAGTCGATGCAAAGCCGCATCGTCCCGTCCTTCTTCTTCACAAACAACACCGGCGCTCCCCACGGCGATACGCTTGGTTGGATGTACTTCTTGTCCAGTAACTCTTGTAGTTGTACCATTAACTCTTTCATCTCTACCGGAGCCATCCGGTATGGTGCCTTCGATATTGAGGCCGTCCCTGGCGCCAAATCGATCACAAACTCAACCTCTCTGTCTGGCGGAAGTCCTGGCAGATCATCCGGAAATACGTCTAAGAAGTCCCTCACGACTGGTATATCTTCTAATTTCGGATTTTCTTTACGACTATCGACTATGTAGGCTAAATATCCTACACAGCCTTGTCTTAACAACTTTTTGGCCTGCATCATCGTCAGACAACTCGCTTGTCTAGGCGATTTGCTGACATAAAACACAACCTTTGACGGGGTCATAAGGTTGATACACTTCCTCTGGCAATCAATTACAGCCCCATAATTGACTAGCCAATCCATTCCCAGAATAACATCGAATTCCCCAAGCCTAATCGGGATAAGATCTACGTTCATAATGTTACCCTTAATATCTACTCTACAGTTCTTGTGTACATACTTAACAGGGATTACTTCTCTATTCGCAATCTCTATATTCATGGGGTATTCTAACTCGTCCATAGGAAGTTCTAAGTTCTTAGCAAAGTCATCGGATATAAATGAACAAGTAGCACCCGAATCAAATAGTACATAAGCATTAAATTTATTGATCGGAATGATACCTGACACCACATCGCGAGACTGCACAGCATCCTGCACTGTCATGTTGAAGGTCCTGGCGGTCGGTCGGTTGGTTGCGGTTGGTCCCGTGATAGTTAGAGCACTTCCACCGCTGTTTCCCCTGTTCCCTCCTGATCCTGCCCCTCCAGATCCCTTCTTAGGACAGTCCCTTGCCAGATGGTCCTTGGAGCCGCAAGTGAAGCAAGCGCCCTTCTTTGGGTTCGGACAGTTAGGTGCTATGTGGCCTTCCTGACCACAATTATAGCATACTCGTTTTCCCTTCATACAGACCCCCAGGTGAGCTTTTCCGCAGGTCGAACAAGCTTGGATCCTCTTCTTTTGACCTCCTTGCTGATTCCCAGTTGATGAGTTATCATTCCACCTCCTCTTCTGATTATTACTTCCCCCCGTGTTGCTACCACTAGCCTTGTTAACTCCTTAACCTTCACTCTTTTTCTTCTTCTGGTCTTGATTGTACTTTGTAACAGCGTCACTCCCGCCTTCAGCGAGAATGGCCTTCTCCAACACCCCAGCAAAAGTGTTCAATTGGAACATTGACACCTTGCTATATAACCAGGGCTTCAGGCCCTGCTCAAACCTCCTTGCCTTCCTCTGATCGGTGTGCACTTGATACGTGGCAAACCTAGCCAACTCATTGAATTTCGCCGCATATTCCGGTACGGACATATTTCCCTGTTTCAGCTCCAGGAACTGGACCTCCATTTGATTCTGCGAACTGGTCGGAAAGTACATCTCGAAGAACATTTCTTTGAACCTCTCCCAGGTAATCACACCTTCACCTCCCCGGACCTTATTCGCTTGCCACCAATAGCTGGCTTCGGATTTTAGCATGAACGTTGCATAGGCGGTTTTCTGGTCTTCCCTGACTCTGGCGACGTCGAAAACTTTTTCCATCTCCATGACCCAGGTTTGAGCTTCTATCGGGTTCATGGTGCCTTTAAACTCTGGCGGTCCCACCGCCTTGAAGTTCTTGAACGTTGTGTTCGGTGGAGCTTGAGATTGGTTGTTAAGTGCTCCAGCAAGTAAGTTCGCCAACTGCTGAACGGGGTTAGCATTGGCGTTGTTGTTGTTGTTAGTTGACCCTTCCTGGGCCGGTCGACGGTTTGGTCTTCTTCTTGGCGGCATATTTCTGTTAAGATATACGCTTATTAGAACTTTATTCAATCTTTTAAATATTTAAGGCTTAACTTAAACATTTAGACACAATCAGTCAACAAATTATTTCAAATAAACTCTGATATATTACTAAATCAAAAGTTTTAACATAATACGATAGCATCACTGCTATTTACATCAACTATCCCGAGATAAAGAATCTACAGGATTTAAAACATAAAATATTCCTCTGTTTATAAACAAATTGGAATTTACATTATTAACTACCAGATAGGTTTCACAAAATCAAATGTTCCTATCACTGCCCATTAAGGCGACGAACAGCTTTGTCACGCTCTTCTTTCATAATCCGGGACATCGTCCTGCGATCTAGCATGTACGACGGTAGTCCTTCGAACTGAATTGGGTACCTCATAACCCGATCCTGGGCCTCGTCAATTGCATACTGAAGTGTAGAGTACGTCTCCTCAAGTCTGGCCTTCTTCGCCCAACAGTTGTCTTCTGCGAGATCTGCTCGTCGTGATTCCCTTACCCAAGCTTCCTCTGCTATGGCCAGCCTTGCTGATTTCTCTTTTAGTTCATTCCTCCATTCCTCTATTTCCTCTGACTTCTGCTCGGTTTGGCCTTTCTCGTGAACCAAATTCCACTCTACATTTCCCAAACGTGTGTGAAGAGCCTCAACCTCTCCATCCCTCAGCTCGATGGTAGACTGTTGAGTAACCGACCGCTCCCTCAGCTCCTGAACAGTCTCCCTCAGCTCCTGAACAGTATCACGTAACTCTATGTTACGGTCATACAGCTCGTCATACATCTCGGCACTGATAGAGCTCGGCGGGAACTCTTCAGGGTCTTCCTCCTCCTCTTCGGCTGCCTCAGCCTGAACCTCAATCTCCTCAGGGTCTTCCTCAGAGTCCTCCTCTGAATCAGACACCGGCACATACTTTTGACCAATGACTGTGATCAAGGGTGATGGCTCTCGTTGGACTAACTGCTCCCAGACTACGTGGATATCTCGGGGCTCCTCCTCTATAGCCTCTAGGGATACAAGGTCCCTGGACTGACTAGGTTCTCCAGCATCTGTCATCCTGACAAATAAAATTTTAAGTTTTAGTAATTACGTGATGCTAATCGATACTCGAATATATAAATATAAGCACATAGCACATAAGGTAAGTTATTATCTTTCTTAGAACTCGATAAGAGTTATCATTACTATGTTCTCGATCTCTAAAAAGGCTACTATCCTAAGGTTTTCCCCCACCTAAGGTTCATAACCTACAGCTTTGATACCAACCTGTGACACCCCCAAATCCGGGTACTTCAATTCCACGGGACTTGGTGTTCACTGTACGAATATCATCTATCTATCTACCCATAGTAAATGCAAACCATGCAATAAATAGAATTAAATCCTCCCTTATGGGTTACAACATCTAAAAATAAATACATCAATCCCAGGTAATACTAACCTTAAACATCTGTGCGGAACATAAATAATTAAATAGTCTTATACAACTTTAACATAGAGCTGAAACATAAACATATAAAATAAACAACAAGTCTTCATCACTTGTTGACCTTGCCCTTGCCTTTGCTAGTAGAAGGCTCGTTGGACCTTTCGTTCTTAACTGTAATGTTATTATACGCAAGAGTGAGCACGATTGCCCACAAGTATAATAATATGACAACAATATAATAACATGCGAGTGAATCAAAGACATCTGAATAAAGAAACTCAAATTTTGACTCGAGGATAAATAACAGGAATCAAAATAACATCTGAGGGTCGTAAGACCTTGAACTATGTCCTAGGTTGTAAAGTGTTTATACTTTAAACCTTTAACAGTCATAAGACTATGGACTCTACTTCTCGTACTTAGGGGGATCAGCCCTTAGTACCATACTGTGCACAATATCTCAACGCTAAAGCGTAAATAATCCCCTTTACAGGGTTGTTCATCTCAGTTTTGACATCAGAGTCCTGCACCAAAGGAAGTTTGGTTTGGATAAGCTCAATAAGTATTTTAGAATTTAGAACGTTCATCAACTATGGACTAGTCGAATCAATAGGGGTTCACTAGTCCTATAAGGTTCAACAATAACATCGATATTCAACTTGAATAATAAATCTCAAGAGTATACAATCGAATAAGTATTGTATAACTGAATCATGCTTTTAAAAGAGTTACAATATGTAATATGAATTTTGAATTGGAACAATTAAGAACACGAGCTTACTCGATATAGAAACACAAGTCTAAGACTTAATAAATGAATAAATTAGAATTTAGGGAACTTGCTAAATCAATAAGTTAGGGATAGGATACTTGCCTCTTGCACAAGCTACAAATATAATTACAATTCACTTCCTCAACGTCCTACACATTACATTATGTATACGACATCGATTAGTTTTCATAACTACCATGTTTAACTGTTGAACTATTCACTTAAGTTCGACTTACAACTTAGTTTATAATATTACTCAATGGCTAACCACATAACATGAATGTAAACTCACAACATGCATATCACACATGTATAGCCCTTTAAACAATAATAATCAAGTTTTACAATTACGATATTCAAGTTCGCACTTAGTTTGTTAACTTGAACCTTCACATTATCTTATACATGCCAATAACTTAATTTATTAATCATGAACTTCAAATCATATAATATTCATGTATGTAATTTAAAACAACATCTTTTATTATCGAGAACACTGCACTTGTGTGCGTGCATGTCCGAAGCCCTCCGATTGCCTTCGAATACGCATCAGTCACAAAGATGGCCATTTTTACCCATTTTAACGATTTCAAATTGAAAAACTTAAAGAATGAAGGTTGTAGGTCTACTCGTTATCTTTCCGAATCATCTTGAATCGCCTTAATCGGAGTTCGTGTGAAAAAGTTATGCTTATTTTACTACAGGAGGTCAAAACAGTCTCGAAAACCAAAAAAAAGGCTCCCGGACAGCCCTTATACCCGCTGGGGCGGGTCCT
Source organism: Panax stipuleanatus (assembly GCA_020205555.1). Taxonomy (NCBI): domain Eukaryota; kingdom Viridiplantae; phylum Streptophyta; class Magnoliopsida; order Apiales; family Araliaceae; genus Panax; species Panax stipuleanatus. Next base: position 47,581,040 of record CM035126.1, on the reverse strand, counting down.
AATACCCATGAACACCCGCTGGGGCGGGTCCCCCTGCTGGTGCACTCCCTGGTTCGCGATGAACACACAGAGTAGCCCAAATAAATCCAAATTAAACTAACGTAATGAATTATAAGGCTACCCATAATGTAAAAACTCCACAGAAATATTATATAACATTTTTAGCATGATCTTAGCATTTTAAATTACGTATTTACACAATCCAAGGCATCTATTTTCACTGTTTTCAATATTTTGTAAAGTTTTAAAGGAAAACAAGAAATTCAACGTTACGGATTCGTTATAACACCGAATCCGTTCGTTTAACTTCCATTTTGTTCGTTTAAACGTACATAATTACATGCAAGTATCAATTTAAGTTAAATAAACGTATAAGGCGTGTAAATTTTGTACGTAAGGGCTATATGGGCCATATGTACAATTTCTACACTCTGTAACTTTTGAAAACCCAATTATCAACAAAATTCCATGGTGTGATCACTGAAAGTTATGCATATATGGCATATAATATGTTATAAACACATATTAACACAAATATAGCCATATAATGAATAAATATCAATTTTTTTCCATTCACAGAGAATTTTTAAAGCTCGTAAATGGAAAAACTCTGTAAAATTTTGAAAACCCAATTAAGGCCTAATTACATGAATTCGATTATTTTAATTCATTCATACCAAATACAAAACATGTTATAATGATATAATAACACATATATAAGCATATAATCAAAAATTGCTAATTTTTCCCATACACGGAGAACTCAGAATATATGTTCATGAAGGAAACATAGTACGTGAAATAAATTGGGACAAAGGAATTACCCCTAGTAAACTCTGTGAAGATGATGATATAAACTTCTCAAATTCTTCTTCCTCAATCTTTTCTCTCAAAATTCTCTCTGACTCTTTAAGTTTTATTTCCTCTGATATGAATATATGAATTGATATAGTATATATGTATATAAGTATAATACGTATAATATATAATGGGTGAGTGGTTGTCAGTTGGTCCCTTAGTGGGTTAACTGACCAACTTCCCTTAAGGCCTTGTTTGGCTAGCTTATGGAATCCCTTCTCATTTATTTTAATTAACTTACTATAATATAGTTTAATAATGTCACACTTTTAATTAATCAATAATCCTATTTAAATCAATTAAATAAAATTGCATAATTCCACAATAATTCACATAGTCACATAATTAAAATTCTTATTTATTAATTATGTCAAATCATTAAATCTCTAATTAATTATTTAAATTAATTAGAATAACATTATGCTTATTAATTAATATATTAATCAAATAAGCTCAATTAAATACATACTTTGAATATAAAAATTCACCACATTAATTTAACTAATGTGACACATATAATTAAATTAATCTACTACAATTTCATCAATTAATTATTTAACTCAATAATTAAATCATCGAAAAATATTTATTTAATTCAATAAATATTTAAATTAAATTACAAAAATCTTGTTCGTCACATCGATAGTCCCCGCCACCTTGACCGGATCGTTACTGAACCCATATAGAGGAGCCTCCTGCCTGATTTTCATCTTCCTTCCATCCAAGTGCATCCTCTGGTAGGCATGTGCATACAGAATATCCACCGAAGACCCATTATCTATCATCGTCCTCTTCATGTCCATCGAACCTACTTGTGCAGTAATTACCAGAGCTCCTTCGTATGGCTCGATCGGTTCTGAAGGGAAATCATCATCTATGAAGGAGATCACCAAACCTGGGTACGCCTTTTCAATCTTCGGGGGTTTACCCTCCACCGGCATCATTGAATCCAGATATTCTCGTCGCTTCTTCCCTACAACTTTGCTAATGTTACCTCCAGTAATTACATCCACAACATGTCTTGCCGGTTGATTATGAACTGACTGTTCTGATTGGGCAGCCTGAACAGGCCCTCTATTCCTCGGCTGCTCCTTCGGGGGCTCTCGTCCTGCCACATACTGAATCAAAGCACCACTTTGGACTTTTCTTTCAATGAACTTCTTCAAATTCCAACAAGAATTCGTTCATGCCCAGCCGCCTGATGGTAATCATAGTACTTATAAGGATTTCCAGACCCTGGTTTAAGATTATCTCGAGGCTGCTCAAAATAGGGCTGGTCCTTTATTTGTTCCAGAATAGTAGCCCTATTTGTATTAAGTTGAGTATATACCTTGTTTACCTTCTGACTCGAAAAAGGTGGACGACCTCCTCTCGATCCCCAATTATTGTTATATTTCTTTTGATTCCCATCAGATCGATCATTGTTGCCACCACTCTTTTTCTGATTACCATCGGATATTTTCTTGTCTTTCTCCTTTGCCTTTTCCGAAGGACCCTGCTTCAGGCTGCACATTGCTTCTTCTACCACAATGAAGCCTTCTGCCTTTTCGAATGCTTCAGCCAAGCTCTTCAAATGATTAAACATCAACTTCTTCACCAACTTCTCGGACTTCACCAAATCTAAGCCGTTCTAAAATAACCCCACAGCCTAAAGATCATTGAGGTCTGTTACCTGTCCCACTTCTTCTTTGAACCTCTTCACGTATTGGCCCAGAGTCTCATTCGGATACTGTCTAATCTGTGCCAATGATCCTGTGGGCTTTCCTTACCTCTTATTGCTCCCGAACCGAGCATGAAACTTGTCACACAAATCAGCCCAGGACGAAATTGAGTCTGGAGCCAAAGTCCCCTTCCACTGTCTTGTATCTTTTCTCAACGTCGTCACAAAAGTCTGACACTTAGTTGCATCTGAAATGTCATAATAATCCATTAGCCTATCAAACGCTTGGCTGTGGTCATACGGATCCCCTGAGCCATCGTAACTTTCTATATAAGGAAGCTTTTTATTAGGATCCGCCTTCTCCCGAAGAATTTCCGAAGAGAAAGGGGATGCCTTTTTATCCGAACTTTCTTTCCCCTGCTAAACTTCTGCCAGTTGCCTCCGAAGCTCCTTCATCTCTTTGGCTAAGAGTTCAACTCCTTCGGGCTGCAAAGAAACTTCTTTCTTCGGAGAGATTTTCTTCTTCTGTTCAGTTTGGCCCTTTCCACCCGAACTGGATGCCCCTGAGGACTTCGTCTGTCACTTCTGCTAAAGCGAGAATCCACAGGGCGGTGTGCCCTCTTTGGATTCTCAGGAGAACGACCTCTTGATCTGCTTCGGCGTCTATCCTTTTCACTGTATCGAGAATATTCAAGGCGAGGTACTTTCTTTGAACCTTCGGGAGTGTGTCCCCTTGATCTGCTTCGTCTCCTGCCATTATCGTCATCCCGAGAATCCTCAGGGCGGGGTGCCCTCTTTGGACCTTCGGGAATTTGATCCCATACTCTACTTCGGTCAGGAGAATTGCTCCGAAGCCTACTTTTAGAACGTCTAGAATCTTCATCTTTCCTTGTTCGTCTACCTGGAGACCTGCCATATAAGAACCATTTGTTTGGAAATCTCCTCCCTTTGTTGCAGAAGTACTTTCAAAGCTTTGTCAGTTTCCAGTGCCATCTTAGCCACAGTAGATGTCTTGTCTGCCTGACCTTCTCAGTGTTGGGTTCTAGGCGGTGTGCCTTCTACCCTTTTTCGATCCTTATCATGCCCTTTACTAGCAGTAGAAAATAACTTTCTTCTGACATCACCATGGTCTCTTGCATGAGATCCCTCTAGAGTATCTTGTGACCCAAGTCTATCATGGATACTCTTTGAAGGGCCCAGCCTATCCTTTACAGAAATTCTCTGTAGAGAAGAGCTTGCACTCGTTGGCTGCCCTTCAGCTGTGATTGTCATACTTTTCACCATAACTTCCGATGTAGGATGTTCAATATATGTGATTGAAAACCAGAAACATTAGAAAAAAGCCCTCCTTCTAGTGCCAATATTAACACCAAGATCTTTTCACGCGCCTCAATCACCAAAAAGCGCGTCCAACCCTGCACAAAAAATGAGTCAACACCAAGAGCTTGACGGCTTGGGCAGCCGAAGGATAGCTCTGGTGTGAGAGTAAGTACAGGTCGGAAGTAAGGTTAACAATGGAGGTTGTGTGCTCTAGTGTCTGGTAGAGTAAATTTGCATGTACATTTTCCATGTAGTGCTCTATACTTTTATATTAGTCACACCGCCTTGCATGTAACATCTCCTGTGACCTCATCTAATTGCATGCAATCCATATCAAATCACTGTTCCCCACTAACTCAGGATTATACCAAATCCTCATTAATTAAGGTGTTGGATCCATAATCCAACACCTGTCCATAACAATAATCTTCAGCCCAATCCCAAATAAAATCTTATTTAAATGATGGCCAACATTCCAAAGGCCCAAATAAATGTGGCCCAATAGGCCAAAATAATCATGGCCCAACATGTAGCATTAATTTGTTTATTGTTTTACTTTTCTTGAGGACATCTTAATTAGCTAAGCTACCCGGCCCATTGATCTGTGTGTGTAGATATCTATCTCTTTTGCATGTACTGCATAAAAGTTAGAGCAGAGCTATTTGATTCATATATGTGTACGTACCTTGTCCCGACTGTGTTGCATTTTATTTGTAGGCTTTCTATTTACCATGGGCCATGCTTGGTTTGGATGTTATTTTTGGCTCACCAATTATGCCTGATCTGTTGGGAATCATTGCCGGACATCTGTATTACTTCTTGACTGTGTTGCATCCACTTGCTGGTGGGAAGAATATACTAAAGACTCCAGTGTGGGTGTATCTTTTTGCTGTTACTGAGAATCAAAACCGTGTTAAATCTAGAAAATAATTTATTTTCCTACTGCACTCGATAGAAAACTTTGGTTGCATTTATAGTATTCCAATCCTGATGGTCACTAATGCTGATATACATCATATATTGTACCTGTTTCACCTATTAATGATTTATGAACCTTTCCTTGATTGCTATTGCATAATAGACATAAAATAGTTGCAAGATGGAGAATTGGAGCTCCAAGAACTAATCGCGTCGAGCCCGACAGGAGTGGCAGTGCTGCATTCAGAGGAAGATCTTACCGAGTTGGGGGGTGAAACTGTTTTCTGTCGATCATTTAGAAGAAGACGGGGACAATTGGTAACAGACCAAATTCATGAATATGTCAGTCTGGATGATGCTATGCTATGCTAACAGAAGTTTTCAGGCGAAGAAGTGACGACCATAGATTTTTGGAGGGAAGAGAATGTGCCGTTAGCGTAGCATGTGGCTGCCAAGCAAGAAAGCACAAATGAAGCAACAACAAGAGCACCGCCGGGAGCAGGGCCGACCCTTACATTTTCAAGGCTATAGGTGAGATAAAATTTGGGGCTCCTTACATTAAAAAAAAGTCATTTCTTCAAGAGCAACAAATGATAAAAAAAGGACTACAATTTTTAATATCACTTAATAGGATACTATTGAGTTCAAATAAAAATATTACAATTACAAAGATCAGTACCTGATTACTGAAAAACTACCCTTCTTGCATTTTTGGCCGCAAAAGTTTCAATTAAGCTTGAATAGTCAAGCTTATGAACCAACTCTTTTTCAATCGACAACAAAGCTAAACCATTTAATCTTTCCTGTGACATAGTTGATCGAAGATAAGATTTGATTAGCATTAATTTTGAAAAACTTCTCTCAGCAGAGACAACAGTAACTTGTATGGTTAATAGAATTCTATAAGCAACCCAAATATTTGAGTAACACTCTTCCATTTGCTTCAAATAGTGCAATACATCCACTGCCCTCTTTGCCTCTTTTGGTATAGCTCCTTTCAAGTAGCTTAACTCATGGAATAGGTCACTTCCATTAACATCAGAGACATCACCATCTTTTAACAAAGTTTCAAGATTCTTACAATAGTCCATCAAACTATTATTATCTATAGACTTTAATTTCTCCAACTTAAACAAAAATCCAAAATCTTCTTCATATTTCTTAAATTGCTCAAATCTACTTTGAAGTGAAGAAAGTGCTTGATCAATTATACAGAGAAAGTAACTGACCTTGAATGATTCCAAAGCTGATGGTGTCACCTCATCTTCACTATCACTGTCATCAAAATGCCTTCTTTTTTGAGTATTTCCTTTTTCACGAAATGTAGCTTCCATTTTCATCTCACTTGCAATTTCTTTAGCTATGATCAAGGCCTCATCAAATCCAGTTTCCCTATACTTTTGGATAAATGACATAAGCGTTTCCAATTCTTCAATAGCAATATCAATATGCATGTCTTCGGTTTGGAGAACTTTACTCACAGCTAGGATCCTATGTAGTAGTTGTCTCCAATGCTCTCTCTCCTTCTTGATCTGTTCTTCCAACCCCTGATCAATTGTTGCATTCTTTTTCAATCTTGTTTCCAATTCAATCCAGCTAGTAAAGCAACTGAGGTGATGCTTATTTTTTTCATGACTTGCAAGTCTTGCGCTTACATTTTTCCAGTCATTCAGTCCATTACCAAGTTGACCCAACAAAGTCTTGTCATGATCTTGCCTGAACAATCTACAACAAAAGCAAAATACCTTATCCAAAGAAATTGAGTACACTAACCACCTCCTGTTCTTCTTTTCACTATTAGATAAGACACGACAATAATGATTAGAACTGAAACGTCTCCCTTTGTGATCATCTGGAAAGGTGAAATTAATCTCTCTTTTAGGACCTCTTTCAACTAAAAAGTCTCTGGAATTTTGTTTCATCTTCTCCCAATTTCCTGGATCATCAATGTCGAATGGGAAATCAAATGCTGCTCTTGAACCATGTTGATCATCTTCCTGTTGCATATCAATATTTTTACCTGCATCTTCCATACTACCATTATCTCCTGCATTTTGTTGAACATCTTCAGTAGTATTCTTTCTTCCTCTTGCATATTAATATTATCACATGTATCTTGCTGATCATCTTCAGCTATAATTCTTTCTTCCTCATTCTCTATAAGATTTGGCTCATCCATGTTACCACTATCATCAACATTCTGATTCTCATTGTTCTCCTGTTCGTTCTCATTCTCGTGTACATTCACATTAGTACCAGTCTGCACTTGTTCTGTATTTCTCTTAAAGTACCTATTAAGAGATCCGGATTGACTTTGAACTAGTGCATCTCTTTGTTGCCTCTGTTTTTTCTTTTGAGCCCTTGATGGTTGAATTCTAATTCTATTTGGAGGCATTATATGACAATTTGATCCAATTATGCAATAAGACAATAACTCAATAAGATTAATAACTCAATAAGACAATTCTTCCATATTCCCAAACTTTCAGAAAACCCACATACAATTTACTGTATACAATTTCAATTTACTTTATACAATTTTAATATTAAAAGTTTCAAAGTTTCAATTTTTTGTGTATGTTGTATGATGAACTATGAAAGTTGCAAAGTTTTTATATTAGGGTTTTACTGTATACAATTTCAATTGGAGCAACTGAGCAAGAACTAATCTTATGGAATAAAAGTACTAAAAGTTAGAAAGAATGGAGAAATTATTTACCTGGTAAAACAAAATTATTCTGAGAATTGGACTGGATGAAGAAGAGATGATAGATGTGTGTGCGTCTGTGCGATGATCATATGCAGCCGGAGAAGAAGAAATTTTTTCGTGTGTTTTTCTCTTTTCAATTTGATAGATATAACTTTTTTTTTTCTTTATATACATATTAAAATTTTTTTTGGGGCCCCTACATTTCTCTTGGGCCTATGCTCAGGGCCGGCCCCGGCTGGGAGCTGCCATTAATGAGTTGTTCAAACTAAGAAGAGTACAAAAAGAGAGATTAAAACTAAGTGATAATTAGATGATGATGAGATGCTGGGTTGGTTTATATAGAGGGGTAACAAGAAGGCCAGAGACTGAGGTTTTGGTGCCTGGTGGATGTTTTTTAACATCAGATTGAAAAATTCAGACATAGCAAGTTGCCAACTTTAGAGGATTTGCAAGGGATTTTTAAAATATATTTTTCTAAAAAGAGGTGAATTGGCTTTAAAGTAGGTTCAAAGGGTGGGGTTACACTTACGTGGGATTTTGAATGGATGTGTTTGGAGGTTAGTTTTTTTTAATCTTTACTTTCTTTCATGGGTTGGAGTATTTCAGCTTAATCCATTGACTGATAAACTCAAGAAAGTGGATGGAAATGATTTTAATGGTAGCAGGAAAGGTGGAGCTGATGTTTCCCATATTTCCAAGAGAAGCAAAAAGGGGAGGGGAGGTAAATCCCTCGCTTAACTGATCTCTCTTTCTTTCTGTCTCATGGTTAAATTATTAGGGGTCTCAACAAAAAGCCTAAGCAGGCTGATTTACATGATTTTTTGCTAGAGCATCATATCTCTTTTGTGGGAATTGTGGAAACTGGGTGAAACGGGATAAAGCTCTTTTCTGTCATGGCAGTTTGCCACCAGTCAAAATTATTATGTCTTGTATTCAATCCTTCTCTCTCTTTTCTGGCCTCTTGCCTAATGCTCTTAGGAGCCATTGTTTCCTCTCTAATGTGCTCTCTTCCCAGCAGCAGGAAATCATTGACTGTGAACCTTGTGTTATAGTTCTATGAATACGATAACTCATGTTTAAACTCCTATAGTTTTTCCTTAGATCTGAAAGCAACGTAGATTAAAAGAACTATTTATGCTGATATATATGCACACTGTAAAGTCTTTATCTGGCACCCCACCAGTTCTTTGTCATGAAGCATGATCCTCATGTTTATAGAAAAATAAGAGTCCACCTTTAATGTGAATAGCTCACAAAGAATTCTGTATTTTATATATTAGCTCTTATGCAGATACAAAGGGAGCTAGCCTATATATATATATATATATATATATATATATGTATGTATGGTAACTGTATTAGCTAGAATCAAGGGATGTACATAATCCCTTAAGCTATAATTAAGTAATTGACAGGAATGAAGATTCTTAGGAGATGATTAAGGGTATTTAAAATAATATCCTAACTAATAGCTAATTACTAGCTGGTGTTAATATTCCCCTGTAAGCCAAAGGGTATCCGTGGAAACACTTTGAGCTTGGATCGGTTGTACGAGAAGCAGCTGGGTGGTAGCGGTTTGGTTAGAGCATCGGCAACATTATCTTTGGAGGAGACAAACTGGATAGAGATTTGTTTGGCAACAACCATTTCACGGACAAAATGATAGTCTATCTCAATGTGTTTTGTACGAGCATGAAATACAGGATTTGAAGCAAGGTAGGAGGCGCCGAGATTATCACACCATAACACAGGAGGATGATGAAGAGGCAGCCGTAACTCCTGGAGCAATGAAAAAAACCATTTTAAGTCAGCAGTAGCATCAGCAATGGCTTTATACTCAGATTCTGTGGAGGAGCGTGCAACTGTGCGTTGCTTACGCGAAACCCAGGAGATTAAGTTGCAGCCTAGGAAGATCATATTGCCAGCAATGGACTTCCAATCATTGATGTCTCCTGCCCAGTCTGCGTCTGTAAAGGCATGAAGAGTGTGGGTGGCGCTAGCCGAGAAGAATAAGCCATGGGACATAGTGCCTTGTAAATATGTCAGAATCCGTTTTACAGCAGCCCACTGATCATCTGTTGGTTTATGCATGAACTGGCATACTTTATTAACAGCGAATCAGATGTCGGGCCGAGTAAGACTTAGATATTGAAGAGAGCCTATAATTTGCCAGTAGAGAGTAGGATTGTTAAATAAGGTGCCGGAAGATGTGGATAACTTGTCTGAAGAAATAGGAGTAGACTGGGGTTTACTGGTGGACATAGAGGCACGTTGTAGAATATTTTTGGTGCATTGTTTCTGAGAAAGGAGAAGGCCAGCTGGAGTGCGTTCAACTTCAACTCCCAGAAAATAGTGCAAGGGTCCTAAGTCCTTGAGGGAGAATTCAGCACCAAGATCAATAATCAGCTTCGAAATACTTTGTCTTGAATTACCTGTAATTAAAATGTCGTCAACATATACAAGAACAAATAGGTAAGTAGGAGAATCATTATAGATAAACAAGGAAGTGTCATTGCGGGACTGAGTGAAATTATGAGTTAAAAGAAAAGCAGAGAGACGGGAAAACCAGGCCCTGGGTGCCTGTTTTAGTCCATATAGGGACCATTGTAGTTTGCACACGAAATCCGGATGTGTTGAATCAATAAACCCTTGCGGTTGCTGCATATAGATGGGTTCTGCTAAAAAACCATTTAGAAAAGCATTATTCACATCAAGTTGTCGAATGGGCCATTGTCTTGTGATTGTCAAGGATAAAATTAAACGGATGGTCGTCGGTTTAATAACTGGACAGAAGGTGTCGAAGTTGTAATACCCGAGAATTTCCATCTATTATTAAATGAAAATATTAATGAAAATGAGAATTTATTTAATATAAATAATTTTGTGTTATGAGAAGGATTAATTCAATTCTATTAAATTGAATAATTATAATAATTGAGAAATTGATGGAGTTTGCGATAAACTCATTGATAGCCTTGTGTGGCACAGTGACGTAATATGAGAATGATTATATTAATTTAAGCAAACAATTAATCTATATTAATTGTAGAATATTAATTAATTATTGTGGAATATTAACTGTGATTGATTAATAATATGTGATTATTATTATTGCAAGAAATATAATAATAATAATGAGCAACGTGTTTATAAATATAATAAGATTTATATTAAAGTGATAATTAATCATATAAAGGTTAATTAAATTATTATGGAGATTAACAATTATATTGATTGATGAAGGATGTGTGTATATTATTAATTAATATTTAATTAATAAGATGAGTAATTCTATGTGCAAGCATGCGAGTTAAATGTGTAACATATATTAGCTAACTATGTTTTATGTGAAGTGTAATATGACACTATTATATGGTAAGGCTTATTGAATTATGGGAGTTACATGATAATAGCCTATGTGACAATATGTATGTAAGTATACATTAAAATAATGTATTATGAATATAAATAATCATTGATGATTATTTATATATATAATGGAATAATAAAATTTAATAAATGAGATAATGTGATGTGATTATATCCGAGAAAATTATATCCGGTATTAATAAATGTACATGGATGATATATATGTTACATTGCCATATCACATCTACTACCTTGAAATATTAAGCATGTGACTTACATTATAATGTTAATTATAACCTAAATATATAGTATGAATATAAATGCAATAACCTAAGTGTATGATATATGCATGTCGCTAGAATGCTGAGCTTTTAATTGGCTTGTCCCATATAATTAGTCACAAACCTTGTACACGTGAAATGCATCATGAAGCTAGCCTACTCTCTTCTCTCAAACTCAGCATTCTAGCCATCATGAAGGGAGTGGGCAGAATAGTGGAGATCACCAACTAATTACCAACTCCCTCTTATCTAGCATGCAATCCTTCAATCCGTTGTTTTGATTTGGAAGAAAAAGGCTTTGCCTGGATACTAGTTTTGCTATATATATATGGCCCTTCTCTTCAGATTGTTCATTGCTGAGATTTTGCTTGAGTATTGAATTGAGAGTAATACATATATTAGTATAGTAGCATTGTGAGTGGAAAGTAGCAGCAAGCTCAGATTGTTTGCAGAGGTATAATCCCTCTTCCTTTGTTCTTCATTTTCGTTTTCTGTTTCTGAAATTTCAGTTTTAATTATTGAATTTAGCTGGAGTTTATGAAATTGGGGATCGATTGGGCGATTGACTGTTATATAAGCATATATATATATATGTGTTAGTAAGTTAAAAAGGTTAGTCTAATGGCATATGGGTATGTCGAAATCGATGAAATGGGAAGTTTGGGGACTGTTTTGGCTGCAGCGTGAATTGCAGGAACTGAGTCTGCATCGTGGCGCCGCAGCGCCAATCCCAGGCATTATGCCCGCACCGCAGCGCCAGATTGTGGCTGTTGTTGCCGTGCCGCAGCGCCGACACCCTGTTACAATTTTCTACACCCTGCAACAAAACTGTTATGTACTAATTGTTTGATTTTGTTTAAACAAGCATGGAAGCATGATTAATACATATATATAAACTTAATGAGGCAATGTAAGCATGTTTTAGTATATTAGCATGCATGGTTAACAAAACGACATGAAGTTTGGAAACGAACTTAAAGTTTCATAAACAATCATTAACATTATAAAGCATGAGTATATTCTGATTTTTGATACGAGGTAGAGCGGCTTAGAAATGCATGAAATGAATGATGACTTGTGTATACATGTTTCATAGTATAACGTGAGCATGCTAAACCTCGATTAGTAAACATTTCGAACGAAAATGGAAGTTTTATGAAACAAACTTTGACATATGTGTGACACATTGAGGTACTGATTTTGCAAACATGTTTACATGACCTAGAATCACATGTAATACATGTTAACTTGCATATATAGATTTTATAAGGTAACGTGAGCACGTGGATCGCGTTAAATGAACTTTACTAGTGAAAGTATAAGTTTTGAACGTAAATCTTAACATGTTATTGTAAGTTTCATATTCTGATATTTATGGACACATGTGATAGTACTCTTAGACTCATTCATGTGTCTTGCATTTATATATACCATGATTAGTTGCTATGATTCAAGTTTAGTTTAAACGAAGCATGTTTTCAAGATAATAACAATGCTAGCTACATATATGCGATACGAGTACTCATGAGCATGCCTAATACAAGTTAATATAAATACCTTAAGTGTTTTGAAAGCAAGCATGATAGGCTTTGTAAATTTCATGACCTTGAATGACCGCAAGTGTCGACCTAGAACCTATATCACATATGTTTGGAACAAGGGAAGGTTATACGAATATAAAAAGACTCTTTAACATGTATATATACTATGTGATATATGTGAATCCGATTTTGACGGTTAACTTAGGGGAATGCCATAACTTGCTAAAATGAAATATATTTAGTATTGATTGTGGTCTTATGTGATATTAATAATATGCGAGTATGTTTGCTAATTGTGGTAGTCTCACATGATAGTAATGATGTATAAATATGATCAACTTAAGAAAAGAGGAAGTTAAGGATAGAAATTATACTCTATATAACTGTGTAGCTAGGTTAAAACTTAGCTTATGTGTTGATCAATATTTTGAAGATAAAATGTGAAGTTTAATTATATGACTAATGAATATCATATATATACGTTACGATAGGAATTCGAAAGTGTTGGCTAGCTTTACGTGAGTAAACTACGCATAAGGCAAGTATCCTAAACCCTTGCATTACTTTATTCAACGGATATTGTAAGCGAGTATCTAAACCTTATCTCTTGGGATACAAGTATCCTATCTTTGTATATTGCGAACTAGTTTCCTACTTAATCGTTTGAATTGAATTAGCATACTTGAACTCTTATTTCATTAAAGCTATTATTCATGTTGAACTTAGTATTGTTCTTGAATATTGTGAAAGTGTCTGCCATTTGATTCGGCTAGACTTATATTATTGACAAGCGACCCAAACTAATTGATTGGTGCAGGATCTTGTATTTGACTGAGAAGAACAACCTTCTTTGAAGGGAATATATAATTGTCGGAGAACCGACGTGCACACTTGAGTATGATTGATTGTTATGCATAACGATGGTACTTTAGGCTGATCACCTGTTGTACCTGTTTTTGTTGGATTTTCAGTTTATTACTGTTAATTCTAGTAGAAGTTCATAGTCCTTAGCGACTGCTCAATATTCAGTTATCTTGAAATCTTGAATTGATTTGTTATTGAATCACATTGATATTATTCTGTCCTTAGCGACTATTATTGAAAACTGTTTATATTCTTGTTATCCTTGAACTATCAAACTTTGTTATACCCTTTCGAGAATTAAGAATTATATCACTTACCCTTATTGTATATTACTTGCTGAGCAATTTGTGCTCATTCTTGCTTTCCCTAAAACATTTCAGTTAAGGCAGAGTAGGGCGAACCTTCGGGCGTTGATAAGGGCAAGGGCAAGGGCAAGGCTACCAACTATCTTGTCTCTGTTATGTTTTAAATATTTTAATATTGTATTGAGATGATGTAGTAAGACTGGATTTGATTATGTTTAAGCTTAAGTTAGATTATGTTATAAGTTGTTAATTGATATTATTATGTAATCTATTAAGTACTGTAGGTTGCGAGACTTGGGGGAATAATTATGATAAATCATTGTAAATGTTTCTAGAATAGATTTTCCGCTGTGATTGTGTGATATTTAGTTATTATTATTGTGATGTATTACCATGAGCACGTGATGAACCGAATTCGAGCGACCCCGTGACGGTCCTGGAATTTGGGGGCATCACAGGTTGGTATCAGAGCTGTAGTTATAAACCTTAGGAACGAGTGTTCTTAGACTATAACTTAGGCGAACTTAGAAGTTGGAAAGGAAATAAAACTCACATAGAGTTTTCCCTAGAGCAAAGCTTAGCGTGTTATGAAATATAACTTCATTATATACAATGAACTTATGTTTTATTTAACATTCTAATGGAGTTGCTGTTTGTTTGTCTTGTGTTTGTGATTGTAGGATGACAGACACAGGTGTACCTAGTAGAGTGACAGAGGAGAAGCCCAGGGATATACATGTAGTATACGAGGCACCTCTAGAGGCTACACCAGTGCAGGCTGTTGCACCGTTCGAGTCTGACGACGAGGATAAGATTGAGATAGAGTCTGATCCAGAGGAGGAGCCGATGGAGGATGAGCCAGTAGAGGACTCTGATGAGGCTACTGTAGAGGAGTAGATGCTAGGAGAGTATGAGGAGCGGATCCTAGAGTTAGACTGCAGGGTTCAGGAGCTGGAGGCAGAGGCCCAAGAGAGAGAGTCTGAGTTCCAGAAATTAAGGGACGAGGACCACCAGAGGAAGCTGGCTATGCAGGAGTTAGAGGTGGAGATTGCCTACCGTGGGGAGGCAGGGATCCAGATGGGGACTCTATTTCACAGGTCAGTGCTAGGAACGTGGATATAGCTGGAAAGCTGGAAGAAGTAGAACAGAGAGAACTGAGTGAGAAGACTGAGAAAGAGGCACTCCGTACTCAGCTAGAGTTGGAGGTGATGGATAGGATACACTTCGAGGAGAAGTGGGAAGCGGCCAATGAGAGAGCTGACGACCTAGAGGATGAGGTCAGGTGCAAGAAGAGAAAGATGAACAAGATGGGGTATGTGTTCCGTTCAGCTTTTGAGAGGGTGATTGATGGTGTGTACCACTATCCGGCAGAACAGGGACAGACTCTCCATACTTTGAGTCGAGAGCTGGTTGCGTATATAGCACAGTTAGAGTACAAGAGCGCTGTGGAGCGCGGGATGATGTGATAAGATTTCCTTAGATGGTCTGGTGGTAGTTTAGTAGAATTTATCTTTATGTGTTGTATATACTATGTTGTAATCCCAATCTTTTGTGTAAGATGTGGGATAATGATGTGAACCTCGTGTTATCTTTTGTTAGAGGGGTAGTATGGTAGTAGGTTGGTATATTCCCCGTCTTTTGTGATATTAGGGGATATATGTGATAACATTTATAGCAGTATGCTAGGGAAATCATGTAATGAAACGATTTGGCATATAAATATAAATGGAGTTTATTCAGAAATGTGTTATAAATTTCTTCTTTTGTATTAAAAGAAATACTTAAGTAATATACTTGAATAATAATAAAATAAAAAATTTGTGATGCAGATAATGCCGCCCAGACGTAGATTGACTGCACCCGAAGAATCTGTTAACAACGAGAGGGAACAAGTAGATCCCATTCAAAAGTTGGTGGACTTGTTAGGAGAGGCCTTAAGGGGCAGGAACAATGAACCCGTTCGCCCAAACCCTTAGGCTGTGCCAGTAACAACCTTTAAAGACTTTAAGAGTGTAGGACCCCCGGAGTTCGAGGGAACTACCGACCCAATCATTGCACAAACGTGGATCAAGTAGATCGAAAAAGCTTTCACTATAGCTAGCGTAGGCGAAGATCAGAAGACGGTGTTTGCCACGTACATGATGAGGGGAGAAGCGAACTACTGGTGGGAGTCTAATCAACAAAGAGCTGGAGAAGGGATAATAGCTTAGGATAAGTTTAAGACGCTATTTTTTGAGAATTACTTCCCGAAAAGTATGAAGAATAGGATGGAGGTGAAATTCCTAGAGTTAAAACAAGGTGAGATGACGGTGGCGCAGTACGCGGCTAGGTTTAACGAACTAGCGCGATTCGCGGAGCACCAAGTTGGGGATGAAGAGAGAAAGGCTAGATGCTTCGAACAAGGGTTGAAGCCGTGGCTATTCAATAAGGTATCGGTTCTTCAAATTGATTCCTTTGCAACATTACTGGAGAAGGCAATCATTGCGGAAGGTGGCAGTGAGGCCTTAAGTCTGTATAACAAAGAGAAGAAAGGAAAGAATGCTGGAGGAGAGAATCGTACTGGAGGAAGCAGCAGTGGAGGAAGTAATTGGGGAAAGAGAAAGTGGGAGAATAACAACAACAACAACAACAAAAACAACAATAATCAATCAGGGAATTTTCGTGGAGGTTTCAAGAAGAGGGCTGAAGGATGCCCAAAGTGTGGGAAGAATCACCAGGGCGAGTGCTGGAAGGGACGTGGCACTTGCTACAATTGCGGACAGGAAGGGCACATCTCGCCCAACTGCCTGAAACCAAAGAAGATACAAGGATGCTTTGCATGTGGCTCGACGGAGCACCGAATTAAGGACTGCCTAAAGAAGGGAAGTGGCGGGAGTAGCAATCAGCCAGGAGGCAACAAGCTGATGATCGGCGGACCGGCACAATCCAACTGCCCAACCGCCAGAACCTTTAACATGACCTTCCAGGACGCAGTGGCTGCGAAGGACGTGGTGTCAAGGTATAATCCCAATCAATGATATAAATGCTTATGTATTATTTGATTCGGGTGCCACCTGTTCTTTTATATCTGAAGAATTTGCTAGTAAACTTAGTACACCCTGAGAACGATTAGAAAATCCTTTGATCATAGAAGTTGCTAATAAGAAAGTGATCCCTGTAGAATACGTTTATCGAGATTATCGCGCAAACATTAGAGAACATGAACTGAGCGTAGACTTGATTCCTATTAGACTGGGAGAATTTGATGTGATACTAGGAATGGATTGGTTGTATAACCATGCTGCGATAATTGACTGTCAGAACAAATGTGTGAACCTTCAGATTCTGAGTAAGTCTAAGGTAGTGTTTTATGGTAGCTCATCGCTTAAGCAATCCTGTTGCGTTACGATGATGCAGGCCAAGAGTTAAGGAAAGGATGTGTAGGTTATCTAGCTTACATCGTTGATACTTAAAAGAAGGGAGTAGAAATTAAGGATATATCCGTAGTTAATGAATTTTAAGATGTGTTTTCGGATGATCTGCCTGGTCTTCCGCCAGAGAGAGAAATTGAATTCGTAATAGACTTAGCACCGGGAACGGCACAGATTTCGAAAGCTCCATATCGTATGGCGCCAGTAGAAATGAAGGAATTGATGATACAACTGCAAGAGTTATTGGATAAGGGTTACATTCGAAGGGTGTGTCTCCTTGGGGAGCACCAGTGTTATTCGTTAAAAAGAAGGACGGATCGATGAGGCTCTGTATCGATTATCGAGAATTGAACAGAGTAACGATCAAGAACCGATATCCGCTACCGAGGATAGATGACCTATTTGATCAACTGAAGGGAGCAAAGTGTTTCTCAAAAATTGACCTGAGGACAGGATATCATCAACTGAAGGTACGGGATGAGGACATACCAAAGACTGCGTTTCGAACCCGTTATGGACACTACGAGTTTTTGGTAATGTCATTTGGATTAACTAATGCTCCGGCAGCATTTATGGACTTGATGAACTGAGTTTTCAAGCCATACTTGGATAAATTTGTAGTGGTTTTTATCGACGACATTTTGATCTACTCGAAGACAGAGGAAGAACACGCCGAACATCTGAAGATTGTTTTGGAGGCACTAAGGAAGGAGAAGATGTATGCAAAGTTTTCTAAGTGCGAATTTTGGATGGAGAAGGTTCAATTCTTAGGCCACGTGGTGGATAAGAATGGAATCTCAGTAGACCCTGAAAAGGTCGAAGCAGTAAGTAATTGGGAACAACCGAGAACACCGACGGAGGTGAGAAGCTTTTTAGGGTTAGCTAGGTACTATCGAAGATTCATCCAAGATTTTTCTAAGATAGCATCCCCGTTGACCAATTTGACTAGAAAGACGGTGAAATTTGTATGGACCGACAAATGCGAAGAAAGTTTTCAGGAACTGAAAAGGAGGTTGAGCGAAGCACCTGTGTTATCATTACCAGATGATGCGAGAAATTTTGTGGTGTATAGTGATGCATCGCACAAGGGACTTGGCTGTGTGCTTATGCAGCACGGCAAAGTCATTGCGTATGCATCACGACAATTGAAGGATTACGAAAAACGATACCCTACTCACGACTTAGAGTTGGCGGCAGTAGTTTTTGCGTTAAAGATATGGAGGTATTATTTGTACGGGGAAAAATGTGAGATATACATGGACCACAAAAGTCTGAAATATATCTTCACACAGAAGGAGTTGAACATGCGGCAGAGAAGGTGGTTAGAATTAATCAAAGACTATGACTGCAATATTCTTTATCACCCGGGAAAGGCAAACGTGGTTGCCGACGCTCTGAGCAGGAAAGGAAGGGAAAAGTTATTTAATTTAACGACTCAGGAAGAATTGATAAGAGAGATGGAGAAATTGGAGATAAAAGTGAAGAACCAGAAAAGTCTGGTGAGAAGTTTTTTATGGTGGAAGCTCATCCGACATTATTGTATAGAGTAAAGGAAGCCCAGGAAAAGGATGAAGAGTGTGAGAAAATCCGAAAGAGGATCACATAAAATGAGGAAGAGAAATTTCAAATGGATAAAGACGGTATCTTAAGATTCGAAGGAAGAGTGTGGGTACTAGTGGTAATCGAGTTGAGGGAAGAGATTTTGCATGAGGCACATAATACGATGTATTCCGTTCATCCGGGAGGCACTAAGATGTACCGAGATTTGAAGCAACATTTTTGGTGGCCTAATTTGAAACGGGAAGTCGCAGAGTGCGTTAGTAGATGTTTGACTTGCCAAAGCGTTAAAGCAGAACATCAACGACCGAGTGGTTTATTACAACCGTTAGAAATACCAGAGTGGAAATGGGAGCATATTACGATGGACTTCGTGGTAGGACTTCCAGTTACACAGAAAGGTTATGATGCTATTTGGGTTATCGTGGATCGACTAACGAAGACCGCACATTTCCTACCAATCAAGATCCGTTACAGTTTGAACCAATTAGCGAGTCTGTACGTAAAGGAGATTGTTTCACGACATGGAGTGCCGGTGTCAATTGTCTTTGATCGAGATCCGCGCTTCATGTCAAATTTTTGGAAGAGTTTGCAAGAGAGGATGGGAACGCAGTTGAGGTTGAGTACCGCTTATCATCCTCAGACCAACGGACAGAGTGAGCGAACGATACAAACGCTGGAGGACATGCTTAGGACTTGCGTGATGGATTTTAAGGGAAATTGGGACGACCACCTACCCTTAGTCGAATTTGCATATAACAATAGTTACCATGCAAGTATCGGCATGCCACCGTACGAAGCTCTTTACGGGAAAAAGTGCAGAACGCCATTATGTTGGGACGAAGTCGGAGACCGACGAATACTCGGACCAGAGTTAGTTCAACAAACCGCAGATGTGGTGACAATGATAAAAGCCAAATTAGTAGCAGCTCAAGATCGCCAGAAAAAATACGTAGATTTGCATCGGCAGGACCGAGACTTTAAAGTCGGCAGTTTTGTTTTCTTGAAGGTATCTCCATGGAAAGGAAAGATCCATTTCGGCAAGAAAGGAAATTGAGTCCAAGATTCATAGGACCGTTCGAGATACTGAAGTGAGTGGGCGAAGTGGCATACAAAGTTGCGTTACCACCCGAGTTGGAGCACATCCACAACGTGTTCCACATTTCCATGTTGCGATCGTACAAGGCCGACTACAAGCACGTGATTTCTTACGAGCCCATTCAAGTGGAGAAAAACTTGGCGTATGAAGAAATTTCTGTCCAGATATTAGATAGGAAAGAACAAACTTTGAGAAATAAAGTTATTTCATCTGTAAAAGTACTTTGGCGTAACCACGATGTCGAGGAGGTAACGTGGGAGTTAGAGGATAGGATGATGAGGGACTATCCCCATTTATTTGTGTAACCTTGTAGCAATTCCGGGACGGAATTTTTATAAGGGGGGAGGATGTAATACCCGAGAATTTCTATCTATTATTAAATGAAAATATTAATGAAAATGAGAATTTATTTAATATAAATGATTTTGTGTTATGAGAAGGATTAATTCAATTCTATTAAATTGAATAATTATAATAATTGAGAAATTGATGGAGTTTGCGATAAACTCATTGATAGCCTTGTGTGGCACAGTGACGTAATATGAGAATGATTATATTAATTTAAGCAAACAGTTAATCTATATTAATTGTAGAATATTAATTAATTATTGTGGAATATTAACTGTGATTGATTAATAATATGTGATTATTATTATTGCAAGAAATATAATAATAATAATGAGCAACGTGTTTATAAATATAATAAGATTTATATTAAAGTGATAATTAATCATATAAGGGTTAATTAAATTATTATGGAGATTAACAATTATATTGATTGATGAAGGATGTGTATATTATTAATTAATATTTAATTAATAAGATGAGTAATTCTATGTGCAAGCATGCGAATTAAATGTGTAACATATATTAGCTAACTATGTATTATGTGAAGTGTAATATGACACTGTTATATGGTAAGGCTTATTGAATTATGGGAGTTACATGATAATAGCCTATGTGAAAATATGTATGTAAGTATACATTAAAATAATGTATTATGAATATAAATAATAATTGATGATTATTTATATATATAATGGAATAATAAAATTTAATAAATGAGATAATGTGATGTGATTATATCCGAGAAAATTATATCTGGTATTAATAAATGTACATGGATGATATGTATGTTACATTGCCATATCACATCTACTACCTTGAAATATTAAGCATGTGACTTACATTATAATGTTAATTATAACCTAAATATATAGTATGAATATATATGCAATAACCTAAGTGTATGATATATGCATGTTGCTAGAATGCTGAGCTTTTAATTGGCTTGTCCCATATAATTAGTCACAAACCTTGTACACGTGAAATGCATCATGAAGCTAGCCTACTCTCTTCTCTCAAACTCAGCATTCTAGCCATCATGAAGGGAGTGGGCAGAATAGTGGAGATCACCAACTAATTACCAACTCCTTCTTATCTAGCATGCAATCCTTCAATCCGTTGTTTTGATTTGGAAGAAAAAGGCTTTGCCTGGATACTAGTTTTGCTATATATATATGGCCCTTCTCTTCAGATTGTTCATTGCTGAGATTTTGCTTGAGTATTGAATTGAGAGTAATACATATATTAGTATAGTAGCATTGTGAGTGGAAAGTAGCAGCAAGCTCAGATTATTTGCAGAGGTATAATCCCTCTTCCTTTGTTCTTCATTTTCGTTTTCTGTTTCTGAAATTTCAGTTTTAATTATTGAATTTAGCTGGAGTTTATGAAATTGGGGATCGATTGGGCGATTGACTGTTATATAAGCATATATATATATATGTGTTAGTAAGTTAAAAAGGTTAGTCTAATGGCATATGGGTATGTCGAAATCGATGAAATGAGAAGTTTGGGGACGGTTTTGGCTGCAGCGTGAACTGCAGGAACTGAGTCTGCATCGCGGCGCCGCAGCGCCAATCCCAGGCATTATGCCCGCACCGCAGCGCCAGATTGTGGCTGTTGTTACCGTGCCGCAGCGCCGGCACCCTGTTGCAATTTTCTGCACCCTGCAACAAAACTGTTATGTACTAATGGTTTGATTTTGTTTAAACAAGCATGGAAGCATGATTAATACATATATATAAACCTAATGAGGCAATGTAAGCATGTTTTAGTATATTAGCATGCATGGTTAACAAAACGACATGAAGTTTGGAAACGAACTTAAAGTTTCATAAACAATCATTAACATTATAAAGCATGAGTATATTCTGATTTTTGATACGAGGTAGAGCGGCTTAGAAATGCATGAAATGAATGATGACTTGTGTATACATGTTTCATAGTATAACGTGAGCATGCTAAACCTCGATTAGTAAACATTTCGAACGAAAATGGAAGTTTTATGA
This sequence comes from Panax stipuleanatus, assembly GCA_020205555.1. Taxonomy (NCBI): domain Eukaryota; kingdom Viridiplantae; phylum Streptophyta; class Magnoliopsida; order Apiales; family Araliaceae; genus Panax; species Panax stipuleanatus. The sequence goes on along the minus strand of CM035126.1, from coordinate 47,558,797 downwards.
AACAAACTTTGACATATGTGTGACACATTGAGGTACTGATTTTGCAAACATGTTTACATGACCTAAAATCACATGTAATACATGTTAACTTGCATATATAGATTTTATAAGGTAACATGAGCACGTGGATCGCGTTAAATGAACTTTACTAGTGAAAGTATAAGTTTTGAACGTAAATCTTAACATGTTATTGTAAGTTTCATATTCTGATATTTATGGACACATGTGATAGTACTCTTAGACTCATTCATGTGTCTTGCATTTATATATACCATGATTAGTTGCTATGATTCAAGTTTAGCGTAAACGAAGCATGTTTTCAAGATAATAACAATGCTAGCTATATATATGCGATACGAGTACTCATGAGCATGCCTAATACAAGTTAATATAAATACCTTAAGTGTTTTGAAAGCAAGCATGATAGGCTTTGTAAATTTCATGACCTTGAATGACCGCAAGTGTCGACCTAGAACCTATATCACATATGTTTGGAACAAAGGAAGGTTATACGAATATAAAAAGACTCTTTAACATGTATATATACTATGTGATATATGTGAATCCGATTTTGACGGTTAACTTAGGGGAATGCCATAACTTGCTAAAATGAAATATATTTAGTATTGATTGTGGTCTTATGTGATATTAATAATATGCGAGTATGTTTGCTAATTGTGGTAGTCTCACATGATAGTAATGATGTATAAATATGATCAACTTGAGAAAAGAGGAAGTTAAGGATAGAAATTATACTCTATACAACTGTGTAGCTAGGTTAAAACTTAGCTTATGTGTTGATCAATATTTTGAAGATAAAATGTGAAGTTTAATTATATGACTAATGAATATCATATATATACGTTACGATAGGAATTCGAAAGTGTTGGCTAGCTTTACGTGAGTAAACTACGCATAAGGCAAGTATCCTAAACCCTTGCATTACTTTATTCAACGGATATTGTAAGCGAGTATCTAAACCTTATCTCTTGGGATACAAGTATCCTATCTTTGTATATTGCGAACTAGTTTCCTACTTAATCGTTTGAATTGAATTAGCATACTTGAACTCTTATTTCATTAAAGCTATTATTCATGTTGAACTTAGTATTGTTCTTGAATATTGTGAAAGTGTCTATGCCATTTGATTCGGCTAGACTTATATTATTGAAAAGCAACCCAAATTAATTGATTGGTGCGAGATCTTGTATTTAACTGAGAAGAACAACCTTCTTTGAAGGGAATATATAATTGTCAGAGAACCGACGTGCACACTTGAGTATGATTGATTGTTATGCATAACGATGGTACTTTAGGCTGATCACCTGTTGTACCTATTTTTGTTGGATTTTCAGTTTATTACTGTTAATTCTAGTAGAAGTTCATAGTCCTTAGCGACTGCTCAGTATTCAATTATCTTGAAATCTTGAATTAATTTGTTATTGAATCACATTGATATTATTCTGTCCTTAGCGACTATTATTGAAATTGTTGATATTCTTGTTATCCTTGAACTATCAAACTTTGTTATACCCTTTCGAGAATTAAGAATTATATCACTTACCCTTATTGTATATTACTTGCTGAGCAATTTGTGCTCATTCTTGCTTTCCCTAAAATATTTCAGTTAAGGCAGAGCAGGGCGAACCTTCGGGCGTTGATAAGGGCAAGGGAAAGGCTACCAACTAGCTTGTCTCTGTTATGTTTTAAATATTTTAATATTGTATTGAGATGATGTAGTAAAACTGGATTTGATTATGTTTAAGCTTAAGTTAGATTATGTAATAAGACGTTAATTGATATTATTATGTAATCTATTAAGTACTGTAGGTTGCGAGACTTGGGAGAATAATTATGATAAATCATTGTAAATTATTCTAGAATAGATTTTACGCTGTGATTGTGTGATATTTAGTTATTATTATTGTGATGTATTACCATGAGCACGTGATGAATCGAATTCGAGCGACCCCGTGACGGTCCTTATATTTGGGGGCGTCACAGAAGTAGTCAATCCTAGGTTGCTGGTGAAAGCCTTTGGCAACAAGGCGTGCCTTGTGTCTGGCAAGAGATCTGTTAGCATGTGTCTTGATGCGAAAGACCCACTTGTTACCGACAATATTCATGTGAGGAGATTTGGGGTCTAGTGTCCATGTTTGATTTTTGTAAAGGGTAGTGAGTTCATCTAGCATTGCTTGACCCCAAACCGGGGTTTTATTTGCTGTTTGGAAGGAGGTGGGCTCGGTTGTGAAGACGGAGGCAGTATTGGCTTGACGACGATTGCGGAGAACCATGGGATGTATTCTGTGTAAAGGATTTGTGTTGGTAACCGTTAGAGTGGGAGGAGTGGTGGGAGACGAGGTAGAGTTTGATGATGAAGTGGAGATGGGTAGGAGAGAAACGTCAGTTGGAGGTACCGGCAGGGAAGTGGTTTCGAGGGGAAAGAGAGGATGGTGGCATACATCGGATGTGAGCAGAGTTGGAATGCCCAGACTGGGTAGAAAGTGCATCAGAGAGAGTAGTAGTGCGAGCATAGATGTCACTTAAGCTAGCAGTCCGAACACGTGGGGGTAGCTGAAGGTGGTTGGATAGAAGAAGAAGAAGAAGAAGTAGGTGTGATAATTTTTTGTGATGCAGATGGGGAAGCAGCGGGCTGGCGAAATGAGTAGTCAGTCTATGTGGAGTGGGAGGTAGACTGACTTGGTTGTGCATAAGGGGAACGTGATGCAGTGGACGCAGGCAGTAATATAACCCATGGTTGACTAGGAGTAACATATTTGAAGGTAGTTGGAGGAGTGGATAACAAGGATGATGGGACCGAAGGCTGTGGGTGAGAGAAGGGAAATTGACTCTCGTCAAATTTTACATAGCGAGCTTGATATAGTTTTTGTGACTTTGGTTCGAAGCAGTAGTATCCTAAGTGAGTAGCACTATAACCTAAAAAGATACATGGAAGAGAGTGGTATTCTAGTTTGTTTGGATTATACGGCCTTAGGTAAGAAAAACATAAGCAACCAAATATTTTCAAAAAATTATAATTTGGTTTTGTGGAAAATAATTTGTGGAAAGGAGAGAGATTATTGTTAGCTTGAGATGGCATACGATTGATGAGATAAGTTGCACATTCAAAGGCATAGTCCCAAAAAATCCCTGGTACTGAGGCGTGAGCCATTAAGGTGAGTCCAGTTTCAACGACATAACGGTGACGTCTTTCAACGAGGCCATTTTGAATCGAAGTGTGTGGATAGGAAAGACGATGGATGATACCATTGTTAGAAAAATGCGATTTAAGTGGTAGAAAATCCTTTGCACCGTCAGTTTGGAAAAATTTAATTTTTGAGTTAAAAAGACGTTCTACCATGGATTGAAATTGCAAAAATTTAGAGGCGACCTCACTGCGTAGTTTAATAAAATAAATCTATGAGAATTTTGTATAAGCATCAACAAAGAGAACATAGTATTTATTTCCACATAGGGATGGCAAGGGAGCAGGACCCCAAACATCACATACTATTAATTCAAGAACATGGTGTGCAGAAAAGGAGTTACTGTGAAGGGAAAATTTGCAGGCCTTGCCCATATGACATGTCGTGCATACAGGGTTGGCTTTATTGGAGGACACACTTAAACTATTTTTAGAGATAATCTGACGGAGGACACGATCATGGGGATGGCCCAGGCGACGATGCCAATCAGACAAGGATACCCAGAAGGCAGAAAGAGCAGTGAAGAAAGGTGTAGCTGACAAGGTATAGAGGCCGTCCTTAGTTGTTCCGCTGAAAAGAGTTTGGTTGGAGACGGGATCCTTAACATGAAAACAGGACGAGTGAAATTCAAAAAAGACATTATTATCTTGACAAAACTTATTGACAGATAGCAATCGTTTTGAAGCAGAAGGAACATGCAAGATTGGAGAAAGTTGGAAGTTTTTATTGCTAGAGTTAAAGGTGGTGGAACAGATATTAGTTATAGGAGCAAGGTTACCGTTGTCGACTTGAAGATGATCCGAGCCGGTATATTCATCAACATGATTGATACTTGCTAAGTCTAGAGTAACATAGTAGTTTGCCCCTGTATCGGGGGTACCATTTTAGAGAGGACAGGGATGGCGAAATGGTGGTAGAAGTGTCGTGTGTGGGGGCAACAAAGTGAGCAGCCGGAGAAGGATGACTAGGAGGTGGTCCAAGGAGCCCATCAGACGTGGTTGTTGGAGGACGAAAGTAACATCGGTATGAATTGTGATTAGAGCCACCACAGAATACACACCTTGCACGTTGGAAGGAAAACTGAGAGTTGGGTGGCCGAAAGTTGCCTCGCCCTCGATCACGAGTGCCCCGACTCACGGTGATTATTGAAGCGGGGAGCAGGATTGGGGAAGTGCTGAACAGTATTGGCTGATGGTGGTGGAGTGAGAGACGAATCAACCAAGATAGATGGTTCGGTTAGGAACTCATGGCTGAGACATTTGCTAAGCAGCACAGAGAATGGCAAAGGATGATCAAGCATAGATAAGGCTAATTTGAGGGACGCAAATTCGGCACGAAGACCCTTTAACACAGCAACCAACTATCATACCTCATTGAAGTGCAGACTTGGAGCATGTCAGGCTAGTTTTTTTATTCAGTTCTAAAGGGAGGTGGAACCTTGTTACAAGTAATTAATTAATTGAGTATTATTATTTATTCCTTCTTGTATGAAATTTCTTCTGATAATCTGTTTTCATTGATTGCATGCTAATTGATCTAATTAATTTGATATGGCCAATTGAGTTAATTTAATCATTATCATATGCTAGATTAAGATTGGTATTACGTGTAATTGATATCTGTCTTCATCACAAGTAGTAAATTAGTGATACTAATTGTGGACAAGCTTTTGGGTATTGCTAAGATTATCAGAAAATAAGTTAAACAAATCGAGCTTATGTGTTTGTTGCTTGGATTAGCCTAATTCTCTATTTCTTAATACTTCTATCATATTAAATCTAGAGAGCTTGGTCTAGGTTATATGCTAGTTGAATCTAGTGAAGAGCTTGTTTCATACAGTGAATATCTAAGGAGAATTTCGGATAGCAGAGCTTATTGTTATCTAGGGTTAATAGTTTCATTGAATGGTAAAGAATAATAACTTGATTAATTGATTGCTGTGCTTGGTGAAACTGAACTACAGAACTGAAGTTTTTACATATTTGGTTAATCTCTTTATTTAAATTCTGTTTTTCTTAGTTTAAAACAATTTCAAAAATCCCCCATCTTTATTTTTTGTTAAAATAGTAGAATAAATCTAAAACAAACTTACTCTCTGTGGGCTCGATCCTTGCTTACTACTGTGCTAATTATTTAAATTCGTGAAGTGAAAGTGAGGTTAATTTAGGAGTGTAAACGACAGCTCCCAGAGTTCCATAGATAGGTGTAACATACGTGTATTAGAAGGACTAGCAAACGCAGCAGAGAGAGCAGTCTAGATTTTGGTAGAGGATGTGAGTCCAATAACAAGAGGTATCACTTCATTAAGAGAGGAGATAAGGAGACTCTTGATCGACACTACATGCTGGAACGACATATCCGCCTTTGGCGCATAAAAATTTCCCAATTTCGGGATGTTCATACTCAGTCTGGAGTCCGAACCAAAGCAATTTAGTTGGACGACTCTATCTTAACCAATAATATTCAACAATATATTTTAAACAATGTCTAGCTGAGTCAAATAGCTTACTTTTAAGCCATGTATTTATACTAATATTAAATGGTAGGCATCAATACTTGTATTATCAAAGAATTTTGAGTTCAAGGATACTTGTTTAGATACAATCATTCATACAAGTGAGGACACTTGCACAACCAAACTTAACTTACAAATAACAGAACAATTTTGATTATATATGAATCATATGAAGACAGTAATAAAATACTGGTAAACAATAAACGAATCAATAATAAATAAGTTAGAGATACTAGCTTACACAAAGAACCATTGCATAAAGTAAATGCAAAGGTTGGAATACTTGCACCATAAAGAGTAAGGTTTAGATACTTGCCTTGTTCGCTGTCTACTACTATGCAATATAGTTTTATCTTTAACACAAAGACCTATCATTAAAAAGATTATTCTTAAAATCAGTATATCACATTATACTTCCTAATACTACTACTTTATAAGTAAATTATCTAGCATGTAATCACACAATCAAGCATTAGATAACCTCTTAACACCTTAATTATTCACTTATAAGTTATTATTTATAAACTAGTAAACCATATAACCAATCCAGGAAACTGCATTGTCAATCCAGCAACCTGGATCTTCAATCTAGCAACCTGGATTATCCAACATAACAATCCAGCATCCTCGTGGCTAATCTAGCAAACCAGATTGCAATCCAGCAAACTTGATGGCCAATCCAGCAAACCAGATTAACATCAAAATACCAAATCATATTATTATTTTTTTATCTTTTGTCCAGACATATATATATATATATATATATATATATATATATATATATTCTATACATAAAAATGATTTTTCTGAATTTTTTCAATTTTCTTTAGTATTTTTCATAAAATCATTTCTAGTTAATTCTTTAAGAAAATAGCTACCTTAAGCTTAACTCCAAAAATTCCCAACTCTTGGCGGCATCTTACACATGTTAACGTGAGCTTCCAGTTTAAATTTCGTGACCATCAGAGTTATAGAACTCCGGTTATAGCAATTTTTGTCAGAAAAACGCAAATATTGAAATAGTTATAACTTACTCAAATTAAGTCAGAATGAGTTCATTTTTGGACACAAGCTACTTTATAACATATATTTTAATGTTCAAAAAGGTTAGAATTTATTACACAACTTAAGTAGACGAAACTGCCCCTGAAAAATATTGATAGATTATTTTTTGGGTATTTCAGATTTTTCCTGCTTTGCTAAAAACTGTCCAGACGGAAATCTACATGGAATTGTTTAGTGATTCCACTTGGATCTGTTAGAAGCCTCATAGATCTAACTCTAAAAATTGACCACACTCAAAAATTCAAAATATAATAGGAGATATGGTCTTTTAAATTTCATGTTGCGTTTTCTCAAAAATCTGATTTTCTAACCTTTGTGTTTTTTAAGAAACTTCCATAATCTTTTGATTAATCATACAATAAGCATCATATAACATCATCATAGATACTAATACTCCTTAAGATCATAGATCTACCATTATCCATCATCTATTTCATTAAAACTTTGCCAAACTCACACAAAACATAATCTATGCTAAGAAAAATTAAGGTTTTCTAACTTTTCAAAACATAGTTTCTATTTCTTGCTTTAGATCCGACTTTTGACATTCAAAAGTGATAGATCTAAACATAAAACACTTATTAATACATAGATCTAAGGTTTTGAAGTTTTGAGATCATAGATCCATGTTTTGATTGAAAATAATTAAAATAAAATGCATAAACTAGTTAAAGCTTATACATTTGCTTTGTTTTCCCTTCCTTATTCCTCCTAAGGTTTGTTTATGGGGCTTTGAACACACAAAGCTTTCTCTCTTCTCTCCCCTCTCTTGGCCGAATCTCTCTCTCTCTCTCTTTTTTCTTTTTCTAGCTTTTGTTTTGCTATGTTATGGAAATGAGAAGAAAGAGAAAGAAATTATATTTTTGTTGGGATGAAATGTATAGATACATGATGTATATCTAAGATACACTCCCACATTCCTTGCTCCTTCTCTCTCTCACTCATTAAGTTGAGGCTTGCAAGTTTGGTTAAAGATGTTGGCTAAATGAGGAAATGACACCTAAGGAAGAGTTGTTAGGATTTGGCCACCGACTAAAGTAGATAATGATTACATTCTTCCCCCTTTTCTCTCCTCTTCATGCCCGCCCATGTGGCCCTTCTTCTCCCAAATTTTGGTTTGTTTTTATTGCAATATTTAGCTTTACTAAATGTCCAAAATGCCCCTCTTCAAGTAGCTAAAAGATTGGGTTTTAATTAATTTCTTTTGGGCTTTCTAAACAATTATTTGGGCCATGCAATTAGGTTATGTCTAATACTTTTAATTTTATCATTCCCTAATTATTTAATTAGGATTTTCATTCCCCACATTTGTAATTCAAATAATCACTCATGTACATTTAATTCTATAACCCAATTAGATTTGCTTTACTTAAGTTATAAAATTAACTAATTGAGATATATAAAATAAATCTCTTAGGGTTAGTATATATTTTAAATAATAACATTATTCCACATAATCCACAACACATTTATCATTGTTAATAAATTCTTATCATATTTAAATACTCACATAATCATATAATAAATATATATATATATATATATATATATAATTCATATCCATAATTAATCACTTAACATTAATCACATAAAGTACCTACATATCATCCTAAACACAATAACAATTGTATTAATATTCAAATCCCTATTTGAAATTCAAATTAGGGTTTTGAATAACTATTCATCTTGGCTTCCTTTCTTAGTCTACTCATAATCATTAAATTGACTAACTTGCTTAATTCATATCGCATATGTTCAAAATATTACTGATAACAATAATTATAATATTTAATAAAAGAATAATATATATAAAAAAAATTTATTCGTAAAATTATAGTCGTATAAAATTCTCGGTCCTTACATTCTACCCTCCTTATAAGGATTCCGTCCCCGGAATCACCTTTACCGTACGCTTAATTTCATGTTTATCCTTATATTTAATTTATAATTTTTTTTAACAATCTCCCCTCCTTATACGATTCTGTATTATGAGTCCAGAATTGTTGCGCGTCTTGATCCATTGCTTGCTGTCGGCTTGCACCAATTATGGTAGTTCCTAACGGAACTCAAATTCCTCATTTAAAATCCTTTTATTAACTAGTTATAATTATAATATATATAATTTCCTGAAATTATCTTTCGTATGTCTATATTCAAGGGTTCCTAACGTTCACAAGAGTAAACGTACTTATCCTATCAATCTCACGGTATATAAGAAAATAGGTTATATTCGAATCGAGTATATACATTGATCGGAATCATACCTGGAATTCCATCTCCAGCTGCTACTGTATCTTGAACCGTCATATTAAAGGTTCTTGCAGTCGATTTAATTGGTGGAGTTGAACTAGCTATTGCTAACACTCCGCTGCTTTTACCTGTATTCGTCATTCCCCCGTCAGTTCTCCTTTTCGGACAATCCCTCACCATATGATCTGTCGACCCACAAATAAAACACCCACTATTCTTCCTTGAATTGGGACAGTTAGGAGAGATATGTCCCTCCTGCCCGCATTTAAAACACACAAACTTCCCTTTCAGACATTCACTCGAGTGATTTTTTGAACAATTTCCACACGGTTCAACCTGCTTCTTCCTACCTCCCTGCCTATTATCAGTATTTCCCACAATGTTCCACTTTCTTTTTTTACCTCCACTTCCACTGCTTCCCTCCACCTTGACAGCTCCCTCGATCTTAGCCTTATTCTTCTTTTCCTTATTATAGAGGCTCATGGCCTCACTTCCTCCTTCGGCTCTGATAGCCTTTTCCAAGAGCGATCCAAAAGATTTAATCTGCAACACTGCCACCTTATTATAGATCCAGGGTTTTAGGCCATGTTCAAACCTTCTTGCCTTCCTTGCCTCCGTATCCACTTGGTGTGGAGCGAATCTAGCTAACTGATTAAACTTAGCTGCGTATTCCGACACAGACATATTTTCCTTCTTTAATTCTAAAAATTTCACCTCCATCCTAACCTGCATACTGGACGAGAAATAATTCTCGGAGAACAGTTCTTTAAACCTAGTCTATGCTACCACTCCTTCTCCAGCTCTAGTTTGATTTGCCTCCCACCAGAAATTTGCCTCTCCCTTCATCATATAGGCAGAAAAAATTATCTTTTGCTCCTTCGCTACCCTAGCAATAACAAAAGCCTTCTCCATCTCCTTCACCCATGTTTGGGCTTCTATAGGGTCAGTTGTCCCTCTAAATTCTGGCGGTCCTACTGCCTTGAAGTCTTTGAAGTTTGCCAATCGATTGTTTGTTCGATTCCTTGCTGCTGGAGCTCCAGTCAAGATTCTGCATCGGGTTTGCTTGACCTTCTGCGTTATTAACAGATTCTTCTGCCCTTTGGTTGCAATTTTGTCTCCTTGGCGGCATTATCTAGTTAAACAAAACCTTAAATTATTCTTTCTTGTTTTACATTTTATGCCTCATCGTATAAGTGTTAACATTTAAAATGTAATGCAAGATCTTAAACTCAGACAAGCATATAATCAGATAGATACTTACTATCTTAATTTTCAAAAGTCATTTACTTAATCAAATATATATTCATATTCCTTCAACGAGTTCATAGTACTTCATATCATATAGCACATATTGCTATAAACATTTATCATTCCCTGTGACCACAAAAGTCGGGAATCCCTGCTACAACTTATATAACAGTTAGGTAATACATTACATACATAGGCATATCATACACATATTTACTACCATACATAATCATATAATACTTATCCTACTTATTTCCTACTCCCTCCCTTGTTCCTGGACAACCTTTCTCCTGGTGACATACCAACCCACATATAAAACATACACCTTGCTTTGGATTGGGAAAATGAGGAGAGATATGTCCTTCATGTCCACAATTATAGCATATCTTTTGCCCTTTCATGCATACGCCTTCTTGTTTCCTTTTACAGTTTGTACACTTTCCTATTTTTTTAAAGCTCACTGAGTTAAAATCAGAATTTTCTATATCACGGTCATTCATCTTTCTTTTCCCCTTCTGGTTTGGAGCTGCACACGATATGCTGCATTTGGCTCCCATCTGATCAATTTGGATCTTTAACTTATCTTATTTTTCCATTATTTCGATTAAAGCCTTTTGCAATTGACTATTTAGTAACTTTTCTATTTCCCACAACTTTTCCAGAGAAGAAACCTTATTCTTCAAATTCTGCACTTCAGTTGATGCCTGATCAGCTCCAACTTCAGTGTCCGAATCACTATCTGTCAATAACACCGTTTTTTATTCTGGTTCTATGTTTTCCAAAATGATTACATCATCTTGGTTGCTTTCAGACGGAGTGATTTGCTCTTTCTTTACGACATGAGAGTCTTCTAATCCTTTCTTTCCTGACATCTATACACAAATTGTCTTGATTAGTACATAATATATACATAACAAACAATAGTTTTATACAAGTTACTTATATTTTATTTTATGACAAATTTCCTTAATTCATCTCCTTTAAACTCTATTTGAGTTATTTAATTATTTTTCCAATGCTCCTATCTATCTTAAGGTTATAGCCTAAGGTATCCCCACCTAAGGTTTCTAACCTAAAGCTTTGATACCAACCTGTGACGCCCCCAAATTCGGGTACTTGAAACCCGTACTTGGTGCTACACGATACCATTCATAAGGACTGCTTAACATATTATAAACTTAAAAATTATATCAAAGTTGACTAATCCCCAGATACGGACCTTTAATTACATTATTACATGATAGATATTATATTATAATAATACAAAGTTCTAAATATTACAACCAACACCTTAAAACTATTCCTTCAGCTTCCCCTTTCCTTTGTCCTTGCCAGAACCTTCTGGTCGTTCACGCTTAGCTGAAAACATTTAATTTAAAGCAAGAATGAGCATTTAATTGCTCAGCAAGTAATATTAGATAATAAACATCAGCTGAAAGAAGCAAACGTTTTCTTTGAAGTATACTTCTACAACGAATCAATAGTTATGAAGCCATTTGCAACCATTCGTAACAACATATTAACCGTTTAAAATTTTGAAACGACGTAGTGACTATAAATGCTGAGCGGTCAATAGACCTTGAACCATTGTTTTCAAGTTTGAAAAGGTTTATACAGAAATTCATATGCAAACCGTCATGACTTACGGACACGTTGGGTGATCAGCCTGTATGCCCTGTATTGATCAACACTACATGCTGGAACGACATATTCGCCTTTGGCGCATAAAAATTTCCCAATTTTGGGATGTTCATACTCAGTCTGGAGTCCGAACCAAAGCAATTTAGTTGGACGACTCTATCTTAACCAATAATATTCAACGATATATTATAAACAATGTCTAGCCGAGTCAAATAGCTTACTTTTAAACCATGTATTTATACTATTATTAAATGGTAGGCATCAATACTTGTATTATCAAAGAATTTTGAGTTCAAGGATACTTGTTTAGATACAATCATTCATACAAGTGAGGACACTTGCACAACCAAACTTAGCTTACAAATAACAGAACAATTTTGATTATATATGAATCATATGAAGACAGTAATAAAATACTGGTAAACAATAAACGAATCAATAATAAATAAGTTAGAGATACTAGCTTACACAAAGAACCATTGCATAAAGTAAATGCAAAGGTTGGAATACTTGCACCATAAAGAGTAAGGTTTAGATCCTTGCTTTGTTCGCTGCCTACTACTATGCAATATAGTTTTATCTTTAACACAAAGACCTATCATTAATAACATTATTCTTAAAATCAGTATATCACATTATACTTCGTAATACTACTACTTTAGAACTAAATTATCTAGCATGTAATCACATAATCAAGCATTACATAACCTCTTAACACCTTAATTATTCACTTATAAGTTATTATTTATAAACTAGTAAACCATATAACCAATCCAGGAAACTGCATTGTCAATCCAGCAACCTGGATCTTCAATCTAGCAACCTGGATTATCCAACATAACAATCCATTATCCTCGTGGCTAATCTAGCAAACCAGATTGCAATCCAGCAAACTTGATGGCCAATCCAGCAAACCAGATTGCAATCCAGTAAACTGGATTCCAATCCAACAAGCTGGATTAGCATCAAAATACCAAATCATATTATTATTTTTTTATCTTTTGTCCAGACATATATATATATATTCTATACATAAAAATGATTTTTCTGAATTTTTTCAATTTCCTTTAGTATTTTTCAAAATATCATTTCTAATTAATTCCTTAAGAAAATAGCTACCTTACGCTTAACTCCAAAATTCCCAACTCTTGGCGGCATCTTACTCATGTTAACGTGAGCTTCTGATTTAAATTTCAGGGCCATCGGAGTTATAGAACTCCGGTTATAGCGGTTTTTGTCGGAAAAACGTAAATATTGAAATAGTCATAACGTACTCAATTTAAGTCGGAATGAGCTCATTTTTGGACACAAGCTACTTTATAACATATATTTTAATGTCCCAAAAAGTTGGAATTTATTACACAACTTAAGTGGATGAAACTGCTCCTGAAAAATCTAGACAGATTACTTTTTGGGTATTTCAGATTTTTCCTACTTTGCTAAAAACTGTCCAAACGGAAATCTACATGGATTTTTTCAGTGATTCCACTTGGATATGCTAGAAGACTCATAGATCTAACTCTAAAAATTGACCACACTCAAAAATTCAAAATATAATAAGAGATATGATCTTTTGAATTTTATGTTGCGTTTTCTCAAAAATCTAATTTTCTAACCTTTGTATTTTTTAAGAAACTTCCATAATCTTTTGATTAATCATACAATAAACATCATATAACATCATCATACATACTAATACTCCTTAAGATCATAGATCTATCATGATCCATCATCTATTTCAAAAGTGATAGATCTAAACATAAAACACTTATTAATACATAGATATAAGGTTTTGAAGTTTTGAGATCATAGATCCATGTTTTGATTGAAAATAATTAAAATAAAATGCATAAACTAGTTAAAGCTTATACCTTTGCTTTGTTTTTCCTTCCTTATTCCTCCTAAGGTTTGTTTATGGGGCTTTGAACACACAAAGCTTTCTCTCTTCTCTCCCCTCTCTTGGCCGAATCTCTCTCTCTCTCTCTCTTTTCTTTTTCTAGCTTTTGTTTTGCTATGTTATGGAAATGAGAAGAAAGAGAAAGAAATTATCTTTTTGTTAGGATGAAATGTATAGATACATGATGTATATCTAAGATACACTCCCACATTCCTTGCTCCTTCTCTCTCTCACTTATTAAGTTGAGGCTTGCAAGTTTGGTTAAAGATGTTGGCTAAATGAGGAAATGACACCTAAGGAAGAGTTGTTAGGATTTGGCCACCAACTAAAGTAGATAATGATTATTTTCTTTCCCCTTTTCTCTCCTCTTCATGCCCGCCCATGTGGCCCTTCTTCTCCCAAATTTTGGTTTATTTTTATTGCAATATTTAGCTTTACTAAATGTCCAAAATGCCCCTCTTCAAGTAGCTAAAAGATTGGGCTTTAATTAATTTCTTTTGGGCTTTCTAAACAATTATTTGGGCCATGCAATTAGGTTATGTCTAATACTTTTAATTTTATCATTCCCTAATTATTTAATTAGGATTTTCATTCCCCACATATATAATTCAAATAATCACTCAAGTACATTTAATTCTATAACCCAATTAGATTTGTTTTACTTAAGTTATAAAATTAACTAATTGAGATATATAAAATAAATCTCTTAGGTTAGTATATATTTTAAATACTAACATTATTCCATATAATCCATAACACATTTATCATTGTTGATAAATTCTTATCATATTTAAATACTTACATAATCATATAATATATATATATATATATATATATATATAATTCATAGCCATAATTAATCATTTAACATTAATCACATAAAGTACCTACATATCATCCTAAACATAATAACAATTGTATTAATATTCAAATCCCTATTTGAAATTCAAATTAGGGTTTTAAACAACTATTCATCTTGGCTTCCTTTCTTAGTCAACTCATAATCATTAAATTGACTAACTTGCTTAATTCATATCGTATATGTTCAAAATATTACTGATAACAATAATTATAATATTTAATAAAAGAATAATATATATAAAAAAAATTCATTCGTAAAATTATAGTCGTATAAAATTCTCGGTCCTTACAAAGAATCTTCTCAAAAGAAGAATGATTCGAAGAAGGTAAATAAAGAAAGGCAAAAACAAAGGATAATAAGAACAAATCTGATACGGATAGTAAAGGATTTACTTTCACTGCAATAAGCTTGGACACTTGAATAGAAACTACGAGAAGCATCTTGCAGAGGCTAACCAGAAGAAGCTTCAATTACATATACAGTTTTGGTCATGATTGAAATAAATCTTTCAATAAGTAAAGTTTTTACTTGGGTATTGGATACCGGTTATGGTTCTCATAAATACAGATTTATGAAGGGACCAAGCAAAAGTAAAAATCTAAACAAGGGGAAGTCTACTTGCGTGTAGAGAATAGAGCAAAGGTTGGTCCATTAACTACAGAAACTTATTGTTTAGCACCGCCTATGGGCAAGTTATTTAGTTTAAATAATTGATGCACTAGATGTGACGCCCCCAAATTCGGACCGCTACTGGTCTCTCGAATTTGGTTCGTCACGTTCTAGAATCTAACACCATGATAATAAGAATACGACTAAATGTCGCATAGCACAGCGGAATAATACACAATACTACTACCGAATAGATTATATTTAATTAATATCATTTATTCACGTTCCAAGGTCTCGTAACTTAAACATCGATTACATAGCTTAAACAAACCTTAAGCATATATAAACCTAACTAATACATAACAACATAAATTCTTATTACAATCATAAGGTTCTACATAATATTAAGCTACTCTGCAGCATTGCCCTTGCCCTTGTCGGTGCCCGAAGGTCCACCATGCTCTACCTTAACTGAAAATGTTTTTAGGGAAAACAAGAATGAGCAACAAGTTTACTCAGCAAGTAATATAACAACAAAGTGAGTAATATAGTTCTCAAATCCCAAAAAGGGTATAGCAAGGTATGATAGTTCAAGGATAATAAGAATATCAATAGTTCTCAATATAGTCGCTAAGGACATAATAATATCAAAATGATTCCACGCTAAATCAATTTAAGATTTTAAAATAATAGAATACTGAGCAGTCACTAAGGACTATGAACTTCTACTAGAATTAACAAAAATATACTGATAATCCAATAAAAATAAGTACAATAGGTGATCAGCCTAAAGTACCCTACGTTATGCATATCGTTCAATCGTACTAAAGTGCGCACGTCGGTCTCCCGATAATATATAATTTCCCTTCAAAGAAGGTTGTTCATCTCAGTCAAATACAAGATCCCGCACCAATCAATTGGTTTGGGTTGCTTTTCAACAATATAAGTCTAGCCGAATCAAATGGCATAGATTGCAACAATTATAAGTCCAAAACTCAAGATTTAAAGTTCAAAGAATATAAATCGACTTTATCCTGTCCATGAAGTAACTAAATTATGAAAAATGAATCACAAATTTCGATAGTTTACTTGTACGACAATAATAGTACAAGCTTAATGAATGCTCAATAAAGAGTAAGGTTAGGAACTTGCTTACAATATTCCTTGAATAAGGTAAATACAAGGATAAGATACTTGCCTTATGCGCAGTTTACTCACGTAAAGCTAATCAACACTTTCGAATCCTATTATAATATATTTACATGTATAGGATACTCATTAGCTAAACACATTCGGTACATAAGCTTGATATGAAATTCAAGTATACACATATAATTTAGTCATATAATCCTATACGTATGCTACTACGTAGTTATTCATGTGTAGCATGAAATCGGATTATAAGTCACTATGATTTCAATTGACGTAGTTCGCAACCATCGTTAGACTTATCATTTGAAATTTATAAACACCTTGTCAATAATCTATGGTTTCATAGCTTAGCATGCTCATAGACATTTGAATAACGTTCTGGACATGTATCACAGATTAAGGCAACCACACAAGTATGTCTCAAGTTCAGGTTATAATAAAACAAACTCTAGAAATTATGCATATTGGTGAGGCCGCGCTTGGTTTGCACTAAGTAGTGGCTCGGTCGCGCTTCTCCTGGTGCAGACCAAGGCATGGCTGTTCCTACAGAGTCTCAATTCAATACGCATTGCACACATAAGAAGGATCATGATAAATACACATGTTAGGAAACTTAGAACTATGTTCAATTAGTTATCCATTCTTATCTAATCAAAGCTTTAAGTGTGCAAGTAACAACATCTCTTACGTTTAATTGCTATACATATGCCATGAGGTCACTAACTATCATATACACATGTTCAAGTTACTTTAGTCATGCATTTCAGGTTCTATGTTTCACTTCCTTGAAACTTATTCTTAATCATGCTCAACTAGTTTATCGTGCATAGGACTAGCTAGGCATACATGGCAATCATGTTTAGAGGCATATGATATCTTATCACAATGGTCGTAAATTTTAGAATACTTGTAATATATCTATCAATAAAACTAGTTTCCAAACTATTGAGGTTTCTTTTGAAATCTTATGTTAAACCATTCTACATGCAATGTAGCTTCACATATCATATATCATGCTTTCATATGCATAATTAGATCACATAGGCATACTTACAAGTTCATGACTCAAGTGTATATAATTTAAGCTTGTATGTGAAACTCTAAGTTTCCATTAGCATGTTATCAACATTATCTAGACATGCAAAACTACTTCACTTACTATACATCATGCTTGCATATATACATATCAAGAATACTTAATCACGTTCACAAGTTCTTAATTCAAAAGCGTTTATGGTTTATCAAGTCCATATTGGAAACTCTAAGTCTTTCCTTAGAGGGTCCTCAAAGCTACTCAAGCATGCCAAGTAATTCCACATATATCATACTTTCATGTTTTCATGCTTACGTACAAATGTAATCAGACCATAAAATCATGTTCTCAAGTTAGAATTTAAGGTACACATGGTTTATTGAGTTTGCACATTGAAAACTCGAGTTCTTATTTGAAATCAAGCTATGGTGAGTGATTATTTGAAAGGCAATATGAACTAGCATGTCAGAGACTTATATGGCCTTATTAAAGTTTAATTAGTATGCTCAATACATTAGAAGGCATGAAAAATCACCAACTGATTCTGCAGAAGGGCGTGGCCGCGCCCCATTTGTACTAGGGAGTGGCGCGGTCGCGCCACTTTGGTTCCAGCCCAGACAGTTTACTGCTAGAGCAGAGCTTCAGCCATTTCTTATATTACTTCATGAAACAAGCTTGCTAACTATCACATTGCACCTATAACATAACTATATACTTTACTAACCATGCTAGTACTTTATGACATATCAATTTCAAGTGTTTCATACTAATTTCTATGAATTGGAAATGCTAAATTTCAAGATATAAATAGGCATTATACCTCTTGAGTTTGAGCTTGAGCTTGCTAAGTTTGCTACAAATATCATATTACCCTCACTTTACTCTCTCTATAACACTTAGCCCAAATTCTAGCAATATCAATTGAATAGAGGAAGACTCTATTTATAGAAGATTGATTATCCATACCAAAGCTTTGCAAAAGGAATTAAACCAAAAGATGAAGGAAGAAGATAATGGACATCCAATGTTTGGTGGAATAGTTGCCACCCACTACATCAACCCACTCCCCTTTGCTATCATTTGATTTCTAGCTTGTTGAAATTGAGAAGCAAGATGGTAGACTAGGCCATTGGGTAAACACGTGAATGAGAAATGAAGGAGAAATGGACACTCAATATGGAACAAGCTATTGTATCACAGCATTAGACATTTGAAACAATGCCACACATTATGCTTAGTACACATATATGTACACCTTAGGTTAAATGTACACTTAGGGTATACATGGACCTAAAATGTCACAACAACATTACATGGTAGCACATTGGGGTACATGTATACACATTGATATATAATCCATGTACATTTTAGTAATGTCAATTTATGATTTAATTGAGTTGTGACACACCACATTATTCCAATTATGTCACTTATTGAAATAATTATTAATATTAATTATTCACATACTTTAATTTAATATACCATATAGTATTTATTAAAGTACTATACCTATCACATGGTCACATAAGTCTCATTTAACTCATTAATCTTATTATATAGTTGTAGTGATAACTCTACACTTTAACAAATACTTGAACAAGCATTAACCTTTTAATATTAATCAAATATTTATTCATTAATATGATATTACCCATAATTACTATTAATCAATAATATATTCTTAATTAATCATCTACTTATTAATTCTTTCTTTAATTAAATCATCAACATTCCTTATCATTGTGCCACACAAGGCATTCAACGAGCTTATCATTACTCCATATTTCCTCAATTATTATATATTCAATTTAAAATAATTGAGTTAACTCATCTCATAATACATAAACATTTATATTCAAATAAATATTCTACTTTCATTAATATATTTATTTAATAATATTCAAAAATTCTCGGGTATTATATCCTCCCACCTTATAAAAATTCCGTCCTCGAAATTGCTACAAGGTTACACAAATAAATGGGGATAATCCCTTATCATCTTATCTTTTAATTCCCACGTAGCCTTCTCGACCTCGTGGTTACGCCAAAGTACCTTTCCAGATGAAATAACTTTATTTCTTATGGTTTGCTCTTTCCTATCTAATATTTGTACAGGAATTTTGTCATACGCCAAGTTCTTCTCCACTTGAACGGGTTCATAAGAAATCACGTGCTTGTAGTCTGCCATGTACGGACGCAACACAGATATGTGGAACACG
Source organism: Panax stipuleanatus (assembly GCA_020205555.1). Taxonomy (NCBI): domain Eukaryota; kingdom Viridiplantae; phylum Streptophyta; class Magnoliopsida; order Apiales; family Araliaceae; genus Panax; species Panax stipuleanatus. The sequence continues at coordinate 47,539,100 of CM035126.1, read as the reverse complement.
TTGTGGATGTGCTCCAACTCAGGTGGTAATGCAACTTTGTATGCCACTTCGCCCACTCGCTTCAGTATCTCGAACGGTCTTATGAATCTTGGACTCAATTTTTCTTTCTTGCCGAAACGGATTTTTCCCTTCCATGGAGATACCTTTAAAAATACGAAACTGCTGATTTTAAAGTTCCGGTCTTATCGATGCAAGTCTGCATACTTTTTCTGGCGATCTTGAGCTGCTACTAGTCTGGCTTTTATCACTGTCACCACGTCTGCGGTTTGTTGTACCAACTCTGGTCCGAGTATTTGTCGCTCTCCGACTTCGTCCCAATATAATGGCGTTCTGCATTTTCTCCCGTAAAGAGCTTCGTACGGTGGCATGCCGATACTCGCATGGTAACTATTGTTATATGCAAATTCAACTAAGGGTAGGTGGTCGTCCCAATTTCCCTTGAAGTCCATCACGCAAGTCTGAAGCATGTCTTTCAGCATTTGTATTGTTCGCTCACTCTGTCCATCTGTCTGAGGATGATAAGTGGTACTCAACCTCAACTGTGTTCCCATTCTTTCTTGCAAGCTTTTCCAAAAATTTGACGTGAAGCCCGGATCTCAATCAGAGACAATTAACACCGGCACTCTATGTCGTGAAACAATCTCCTTTACGTATAGGCTCGCTAACTGATTCAAACTATAACGGATCTTGATCGGTAGAAAATGTGCGGTCTTTGTAAGTCGATCCACGATAACCCAAATGACATCATATCTCTTCTGTGTGACTGGAAGTCCCACCACAAAGTCCATCGTAATGTGCTCCCATTTCCACTCTGGTATTTCCAACGGTTGCAGTAAACCACTCGATTTCTGGTGCTTTGCTTTGACGCGTTGGCAAGTTAGACATCTGCTAACACACTTTGCGACTTCCTATTTCAAATTGGGCCACCAAACCTTAAGTCTCGGTACATTTTAGTGCCTCCCAGATGAACGAAATACGTCGTATTGTGTGCCTCATGCAACATTTCTTCCCTTAACTCGGTTACTGCTGGTACCTACACTCTCCATTCGAATCTCAAAATACCATCTTTATCCATTCAGAATATCTCTTCTTCATTTTTTGCGATCCTCTTCTTGATTTTCTCGTACTCTTCATCCTTCTCGTGTGATTCCTTCACTCTATCCAACAAAGTTGGACGAGCTTCCATGGCAAACAATATTTCTTCAGACTTCTCTAGTCTCTTGACCTCTATTTCCAATTTCTCCATCTCTCTTATTAATTCTTCCTGAGTCGTCAAATAAAACAGTTTCTCCCTTCCTTTTCTGCTCAGAGCGTCGGCAATTACGTTCGCCTTACCCGGGTGATAAAGAATATCACAGTTATAATCCTTGATCAATTCTAACCACCTTCTCTGACGCATATTCAACTCCTTCTGTGTGAAGTTATATTTCAGACTTTTGTGGTCCGTGTATATCTCACATTTCTCTCCGTACAAATAATACCTCCAAATTTTCAACGCAAAAACTACTGTCGCTAACTTTAAGTCGTGAGTAGGGTATCGTTTTTTGTAATCTTTTGATTGTCGTGATGCATACGCAATGACCTTTTGTGTTGCATAAGCACACAACCATGTCCCTTGTGTGATGCATAACTATACACCACAAAATTTCCCGCATCATCTGGTAGTGACAACATAGGCGCTTCGCTTAATCTCTTCTTTAACTCTTGAAAACTCTCTTCGCATTTGTCTGTCCATACAAATTTCACCGTCTTCCTCGTCAGATTGGTCAACGAGGTTGCTATCTTAGAAAAATTCTGGATGAATCTTCGATATTACCCAGATAACCCTAAGAAACTTCTCACCTCTGTTGGTGTTCTCTGTTGCTCCCAATTGCTCACTGCTTTGACCTTTGCAGGGTCTACTGAGATTCTATTTTTATCCACCACGTGTCCTAAGAATTGAACCTTCTCCATCCAAAATTCACACTTTAAAAACTTCGCATAAATCTTCTCCTTCCTTAGCGCTTCCAAAATAATCTTCAGATGTTCGGCGTGCTCTTCTTCTGTCTTTCAGTAGATCAAGATGTCATCGATGAAGACTACCACGAAATTATCCAAGTATGGCTTGAAGACTAGGTTCATCAAGTCCATGAATGCTGCCGGAGCATTAGTCAATCCAAATAACATTACCAAAAACTCGTAATGTCTATAACGGGTTCGAAACGCAGTCTTTGGTATGTCCTCATCCCGTACCTTCAGTTGGTGATAACCTGTCCATTGGTCTATCTTCGAAAAACACTTCGCTCCTTTCAGTTGGTCAAATAGGTCGTCTATCCTCGGTAACGGATATCTGTTCTTGATTGTTACTTTGTTCAATTCTCAATAATCGATACAAAGCCTCATTGATCCGTCCTTTTTCTTAACGAATAACACTGGTGCTCCCCAAGGAGACACACTAGGTCGAATGTAACCCTTATCTAATAACTCTTGCAGTTGTATCATCAATTCCTTCATTTTTACTGGCGCCATACGATATGGAGCTTTCGAAATCGGTGCCGTTCCCGGTGCTAAGTCTATTACGAATTCAATTTCTCTGTCTGGCGGAAAACCAACCAGATCGTTCGAAAATACATCTTGAAATTCACTCACTACGGATATATCCTCAATTTCTACTCCCTTTTTCCGAGTATCTATGATGTAAGCTAAATAACCTATACATCCTTTCCTTAACAATTTCTTGGCCTGCAACACGATTGTTTAAGCGATGAGCTACCATAAAATACCACCTTAGACTTACTCGGAGTCTGAAGGTTCACACATTTGTTCTGACAGTCAATTATTACAGTATGGTTACACAACCAATCCATTCCCAGTATTACGTCAAATTCTCCCAATCTAATAGGAATCAAGTCTACGCTCAGTTCATGTTCTCTAATATTTGCGTGATAATTTTGGTAAACTTAGTCTACAGGGATTACTTCCTTATTCGCAACTTCTATGTTCAAGGGATCTTCTAATCGTTCTCAGGGTGTGTTAAGTCTACTAGCAAATTCTTTAGATAAAAAAGAATAGGTGGCACCCGAATCAAATAATACATAAGCATTTATATCATTGATTGGGATTATACCTGACACCACGTCCTTCGCAGCCACTGCATCCTGGACGGTCATGTTAAAGGTTCTGGCGGTTGGGCGGTTGGATTGTGCCGGTCTGCCGATCATCAGTTTGTTTCCCCATTGTTGCCTACCTTCGTTACTTCCCTTCTTTGGGCAGTCCTTAATCCGGCGCTCCGTCGAGCCATATGCAAAACATCCTTGTATCTTTTTCGGTTTCAGGTAATTGGACGAAATGTGTCCCTCCTGTCCACAGTTGTAGCAAGTGTCGCGTCCCTTCCAGCACTCACCTTGGTGATTCTTTCCACATTTTGGGCATCCCTCCGCCCTCTTCTTGAAACCTCCATGAAAATTCCCCGATTGATTGTTGTTGTTTTGTTGTTGTTGTTCTCCCACTTTCTTTTACCCAAGTTGCTTCCTCCACTACTGTTTCCTCCAGTACGGTTTTCTCCTCCAGTATTCTTTCCTTTCTTCTCTTTGTTGTACAGACTTAAGGCTTCACTGCCACCTTCTGCAATGATCACCTTCTCCAGCAATGTCGCAAAGGAATCAATTTGAAGAACTGACACCTTATTAAACAGCCAAGGCTTCAGTCCTTGTTCAAAACGTCTCGCCTTCCTCTCTTCATCTCCTACTTGGTGCTCCGTAAATAGCGCAAGTTCATTAAACTTAGTTGCGTACTGCGCTACTGTCATATCACCCTGCTTTAGTTCTAAGAACTTCACCTCCATCCTATTCTTTATGCTTTTCGGGAAGTAGTTCTCGAAAAATAGAGTTTTGAATCTATCCCACGCTATTGTTCCTTCTCCAGCTCTCTGCTGATTCGCCTCCCACCAGTAGTTCGCTTCGCCTCTCATCATGTATGTAGCAAACACCGTCTTCTGGTCTTTGTCCACACGAGCTATAGTGAAAGCCTTCTCGATCTCTTTGATCCAGGTTTGCGCGATGATTGGATCGGTAGTACCCTCGAACTCTGGGGGTCCTACACTCCTAAAATCTTTGAAGTTTATCACTGGTACTGTTTGAGGGTTAGGGCGAACGGGTTCGTTGTTCCTTCCCGTTAGAGTTTCTCCTAACAAGTTTACTAACTTCTGAATGGGATCTACTTGTTCCCTCTCATTATTCACTGACTCCTCAGGTGCAGTCAATCTACGTCTTGGTGCCATTATCTGCATCACAAATTTTTATTTTAATTGTCGTTCAATTATACCACTTAAGTATTTCTTTTAATACTAAAAAGAATAAATTTATAACACGTTTTCTGAAATAAGCTTCATTTATATTTATATGCCAAATCATTTCATTACATGATCATCCCTAGCATATTTCTATAAATGTTATCACATTTATCCCCTAATATCACAAAAGACGGGGAATAATAACATACTACCCCTTTAACATAAGCCTACTCGGGGTTTACATCACTATCCCATACCTTACACAAAAGATTGGGATTACAACATAGTATATACATCACATAAGATAAACACTACAAATACTACTGAAAGTAGTATGCATACAAGCCAATCATGTATGATGATAAAGCATATACTTTGTAAACAATCTTATTTATTTATTAATAAAATATTCATTTATTAAAGGCATTTAATTATCTACATGGTGCTGTTTTTATAATATGTAAATAACCCATAGTTTTAAGCAATGCTTTTAGAATCATGATGATGATCATGCTAATGAGATCTAAATTCTTAGAAAGCTCTAAAACTAAAATAGTTCCCAATCGTGGGATTACTAAAAAGGGGATTAGTAAATCCGGATAGATTGGTACATATGTTGCTTGCTCATTGGATGAGGATGATTGATCTCATGATCATTTGTGTGGAGACACTAAAGCAAGTATGTAGGTGCTTATTGGAGAATAAGTTCACTGAACGTGACTCGCTATGGAATACCTAATGGAGTTTTACTCGCCTGTCAATAGGAATTCCTAATGTGATAGTAGTACAAGTGATCCTTGGACTTGAGATCATCATAGTATCTTGTATGTAATGAATTATACTTTGACTTATTCCTTAAAGCCCTTTAGGGTATATAAAAGGGTATGCTTGGGTATAATGAGTTACATATGGAGACAATGAATGATGAATAAAGAATCTACCACCTCTAGTAAAGGAGGAGATATGTCCTATGTGATTCGTTAAATGACAACCCAGGAATCCTTGGCCAAGGTAAAATGAAATTAGAAAGGAGTTTCTAATTTACATTATTTGGAGTTGTGCATTTTCTAATCGAAATACATATAATTAAATAAAATAAGACTTGACAGTAAATTCATGTCTTATATTTAATTGGGACATTGTATGGTGGAAGGATTGAATTGTATGGTAACTATTTACTCACAGGTTCTTTTATGATTAATGTTGAAATCTATATTATCTGGAAAGTCGTTGATCGCTAGGGAGGCTTATCCCTATTGTAGAATAAATATTATTTATTTAAATAGATTATTATTTTAATTTATTTATTTAAATAAGATTAGAATTGTTCTAATTGATTTATTCACAACCGGTTTAATATGGAGAACCTAAAGGGTCACACTATAAAAGGAAGAATAATTATTTAAGAAGGTAATGGCATAATCGCAATAATGCATTAAGTGAAATTAATTTAATCTATGGTGATAGAATAAATTAAATAGCTTAATATTTATTATTTAATATTTTGGAAATATTAAATATAAATTAATAAGAGGAGTCTTATTAATATTATTATAATTATTATTATTTTAATTTCTAAAGGAGTTTAGTAATTAATTTAATATTAGTACTCTCATTTATTCCTAATAAGATTAGGAGACAAATTAATTAAATGAATTTAATTAATTATTTCCCATGTGGTGGGAAGCCTAAATTAATTAAAGGAGTTTAATTAATTAAAAGAAATCCCATGTCTAATAGGATTAGAAGGGTTGACCAATATCTATATAAGAGAATTCTTATAATAGATATTACTTGATGCAATTTCAATTGTTGGAGAGTACTCCTTTTCTATAGAGGATAGAAAACTAAGCCAACCACCCTCCTTCTTGATAATTCATCTTCCTTGGTGGATCACCTCTAGAGGCCAAACACTTGGGTGGCTGACGTTGATCAAAGGAAGGAATCTAATCCAGAAATTCAAGGAGATCACGAAGAACAAGGAGTTGAACTAGTACCTGTGGAAGCTTCGTTCTACAAGGGTATGATTCCATAACTTCTTATTTATCGTTTTAAATTAATAATTTGCATAAAGGATGATCCGGGTAATGGTTTTGTAGAAATTTTTTTAAACTCTGATATACCATGCTTCCGCTAATTTTTGCAATTTGATTGCGTCACGATTTCGTACAAACCCAACAGTGGCATCAGAGCCAAACTTTTATGCAATTATTAATTTATTTTTGATTTCATATACATATGGGTATATATTTAAAATAATTTATTGGGCATAATTTTATTGTATAAAATTATTATTTTTTAAGAAAAAAAAAATGACGTTTTTTTTTTTAGGACGAATCACAATTTTTTTTTTTGGTGCTAATCTTGAATTCTGCAAAGAAAATGTGTTGTCTCTTTCTTACTCCAAAAAGAATGTGACCCATCAGGAAAGGACTCTTTTAATAAACCTGCAGGACTCTTTTAATAAAAGAAGGTGACTTCTTTTTAAAAAAATAAATATGATATATTTATATATTATATTCTAAATAATTTTATAATTAAAATAAAAAGTTTATTTTAATCTTGAAATTGGATTTCATGCAATTTAAAATTGCCCATTAAATGATACTCATATATATATGGAATGTTTTAATTCATGAGATGAATATTTATTTATTGATATATGGTGATATGTATGATAATAAATGGGGATTGATTATGGACTATTTGACCAATGTGATTGGATTTTATTTTAGTTGAATGCTTGAATGAATGGGTTTTATTAAATGGGGTCTGTGTACCTCGTCTTTTCTAAATTTTTTTGTTCGTGATGTAAAATTCTATCTCCCTCCTATGTACTTCCCCTTGACTGCTGATCAAGGTTTCTATTTAAATTAAATAGTTTAATGTAATAGAATTAGTTAGAATTATCTTGAAAAAATTGGAGACCAAGGAGCAAGGAGCGCGTGAAGACCCGTTTGTATGAAGCCCGGGTTTAAATGTAATAGTTATATTTAAATTTAAATTCTTGCACTCCTAGGTTTGACCTTTTGGTTCACTTGTTGGCTCTAGTGAACCAAACTAGAATAAAAGTCCATAATCAATCTGGGTAGAATATAGTATTCTATATTGCATGCTAAATATTATATATATTATATTTTATGCAAACATGCTTCGCATGTTTAATAAAATGATGCGTATTTTATATATATATGTGCATGCACGCTAAACAAGATGAGACAAATAATAACAAATCCCTCAAAGAAATAATATTAAGTCCGAAGCGTTCAAATGATATTTGGAATATCGAACGTCGCCTTCTAGCATGATAAATTAATAGAGTATTAAATATTTAATATGAGCTTGTTGTGCTATCCACAAGGCGAGTATTGCATATTTAAGATGTTAATTAATCACATTTGATGTTTATCAAGAAAATTGAACGATCTAGTCTTGTTGTGCTATCCACAAGGACGAACATTTTTCTTTTTTGAATTCATAGAAGTGCTAGGCTGGACTTAACTTAAATCGTTTTAGTTCGGATGTGCACACACTTGACCATTATGATTTAAGAGGCAAAATAAAAGGAGTTATATAGTGATGTAATTGACAAGAGTTGTCTACCTATTTATTTGTATATCTCTTGTTGTGCTATCCACAAGGTTATATACATTTGAAATGGGATCCTTATTCTCACTAGCAAATCTTTAATTAGATGTTGCCGAACTATATAAGTGAGGGTAATATAGTTTGATAAAAATAGTGGGAGATACCAATTTAAAATAAAGACCTAAATTTATTTTGGTATGCAAAATTAATAAAATGAATGTTTGCTAAAATGTTGTTTTTCACATGCAAAATTTTAAAAATGTCAAAATCACTAATTTCACTGCGAAGCATACTTGATGCTAATAAGCTTACCGGGCCGAATTATACGGACTGGCTAAGAAATCTGAGAATAGTTCTCACTGCTGAAAAGATTTCTTATGTCCTAAACTCACCTGTCCCTGGAACTGTTCCAGAAACAGCCTCTAAGGAAGAGATTGCCACCATTGTAAAGTGGCAAGATGATGCATCTGTGGCTCAATGCATCATGCTCGCATCCATGAATAACGAGCTTCAGCGTCAGCACGAAAACATGGATGCTCCTACTATGTTGATTCACCTCAAGGAGTTGTATGGTGAACAAAGTAGGACTGCTAGATATGAGATATCTAAGGAGCTCTTCCGATCTCGGATGACCAAGGGCAAAGTGAACATAAAGGAACAAAAGAAATCTGATCCAGCTAGCAAAGGAATGTGCTTCCATTGCAACGAGCCGGGTCATTGGAAGAGGAACTGCAAGAAGTTTCTGGCAAAGAAGAAGCTTGGAGAAGCTTCGACTTCCAATCAAGGTTTGTTCATGATTGAAATTAATTTTTCAGAAAGTCAAAATTCTACTTGGGTATTGGATACCGGCTGTGGTTCTCACATATGTAATAATGTGAAGGGACTGGTCAGAAGTAGAAAGCTGAACAATGATGAGGTGATCCTACGAGTGGGGAATGGAGCAAAGGTTGCTGCATTAGCTGTAGGAACTTATTATTTAGCAATGTCTTCGGGCAAGTCCATTTATCTTAATAATTGTTATTATGTTCCGAATATTATTAAAAATATTATTTCAATTTCTGTATTGGATATGGAAGGATTTAACGTTGTTATAAAGAACAATAGTTGTTCTATTTATAAAGACGATATTTTATATGGTGTTAGAAATTTGCGAAATGGACTTTCTACACTTGACTTACAAGAAAATATTTTTCAAATTGAACAAACTAAGAAAAGGAAAAGAGATGATATTAATTATACCTACATGTGGCACTGTAGACTCGGTCATATCAATGAAACAAGAATATCCAAGTTGCATAAAGATGGGCTCTTTGAGTTATCTGATTATGAATCATATCCAACTTGTGAATCTTGTCTCATGGGTAAAATGACTAAATCTCCTTTTAGTGGAAAAGGAGAAAGAGTTACAGAGTTGTTGGCATTGATTCACACAGACATTTGTGGACCTATACAACAAGTGCACGGGGTGGGTATTCTTATTTTATTACTTTCACTGATGATCACTCAAGATTTGGATATGTGTATTTAATGAAATACAAGTCAGAATCATTTGAAAAGTTCAAAGAGTTCAGAAGTGAAGTAGAGAAACAAACGGGCAAGAGTATAAAGATACTTCGATCAGATTGAGGTGGAGAATACTTAAGCGGTGAGTTTCTCAATTATCTCAAAGAAAATAGTATAATCTCACAATGGACTCCTCTAGGTACACCATAGTTAAATGGAGTATCTGAAAGGAGGAATCGAACACTGTTGGACATGGTTCGATCTATGATGAGTTTTACCGACCTTCCAATTTCCTTATGGGGATATGCCCTAGAAACGGCTGCATACCTACTTAACAAGGTACATACCAAATCCTCCCCAAAGACTCCATATGAGATATGGAAGGGGAGGAAACCAAATCTTAAGCATGTTAAGACTTGGGGTTGTCCAGCTTATGTCAAAAAGTTTGAAAACGATAAGCTACAGACTAAATTCGATAAGTGTAGATTTGTGGGATACCCTAAAGAAACTTTAGGGTATTATTTCTATCATCCAACTGATCAAAAGGTGTTTGTTGCGAAACATACTGCCTTCTTGGAAAAGGATTTTATCCATGAAGGGGTCAGTGGGAGTAAGATATATCTTGAAGAAGTTCAAGACCCACAAATTACCACGGATCAAAGTCAGGTACCTGACAAAGTAGAAGAACCTACTATACCACACCCTGTTCGTAAATCTGGAAGAGTACCGAAGATACCTGAGAGATATAGATTCGTTATAGAGGATGACGATGAGGTACACATCATGAATGATGATGATCCATTGAATTATGAACAGGCTATGAGTAATAAAAACTCAGGGAAATGGCTTGAAGCTATGAAATTCGAAATGGACTACATGTATGAAAACAAAGTATGGACTTTGATTTCACCACCTGAAGGCATTAAGCCTATTGGGTGTAAATGGGTCTTTAAAAGAAAGACTGGAGCGGACGGCAAGGTAGAGACCTATAAGGCCCGACTGGTTGCAAAAGGTTTCAAACAAAGACAAGGAGTTGACTATGATGAAACCTTCTCACCAGTAGCTATGCTCAAGTCCATTCGGATTTTGCTTGCGATTGCAGCTTATAACGACTATGAGATCTGGCAGATGGACGTGAAAACGGCCTTCCTCAATGGAAAACTTGAGGAGGATGTGTATATGACACAGCCAGAGGGATTTGTTTCAAAGGTTGGAACAAATCAAGTCTGTAAGCTGCAACGATCCATTTATGGATTGAAGCAAGCTTCTCGTAGATGGAACATTCGTTTTGATGAGACAATCAAAGAGTTTGATTTTGTCAAAAACGACGATGAACCATGTGTGAACAAGAAGGTTAGTGGGAGCGCAGTTTTATTCCTTGTATTATATGTTGATGATATATTACTGATAGGGAATGACATTCCTATGCTACAATCGATTAAAATTTGGTTATCTGAACACTTCTCCATGAAGGACTTGGGAGAAGCATCCTATATTTTGGGGATAAAGATCTATAGAGATAGATCTAAAAGGATGCTTGGTTTATCCCAAGGAACGTACATTGATGCAATGCTAAAGAGGTTTAGCATGGAAGATTCCAAAAGAGGTCTCATGCCGATGAGCCATGGAATACATCTCTCCAAGAAACAGGCCCCAAAGACACCTGAGGAGAGAGACCGTATGAGTAAGATCCCTTATGCTTCTGCAATAGGATCTATCATGTACGGTATGATATGTACTAGACCGGATGTTGCTCATGCACTTAGTGTAATGAGCAGATACCAGTCAAACCCTGGAGAAGAGCACTGGAAGGCAGTGAAGAATATCCTAAAGTACTTGAGAAGGACTAAAGATATTTTTCTTGTCTACGGTGGGTCTGAATTAAAACTCAAGGGATTCACAGACTCAAGTTTTCAAACAGACCAAGATGACAGTAAATCTATTTCAGGGTATGTGTTTACCTTGAAAGATGGTGCAGTGAATTGAAAAGGTTCCAAACAACAAAAGGTTGTTGGTTTAGTGACAAAGACAAAGTATATAACTGTAAGTGAAGCTGCAAGTTGATGTTTTAGATGAAAAGTTCATTACAGAACTAGGAATAGGTCCTAAGTCTCATCTTGAATCTAAACATGTGTTGCGGCACTTTGATTAAAGAAATCATTGAAAGAGGAGAGTGTAGACTCTCAAGACAACATTGTAGATCCATTAACTAAAGCTTTAACACAACAGCAGTTTGATCGTGACTTAGAGAAGTTGGGTATGAGATACCATGGCGATTGGCTTTAGTGCAAGTGGGAGATTGAAAGTAGTATGCATACAAGCCAATCATGTATGATGATAAAGCATATACTTTGTAAACAATCTTATTTATTTATTAATAAAATATTCATTTATTAAAGGCATTTAATTATCTACATGGTGCTGTTTTTATAATATGTAAATAACCCATAGTTTTAAGCAATGCTTTTAGAATCATGATGATGATCATGCTAATGAGATCTAAATTCTTAGAAAGCTCTAAAACTAAAATAGTTCCCAATCGTGGGATTACTAAAAAGGGGATTAGTAAATCCGGATAGATTGGTACATATGTTGCTTGCTCATTGGATGAGGATGATTGATCTCATGATCATTTGTGTGGAGACACTAAAGCAAGTATGTAGGTGCTTATTGGAGAATAAGTTCACTGAACGTGACTCGCTATGGAATACCTAATGGAGTTTTACTCGCCTGTCAATAGGAATTCCTAATGTGATAGTAGTACAAGTGATCCTTGGACTTGAGATCATCATAGTATCTTGTATGTAATGAATTATACTTTGACTTATTCCTTAAAGCCCTTTAGGGTATATAAAAGGGTATGCTTGGGTATAATGAGTTACATATGGAGACAATGAATGATCAATAAAGAATCTACCACCTCTAGTAAAGGAGGAGATATGTCCTATGTGATTCGTTAAATGACAACCCAGGAATCCTTGGCCAAGGTAAAATGAAATTAGAAAGGAGTTTCTAATTTACATTATTTGGAGTTGTGCATTTTCTAATCGAAATACATATAATTAAATAAAATAAGACTTGACAGTAAATTCATGTCTTATATTTAATTGGGACATTGTATGGTGGAAGGATTGAATTGTATGGTAACTATTTACTCACAGGTTCTTTTATAATTAATGTTGAAATCTATATTATCTGGAAAGTCGTTGATCGCTAGGGAGGCTTATCCCTATTGTAGAATAAATATTATTTATTTAAATAGATTATTATTTTAATTTATTTATTTAAATAAGATTAGAATTGTTCTAATTGATTTATTCACAACCGGTTTAATATGGAGAACCTAAAGGGTCACACCATAAAAGGAAGAATAATTATTTAAGAAGGTAATGGCATAATCGCAATAATGCATTAAGTGAAATTAATTTAATCTATGGTGATAGAATAAATTAAATAGCTTAATATTTATTATTTAATATTTTGGAAATATTAAATATAAATTAATAAGAGGAGTCTTATTAATATTATTATAATTATTATTATTTTAATTTCTAAAGGAGTTTAGTAATTAATTTAATATTAGTACTCTCATTTATTCCTAATAAGATTAGGAGACAAATTAATTAAATGAATTTAATTAATTATTTCCCATGTGGTGGGAAGCCTAAATTAATTAAAGGAGTTTAATTAATTAAAAGAAATCCCATGTCTAATAGGATTAGAAGGGTTGACCAATATCTATATAAGAGAATTCTTATAATAGATATTACTTGATGCAATTTCAATTGTTGGAGAGTACTCCTTTTCTATAGAGGATAGAAAACTAAGCCAACCACCCTCCTTCTTGATAATTCATCTTCCTTGGTGGATCACCTCTAGAGGCCAAACACTTGGGTGGCTGACGTTGATCAAAGGAAGGAATCTAATCCAGAAATTCAAGGAGATCACGAAGAACAAGGAGTTGAACTAGTACCTGTGGAAGCTTCGTTCTACAAGGGTATGATTCCATAACTTCTTATTTATCGTTTTAAATTAATAATTTGCATAAAGGATGATCCGGGTAATGGTTTTGTAGAAATCTTTTTAAACTCTGATATACCATGCTTCCGCTAATTTTTGCAATTTGATTGCGTCACGATTTTGTACAAACCCAACAACTACGACTAGACTGACTAAGGAAATCTCATCCCATCATCCCATGCTCCACAGCGCTCTTGTACTCGATCTGTGCTATGTATGCTACCAGCTCTCGGCTCAAGGTATGTAGGGTCTGTCCCTACTCTACTGGGTATTGGTATACACCATCGATCATCCTCTCAAAAGATGAACGGAACACATACCTCATCTTGTTCATCTTCCTCTTCTTGCACCTGACCTCATCCTCTAGGTCGTCAGCTCTCTCGTTAGCCGCTTCCTACTTCTCCTCGAAGTGGATCCTATCCATACCCTCCAACTCTAGCTGAGTATGGAGTGCTTCCTTCTCGGTCTTCTCACTCAGCTCCCTCTATTCTACTTCTTCTAGCTTTCCTACCAGATCCACGTTCCTAGCCACTGACTTGTGAAACAAGGTCCCCATCTGGATCCCTGCCTCCCTGCAGTATGCGATCTCTACCTCTAGCTCCTGCATGGCCAGCTTCCTCTAGTGGTCCTCGTCCCTCAGCTTCTGGAACTCGGACTCTCTCTCATGGGCCTTGACCTCCAGCTCCTGGACTCTACAGTCCAACTCTAGAATACGCTCCTCGTACTCTCCCAGTATATGATCCTCCAGGTTAGGCTCGTAAGAGTCCTTCATGGGCTCCTCCTCTGTAGGCTCGTCCTCCATAGGCTCCTCCTCGGGGTTAAACTCCACCTCGATCTCATCCTCGTCCTCAGACTCGGATGGTGCAATAGCCTACACTAGCACAGCCTCTATAGGTGCCTCGTATACTACGTGTATATCCCTGGGCTCCTCCTCGGCCACTCTACTAGGTACTCCTGCGTCTGTCATCCTACAATCACAAACACAAGACAAACAAACAGCAACTCCATTAGAATGTTAAATAAAATATAAGTTCATTGTATAGAATGAAGTTACATTTCATAACATACTAAGTCTCTTAAGGAAAACTCTACATGAGTTTTATCTCCTTTTTAACTTCTAAGTTCTCCTAAGTTATAATCTAAGGACACTCGCTCCTAAGGTTTATAACTACAGCTCTGATACCAACATGTGACGCCCCCAAATTTGGATCGCCACTGGTCTCTCAAATTCGGTTCGTCACGTTCTAGAATCTAACACCATGATAATAAGAATACGACTAAATGTCGCATCGCACAGCGGAATAATACACAATACTACTACCAAATAGATTACATTTAATTAATATCATTTATTCACGTCCCAACGTCTCGTAACTTAAACATCGATTACATAGCTTAAACATACCTTAAGCATATATAAACCTAACTAATACATAACAACATAAATTCTTATTACAATCATAAGGTTTTACATAATATTAAGCTACTCTGTAGCCTTGCCCTTGCCCTTGTCGGTGCCCGAAGGTCCACCATGCTCTACCTTAACTGAAAATGTTTTTAGGAAAAACAAGAATGAGCAACAAGTTTGCTCAGCAAGTAATATAACAATAAAGTGAGTAATATAGTTCTCAAATCCCAAAAAGGGTATAGCAAGGTATGATAGTTCAAGGATAGCAAGAATATCAATAGTTCTCAATACAGTCGCTAAGGACAGAATAATATCAAAATGATTCCACGCTAAATCAATTTAAGATTTCAAGATAATTGAATACTGAGTAGTCACTAAGGACTATGAACTTCTACTAGGATTAACAAAAATATACTGATAATCCAATAAAAACAAGTACAACAGGTGATCAGCCTAAAGTACCTTACATTATGCATATCGTTCAATCGTACTAAAGTGCGCACGTCGGTCTCCCGATAATATATAATTTCCCTTCAAAGAAGGTTGTTCATCTCAGTTAAATACAAGATCCCGCACCAATCAATTGGTTTGGGTTTCCTTTCAACAATATAAGTCTAGCCGAATCAAATGGCATAGATTGCAACAATTATAAGTCCAAAACTCAAGATTTAAAGTTCAAAGAATATAAATCGACTTTATCTTGTCCATGAAGTAACTAAGTTATGAAACATGAATCGCAAATTTCGATAGTTTACTTGTACGACAATAATAGCACAAGCTTAATGAAGGCTCAATAAGAGTAAGGTTAGGAACTTGCTTACAATATTCCTTGAATAAGGTACATACAAGGATAGGATACTTGCCTTATGCATAGTTTACTCACGTAAAGCTAATCAACACTTTCGAATCCTATTATAATATATTTACATGTATAGGATACTCATTAGCTAAACACATTCGGAACATAAGCTTGATATGAAATTCAAGTATACACATATGATTTAGTCATATAATCCTATACGTATGCTACTACGTAGTTATTCATGTGTAGCATGAAATCGGATTATAAGTCACTATGATTTCAATTGACGTAGTTTGCAACCATCGTTAGACTTATCATTTGAAATTTATAAAGACCTTATCAATAATATATGGTTTCATAGCTTAGCATGCTCATAGACATTTGAATAACGTTCTGGACATGTATCACAGATTAAGGCAACCACACAAGTATGTCTTAAGTTCAGGTTATAATAAAACAAACTCTAGAACTTCTGCATATTGGCGCGGCCGCTCTTGGTTTGCACTAAGTAGTGGCGCGGCCGAGCTTCTCCTGGTGCAGACCAGGGCATGGCTGTTCCTGCAGAGTCTCAATTCAATATGCATTGCACACATAAGAAGGATCATGATAAATACACATGTTAGAAAACTTAGAACTATGTTCAATTCATTATCCATTCTTATCTAATCAAAGCTTTAAGTGTGCAAGTAACATTATCTCTTACGTTTAATTGCTATACATATGCTATGAGGTCACTAAGTATCATATACACATGTTTAAGCTACTTTAGTCATGCATTTCATGTTCAATGTTTCACTTCCTTGAAACTTGTTCTTAATCATACTCAACTAGTTTATCGTGCATAGGACTAGCTAGGTATACATGGCAATCATGTTTAGAGGCATATGATATCTTATCACAATGGTCATAAATTTCAGAATACTTGTAATGTATCTATCAACAAAACAAGTTTCCAAACTATTGAGGTTTCTTTTGAAATCTTATGTTAAACCATTCTACATGCAATGTAGCTTCACATATCACATGTCATGCTTTTATATGCATAATTAGATCACATAGGCATGCTTACAAGTTCATGACTCAAGTGTATATAATTTAAGCTTGTATGTGAAACTCTAAGTTTCCATTAGCATGTTATCAACATTATCTAGACATGCAAAACTACTTCACTTACTATATATCATGCTTGCATATATACATATCAAGAATACGTAATCACGTTCACAAGTTCTTAATTCAAAAGAGTTTATGGTTTATCAAGTCCATATTGGAAACTCTAAGTCTTTCCTTAGAGGGTCCTCAAAGCTATTCAAGCATGCCATGTA
Organism: Panax stipuleanatus; assembly: GCA_020205555.1. Lineage (NCBI taxonomy): Eukaryota > Viridiplantae > Streptophyta > Magnoliopsida > Apiales > Araliaceae > Panax > Panax stipuleanatus. The sequence continues at coordinate 47,522,184 of CM035126.1, read as the reverse complement.
ATTCCACATATATCATACTTTCATGTTTTCACGCTTACGTACAAATGTAATCAGACTATACTAGCATGTTCTTAAGTTAGAATTTAAGGTACACATGGTTTATTGAGTTTGCACATTGAAAACTCGATTCTCTTTTGAAATCAAGCTATGGTGAGTGATTATATGAAAGGCAATATGAACAAGCATGACAGAGACTTATATGGCCTTATTATAGTTTACTTAGTATGCTCAATACATCAGAAGGCATGAGAAATCACCAACTGATTCTGCAAAAGGGCGCGGTCGCGCCCCATTTCTACTAGGGAGTGGCGCGGCCGCGCTACTCCGGTTTCAGCCCAGACAGTTTACTGCTAGACCAGAGCTTCAGCCATTTCTTATATTACTTCATGAAACAAGCTTGCTAACTATCACATTGCACCTATAATATAACTATATACTTTACGAACCATGCCAGCACTTTATCACATATCAATTTCAAGTGTTTCATACAAATTTCTATGAATTGGAAATGCTAAATTTCAAGATATAAATAGGCATTATACCTCTTGAGTTTGGGCTTGAGCTTGCTAAGTTTGCTACTAATATCAGATTACTCTCACTATAACACTTAGCCCAAATCCTAGCAACATCAATTGAATAGAGGAAGACTCTATTTATAGAAGATTGATTATCCATACCAAAGCTTTGCACAGGAATTAAACCAAGAGATGAAGGAAGAAGATGATGGACAACCAATGTTTGGTGGAATAGTTGCCACCCACCACATCAACCCACTCCCCTTTGCCATCATTTGATTTCTAGCTTGTTGAAATTGAGAAGCAAGATGGTAGACTAGGCCATTGGGTAAACACGTGAATGAGAAATGAAGGAGAAATGGACACTCAATATGGGACAAGCTATTGTATCTCAGCATTAGACATTTGAAACAATGCCACACACTATGCTTAATACACATATATGTACACCTTAGGTTAAATATACACTTAGGGTATACATGGACCTAAAATGTCACAACAACTTTACATAGTAGCACATTGGGGTACATGTATACACATTGATATATAATCTATGTACATTTTAATAATGTCAATTTATGATTTAATTGAGTTGTGACACACCACATTATTCCAATTATGTCACTTATTGAAATAATTATTAATATTAATTATTCACATACTTTAATTTAATATACCATATAGTATTCATTAAAGTACTATACCTATCACATGGTCACATAAGTCTCATTTATGTAACTCATGTAACTCATTAATCTTATTATATAGTTGTAGTGATAACTCTACACTTTAACAAATACTTGAACAAACATTAATCTTTTAATATTAATCAAATATTTATTCATTAATATGCTATTATCCATAATTATCATTAATCAATAATATATTCTTAATTAATCATCTACTTATTAATTTCTTCTTTAATTAAATCATCAACATTCCTTATCACTGTGTCACACAAGGCATTCAACGAGCTTATCATTACTCCATATTTCCTCAATTATTATATATTCAATTTAAAATAATTGAGTTAACTCATCTCATAATACATAAACATTTATATTCAAATAAATATTCTACTTTCATTAATATATTTATTTAATAATATTCAGAAATTCTCGAGTATTACACTAGAGGGCTAAACAGACTTAGGTTTTTCAAGACTGACCAAGACGACACCAAATCCACTTTCGGGTAAGTCGTTACTTTAAAAGGTGGTGCAATGAATTGGAAAGGTTCCAAACAACAAATAATTGCTGATTTAGTGACAAAGACAAAGTATATAGCTGTAAATGAAGCTGCAAGTTGATGATTGGATGAAAAGTTCATTATTGAACTACGAATAGTTCCTAAGACTCATCTTGGATCCAAACATGTGTTGCGGCACTTTCACTTGATTAGAGGAATCACTGAAAGAGGAGAAGTCACTATATAGATAGTGGACTCTCAAGAACAAAATTGCATATCCATTTACTGGAGCTTATCCAACAGCAGGATGATCGTCACTTAGAGAAGATGGGTATAAGATACCATGACAATTGGATTTAGTGTAAATGGGAGATTGAAAGTAGTATGCACACAAGCCAATCATGTTTAATGATAAAGCATATACTTTGTAACAATCTTATTCATTTATTAATAAAAGAATTATTTATTTAAAGGCGTTAATATTATCTACATAATGTTTTTATATTTAAATGTGAAAACCCCATAGTTTTAAGCAATGCTTTTAGAATCATGATGATGTTCATGCTATTGAGATCTAAATTCTTAGATAGCTTAAAATTAAAATTGTAACGACCCCAAAATTCATACAATACAATTCTCGACATCGGTCGTTAACAATACAATCTTATTCTAACTTTACATCATTATTCGATGATACAATCACTAAAAATGCGGAATAATTAAAACTTTTATATATTTCTTTCCTTATTTCCCTGAATCACAACCTTTACCGTTACATATCTTTGATTCAAATTTATTTAATTAATCGCTTCGTCAGATTTATTATAAACTAAAACTTACAACTAGGTTCAATATCCTTTGTACATCGGATAAAATTAAACTTTACAACTCAACATCTATTAACCATCATACATTATCAAATACATTATATGGAACCTTAAACATGGTCCAAAATAATAACAATTCAGTCAAAGTAATTAAATCTTCATGCATTACATCTAATTCATTTCTTGCAAGTAGTACATAGCGTTACCTTGAATCCTTAACTTGCAAAAGTGATTATTTGCAAGATTGAGTTAGACAGCTCAGCAAGATCTAATAGTTTTCATATATCACATAGCACATAACCACATACTCAACATACATCTCATAAACATTGGACTAACATAACATACATGCTGCAGTTCATATAACAAGTATAAAGATTGAGTTCCTTACTCAATCAACATTCATTACTCAATCAACATAGTCAGAAATTGACTTTAACGTTTTATACTTTCAACATATATATAACACATCTTGCTCTTTGAAATAAAGATTTAAAACAATTCATCATCAAGTTCAAATAGCAAATAGGAACTGAAAGACTTGCCTTAATCGTTGTTTACCAATAACAGATTAATAACTTACAGCTATCTGCACATCACGTGCCCTACACAATTATATAATCATGCACATCAACTATTAGTCACATAGCAATGCATAGTAGTTGTAATGTAAACTTTACTCTACATCTCATAATCCTTTCTGTTAATTAATACACAATGTTCAATTAAATTGTGTTAACTTTCGACTTATATCTCACTATATTTCTTCTTAGGTCATACCCGAAGTTCGTTCAAGTGTTTAAGTCTTGCTAGGACTACTTATTGGTTTTATATTAACCCCCTCTCATATCTTATAGTGTTCATTTCAGTTGAATTGAAACACTTTTTACGTACATTAACACTTGTCACGGCGTTTCGACGTTCATTCGTCACACGCTCGATTCGTCTTTCTTGTGTATGCTTAGTGTGCTTATACAACTTATCTAATACATCATTTATTAATATTAAGCATCATTATATTTACTAATATTCATGTTTCATAACTTAGAATAACATCCTTTATCGTCAGAAGCACTACACTTGCAAACGTGCATGCCCGACGCCCTTCGATTGCCTCCGAATACATATCAGTCCCAAAGATGACCATTTTGACCCCTGCTAACGACCTCAAATCAAAACAGTTAAAGAACAAAAGTATTAGGTCTACTCGTGCTCGTTCCAGATCACCTTGAATCTCTTTAATCGAAATTCGTATGAAAAAATTATGGCCATTTTACTATAGGAGGTCAAAACAGTCACACCTGACACACCTAGAGCGCAGCTGCGCCTAATTAAGCCTTCGAAACAACGCAGCTGCGCCCAAGAGGGTAGTTCTGCCCCAATAGACTTAGGGCACAACGCAGCTAGGCCTGTTAGTAGAACCAAAATTAGCAGTTTACTGTTCTCGCGATTTTTTAAACTTTTTCACCTTCTAATCTTCATAATTTGAGTTGTACACATCCAATTGAGTCCGTTTTCGACTCTGTGGATTCGTAATTCATAGAACTACAACATACCAAAGAATCAATAATTTACAGAAATATTAACTAACCTAAATCTTGACCCAAAACTCATGTTCATACTAAACTTTCATGTTTTAACATGTTTAGCGAATTCATTCACTACGAATTCGTTTCTTAACATATTTGATTCATTCAACTTGCGTTCTTTTTGTTTTTCAATGTTCTTACAACATTCATCATCAATCAAAGGTTTTCATCATGATTTCATAACTAATATTTGACTCCAACTAAGCTATAACATACATATTACATCAAGAACACAACTTTTTTATCTTTAGCATAATTTCACAAATTCGATTACTCTAAAACTAATTTTAGATGATATAGAATGGATTACACAAACCCATTAACATCTACATCCAATTCCTTCACAAATCAACCCTAAAAATCTATATTTAGATGAACAACTTAAGAACACCAAAATAAATTTTATAATCAAATTATTACCTTTGATTCGTTATAAAACTTGAACAATCTTCTTGTTTTCTTCCTTCTTTGATTCTCACAAAGTCCTTCTCAATACAAAGAGAATTTTTGTGGCACCTCCAAATCCGGGTACTTCATTTCCACATGATTTGGTGTTCACTTTTTAAATATAACATACATCTACCCAATAATAAATAATTGCAAAATAAATTACAACCTTTATAATTAATAAAATCTTCCTTAACAAAAGGATTACAACTTTTCAAAAGAATTCCCAGGGTTTAATTTAACCTTGACATAAACATTAACTGCGGAAAATAAAAACATAACTTAAACAGTCTTATTACAATCATTCAATAATAAAATAAGTCTTCATTTGTTTAGCTTCCCTTTGCCTTTACTCGTTGACGGGGCATCAACACTTTCAACCTTAGCTGCAATGGTTATTTATTGCAAGAGTGAGCAAACAACAGCTCACTGGAATACAACGATAAATAAGAAATAAAAGAATATATTTGAAAAGGTTTGAATAACTTTACTTTCACAACGATAAAGAATTGAATAATAATTATTTGATCACATTTATAATTCGAGTATATAATTCATCTGAGGGTCGTAAGACCTTGAACTTTTATCCTAGGTTATAAACATTTCTATTTAAAACTTTTAACAGTCATTAAGACTATGGACCTTAACTCGTACTTAGGGGAATCAGCCCTCCGTACCATGTATGTGCACTACATTTAACGCTTCTGCGTAGTAACCTCCCCTAATAATTAGGATTGTTCATCTCAGTATTTGAATACAAGTCCGCACCAAAGAAAGTTTGGTCTGGATAAGCTTACAAGGGTAATTTAGAATTCACGTTCATCAACTAAGGATTAGTTGAATCGACTTTCAATAACTTAGAATAATTCATAAATAAAAGAATTATAAATTTACATATGCTTTAGAATTAATCTTAAAGTATTTAAAAGATAAGCTGGACCTTGCTTGAACAATAAGTCAAGGTCACCTTTATTACATGATAAACTTTCAATAAATACCTGTCCAATGCAGAAATAAAAGGACAGTCTCAAAAAATAAATATTTGAACTTCAAGAACTTGTATAAAATTAACGAGTTCAGGGATAGAAGACTTGCATAAAAATTAATACAAGATCAGGGTTTGGAAAACTTGCCTCAAGAGCAAGATACTAATACAATCACGTTCTAACACTTCCTACACATATATATTTAATCACAATAACCTAAATTAGTTAACACGTAACTAATTCACATAATTAGTTAACCCATCTAGGTTAACTCATTTTTATTTAATTATTAAGTTAATAATTAATAACCACATAATTTAATTACACCACATAGGCATGCTCACATTAATCAAATTATAATTAAACAATTATGATTTAATCATTTAATCTAATTATAATTACTCAAATTATAATCATATCTTATTAAATTATAAATAATTTATAATTTATAATTAATTAAACTACATCATGCATTCACTAAATTATAATCACACAAATTATAATTAAGCATGCAAATATTAAATTATAATATAAAATTTATAATTTATAATTAATAATGCATTATAATACACAAATTATAATTTAAATCAACATTCACTTGATTAAAAGAAATCAAATAATATTCATAATTTAACAAAATTATAATTTAAAATAAACATTTACTCTAATTATAATTATTCAAAATTATAATAACATATTATATTTTACCAATATAATATATTGGAAATCATTTAGCATGTTAATGTAAGTCTAACATTGTAATACCCTAGAATTTTATATATTATTAAATGAATATATTAATGAGAATGAGAATTTATTTGAAAATAAATGATTTTTGTGTTATGAGGATAGTAACTCAATTATATTAAATTGAATATTTATGACAATTGAGAAAAATATGGAGTTTATAATAAACTCGATGAAATTCCTTGTATGGCACCGTGATGGGAAATAATAATGATTATATTAATTTAAGCAAACAATTAATCTATATTAATTATTAATCGTAGAATATTAATTAATTATCATCATAGAATAATTGTTATAGATGATTAATTAATAATATGTGATTATTATTATTGCAAGAAATATAATAATAATAATAAGCAACGTGTCTATAATATAATAAGATTTATATTTATATACTGTGCGTGATAAATGAGCAATAGTTGTGAAAATTAATAATTTCATTATTAATCAATGAGATAAATAATTTATTTATTTGACATTATGAATAATAAAATAAATAAGTAAGTTATTAATATAATAAGATTATATTGTACAAGCATGCAATAATTAAATATAAAGTATATAGAATACAACTATATTATATAGTGTGGTGCAACATTTATGTGAATATACTATATATATGGACCATGTATTGGGATTTATTAAACTATGTAAGCTACATGATTAATACCTATGTGACAATATGTATGTAAGTATACATTAAATTAATACATCTTGAAAGTGTTGTAAACAAGGGTTGATTAATAGAATTTAATAATGAATGAGATAATGTAATATGGTAATATTTGATTTGAATTATATCGGTAAAACAAATGTGCATGGATTATATGTGTGTAAATTACACTTATTACAGTATGTGAATTACATTGTGAAATTTTAATTATAACCTAAGAATATATTATACAAATACAACTTAGATATATATATATATATATCAGTGTTGCAAATGCTGATAATCCCTTGTCCCAATATAATAACTCACTATCCTTCTCCTTCACGTGTATGGCAAAAAGGCTAAGGCCTATTCTCCCCATTCTTCTCCCAAGCTTAGCTAGCAATGATCAATGGGGAGTGGTTTTGATGATGAGATTTACCAACCATTTACCAACTCCCTCTTATCTAGCATGCAATCCATTCATCTGTTACTTTGATTTGTAATATAATTGCATTGTCTGTTGAAGAATTCGTTTATAAATATCAGCCATGTTTCTTCATATTTCTAATTACTGAGAATTGCTTGAGTTTGATAAATTGAGAGCATATATAATATCAATCTAGATTTGTAAAGATTGAATAGCAGCAAGTTCAATCACTTACAGAGGTATAATATACATTCATGTTCTCCATTTTTCCATTTTTGAAATTCTAAAATTCTTGGATTCTTGATTTTGGTTGTAAGGCATGTTAATTGGATTATAGGATGATTATTAGTTGTTATATAGACTTGGTAACATGTTAGTATATAATGTAGTATGTTTAAAAATCGAATCGGTGAAGTAATTTTGTGAATTGGGCTGATAACTGCCGAAACAGACTGCAGTCTGGCCAGAACCAGGGGTGGCGCAGCTGCGTCGGTTTGGCCTGGCATGCTGCGCAGCTGCGCAGGACACTATCTACAATTTTTGATTTCCTGCTTGATTCTGCTAAGTGAAAATTGTTGAGATAAATTAGGGCAAGCATGCTAACATGAGTGGTACATATATATGAGTATACTAAGGCAATGTAAGCATGTTTTACTAGGAGTTACACGCATACTTATAGTTTGAGATAAACATAGCGTTTTATAAACAAACTTCGAATTTGAAAACGAACTCGATACGTATACTTGCCATGTTAACATTCTGACTAATGCATGCTTGCCCTAACATTCTGACTAATGCATGCTTGCCATGAAATGCCTAACTTACACTCTTTTACGATGCAAGTATTCTATCCTTGTATATTGCAAGCTAATTTCTTTACTTAATCGTTGAATTGAATTAGCATACTTGAACTCTTATTTCATTAAAGCTATTATTCATGTTGAACTTAGTATTGTTCTTGAATATTGTGAAAGTATCTATGCCATTTGATTCGGCTAGACTTATATTATTGAAAAGCGACCCAAACTAATTGATTTGGTGCGAGATCTTGTATTTGACTGAGAAGAATAACATTCTTTAAAGGGAAAATAAAATTGTCGGAGAACCGACGTGCACACTTGAGTATGATTGATTGTTATGCATAACGATGGTACTTTAGGCTGATCACCTGTTGTACCTGTTTTTGTTGGATTTTCAGTTTATTACTGTTAATTCTAGTAGAAGTTCATGGTCCTTAGTGACTTCTCAGTATTCAGTTATCTTGAAATCTTGAACTGATTATTATTGAATCACATTGATATTATTCTATCCTTAGCAACTATTGTTGAAAACTGTTGATATTTCTTGTTATCCTTGAAACTATCACATCTTGCTATACCCTTTTCGAGAATTGAGAATTATATTACAAACCCTTATTGTATATTACTTGCTGAGCAATTTGTGCTCATTCTTGCTTTTCCCTAAAACATTTCAATTAAGGCAGAGCAGGGGGGCGAACCTTCGTGCATTGATAAGGGCAAGGGCAAGGCTACCAACTAGCTTGTCTCTCTTATGTTTTAAATATTTTAATGTTGTATTAAGATGATGTAGTAAGACTGGATTTGACTATATTTAAGCTTAAGTTAGATTATGTAATAAGTCGTTAATTGATATTGTTATGTAATCTATTAAGTATTGTAGGTTGCGAGACTTGGGGGAATAATTATAATAAATTATTGTAAATTATTCTAGATTAGATTTTTCGCTATGATTGTGTGATATTTAGTTATTATTATTGTGATGTATTACCATGAGCACGTGATGAACCGAATTCGAGCGACCCCGTGACGGTCCTGGAATTTAGGAGCGTCACAAACATGTTATCACATCACCCATTATGTCAACTTCCATGAACTAAACAAAATCCACAAAATTTAACTCATCTAAATTTTTTGCATACCACCCGCCAAGGCAGGCGTTTTCACTTTAACAGGCTCGCCGGGGCGGGCTCCCTGCAAGGTCGGCAGACAAGCTCGAGAACTGTGTAGAGAAAAAGCAAATTTGGCTTATTTCTCCACACTAAATTCTAATTCCAGTTCATACAACTTATATCACTTTGATAGAAAACATAAACTTACATCTTCTAACATGTTTTTTAACATAAAAAAACATTATAACGCATAATCAAATCACAGTTTCATGATTTTTTTTATGAAGAAAAACATAATATCAAGTGTTCTTGACGAAAATTGCTATTGTAAATTCGTTTTGAAACCAATTCATGAAATTTCAATTGCACCAACTCTACTCCTTAACATATTAACATAACCCAAAATCAATTTACACAACAATTGATAAACACATAACAATTGGATGATTTAAAGACTATTTTCAGAAAACCAAGTCTCTGTGAATCAAATTCTCAACCAATTCAATTCACAATACATGAAATATTTTCACAATTGAAGATAACCTCATAAAATTCTACATAGGTATATAAATATATACAAATTCTCAATTTTACTCTATACTTAACCAATATATATAAAAATCTATATGAACATCACTTTCTCCATTAAAACATGCTTTATACAACAATTGAATTTTTAAAACTTGTCTATGGCATAGAATCCACTTATAAACAATTTATAACCAAAATTTCTACTTATCTACATCAATATCACAATTACATGGAGAATATTTTCACAGAGAACTCAACATAAAGAAAAACAACTATATAAAGTTTTAAAAACATAAGGTAGTGATTATACCTCTTTTTGCTTAGATGATTGAAGAAGAAGAAGATTTTTGATTCCTCTCAAGCTTCTCAAGATTTTCCTTTTTCTTTCTCTTCCCCTTCTCTTCTTCTCTCTATCTTCTTCTTTGATATTTCTCTGCTCTCTCTTCTCTTCTTTGTTCTTAGTTTAGACTTAGGCTTATAATAAAACTAACGTAAAACTATATACGTATACTAATATAACTGTTATAATAATAATATGTATTAAGGGCAATTACTCCCCCAATTAAAATGTCAGTTATAGGATTTCAAAAGCCTTTTGGCTTGTTTGGCAACAGATGAATTTAAAAACTAGTTTTATTAATTTAAGCATAGTTTGGGTAAATTAGGTTTAAGCTAGTGCAGGGACCCTGTTTGGCAAAAGCCTTTTAAAATACAAGTAATGGCCTTGTTTAGTTAAAATCATTTAAAACTCTTTTCTTTATTTTAATAGATCCTTTTTAACACATACGTTAATGCTACACTTTAATTATTTAAATCTTTTAACATCTAATTTAATCAATTAAAATCTAACATTAATTAATCACATAAAAAAATTGCCACATAATTATAATTACTCGCAAATTAAAATTCGTGTAACACTCATCACATAATCTCATCTAATTTAATTATCTCAATTAAATTAGAACTATTCTATAAAATCAATATATACCAATTAAAGAAAATATTAAATATTCATTTAATCAATATATTACACTTAATTAAATTACTCCACAAAATCACATAATTTATTTATTTAACTCAATAAATAAATCACATAAAATATTTATTTAATTCCATAAATATTAAAATTTAATATATAAAATCTCAATCGTTACAATCTTTCCTCCTTAAAAGGATTCTGTCCCCAGAATCGATACATAAGGGGTTACACAAAAAGCTAAGCAAGTAATTGGGGATAAGATTTCATCATAACATCTTCGAGTTCCCACGTAGCTTCTTCAGCACTGTGGTTCCTCCAGATTACCTTAACAGAAGATATCACTTTATTTCTAAGCACTTATTCCTTTCTATCAACTATTTGAACAGGCAATTCTTCATATGTTAAGTCTTTATCGAATTGTAAAGGCTCATATTCTATTATATGTTTATAGACATGCTTGTAAGGTCTCAACACAAAAATGTGGAAGACGTTATGTATATTCTCGAGTTCCGAAGGCAACGCAACCTCGTAAGCTACCTCGCCTACCTTTTGTAGTACCTCAAAAGGTTCAATAAATTAGGGACTCAGCTTCCCCTTCTTGCCAAATCGAATCTTCCCCTTCCAGGGAGATACCATCAGCAAAACGAAGTTTCCTGGTAAGAATTCCCGATTCTGTCAATGTTGATCGGCATATTTCTTCTGTCTGTCTTGAGCAGCAACTAATCTTGTTCTGATCAGCTTCACGATTTCAGCGGTTTGTTCTACCAGTTCCGATCCCAACAGTTGATGCTCACCGACTTCATCCCAGCACAAAGGCGTTCCGCATTTTTTGCCGTATAACGCTTCATAAGGCGGCATGCCGATACTCGCGTGATAACTATTGTTGTAAGCGACCTCCACCAATGGTAGATGATCATCCCAGCTTCCCATGAAGTCCATTACGCAAGCTCTCAGCATATCCTCAAGCATCTGAATCGTTCTTTCGCTCTGGCCATCAGTCTGAGGATGGTACGCCATACTCACTCGCAATTGCGTTCCCAGACACTCTTGCAAATGTTTCTAAAAATTAGACATGAACCGCGGATCTCTGTCCGACACAATCGACACTGAAACACCGTGTCGAGAAATGATTTCCTTCACATATAGCTTCGCTAGCTGATCCAAGTTGTACTTTATCCTAATTGGTAAAAAGTGGGCTGACTTCGTTAGTCGATCCACTATAACCCATATCACATCAAATCCCTTCTAAGTCGCTGGAAGACCTACCACGAAATCCATCGTGATGTGCTCCCACTTTCACTTTGGAATTTCTAACGGTTGTAGCAGTCCACTTGGTCTCCGGTGTTCTGCCTTGACTTTCTGGCACGTTAAGCACTTTGCAACACTTTCAGCAATGTCCCTCTTCATATTCGGCCACCAAAAATGGTGCCTGAGATCCTGGTACATATTCGTACACCCAGGGTGAATAGAATATCTCGAGCTATGAGCTTCGCTCAGAATTTCCTCTTTGATCGCTGGTATTGGCGGTACCCAAATTCTCCCTTCAAATCGTAACAGTCCCTCGTTATCGATCTTGAACTTGAACTCTTCGTCATCCGCTATTCTTTTCTGGATCTTTTCGCACTCTTCGTCGTGAAGTTGTGCTTCTTTTACTTTGGCTACCAGAGTAGAAGCAGTAGTTACTTGGAACAACTTCTCATCCGATTCCTTCAAAAACTTCACTTCCAGTTCCAATCTAGACATCTGTTCTACCAACTGATCCTGATCAGTCAACATGTTTAACTTCTACCGACCTTTTCTGCTCAAAGCATCGGTGACGACATTAGCTTTACCCGGATGGTAAAGTATCTAGCAGTCGTAGTCCTTGATCAGTTCCAACCATCTTCTTTGGCTCATGTTCAAATCCTTCTAGGTGAAAATATATTTCAGACTCTTGTGATCTGTGTATATCTCACACTTTTCTCCATATAAGTAGTGTCTCCATATCTTTAGGGCAAACACTGCTGCCACCAATTCTAAGTCATGGGTCGGATACCCCTTCTCATAATCCTTCAATTGATGTGACGCATAGGCAATGACTTTGCCGCTCTGCATCAACACATAACCTAATCCTTCATGTGAGGCATCGCTATATACTACAAAATTTCCCGTACTATCCGGTAAGGACAACACAGGTGCATTACTCAACCTCTTCTTTAATTCTTGAAAACTTTCCTCACACTTTTCCGTCCAAATAAATTTAACTATTTTACGAGTCAAATTCGTCAACGGAGTTACGATTTTGGAAAAGTCTTGGATAAATCTCCTATAATAACCTGCTAATCCCAAGAAACTCCTCACTTCATACGGCATTTTCGGATGATCCCAATTTATAACAGCCTCAACCTTCGACGGATCTACCGAAATACCCTCCTTGTCGATCACGTGGACAAGAAATTGCACACGTTCTAACCAGAATTCGCATTTTAAGAATTTAGCGTAAAGCTTCTCTCGTCTTAGCGAATCTAAGGTTAGTCTTAAATATTCTGTGTGTTCCTCCTCGATCTTGGAATAAACCAGGATGTCATCTATGAACACCACTACGAACTTATCTAAAAATGGCTTAAACACCCTGTTCATTAGGTCTATAAAAGTAGTTGGGGCATTCGTTAGACCAAATGACATCACCAAGAACTCGTAATTGACCATATCGAGTCCTAATAGCCATTTTCGGTATATCTTCCCTTCTCACCTTCAACTGGTGATACCCACTTCTCAAATCGATTTTCGAGAAGTATCTAGCACCCTTCAATTGATCGAACAAGTCATCAATCCTAGGTAAAGGATACCTATATTTGATCGTAGTTTTGTTCAATTCCCTATAATCAATGCAAAGACGCATCGATCCATCCTTCTTCTTAACGAATAAAACGGGCGCTCCCCATGACGACATGCTCGGTTGAATATACTTCTTGTCTAGCAATTCTTGTAGTTGAACCATCAGTTCCTTCATCTCTACTGGAGCCATTCGGTACAGAGCTTTCAAAATTGGAGCAGTTCCCGGCACTAAGTCGATCACAAACTCTATCTCCCTATCTGGTGGAAGTCCTGGCAAGTCAAACGTTCACAAACTCCTTAACCACTGATATCTCTTCTACCTTCGGGCTTTCCTTACGCGTATCTACTATGTAGGCTAGATATCCTACACAGCCTTGCGTTAAAAGTTTCTTGGCTTGCATAACCGTCAGACAACTCACTTGTCTAGGTGATTTGCTACCATAGAACACCAACTTCAACGGAGTCGTAAGGTTTACTGATTTCTTCTGACAGTCGATTATCGCCCCATGGTTTAACAACCAATCCATACCCAGTATGACATCGAATTTCCCAAGTTTTATCCTAACCCTTAATGTCCAATCTACAGTTCTTGTAAGCACACCTAACAGGAATGACCTCCCTATTTGCAATCTCTATGTTCAAGGGGTAAACTAACTCCTCTATAGGTAAGTCTAGGGTTTTAGCAAAATCATCAGATATGAATGAACAAATAGCACCAGAATCAAATAATACATATGCATTTAAACTATTGATCGGAATAATACCTGCCACCACGTCTTTTGATTACAAAGCATCCTGCACCGTCATATTGAATGTCCGGGCAGTGGGTCAAACAGCCTGCAATGGTGCAGCGATAGTCACGGTACTGCCGCTTCCATTAACTCTGCTCCCTATTGACCCTGCCGTAGGCTTCTTCGGGCAACTACGAGCCATGTGATCCTTGGATCCACATGTGTAACAAGCTCCCTTCTTCGGGTTCGGGCAATTCGGCGCAATGTGTCCTTCCTGACCACAGTTGAAGCACACCCGTTTTCCCTTCATGCACACGCCAGTGTGATTCTTCCCGCATGTAGCATATGCTTCAAACTTCCTCTTATGCTGGCTTCCCTGCTGACTCCCAGCAGAGATGTTGTCGTTCCATTTTCTTTTCTGGTTGATAGCCCCGCTACCACCAGCCTTGGTTTCAGTCTCATTCTTCTTCTTCTTATCCTGATTGAATTTAGTCACGGCGTCACTCCCTCCTTCAGTGAGAATGGCCTTTTCCAGCACAACTGCAAACGTGTTCAGCTAAAACATGGAGACCTTACTGTAGAGCCAGGGCTTCAGTCTGAGCTCAAACCTCCTCGCCTTCCTAGCATCTGTACTGACCTGGTAAGTAGCAAACCTGGCCAACTCGTTGAATTTCGCGGCGTATTCAGACACCGTCATCCCTCCCTGTTTCAGCTCTAGAAACTGGACCTCCATCTGATCCTGCGAGCTCACTGGGAAATACATTTCAAAGAACATCTCTTTGAAACGTTCCCACGGTATCGTTCCCACACCCTCTCTGGTCTTATTGGCCTGCCACCAGAACCTAGCATCTGACTTTAACATGAAAGCCGCAAATGCTGTCTTCTAGTCTTTACTGACTCTAGCCACATCGAAGACCTTCTCCATGTCCATCACCTATGTCTGGGAATCTATAGGGTTTATCGATCCCTTGAATTTCGGCGGTCCTACTGCCGTGAAGTCTTTAAAAGTAGTACCCTGCACTAGTGGCTGATTCGCAAGCGCTCCTGTCAGTAAGTTCACCAACTGCTGAACTGAGTTGCGATTCGTCCCATCGTTATTGTTGTTATTCGTCAAACCCTCGGGGTTTGACGTGTAGGTCTTCTTCTAGGAGGCATTTTCTGTTAAAAAATATTATTATTAGATCCTTTATTCAATTCTTAAGTATTCAAGTTCATACTTAAACGTTTGAATAACTCAGTTCACATAGAACACATGGCACGCCAATAAACTTCTTTTATTCATTACTCGTAGTTTAAAAATATCAATTAGATAGCATTTTTGCTATTTACATCATCCTTCCTGAACTGGAAAAGTTGCAGGATTAACTCATCCCATTCTTATCTTAAATTATGGGATTACATTATTTAATACCAAAAGTAACACATAAATAAAAATTCTACTGCCTAGGCATATTACGATGTCGCACAGCCTCTTTGCGTTCCTCTTCCATCACCCGAAACACCTTTCTTCGGTCCACCACATACCATGGTAAACCTTGGAACTGAGCTGGGTAATAGAAAATACGATCTTGTGCTTTATCTATGGCCGTATGAAAAGCATATTCTGTCTCCCTAAGTTTAGCCCTTTTGGCTTCAGCCTCATCTTCAGCTCGATCAGCTCGTTGAGTAGCCCTCAAGCTTATCTCCTCAGCTCTGGCACGCTTCGTTGACTCCTCTTGGATGTCTTGCTTCAGCTTTGATATCTCGGCTCGAGCCGCATCTCTATCATTCTCTACGTGGACTAGGTTCCACTGTGCGTTGCCTAGCTCACTAACCATATCCTCGATAGTCTCGTCCCGCTGCTGGATGGTTTCATCGAGCTCTCCGACTCGACCATGTAGCTCCACGTTACTGTCCTAGACTGCCTCGTACATCTCAGCACTAGTAGAGTGAGGTGGGAATTCCTCTTCGGGATCCTCTTCCACCTCTTCCTCCTCTGACTCATCCTCGTCCTCTTCCTCTGGAATAGGTGTTAGCTCACGCTCCCAACCAGCTATAGTGATCACTGAAGATAGCTCTCTCCTAACCACTTGCTCCCAGACAACATGGATGTCTCGGGGCTCCTCCTGTTAGGGGTGTAAACGGATATATACGGATTCGGATATGGTAGTATCCGTATCCGTTTATTTGCGGATACCTTTAAATCGAATACGGATAATATCCGCTTTTTTCGAATACAAATAATATCCATTTTTTTCGAATACGGATGCGGACGAATACGAATTTTTCGGTTACCATTTATAGTCCTAACTATAACTAGAATAAAAAAATAATGAGTTTTAAAATATTGTTTATTAATGAATGAATGTTAATTTATTTATTTTTAATAAATATTTAAATACAATAATCAATGTTCTTAATTATAATTCAAATAAGTTTTCATCATTTTTGAAATCCTAAATTTTAATACTACTTATTAATGTTTAGATGTCCAATATTGTAGTGTGTATGAATATTTATAATTAAATTCAAAAGTTTACATTAAATATTTAATTATTTTTTTTCAAATACTTGATTAAAATTTTAATAATATGTTTATGGGAACTTTTATTTATAATTTATCCTCAATACATAGATTACAATTTACATAGTTATAAAAAGTTTATTTTATTTCATTATATTTATGGAGAGTGCTAGTTATAATATATATGTGACAACTGACAACTAGTTAATCCAACTTCATCCAAAATTTACTTCGGACTTGCTTTGAATATTTGGACTTCTAACTCACTCCACCCGAAAATTCATAAACATGAATTAATTATTCAACCTTTTTCTAGATTAATTCTAAATTAATTCGGACTTAACACATTTTAACAATAAAATTATATTATTCATTGTTCCCGTATCCCAACATTGCAAATAAGTTTTGAAAATAAAAAACTTATAACAAGCTAATAACTATAGTTTTGTTCTTCTGGTATATATTTTTTAGGTAAATGATACATTTTAGATATTTTAACTTTATAATTATAAAAATCTATTAACTATATTTAAATCAATTTATTTCAGTTTATTAATATTAAAATAAAAGTGTTATTTCCTACTTTTTAGAAGTGAAATGATATATTTTTAAAATAATTTTTGTATGATAGTGAAAACTAATTATTATATAAGGAATGTCACTTTTAAAAAATTATTTTGCTTATTATATAATATATAAGTTATTTGGATACGAATTTCGGATACGGATCCGAATCCGAATATTCGCTATCCGTCGGATATATTTACGATCGGATGTTAAACGAATACGAATACGCCTATATCCGTATTCGTATCCGTTTATTTGCGGATACCTTTAAACCGAATACGGATATATCCGTTTTTTTCGAATACGAATAATATCCTTTTTTTTTTGAATACGGATGTGGACGAATACGAATTTTTCGGTTACCATTTACAGCCCTACCTCCTGTCTAGGCACATGAGGTATATCCTCTCTAACCTGACTAGGTCCTCCAACGTTCATCATCCTGACAAAAGAATTTTAAAGTTTATTATTACGTGATATCGATCGACACTCTTCGAATACTAAAACATAAACACATAGTACATAAGGTAATTTATTATCTTTATCTATCACCACTATCTTTTCAATCTTCCTATAAGGCTACTACCTAAGGTTTTCCCCCCACCTAAGGTTCATAACCTACTGCTCTGATACCAACCTGTGACACCCCCAAATCCGGATACTTCATTTCCACATGATTTGGTGTTCATTTTCTAAATATAACATACATCTACCCAATAATAAATAATTGCAAAATAAATTACAACCTTTATAATTAATAAAATCTTCCTTATCAAAAGGATTACAACTTTTCAAAAGAATTCCAAGGGTTTAATCTAACCTTGACATAAACATTAACTGTAGAAAATAAAAACATAACTTAAACAGTCTTATTACAATCATTCAATAATAAAACAAGTCTTCACTTGTTTAGCTTATGTGATACCCCCAAATTCGGGTACTTCAATTCCAAAGATTTGGTGTTCACTGTACAAATATCATCTATCTATCTACCCATAATAAATGCAAACCATGCAACAGACAGAATAAATCCTCCCCTTAAGGGGTTACAACATCTAAATAAAAATACAATCCCAGGTCATACTAACCTTAAACATCTGTGCGGAACATAAACAAATAAATAAGTCCTATACAACTTTAACACAAGTCTGAAACATAAACATATAAAATAAACAACAAGTCTTCATCACTTGTTGACCTTGCCCTTGCCTTTGCTAGTAGAAGGCTCGTCGGACCTTTCGTTCTTAACTGCAATGTTATTATTATGCAAGAGTGAGCACGATTGCCCATAAGTATGATAATGTAACAATAATATAATAACATGCGGATGAATCAAAGACTTCTGAAAAAAGAAAACTCGACATTTGAATCAAGAATGAATAACAAGAATCAAAAGAACATCTGAGGGTCATAAGACCTCGAACTATGTCCTAGGTTGTAAAGTGTTTATACTTTAAACCTTTAGCAGTTATAAGACTATGGACTCTACTTCTCGTACTTAGGGGGATCAGCCCTTAGTACCATACTGTGCACAATATCTCAACACTAAAGCGTAACTAATCCCCTATACAGGGTTGTTCATCTCAGTTTGACATCAGAGTCCGCACTAAAGGAAGTTTGGTTTGGATAGGCTCTATAGTAGTTCTAAAATTTAGAACGCTCATCAACTATGGACTAGTCGAATAAATAAAGGTTCGCTAGTCTTACAAGGTTCAGCAATAAACAATATTCAAATTGAATAATAACTTTGAATTAAGTAACTTGTTTGACATAAGAATAAGGAATAGAACGCTTATTCAATTTAAAGAGTTTAGATAAGGAACTTGCTTAACGATAGTATGTTAGGGATAGAATACTTGCCTCTTACACAAGCTACAAATACAATTACAATTCACTTCCTCAAAGTCCTACACATTACATTATGTATATGACATCGATTAGTTTTATAACTACCATGTTTAACTGTTGAACTATTCATTTAAGTTCAACTTATAACTTGGTTTATAATATTACTCAATGGCTAACCACATAACATGAATGTAAACTCACAACATGCATATCACACATGTATAACCCTTTAAACAATCATAATCAAGTTTTACAATTACGATATTCAGGTTCGCACTTAGTTTGTTAACTTGAACATTCACATTATCTTATACATGTCAATAACATAGTTTATTAATCATGAACTTCAAATCATATAATATTCATGTATGTAACTTAGAACAACATCTTTTATTATCGAGAACACTACACTTGTAACGAAGCCCTTCGATTGCCTCCGAATACGCATCAGTCACAAAGATGGCCATTTTGAGCCATGTTAACGACTTCAAATTGAAAACCTTAAAGAATGAAAGTTATAAGTCTACTCGTTATCTTTCCGAATCATCCTGAATCGCCTTAATCGAAGTTAGTATGAAAAGGTTAAGCTTATTTTACTACAGCAGGTCAAAATAGTCTCAGAAACCCAAAAACAACTCCCGGACAGCACCCACCCCCGCTGGGGCGGGGATTTATACCTATAAGGACCTGCTGGGGTGGGGCCCCCTGCTGGTGCACTTTTTGGTTCGCCATTTTGACACTTTATTGACCCAATAATCCCAATTAAATGCAAATTAAATTAGTACCGTGATTTCTATGAAGTATAAACTTCATAGAAATATCATACAATATTACTAACATGTTTTTAACATCTTAAATCATGCAATTACTCGAATCAAATCATGAAATTTCACTGTTCTTGGTGTTCTTGACGGTTTTGAAGAAAAACATAAAATTTGACGTCACGGATTCGATATAACTCCGAATCCATTCGTTTAAAGTTTATTTTCTTTGTTTTAACATGAATCATCATAATCTACAGTCAAATTTAAGTTAAACAAAACATTCATGACATACAATTGTTCGTAAGGGCCATATTACAACTTTTACACTCTGTAGTACATGAAATCCCAATTTAATCAAAATTCTATGGTGTGATCACTATAAATTCATGTATGCATGGTATATAATATGTTATTAACAATTAGTAGTACATATATAGTCATATTTTCAACAATCATCATACTTTTCCTTCACAGAGAATTTTTTGAAACACGTAAATCGAGAAACTCTAAAAACTTCACAAAATCCAATTAAGGCATAATTATATGAAATTGATGGTTTAAAACATGAATATATGTTAGAAAACATGTTATGACTAGTCAATAATACTTATATCATCACTTTATGTAATAATCACAAACTATATTTTTACAGAGAACTTGAACATACGTTAATGGAGAAACATGGATTTAAAATTAAAGATGAAGGAATTACCCTTGCTAGTTTGTGAGGGTGTACACTTTAATTCTTCAATCTCTTCTTCCCTCAATTCTTCTTCTCAATTTCTCTCTTTTTCTCTCTGTATATTCCTCTCTAAGTTCTTACTTATGAAAATAATAGTGATATGTATATGATATAAGATATAAGGTCTGATATGAATATATGTATATAATAGTCGTGGAGTCATGGGTCGTCAGTTAATCCCATAATGGGCTAACTGACCTCAACCCCCAATAAGGCTTTGTTTGTTTGTTCCTTATTCCTTCTTTCCATTTAATTTAATTAACTTACTATTTTATAGTTAATCGTCACACTTCAAATAAATTAATTAATTTTATTTAAATTAATTAAATAAAATAGAATAAAATCACATAAATTCACATATTCACATAATTAAAATTTCTATTTATTAGTTATGCCCAATCATTAAATCTCTAATTAATTATTAAATTAATTAGAATAACATTATGCTTATTAAATAATTTATTTAATCAAATAAGCTCAATTAAATTCATACTTTGGATAATAAAATTCTCCACATTAATTTAATCAATGTAACACATATAATTAAATTAATCTACCACAATTCATCAATTAGTTATTTAATTCAATAATTAAATCATCGAAAAATATTTATTTAATTCAATAAATATTCAAATTAAATTACAAAATCTTGTTCGTCACATATTTCCCCCCTTAAAAGGATTCTGTCCTCAGAATCATGGTTCAATTAAATATTTTGTCCCATTACATTCTCCACCCTTACAAAGATTCTGTCCCCAAAATTGCTTACACATAAATTAAGTAAATAAATGTGGTTAATTCTTCATCATATGCTATTCGAGTTCCCACGTAGCTTCATCAGCATTGTGGTTCCTCCAAATTACTTTAACAGAAGGTATTATTTTATTTCTGAGAACTTGCTCTTTCCTGTCAACGATCTGAACAGGAATTTCTTCATAGGATAAGTCTTTCTCAAATTGTAAGAGTTCATATTCTATCACATATTTGTAATCGGGTTTGTAGGGGAGTAAAACTGAAATATGGAAGACGTTGTGGATATTCTCTAGCGCCGGAGTTAAGGCTACCTCATACGCAACTTCTCCAATCCTTCGCAGTACCTCAAAGGGTCCAATAAACCTCGGGCTCAATTTTCCCTTCTTACCGAATCTGATATTTCCCTTCCAGGGAGAGACTTTCAAAAATACAAAGCTACCCGATTCAAACTCAACATTTTTACAGTGTGGATCGGTGTATTTCTTCTGCCTATCCTGAGCTGCTACCAGTCTTGTCCGGATCACTTTGACTATCTCTGTTATTTGTTGTTCTAGTTCTGATTCGAGTAGTTGTCTCTCGCCAACTTCATCCCAGTATAGTGGAGTTCTGCACTTTCTGCCGTACAACGCTTCGTAAGGCGGCATGCTAATACTTGCATGGTAACTATTGTTGTAACCGAACTCCACGAGCGGTAGGTGGTCATCCCAATTGCCTTTGAAATCCATGATGCATGCTCTCAGCATATCTTCTAATGTCTGGATCGTTCTTTCACTCTGCCCGTTTGTCTGAGGGTGATAGGCCGTGCTCATTCTCAACTGTGTCCCTATGCATTCCTGTAGTCGCTTCCAGAAGTTCGATGTAAAGCGCGGATCCCTATCAGAAACAATTGACACCGGAACTCCGTGCCTCAAAATAATTTCTTTTACATATAGCTTTGCCAACTGGTCTAAGTTGAATCTGATTCTGATCAGAAGGAAGTGAGCTGATTTCGTCAGTCGGTCAACGATAACCCATACTGCGTCGTAGCCTTTCTGAGTTGTCGAAAGGCCAACCACAAAATCCATTGTAATATGTTTCCATTTCCATTCTGGGATCTCTAAAGGTTATAGCAAACCACTCGATCTTTGATGTTCTGCTTTCACTTTCTGACATGTCAGACACTTTGCAACACATTCTGCCACATCTCGTTTCAAATTCGACCACCAAAAATGCTGTCGAAGATCTTGGTACATCTTGGTACTACCGGGGTGTATCGAATTCCGTGAGCTATGAGCCTCGCTCAAAATGTCCTCCTTAATCTCTGGCACTGACGGTACCCAAACTCTGCTCTCAAATCTCAGTATTCCCTCACTGTCTATCTTGAATCTTGGTTCGGTTCCTTCAAATATCTTTTTCTTAACCTTCTCACATTCTAGGTCCTGAAGTTGAGCTTCCTTAACTTTATCTAATAGAGTTGTACCAGCTTGCATCTGGAATAGCTTCTCGTCAATCTCCATCGGATACTTCACTTCCAATTCCATCTTCTCCATTGCTGAAATTAGCTCCTCCTAAGCAGTCAACATCATTAATTTCTCCCGACCCTTTCTGTTTAAGGCGTCGGCAACAACGTTTGCTTTTCCCGGATGGTATAAAATCTCGCAATCATAGTCCTTAATCAATTTTAACCATCTTCTTTGGCGCATATTCAGGTCCTTCTGTGTGAAAATATATTTCAGACTTTTGTGGTCTGTATATATTTCACACTTCTCCCCATAGAGATAGTGTCTCCAAATTTTCAAAGCAAATACCACTGCAACTAACTCCAAGTCATGGGTCGGATACCCCTTCTCATAGTCTTTCAATTGTCGTGACGCATACGCAATGACCCTGCCATTTTGCATAAGCACATAGCCTAGTCCTTTATGCGACGCATCACTATAAATCACAAAATTTCCTGTGTCATCCGGAAGAGATAACACAGGCGCTAAACTCAACCTTTTCTTAAGCTCTTGGAAGCTTTCCTCACACTTCTCTGTCCAAACGAATTTCACCGATTTCTAGTCAAATTCGTCAGCGAATTACGATCTTGGAAAAGTCCTAAATGAATCTTCTATAATAACCTACCAATCCAAGAAAACTTCTCACTTCCAACGGCGTTTTCGGCTGATCCCAGTTCATCATAGCTTCGACTTTAGAGGGATCTACCAAAATTCCGTCTTTGTCAATCACATATTCAAGAAATTGCACCCTTTCAATCCAGAATTCACGTTTTAAAAATTTGGCGTACAACTTCTCTCTTCTCAACGCCTCTAGTGTTAATTTCAGATGCTCTACATGTTCTTCCTTGGTCTTCGAGTATACCAAAATATCTTCGATAAACGCCACCACGAATTTGTTCCAAAAACGGCTTGAACACTCCATTCATTAAGCCCATAAATGCTGCAGGAGCATTCGTTAGACCAAATTACATCACCAAAAATTTGTACTGACCATATCGAGTCCTAAATGCTGTCTTCGGAACATCCTCTGGCCTCATCTTCAGTTGATGATAACCACTCCTCAAGTCTATCTTTGAAAAGTATCTTGCTCCCTTCAATTGGTCAAACAGATCATCGATCCTCGGTAATGGATATCTATTCTTAATGGTGACCTTATTCAGTTCTCTATAGTCGATGCAAAGCCGCATCGTCCCGTCCTTCTTCTTCACAAACAACACTGGCGCTCCCCACGGCGAATCGTTCGGTTAGATGTACTTCTTGTCCAGTAACTCTTGCAGTTGTACCATCAACTCTTTCATCTCTACTAGAGCCATCCGGTACGGTGCCTTCGATATTGGAGCCGTTCCTGGCACCAAATCGATCATAAACTTAACCTCTCTGTCTGGCAGAAGTCTTGGAAGATCATCTAGAAATACGTCTATGAAGTCCCTCACGACTGGTAAATCTTTCAATTTCGGGTTCTCTTTACGACTATCAACTATGTAGGCTAAATATCCTACACAGCCTTGTCTTAACAACTTCCTGGCCTGCATCATTGTCAGACAACTCGATTGTCTAGGCAACTTACTACCATAAAACACAACCTTTGACGGAGTCATAAGGTTAATACATTTCCTCTGACAATCAATTACAGCCCCATAATTGAATAGCCAATCCATTCCTAGGATAACATCGAATTCCCCAAGCCTAATTGGGATAAGATCTACGTTCATAATGTTACCCTTAATATCCACCTTACAGTTCTTGTGTACGTACTTAACAGGGATCACTTCCCTATTCGCAATCTATATGTTCATGGGGTATTCTAACTCGTCCATAGGCAATTCTAAGTTCTTAGCAAAGTCATCGGATATAAATGAACAAGTAGCACCCGAATCAAATAGTATATAAGCATTAACTTTATTGATCGGAATGATACCTGACACCACATCGCGAGACTGCACAGCATCCTACACTGTCATGTTGAAGGTCCTGGCGGCCAGTCGGTTGGTTGCGGTTGGTCCCGTGATAGTTAGAGCACTTCCACCGCTGTTTCCCCTGTTCCCTCCTGATCCCTTCTTGGGACAGTCCCTTGCCAGATGGTCCTTTGAGCAGCAAGTGAAGCTGGCGCCCTTCTTTGGGTTAGGACAGTTAGGTGCTATGTGGCCTTCCAGACCACAATTATAGCACACTCATTTTCCCTTCATACAGACCCCCAGGTGAGCTTTCCCGCAGGTCGGACATGCTTCGATCCTCTTCTTCTGACTTCCTTGCTGATTTCCAGTTGATGAGTTGTCAGTCCATCTCTTTTTCTGATTGTTACTTCCTCCCGTGTTGCTACCACTAGCTTTGTTATTTCCTTCACTTTTACTCTTCTTCTTTTTCTGATCTTGGTTATACTTGGTTACCGCATCGCTTCCACCTTCGGCGAGTATGGCCTTCTCCAGCACCCCAGCAAAAGTGTTTGATTGGAACATTGACACTTTGCTATACAACAAGAGCTTCAGGCCCTGTTCAAACCTCCTTGTTTTCCTCTCATCAGTGTGCACTTGATACGTGGCAAACCTAGCCAACTCGTTGAATTTTGCCGCATAGTCTGGTACGGACATATTCCCCTATTTTAGCTCCAGAAACTAGACCTCCATTTGGTTCTGCGAGCTGGTCAAAAAATACACCTCGAAGAGCATCTCCTTGAACCTCTCCCAGGTAATCACACCTTCTCCTCCCCGGACCTTATTTCATTGCCACCAATAACTGGCTTCGGATTTCAGCATGAAAGTTGCGTAGGGGGTTTTCTGGTCCTCTCTGACTCTGGCGACGTCAAAAACTTTTTTCATCTCCATAACCCAAGTTTGAGCTTCTATCGGGTTCATGGCGCCTTTAAACTCTGGCGGTCCCACCGTCTTGAAGTCCTTAAACGTTGTGTTCGGTGGAGCTTGAGGTTGATTGTTAATCGCTCCAGCAAGTAAGTTCACCAAATGCTAAACGGGGTTAACATTGGCGTTGTTGTTGTTTGTTGACCCCTTTTGGGCCGGTTGACGGTTGGGTCGTCTTCTTGGCGGCATTTTTCTGTTAAAAATACGCTTATTAGATTTTTATTCAATTCTCTAAATATCTAAGGCTTAACTTAAACATTTAGACACAATCACTTCAACACATTATCTCAAATAAACTCTGATATATTATTTAATCAAAAGTTTTAACATAATACGATAGCATCAGTGCTATTTACATCAACTATCCCGAGATAAAGAATCTACAAGATTTAAAACATCAAAATATTCCACTGTTTATAAGCACATTGGAATTTACATTATTAACTACCAGATAGGTTTTCACATAATTAAACTATTCATATCACTGCCTGCTAAGGCGTTGAATAGCTTTGCTACGCTCTTCTTCCATAATGCGGGACATCGTCCTGCGATCTAGCATGTACGACGGTAGTCCTTCGAACTGAATTGGATACCTCATAACCCGATCCTAGGCCTCATCAATTGCATTTTGAAGTGTAGAGTGCATCTCCTCAAGCTTGGCCTTCTTCAGCCCGACAGTTATCTTCTACGAGATCTACACATCGTGATTCCCTTACCCAGGCCTCCTCTACTATGGCTAGCCTTGCTGATTTCTCTTTCAGTTCATTCTTTAACTCCTCTATTTCCTCTGACTTCTGCTCGTTTTGGCCTTTCTCATGTACCAAATCCCACTCTATGTTTCCCAGACGCATGTGAAGAGCCTCAACCTCCCCCATCCTTCTGCTCGATGGTAGACTGTTGAGTAATCGTCCGCTCCTTCAGCTCCTGAATAGTATCTCGTAACTCTATGTTACGATCATACAGCTCATCGTACATCTCAGCACTGATAGAGTTCAATGGAAACTCTTCAGTCTTCCTCCTCCTCTTCGGCTGCCTCAGCCTGAGCCTCAATCTCCTCAGGGTCTTCCTCAGAGTCCTCCTCTGAATCAAACACCGGCACATTCTCCTGACCAATGACTGTGATCAAGGGAGATGGCTCTCATCGAACTAACTGCTCCCAGACTGTGTGGATGTCTCGGGGCTCCTCCTCTCTAGCCTCTCGGGGTACAATGTCCCTAGGCTGACTAGGTTCTCCAGCAGCCGTCATCCTGACAAATAAAATTTTAAGTCTTAGTTATTATGTGATGCTATTCGATACCCTCGCAAGTATATAAGTATAAGCACATAGCACATAAGTTAATTTATTATCTTTCTTAGAACTCGATAAGAGTTATCATTACTATGTTCTCGATCTCTTAAAAAGGCAACTATCCTAAGGTTTTCCCCCACCTAAGGTTCATAACCTACAGCTTTGATACCAACCTGTGACACCCCCAAATTCGGGTACTTCAATTCCAGGGATTTGGTGTTCACTATACAAATATCATCTATCTATCTACCCATAATAAATGCAAACCATGCAATAGATAGAATAAATCCTCCCTTAAGGGGTTACAACATCTGAATAAAAATACAATCTCAGGTCATATTAACCTTAAACATCTGTACAGAACATAAACAAATAAATAAGTCTTACACAACTTTAACACAAGTCTGAAAAATAAATAACAAGTCTTCATCACTTGTTGACCTTGCCCTTTCCTTTGCTAGTAGAAGGCTCGTCGGACCTTTCGTTCTTAACTGCAATGTTATTATTACGCAAGAGTGAGCACGATTGCCCACAAGTATGACAATGTAACAATAATATAATAACATGCGGGTGAATCAAAGACTTCTAAATAAAGAAAACTCACTTTTGAATCAAGAATGAATAACAAGAATCAAAAGAACATCTGAGGGTCATAAGACCTCGAACTATGTCCTAGGTAGTAAAGTGTTTATATTTTAAACCTTTAACAGTCATAAGACTATGGACTCTACTTCTCGTACTTAGGGGGATCAGCCCTTAGTACCATACTATGCACAATATCTCAACGCTAAAGCTTAAATAATCCCCTATACAGGGTTGTTCATCTCAATTTGACATCAGAGTCCACACCAAAAGAAGTTTGGTTTGGATAGGCTCAATAGTAGTTCTAGAATTTAGAACGCTCATCAACTATAGACTAGTCGAATTAATAAGGGTTCGCTAGTCTTACAAGGTTCAGCAATAAACAATATTCAAATTGAATAATAACTTTGAATTTAGTAACTTGCTTGACATAAGAATAAGGAATAGAACGCTTATTCAATTTAAAGAGTTTAGATAAGGAACTTGCTTAATGATAGTAAGTTAGGGATAGAATACTTGCCTCTTACACAAGCTACAAATACAATTACAATTCACTTCCTTAACCTCCTACACATTACATTATGTATATGACATCGATTAGTTTCATAACTACCATGTTTAACTGTTGAACTATTCACTTAAATTCAACTTATAACTTCGTTTATAGTATTACTCAATGGCTAACCACATAACATGAATGTAAACTCATAACATGCATATCACACATGTATAACCCTTTAAACAATCATAATTAAGTTTTACAATTACAATATTCAAGTTCGCACTTAGTTTGTTAACTTGAACTTTCACATTATCTTATACATGTCAATAACTTAGTTTATTAATCGTGAACTTTAAATCATATAATATTCATGTATGTAACTTAGAACATCTTTTATTATCGAGAACACTACACTTGTGTGCGTGCATGTCCGAAGCCCTCCGATTGCCTCCGAATACGCATCAGTCACAAAGATGGCCATTTTGAGCAATGTTAACGACTTCAAATTGAAACTCTTAAAGAATGAAAGTTGTAGGTCTAATCGTTATCTTTTCGAATCATCCTAAATCGCCTTAATCAGAGTTTGTATGAAAATGTTATGCTTATTTTACTATAGCAAGTCAAAATAGTCTCGAAAACCCAAAAAAAAACTCCCGGACAGCACCCACCCCCGCTGGGGCGGGGATTTATACCTATGAGGACCTGCTGGGGCGGGGTCCCCTGCTGGTGCACTTTCTGGTTCGCGATTTTGACACTTTATTGACCCAATAATCCCAATTAAATGCAAATCAAACTAGTACCGTGATTTCTATGAAGTATAAACTTCATAAAAATATCATACAATGTTACTAACATGTTTTTAACATCTTAAATCATGCAATTACTCGAATCAAATCATGAAATTTCACTGTTCTTGGTGTTCTTGACGGTTTTGAAAAAAACATGAAATTTGACGTCACGGATTCGTTATAACTCCGAATCCGTCCGTTCAAAGTTTGTTTTCTTTTGTTTTAACATGTATTATCATAATCTACTGTCAAATTTAAGTTAAACAAATCATTTATGGCATACAATTGTTCGTAAGGGCCATAAGGGCCATATATACAACTTTTATACTCTGTAGTACATGAAATCCCAATTTAATCAAAATTCAATGGTGTGATCACTATAAATTCATGTATGCATGTTATATAACATGTTATTAACAATTAGTAGCACATATATAGTCATATTTTCAACAATCATCATACTTTTTCTTCAAATAGAATTTTTTGAAACACGTAAATAGAGAAACTCTGAAAACTTCACAAAATCCAACTAAGGCATAATTATACGAAATTGATGGTTTTAAAACATGAATACATGTTAGAAAATATGTTATGACTAATCAATAATACTTATATCATCACTTTATGTAATAATCACAAACAATATTTTTACAGAGAACTTGAACATGCGTTAATGGAGAAACATGGATTTAAAATTAAAGATGAAGGAATTACCCTTGCTAGTTTGTGAAGATGTACACTTTAATTCTTTAATCTCTTCTTCACTCAATTCTTCTTCTCAATTTCTCTCTTTTTCTCTCTGTATATTCCTCTCTAAGTTCTTACTGATGAAAATAATAGTGATATGTATATGATATAAGATATAAGGTCTGATATGAATATATGTATATAATAGTCATGGAGTCATGGGTCGTATGTTAATCCCATAATGGGTTAACTGACCTCAACCCCTAATAAGGCTTTGTTTGTTTGTCCCTTATTTCTTCTTTTCATTTAATTTAATTAACTTATTATTATATAGTTAATCGTCACACTTCAAATAAATTAATTAATTTTATTTAAATTAATTAAATAAAATAGAATAAATTCACATAGTCACATAATTAAAATTCTTATTTATTAATTATGCCCAATCATTAAATCTCTAATTAATTATTAAATTAATTAGAATAACATTATGCTTATTAAATAATTTATTTAATCAAATAAGCTCAATTAAATTCATACTTTGAATAATAAAATTCTCCACATTAATTTAATCAATGTAACACATATAATTAAATTAATCAACCACAATTCATCAATTAATTATTTAATTCAATAATTAAATCATCAAAAAATATTTATTTAATTCAATAAATATTCAAATTAAATTACAAAATCTCGTTCGTCACAGCTTCCCTTTGCCTTTACTCGTTGACGGGGCATCAACACTTTCAACCTTAGCTGCAATGGTTATTTAATGCAAGAGTGAGCAAACAACAGCTCACTGGAATACAACGATAAATAAGAAATACAAGAATATCTTTGAAAAGGTTTGAATAACTTTACTTTCACAACGATAAAGAATTGAATAATAATTATTTGATCACATTTATAATTCGAGTATAGAATTCATCTGAGGGTCGTAAGACCTTGAACTTTTATCCTAGGTTATAAACATTTCCATTTAAAACCTTTAACAGTCATTAAGACTATGGACCTTAACTCGTACTTAAGGGGATCAGCCCTCCGTACCATGTATGTGCACTACATTTAACGCTTCTGCGTAGTAACCTCCCCTAATAATTAGGATTGTTCATCTCAGTATTTGAATACAAGTCCGCACCAAAGAAAGTTTGGTCTGGATAAGCTTACATGGGTAATTTAGAATTCACGTTCATCAACTAAGGATTAGTTGAATCGACTTTCAATAACTTAGAATAATTCATAAATAAAAGAATTACAAATTTACATATGCTTTAGAATTAAACTTAAAGCATTTAAAAGATAAGCTGGACCTTGCTTGAACAATAAGTCAAGGTCACCTTAATTACATGATAAACTTTTAATAAATACTTGTCCAATGCAGAAATAAAAGGACAGTCTCAAACAATAAATATTTGAACTTCAAGAACTTGTATAAAATTAACGAGTTTAGGGATAGAAGACTTGCATAAAAATTAATACAAGATTAGGGTTTGGAAAACTTGCCTCAAGTGCAAGCTACTAATACAATCACGTTCTAACACTTCCTACACATATATATTTAATCACAATAATCTAAATTAGTTAACACATAACTAATTCACATAATTAGTTAACCCATCTAGGTTAACTCATTTTTATTTAATTATTAAGTTAATAATTAATAACCACATAATATAATTACACCACATAGGTATGCTCACATTAATCAAATTATAATTTAATCATTTAATCTAATTATAATTACTTAAATTATAATAACATCTTATTAAATTATAAATAATTTATAATTTATAATTAATTAAACTACATCATGCATTCACTAAATTATAATCACACAAATTATAATTAAGCATGCAAATATTAAATTATAATACAAAATTTATAATTTATAATTAATCATGCATTATAATACACAAATTATAATTTAAATTGACATTCACTTGATTAAAAGAAATCAAATAATATTCATAATTTAACAAAATTATAATTTAAAATAAATATTTACTCTAATTATAATTATTCAAAATTATAATAACATATTATATTTTACCAATATAATATATTGGAAATCATTTAGCATGTTAATGTAAGTCTAACATGTTATCACATCACCCATTATGTCAACTTCCATGAACTAAACAAAATCCACAAAATTTAACTCATCTAAATTTTCTGCATACCCCCCCGCCGGGGCAGGCGTTTTCACTTTGACAGGCCCGCCGGGGCGGTCCCCCTGCAAGGTCGGCAGACAAGCTCGCGAACTGTGCAGAGAAAAAATTAATTTGACTTATTTCTCCACACCAAATTCTAATTTCAGTTCATACAACTTATATCACTTTGATAGAAAACATAAACTTACATCTTCTAACATGTTTTTTAACATAAAAAAACATTATAACGCATAATCAAATCACAATTTCCATGTTTTTTTTTGAAGAAAAATATAATATCAAGTGTTCTTGACGAAAATTGCTATTGTAAATTCGTTTTGAAACCAATTCATGAAATTTCAATTACACCAACTCTATTCCTTAACATATTAACATAACCCAAAATTAATTTACACAACAATTGATAAACACATAACAATTGGATGATTTAAAGACTATTTTTAGAAAATCAATTCTCTGTTAATCAAATTCTCAACCAATTCAATTCAAAATATATGAAATATTTTCACAATTGAAGATAGCCTCATAAAATTCTACATAGGTATATAAATATATACAAATTCTCAATTTTGCTCTACACTTAACCAATATATATAAAAATCCATATGAACATCTCTTTTTCCATTAAAACATGCTTTATACAACAATTAAATTTCTAAAACTTGTCTATGGCATACAATCCACTTATAAACAATTTGTAACCAAAATTTCTATTTATCTACATTAATATCACAATTACATGGAGAAGATTTTCACAGAGAACTCAACATAAAGAAAAACAACTATATAAAGTTTTAAACTCATAAGGTAGTGATTATACCTCTTTTTGCTTAGATGATTGAAGAAGAAGATGATGATTTTTGATTCCTCTCAAGCTTCTCAAGCTTTTCCTTTTTCTTTCTCTTCCCCTTTTCTTCTTCTCTCTATCTTCTTCTTTGATATTTCTCTGCTCTCTCTTCTCTTCTTTGTTCTTAGTTTAGACTTAGGCTTATAATAAAACTAACGTAAAACTATATACGTATACTAATATAACTGTTAGAATAATAATATGTATTAAGGGAAATTACTCCCCCAATTAAAATGCCAGTTATAGGATTTTAAAAGCCTTTTGGCTTGTTTGGCAATAGATGAATTTAAAAATTAGTTTTATTAATTTAAGCATGGTTTGGGTAAATTAGGTTTAAGCTAGTGCAGGGACCCTGTTTGGCAAAAGCCTTTTAAATATAATTAAGGGCCTTGTTTGGTTAAAATTATTTAAAACTCTTTTCTTTATTTTAATAGATCTTTTTTAACACATACTTTAATGCTACACTTTAATTAATTAAATCTTTTAACATCAGATTTAATCAATTAAAATATAACATCAATTAATCACATAAAAAAATTGTCACATAATTATAATTACTCGCTAATTAAAATTCATGTAACACTAATCACATAATCTCATCTAATTTAATTATCTCAACTTAATTAGAACTATTCTATAAAATCAATATATACCAATTAAATAAAATATTAAATATTTATTTAATCAATATATTATACTTAATTAAATTACTCCACAAAATCACATAATTTATTAATTTAACTCAATAAATAAACCAAATAAAATATTTATTTAGTTCCATAAATATTAAAGTTTAATATATAAAATCTCAATCGTTATAATTTCTTCTCTTTCTCTATCAATTTTCTATCTTCCTTTCTTCTCTGTGTTTTGTTCTTCTTTCTTAGGCTTAGGAAAATATATGTAAGAAAAATATAACTGATGGACATGGGTTACGTTATAATAACTATAGGTCTCAGCAGTTACGACCCATCAAGGGTCATAAGACCTTATTTGGCTAGTACACTATATAACCCTTTTAATTTATTTTAATCATTCACTTATTATATAGTTTACAAATGTCACATATAATTTAATTTAATCATGTTTAATCAAATTATTTAGCAAATATAACTCCAATTTTATTAATAAATCATTACCTTTCTAATTTAATTATTTAATTAAATTAGGACATCACCAACACATTAGCATAACAAAATACGCACAAATTATAAAATTATTTATCATCAATTTATTTAATATCATCATACTTAAATAAATTATTCCATAATAATTTCCATTGAATATTTATTTTACTCCATAAATATTTCAACTAAAATATTTATTTTATTTGATAAATATTTTAATTATTTACGAACCTCACAATCGTAATATATTAACATATTACATTTATATGTAACATACATTACTCTCTCATTTTATTAAAACACGTCATAATACAAATTTTATTCATTAAATTCTTATTTTAATTATTTTACATTAATTCACTATTTTAATTAAGTGAATTACTCACATTATTTATGAAATTTAATTCATAATAAATTCATTGCTACAAGGCATAATAATCAAATTATATTATTCCATAATATAATTCTCAACTTAATTAAATTAACTTAATTCCCTTTTCAAACAATTCAATTTACCTTCTTCAATAGTTAAATTAAATTAACTACTAAACCTCATTCTTCCAACATATGAATATATATACATATATATATATATATATATATATATATATATCTTTTATATTCACACCAAATCATATATTTCACAATATATAACACATATATACACATATCCAAACTCAAAACATCTCGTAATAAGAATTTTATTTATTAAATTCTTATTTTAATTATTTTCAAAAATTCGGGTTGTCACATCCTTCCCTCCTTATAAGGATTCCATCCTCGGAATCACCAAAACCCTACCTTACTCAGGTTTTCATCATATCTCTTTAAAAACATTTATCGCAGAATAACATCAACACATTACCTTAATATAGGTTTTATATTTTCTACTACATTCATTTCTTCAACAAATTCTAGGTTTTATTTCATAACTTTCACTTGAACTCAATTATATTTTGAGTATTATATATTCTTTAATCCGTTCATTTCTTTTCTAAGGATTATTACCATATACTTTACTCGTCGAATTCATATGCTTCATAATTCATTATCTTGTAAGTATTCGGGTTATCACATTCACCCATTCTTCTAAGAATTTCGTCTTCAAAATTTTAATATTTCCATTCAATCTATCACAATAGATTTTACGTTAATCTTTGTTCACTGGATTGTTGTGTTCTACACCTACTTCTTTCTAAGGTCTATCCTTCTTGCCACATTCACCTTCAGAATAATAAGAATCTTCCACAATTGCTCAATAATTGGGAAGCAATATAAATAACTCAGGGATTTAAAAGATTCCAAATCATGCTGAGAAGTCACAAGACCTTAAACTTATATTTAGGCTTAACAGTGCTCCACCCTCGGTACTTCACACTATAAACCACATCGGTGCTCTACGTGATCAGACTATCGTACCACTACGTCGTGCACAAACGTAGTACATCGTAACGACTATATGCGTTACACTCGAAACTATTGTCTCCGATAACATGTTCTCTTTTATTTGGTTGTTCGCTTCAGCTTCTTAACATCTGAATCCGCACTAAAATAATTTGGTTTGGCATAGTTTGACCAAGAACGCTCGAATTTCATAAACATCTTCCAATACATGTCTAGCTGAATCAAGTAGCATAGACTTCTAACAACAATTTGGACATCAATCAAAATATATATATAAATATATATTTAACCAACTCAATAAAATAAATTTTTTTATAATATCCTTATACCGTACTGTAGTAATGGTACGTTGAGGATTTCGTCATTACATGACGTCGTCATACTACACCATACCATATTAGGCTGACGATCATACGATCACATCCAACACTAGGTTTAACTACATTGATAACTTCCTCGATTATTATTTCTACACCATATCAAATGATATATAGAATATATAAAATACATTTTGAAAATTTCAAATCATTTTTGTCTAGCTGAAGTAATTAGCATAGACATGTGAATTATAGCACTATTTTAAAAATCCATTGGTCCCATCATTTGATCCAATGTTTTTCAAGAAAACAGAAGTGCAACATCAGCACGAAGTCAATAAATTTTAAAAATCTAGCAAAGCTAGGAGATTTAGAATATAAAAATTTTCTCCATCAATTAAAATCTTTACTCCATTGTTTCATTACTTAATCATTCTATAAATCTTAAACAACATCAATGCTTTCTATACCATAACCTTTCTATACCCAGTATAGTTCATCAAACTTACCACACTTTAGGAGTTCAGGAACTTGCCACAATAATCTGAGTTTAAGAACTTGTCCTAGCAATATGTAGTCAAAGAACTAATCAGGGACTGTCCATATGCTTAGGAATTCAAAAACATACATATAATTATGAGTCACAAACTTACCATAGGCATGAGTTCTAAGAACCGCACCTAAACTTAATATCATCTAATCTAATCTCTATTGACTCTAACGATCAAATATAAACATGGGACAAGAATCACCTTCTCACCATATATTTATCGATAGCGAGACACCAACATTTCAGTGATTATCAATATGATAAACCAAGTGTAAGCACAACACCCTGCCCATACAAAGGTTTGTACAACTTAGCCCCCACATGAGTCCTCAGTTGATATCCCACTTAACTCTATCTTACTTATAACTTCTCGCTCTATACTCGATACAGACTTCTGTATCTCATCATTTATAACTCCTCGTGAGTTAATCTCGTACTATATCATAGTACATTCTCGTTATAGTTTCAAACTATAACTATTCAATTATTACTGACCATCTGTCTTTTACAACTTTAAAAAGATCACGCTGTGATCTTATTATATAATTATCTCCCTTATAATTCTTTTCTTAACTCATTATCGTTTTATTTTACAAACTTCTTATCTTTTCCTTTCATCATGTCATATCATGATTTCATTATACTTTTAATCTTATAGACTTTGTCTATTCATCATTATTCGTCATCTTTATTATTGGAGTTAGGTAACTCCTGATTCTTATCTTCAAATCTCTTCAAGATTCTTCTTTGAATCTTATTGTTTATTTAACAACTTTTTTTTTAAGAATTTTTAACTTCGTTCACATAGTTCAATATTTTATTCGAGTTTTATTCCTCGTCATTCTAATCTTCTTCTTATAACATTTCTAGGACTTAACTTATCCTATACATCTACGTATGTGAAAAGAATCACCTTTTTAACATACGTAACTTAAACTTAACTTCATATAACCTAAGGTCATAGCCTAAGGTACTCTTACCTAAGGTGTATAACCTATTAGCTCTGATACCAACTGTAACGACCCCAAAATTCATACAATATAATTCTCGACATCGGTCGTTAACAATACAACCTTATTCTAACTTTACATCATTATTCGATAATACAATCACTAAAAATACAGAATAATTAAAACTTTTATATATTTATTTCCTTATTGCCTTGAATCACAACCTTTATCGTTACATATCTGTAACGATTGAGATTTTATATATATTAAATTTTAATATTTATTGAGTGAATAAATATTTTATGTGATTTATTTATTGAGTTAAATAAATAAATTATGTGATTGTGTGGACTAATTTAATTAAGAGTAATATTTAGTTAAATTGATGTGTTAATAATTGTGTAGCATAATTCTAATCTAATTGAGAATAGTTAAATTAGATTTAATGTTATGTGCTAAGTGTTGATAATGATTTACTAATTTGTTACATAAATTATGATTAATAAAGGAATTACAATTGTGTAGCAATTTAGTATTATGTGCAATTTTAATTAAATAATTAATGTTAGCTTTTATTTAATTGAATTAGAAGAGTGCAATTTAATTAAATGAAGTGTAGCATTTAAACTATGGGTTAAAGGATTTATTAAAATAATGAAAAGGGTTTTAAGTGATTTTACCAAACGAGGCCCTTGTACTTGTTTAATCTTATTTTTTTTCCAAACAAAGCCTTAAGTTAGTTTTTAAAATAATTCTGTTTTGGCCAAACAAGCCTTAGGGCTTTTCAAATTCAAAAGTTTTGTAACTTACCTAATTAATAATAGTTAGTATATGTAAATATTATTAGGAGTTACATATTTTATGTATTATATGTAATATGTATTATATGTATATACTACAAGTTACGTTAGTTTAGAGTTAG
The DNA here is from genome assembly GCA_020205555.1 of Panax stipuleanatus. Taxonomy (NCBI): domain Eukaryota; kingdom Viridiplantae; phylum Streptophyta; class Magnoliopsida; order Apiales; family Araliaceae; genus Panax; species Panax stipuleanatus. Next base: position 47,484,185 of record CM035126.1, on the reverse strand, counting down.
TCAGTTAGAGACAAAAAAAGAAAGAAAGCAGAGAAAAGAGCAGAGAAGAAGAACTTAGAGACAAAATTAGAGAAGTAGAGAAAGAAGAAGAGGGATTGCTAGAAATCAAACTAATCATCATCTTCTTCCACACTCATAAAGGGTATCATCTTAACCCTTATAATTGTAGAATCAATTCATATGCTATTATATTTTCTTCTATATCAAATTAGGTTTTTATGAAAATTGTATAATCATGAATTTTATATGTATATATGGTATTCATATGTTCTTCGTAGTAGTTGTATGCCATGAAAGGAGTCTCCAAATTCAATCGTCGTAAAAACAAGTTTTAAGTTATGTTCTTCAATATTTTCATAGTTTAAAATTTCTCTGTAAAAAGCTTTTTGTGTAAATTATTTGATCATGATGTATATATGTGATGTGTGTGTGTGTGTATATATATATATATATATATATATATATATTGATGATTATATATGAGTTATATTGTTGTTTTAACAATTCAATCCATGTAATTTTGATAAACAAGAAGAATTGTGTTCATAAGATTTACTGTAACCAATTTTTGAAAAATGGCTTTTGAAACTATCAAATTGGTGTTTGATTGTGGATTATTGTTTAAATTGATTATGGGTTATGTTAGTATGTTAAGAATAAGAGTTATTACAATTGTAATTACTTGAATTGATTGAAAAACAAATTCGTAATAGCAAATTTTGTCAAGAACAATTAATATTGTGTTTTCTTCAAAGAAATCATGAAACCTTAGTTTTGATTATGTGTTGTAAGGATTTTATATCTAATAATCATGATAAAGTGTCCAAAATATTGTTGTTATCAAGTTTCATGTTAATCATATTGAGAAAAATCGAATTCCGTGTGAAGAAATAAGCCAAATTGGCTTATTTCTCAGCCAATTCGCGAACCGACACTTCCACCAGAGGTGGGACCCCCCCCCCCCAGCGGGGTAATAGGTAATAAGATAACATGTTTTTGATGTGTTTAAGATAGATTGAAGTTTTATATGAGTGTGTTACATGTGTATGAGTGTATTACGTGCATAGGTACACAACACAGTTTAAAGCATTATAAGCTTATGAATGTATGTCATGAGTATAGACTCACGTATGTGGCTAGTTAGCAACCTATGTTGTTAACAATGTCGTTAGTTGGACTTGACAAAGAAGTTCAACGGTTTAAACGTTGTAGTTGGGTACTAATAGATATTTTGAACGTAATGTAATGTGTAGGGTAATTGTGGAAGTGATTGTAATTACTAAAGTGTAGATTGAGCTCGACAGCTCAGCAAGATCTGACAATTTCCATGCATCACATAGCACATAACCACATACTCAACATACATCTCATAAACATTGAACTAACATAATATACATGCTGCAGTTCATATAACAAGTATAAAGATTGAGTTCCTTACTCAATCAGCATTCATTACTCAATCAACATAGTCAGAAATTGACTTTAACGTTTCATACTTTCAACATATATATATAACACATCATGCTCTTTGAAATAAAGATTTAAAACAGTTCATCATCAAGTTCACGTAGCAAATAGGAACTGAAAGACTTGCTTTGATTGTTGTTTACCAATAAAAGATTAACAACTAACAGCTCTCTGCACTTCACGTGTTCTACACAATTATATATTCATGCACATCAACTATTAGTCACATAGAAACGCATAGTAGTTGTAATGTAAACTTTACTCTACATCTCATAATCCTTCCTGTTAATTAATACACAATGTTCAATTAGATTATGTTAACTTTCGACTTATATCTCACTATATTTCTTCTTAGGTCATACCCGAAGTTCATTCAAGTGTTTAAGTCTTGCTAGGACTACTTATTGATTTTATATTAACCCCCTCTCATATATTATAGTGTTCATTTCAGTTGAATTGAAACACTTTTTACGTACATTCACACTTGTTACGGCGTTTCGACATTCATTCGTCACACGCTCGATTCGTCTTTCTTGTGTATGCTTAGTGTGCTTATACAACTTATCTAATACATCATTTATTAATATTAAGCATCATTATATTTACTAATATTCATGTTTTATAACTTAGAATAACATCTTTTATCATAATAAGCACTACACTTGCATACGTGCATGCCCGAAGCCCTCCGATTGCCTCCGAATACACATAAGTCCCAAAGATGACTATTTTGACATCTGCTAACGACCTCAAATCGAACAAGTTAAAAAACAAAAGTTGTAGGTCTACTCGTGCTCGTTTTGGATCATTTTGAATCACCTCAATCGGAGTTTGTATGAAAAAGTTATGATCGTTTTACTATAGGAGGTCAAAACAGACACACCTAGAGCACAGCTGCAACCAATTAAGCCTTGGAAACAGCGCAGTTGCGCCCAAGAGGGCAGTTGCGCCCCAATAGACTTAGGGCACAGCGCAACTGCGCCTGTTAGCAGTACCAGAATTAGCAGTTTACTGTTCTCGCGATTTTTTAAACTTTTTCACCTTCTAATCTTCATAACTTGAGTTATACACATCCAATTGAGTCCGTTTTTGACTCCGTGGACTCGTAATTCATAGAACTACAACATACCAAAGAATCAATAATTTACAGAAACATTAACTAACCTAAATCTTGACCCAAAACTCATGTTCATACTAAACTTTCATGTTTTAACATGTTTAGCGAATTCATTCACTACGAATTCGTTTCTTAACCAATTTGATTCATTCAACTTGTGTTCTTTTCGTTTTTCAATGTTCTTACAACATTCATCATCAATTAAAGGTTTTCATCATGATTTCATAACTAATATTTGACCCCAACTAAGCCATAACATACAAATTACATCAAGAACACAAGTTTTTCATCTTTAGCATAATTTCATGAATTCGATTACTCTAAAATCAATTTTAGATGATATAGAATGGATTACACAAACCCATTAACATCTACATCCAATTCCTTCACAAATCAACCCTAAAAATCTTTATTTAGATGAACAACTTAAGAACACCAAAATAAATTTTATAATCAAATTATTACCTTCGATTCGTTATAAAACTTGAACAATCTTCTTGTTTTATTTCTTCTTTGATTCTCACAAACTCCTTCTCAATACAAAGAGAATTTCTTCTCTTTCTCTATCAATTTTCTATCTTCCTCTCTTCTCTGTGTTTTGTTCTTCTTTCTTAGGCTTAGAAAAATATACGTAAGTAAAATATAACTGATGGACATAGGTTACGTTATAATCACTATGAGTCTCAGCAGTTACAACCAACCAAGGGTCATAAGACCTTGTTTGGCTAGTACAGTATATAACCCTTTTAATTTATTTTAATCATTCACTTATTATATAGTTTACAAATTTCACATATAATTTAATTAAATCATGTTTAATCAAATTATTTAGCAAATATAACTCCAATTTTATTTAATAAATCATTGCCTTTCTAATTTACTTATTTAATTAAATTAGGACATCACCAACACATTAGCATAACAAAATACGCACAAATTATAAAATTATTTATCATCAATTTATTTAATATCATCATACTTAAATAAATTATTCCATAATAATTTCCATTGAATATTTATTTTACTCCATAAATATTTTAACTAAAATATTTATTCTATTTGATAAATATTTTAATTATTTACGAACCTCACAATCGTAACATATTAACATATTACATTTATATGTAACATACATTACTCTTTCATTTTATTAAAACACGTCATAATAACAATTTTATTCATTAAATTTTTATTTTAATTGTTTACATTAATTCACTATTTTAATTAAGTGAATTGCTCACATTCTTTATGAAATTCAATTCATAATAAATTCATTACTACAAGGCATGATAATCAAATTATAATATTCCATAATATAATTCTCAATTTAATTAAATTAACTTAATTCCCTTTTCAAACAATTCCATTTACCTTCTTCAATAGTTAAATTAAATTAACTACTAAACCTCATTCTTCCAATATATGAATATATATATATATATATATATATATATCTTCTATATTCACACCAAATCATATATTTCACAAAATATAACACATATATACACATATCCAAACTCAAAACATCTCGTAATAAGAATTTTATTTATTAAATTCTTATTTTAATTATTTTCAAAAATTCGGGTTATCACAAAATTAGTTCCCAATCGATGAATTACAAAATAGGGGATTAGTGAATCCGGATAGATTGATATATACGTTGCTTGCTCTTTGAAAGAGAATGATCGATCTCATAATCATTTGAAAGAGAATGATCGATCTCATAATCAATAAAGGATCTACCACTTATAGTACAAGAAGAGAATGTCCTATGTGATTCCATAAATGACAACTCAGTAGTCCATGACCAAGGTAGAATGAAATTAGAAAGTAGTTTCTAATTTGCATTATCGGAGTTTTTGCATTTAGGATTGGAATACATATAATTAAATAAAATAAGACTTGATAGTAAATCCATGTCTTATATTTAATTGGAACATTGTATGGTAGAAGGAATGAATTGTACGGTAACTATTTACTCAAAAGTTCTTTTATGATTAATGTTGAAATAAATATTATCTAGAAAGTCATTGAGCGCTAAGAGGGCTTACCCTTATTGTAGAATAAATATTATTTATTTAAATAAATTAATAGTTAATTTATTTATTTAAATAAAATTAGAATTGTTCTAATTAATTTAGTCACAACCAGTTTAATATGGAGAACCTAAAGGGTCACGCCATAAAAGGATGAATATTTATTTAAGAAGCAAATGACGTAATCGTAATAATAGGTTAAGTGAATTTAAATTAATCTATGATGATAGAATAAATTAAATAGCTTAATATTTATTATTTAATATTTTAGAAATATTAAATATAAATTAATAAGAGGAGTCTTATTATTATTATTACTATTATTATTAGTTTAATTCCTAAAGGAGTTTCAGAATTAATTAATAAAATTACTCTCCCATATTCCTAATAATATTAGGAGATAAATTAATTAAAGAAGTTTAATTAATTGCTCTTAATAATATTAGGAAGCCTAATTAATTAAAAGAGTTTAATTAATTAATATGAAACCCTAATCCTAAAATGTTTAGGAGGGTTGCCTTCATCTATAAATAAGAGGAGTCTTATTTTGATTAAAGGTTAAAGCTTTTTCAAAAAGTTGGGAGAGCACACTTTTTCTAGAGAGAGAGAAAACTAGGGTTTCGCCAATAACACATCTTCTTAATACTTGGTCATCCTTGGTGGATCACCTCTAGAGGCCAAACACTTGGGTGGCTGACGTTGATCAAAGGATGGAATCACACCCGGCAGATTCAAGTCGAACAAGGAAAGGATTGGAGTTGAACTCGTCCTTGAGGAAGCTCGTATCTTCAAGGGTATGAATCTCATCTTCTTTTTTTCGTTTAATTAATAATTGCGCATAAAGGATGATACATGTATATGGTTTGTAAAATTTTAAAACTCTTAGTTTTACAATTCCACTGCTATGTATGTAAATATTGTTGCATGCTTATGAATCTTACAAACCTAACAATACCCCACTATGAGTAATTGTATTTTAGGAGATTATACATTGAAACCTTAGTATTATAGGGTGTCAAAACTCTAAGATTATATTTCAGTCTTAATTAAAGTAAGGGTAGTTAATTGTTCAAGTTTAGGGGAATTATGATTTTAAGAAGCAAAATGAAAATTGTTATTCTTCCTAGAATTATAGTATATGGTGAGTGAAATTGAGCTTAAAGGAAACTCCTTGAAAAAGAAAAGAAAATATGAAACTTAAAGCCTTTGAAAGATACAATAAAACCTTAAACTTAAAGCCTTTAAAAGATACAATAAAACCTTGTTTGAACAATTAAGTCAAGGTTACATTATTTTCAAAAATAAAACTCAATAAGATACTTTTCCAATATGAAATAAAAGAACTTGCTCAATTGTAAACTAGAAAAGATAGAATAACTTGCTCAATTTAAAGAGTATAGTTAGAAAACTTGCTCAATTAAAAAGTAAGAATTAGGAAACTTGCCTCACGCGTAAGCTAGCAAATAATAACTCGTTCCATAATTTATCCTACGTACACGTTACTAACAAATAGCAACACGAATTAGTTACCATATAGTTAAGTCACATCATTAGTTAATCAATCCAAGTTAACTCTCACATTATTAGGTTTAATCATTCGTTAGTTCATAACATGATCAAACCATAATTATATGTCAAACTTAAACTTGTTAATAATTAACCAAGTTATAATTTAAAATCATAAATCTCATATTAAAAATATGATTACATACTGTCCAATTTTATTAACATACTTTTATAATTATTAAATTAACATTCTTACAAAATTGTACACTTAAATAGAATTTTTTGGTTAAACTGCATAGGTGGCACTGCAGCGCCACATAATGAACTAAATTCGGCGCTGCAGCGCCGTGCCACGTCATCAGGGATCTGTAGAACCGAACCTAGCGTTGCAATGCTCCAGTTAACACTCTGAACTGGCGCTGCGGCGCCGTGCCACATCACCACATGCTGTTGTGGCGCTGCAGCGCCCTGTTTACTCACAGCACTGGCGTTGCGGCACCACGACACAGTGGGACGCAGACAGCCTCGCGAACTGTGCTGGAAAAAGTCAATTTGACTTATTTTCTCTGATCAAACTTAAATTTTAACTCACATAATTAATATAAAACTTTACATAATCATAACTTTATGCTTCTAACATGTTTTAACACATATAAACATCAAAACATTCAATTAAAAACCTTTAACATCATGATTTTGAAGAAAACTCCATTGTTAAGTATTCTTGACAAAAATAAACAATTTGACATTGTTTTTAAACCAAATCACTTCATTCAAATCATGTTATTTTAGTTTCTTAACATATTATCATAATCTATAATCAATTTACATAACATAGCATGAATTAGACATCAATTTTAATATCAAAGAATCCACTTTTCAAAATACTTCACTGTAAATTGCTATGAACATGATTTATTCATGTTCATCATATTTACATAAATTAAACAGTTTAAATTCTCATATAAATCATATATAACAGTTTATATACATAATTTAACACATATAAACCATATTTACATGAATTCTCATGAAAAACTCAAACACAGAGAAGTAAAATATATTTTTTCATGAAGAACGAGGAAGAACAATAAACTTAAAATTCGATTACTACCTTTGATTCTTGTTAGCTTTAGAAAGATGATGATTTCCTCCTCTTAATTCTACAGAGAATTTTCTTCTTCTTTTCCTTTTTTCTTCTCTCTTCTTTTCTCTCTAGTTTCTAACTCTATTCTTCTATTCTTCTTACTTTACGTACTATACAATATAACTGATATAGTAAAAATATAAAACTGACAAAACATAATTCCTCTATTAAATATATATCGGTTATATGTTTTTGAAAATCAAAAGCCACTAAGGCTTGTTTGGCAAAACTGAATTAAACTAAAATTTTAAAAGGCTTAGGTCTTGTTTGGTAAAACTGAATTAAAAATAAAATTTTAAAAGCTAAGGGCCTTGTTTGGTAAAACTGAATTAAAAATAGAATTTTAGGTAGGGGCCTTGTTTGGTAAAACTAAATTAAAACCCTTTTAATTTATTTTAATAACTCCTTTACTACATAATTTTAAATGTCACACCTTATTTAATTAAATTTCAGTATTCTAATTTATTAAATAAAATTGCCACATAAATTAAATTGCTACACAATTATAATTTACTTATTTAATCATAATTTTTATGTAACAAATTAGTAAATATCTAATTTAATTATTTAAATTAAATTAGACATTACTATAATTATTCATCAATTCATTAAATCATTACTACCAAATTACCACATAATAATCCATCTAATTTAATTATCTTAATTAAATTAGAACTTCAACCACAAAATTATTTAAACATCAATTTAATATTAAACATCAATTTAATTAATATATTGCACTTAATTAAATTACTCCACCACATAATCACATAAATCATTTATTCAACTCAATAAATAAATCAACTAAAATATTTATTTGATTTAATAAATATTTAAAATTAAAATTCAAAAATCTCGTTTGTTACAATCTTCCCTCTTTAAAAGGATTCTGTCCCCAGAATCACAACTCAATAAACTTATATGTCACATAAATGATGTAAATTATTGTAAGTTTAGCCTTAATATAAGTTATAGGTGATAACAGAACGTTTGGTGAAAGCTTGGCTAAATGAAAATGAAGTACTTGGACTTTAAGCGAAACATATAGGTAAAAACAAGCTAAAGGAATCAAGAGGAAATGGACAATGAAGTTAGAGCCGCAGCGCCATAAGGAATAGAGCCGTGACTCTCGAGTCTTTTTGGTAGGTGCGTGTGCCTTACGTGCCCGACAGAATTTAAAGCTTAAATGACTATTTTGATTCCTAATTTTGGCTAATGCTTGATAATTAAAGTTAGGAGGGTTTCAAAATCCTAAAGGCTAACATTTGATTGGTTCACACTATTTTTTGTATGGGTTGGAGACTTTTTATTAGATATTAGTAGGAGACTAATAATTAGATTTATTTGATTATTCATTATTATCAGTTAGCTTAGGAAGAACAGTACGTAGAGAAGAATAAGGGTTTTCAGAGTTCAATTTGAGAAGCAAGAGCGAGAGCTGAGAAAGGAGGCGAAATTCATTAGAGTTTTATTCTTCCTTCTTCTACTCTTATATCTTGTATTTTAGAATGACTTTTGATAAATCATTTATGTTTTTAGCTTTCATGATGAACTAATTTTAGAATCTTAATGAATTTATTATTCTTGTTTCTTATAGAAATATAGGGAAATTAATAATAATAATAATAATAATAATAGGTATGAGATATAATTATTTGGAAAATGATTATATTAACTATTAGTGATTTTTCAGTTGGCAATTATTGATAATCAATTTAATGAAATAAAAATAATGTTACTTTATTGATTCATCGGGGAAATTGATTCCTTAATGTTTTTACTAATAGCATTAATATTTTATTACTTAGCATGATTATTCAGTTCATTTGTCTAAATAAAATTAAATTGGTGCATAGTTAGTAATTAGTAGTTAAGTTATACGCTCTTCGTGGGAACGATACTCTATTTGTCACTATATTGCATAAGTGATCACGTATATTTGCGTGCATATGCTAGCAGTGTTTAGGCAAACAGGGATTCAAGAAAAACCATTTCTAGACCCTCATAAGTTTCCTTGCTTCTTTCTGTGGTTCGGGCTGGTTATTCCGTTATTTCACTACTTAAAGCTTGTCCGATGTGACTCTCGTGAATATGAAACGGTGTACCCTTAGAGTGGTTGAACCCTAGGGTTCCTAAGGGGGGCACATAAGCTTTGTTGCTCGTTTTCCTTGTTTTGTTCCGGTAGTTCAAATCAAGTTCAACCAGGGAAGTTATTGTCAAAATTTGTCTTGAGGTGGGACCACAAGTTCCCCCTTTTGTTCATTTATTGCTTGTCTCGTTCATTTATTTACGTCTTGTTCATTTATTTCTGACTTTTCCGTCTTTCATTCAATTCTTGAGGTCACATATGAACCCTAATTTGTACTTGGGTCCATACAGAGGATGAGATTCTTGGGATTCAGTTGTTTCAAAAAAGTTTGATGGGAGAAGCCAAGATGTGGTATACGAATCTCGACAACTCCAAGATCCACTATTGGAAGGATTTAGCTTATGCCTTTCTCGATTTAATTCAGTTTCCTAACCTAAATGGCACCAGACTGATACTGTATGACAAGTGTGAAGAAGCAAGCTAAAGAATCATTTCATAATTACGTTTAGAGGTGGAGGAAATTGGCCTCAGAAGTGCATCTCCATATGACCGAAGACAAAATGGTCAGGACATTTATTGAGACACATGAAGTGTCCTTCTATTGGAAAGTTATCGGCTTGATTGGTTGTTGATGTTATCAAGCAGGGAAACATAATGGATATTATCCTACAAACCAGGAAAATTGAAGACTTCTTTATACTAAAGGTCATGGTTAATCATATTACCATCAAGAACTATGCTAGCTCATCTAAGAAAAATTTCAAGTAAAGGGAAGAGGAGATGTCGGTGGTCTTGCAAGGAAGAAATGAAAAAGGTCCCGCAATAGCACCATCAATCAGGAAATAAGGAAACAATGAAGCAACAAACTAGGCATACATTTATTTTGAGGAAAGAATAAGAAGATATGAAACCATTAAATGAAGGATATCAACTCCCTTAGGAGATACTTTAGAGAACATTATGGCCCAGCTAGTGGCCCAAAATCAGATCATCGTTGCTCCTTCTAGTTAACCTAAAATGGAAGAATTATGACATATCAAAGAAATGCTCTTATCACTTAATATCTCTAGATCATTTAATTTATAGATGTTGGCCCCTGAAACAAAAGATCCAGGACTCAATCGATCCAGGGAAATAGTGGTACAAACGAAAGAGTCACCTAATGTTACTAATAATCCACTCCCAAAGTACGATGGATCAAGGTTCAATATGAGTGAGTTGTAAACAATAACTTTAAATGTATTTGATGGATCGATGATTCTGAAAAAGTGGTTGTGATGATATCAGCCTTAAGGAAGAATAAAGTAGAACAACTCTTCACTAAAGGAGCAACAATAAAAATTTAATCCAAAGAAGAAGAATCATAGAAAGTTCATATAAAAGGAACATTCCCCATTAAGATTAAAATTGTGAAACAAATGGTTGTGGAAAGTCTAAAGAAGGTGTTGTGGAACTATGACACGAAGCAGTGGTGAAGCTAGAAATTGTTGGCAGTGGGGTCAATCATTAGAGGATCAAAAAATAAATCAAAATTGATAATTATTGTCGACGTCGGGAAAAATCTTCTGGATAGATCTTCCTTTCCCTAAATTTTGAATGTCTTCTACCTTTGTTTGTCTTAACTATTTTATAAAGGGTGAAGTTTTTTAGGAAAAGACCAACATGTATTATATCGACGATTTGAAAGGTTTTCAGAGTCGCCAATTGGTATATTTGAAATAGTTGTACCAACTCAACCGAGTTTTGTTTATTTTTTTGAAAGTAGGCTCAATTACTGGACGCTGTCAAAAATTGGCCTTGGAAACCAAGATTCATAGAGTTTGGGGCTTGGTTAAGCGGGGGGAAGGTGTTAGTCACCCCCGACTTCCATGGAACACCGTTACTGCATCTTTTTAATTTTTCCTTTTTTATTTGCAATTGTATGTGTATGCTTAAAGTAATTGAGCCTACGTGTGTTTAATTTGAAAGTAGTGTTGTGATTCGTTGAACCTATATACGAAGGGTTTGATTTGTTTGAAAAGTCCTTTTTTAGACAAGATATGAAAATGACATTTTGAAAGATGGTTTTCAAACCCTTTCGCTCGCATATGAATTGAAGTCTGTTGATACTTCTATTTTTTTTATTTTATTCCGCATTCGGCTTAAAAGTCTTGCCGTTAAATTTTTTAAAAGGTTATTTTTGTCGCTTTCTATATCTGACGATTCCGTTGTGTGGTCCACCAATGATTGCGCCATCGTACGAATATTTTCCAACAAAAAGAATATTCCCCGACCAAACGAATATTCCCCGACACAACGAATATTTAATGAAAACTTGCTCACTTTGTAAAATTTACACAAATCATCCATAACTATAACATTATATCAAATCAACACCTTACTATTTAAAAATAATATATAAAGAAAATTAAATCTTTATTCATAAAAGTTGGGGTCTTACAACCTCCCCTCCTTATAAAATTTCATCCTCGAAATTGATGTACGTACCTGATATTTCGAAGAGGTGAGGATACCTTGTTTTCATTTCAGATTCTAATTCCCAGGTTATTTCCCTAACATCATGGTTTCTCCATCAAACTTTGACTTGAGGTATAACCTTTGAGCGTAGAATCTGCTCGTTCTTATCCAAGATCTTGACAGGTACCTCCTTATATGTTAAATCCTCTACTATCTCATCTGGTTCTAGTTCAATAATGTGGTTTGGGTCTTTCACATATTTACGTAGCATAGATATGTGAAAAAAATTATGAACACGAGACATGCTTGGCGATAAGGCGAGTCTTTTGGCCACAGTTCCTACTCGATCAAGGATTTCAAATAGACCAATGAATCTAGGGTTTAGCTTCCCTCTCTTTCTGAATCTCATAACTCCTTTCCATGGAGCAACACGTAACAATACATGATCTCCAACATTAAATTCTACGTCCCTTCGATGAAGATCAGCATAACTCATTTGTAGATCTTGTGTTGTTTATATACGTTGTCGGATCATTTGAATCTTTTTTGTAGTCATGCGTACCAACTCTGGTCCCATCAATGTTGTTTCACCCACCTCGTCCCAGCAAACTAGAGAACGACACTTTCGTCCATACAACGCCTCGAACGGAGCCATGCCTATACTTACTTGATAATTGTTGTTGTAGGAGAATTCCACCAATGGTAAGTACTTGTCCCAACTTCCTTGAAGTCTAGAACGCAGAGTCTCAATAAATCTTTAAGAGTTTGAATAGTCCTTTTCGATTGCCCGTCCGTTTGAGGATGATATACAGGGAATATTTGTACGACGGTGCAATTATTGGTGGACCCCACAACAGAATTATCGGATATAGAAAGCGACAAAAATGATATTTTTATAACGATAACGACAAGACTTGTTCTGTACTAAACCTATTTTGGGGGCGTCACCCGTGCCCCGAAAAGAAAAGGAAATACGGGGGTTCTTGGGAAGAATTAATTTTATAAGCAGGTTCATCGCTCAACTCACAGCCACGTGTGAACCCATCTTCAAGCTGTTAAGGAAGAATTCCGCCACAAAATGGAATGAGGATTGCCAAAAAGTTTTCCTTGCCATCAAAAAGCATCTGATCGAAGTGCTTGTCTTGGTGCCCCCGAGGGATGAAGTTCCCTTGTATATGTACTTGTCCGTCAATGCCAACGCAATGGGTTGTATGCTGGGACAGAAAGATGATAGTAGCAAGGAGACAGCTATCTATTACATCAGCAAAAGATTCAGCAACGGCGAGCAGAAGTACACCCTGATTGAGATGACATGTTGTGCATTGGCATGGGCCGCCATGAGGCTACAGCACTATCTGCATGGGCACACGACTTTTCTTATATCCCGCATAGATGAAGTATGTGTTCAGTAAACCAATGTTAAATTATCGATTGTCCAAATGGCAATTGATCCTCCAACAATTCGACATTGTCTACGTGACTCATAAGTCCATCAAAGGTCAGGTCATTGCAGATCAACTAGCCGAAGCACCGTCAGGGGATTTTGAGCCCTTTGAAACTTATTTCCCGGATGATGGGATCATGAAAGTTCAACAAGACCTTCAAGAGAATACATTCCAACCTTAGAAAATGTATTTTGATGGAGCAGTGAACATGGAAGGTTTCAGAGCTGGGACAGTCCTTGTCTCTGGTACAGGGGAACAGTATCATGTGGCTACCAAGTTGTAGTTTGTCAACACCAACAACACGGCTGAGTATGAAGGCTGCGTAATGGGGTTGAAACTAGCCCAGTCCATGGGTATCAGACGATTACTAGTCTTTGGTGATTCTGAGTTGGTCATTAGACAAACTACCGGGGCGTATCACACCAGAGAATTGCATCTACTACCCTATCATCGGCAGGTTATCAACATATCCATGGAGTTTAAAGAAATAACCTTCATCCACATCCCTCGGAGAAGGAATGACTTCGCTGAAGCATTGGCAACGTTGGCTTCCCTGACCCACATATCTGGTGGGAGGGGAATTACCGACATCAAGATTGCAAACTAAAAAGCCCTGACATATGGGAATTACATTGGATAAATATTAGCCGAAATAATTCCTATCAAACAGCCTTGGTATCAAGACATAAAGGAATATCTGCGAGATGGATCTACACCCGCTGGGGCAAGCTAAGTTGGAAGAAAGCGGATTCACAAGATGGTCATGAAGTTCTATCTGAGCGGAGATGCACTCTATAAGAGGGATACTGGAATAGGCCTCTTAAGATGCCTCGACAAAGATCAAGCTTAGAGACTGATCGATGAATTACACGGTGGAGTTTGTGGTCCACACATGAGTGGTCATTTGCTGGCCAAGAAGATATTAAGAACAGGGCATTACTGGATCTCTCTCAAAGCTGACTGTGATGATCACGTCAGGAGATGCTACCAATGCCAAGTCCATGGAAATGCCATACACGCTCCTCTAAACAAGCTGCACAATATGAGTTCGCCATGGCCTTTTTCCATATGGGGAATAGATGTGATTGGGCCCATAGAACCCAAAACCAGCAATGGGCAACGATTCGTCTTCATCGTGATCGATTACTTCACCAAGTGGGTTGAAGCTGCCTCTTTTCCCAAAGTCACCGAAGAGGTAATCATTGGTTTCATCAGAAACGATGTCGTCTGTCGATATGGACAATCGGAGGTTTTCATCTCAGACAACGCCAAGAATCTAAACAGACAGATGATGAGAGAGCTGTGCAGCAAGTTCCATATCAAGCATTTTAATTCCGTCATCTATCGGCCCAAGATGAATGGAGCTGTCGAAGTGGCCAACAAAAATATCAAGAAGATCATGCAAAAAATGTCTGCCAATCACAAAGGATGGCCTGACCTGTTACCTTTGACTCTGTTAGCATATAGGACGTCAATGCGTACTTCTACTAGGGCTACCCCCTACTCATTGGTCTATGGCATGGAAGCAGTCCTTCCCATAGAAGTAGAAATGGAGTCCCTGAGAATGTTAATAGACTCTCAGGTGGAGGAGGACCAGTGGGTGCAAGAGCGGTACCACCAGTTGTCCATGATAGATGAAAAGAGGGCTACAACCATTTTCCACGGGAAGTTGTATCAGTAAAGGATTACTCGATCATACAACAAGAAAGTCTGAATCCGGTAATTCAAGGAAAATGACTTGGTATTGAAGAAAGTCCTGGCCAATCAAGATGAAGCCAAATGAAAGTTAGCCCCAAATTGGGAAGGCCCTTTCATTGTCAAAGAAGTGTTGACAGGAGGAGCTATCAAATTACAAGAAATGGATGGGATCAAATTTCCCCAGCTCATCAATTCAGACACCGTGAAAAGGTATTATGTCTAAAACATCTGCCAGCTATCATCCTGGTCCTACGAATCAAATCCAAACTGTTCAGATTTTCACAAAGCCTGGACTACGAATGACCTGATCTCCCATAACCCGGGAGTACGTAGCCAGCCAATCACGGCCAAACAGAAAATTTAAAAACCCATAAAACCACACTCAAAACCAAAATAAACACTTCTCAAACCAATTGGGCAAAGCCTGAACTACGAATGACCTGATCTCCCTCAACCCTGGAGTACGTAGGCAGCCATTCCTAGGTGCGATTTGACCTTCAAAGAAAAAACAAATAAAAACCAGTCCCAAGACATTGAAATCCTATAAAACCCAAATCCTATCAAGTCTTCCTGGTCAACAGGCCCTTCTGAGGTACTCTTCGACATCTCAATGTCAATCCATCAAGAAAAAGCTCATGATACATCAACAACAGCAAGTCACGAAAGAAGTGGTAATCACTCAGCAATGACAATACATATCCAACAGGGAAGTGAATCAAAATATATTTCTTTGATATATAATAATGTTTGATATATACACTGTGTCCTGTACATGACAAGAATGGTTGATCTAATATGTGCAGAAAAACAAAGCTAGTCTATGAACCCGTGGATAAACGGGATAACAGTGCCAACATGGCATCCCTCTTAGAGGATGGAGAAGTAACTATAAGCTCATGACCCTCGGTCTCCATACGAGCAAGAATATCAACTGCCATCTACATAGTGCTGCTATGGCCATATATGAAAGCACTCATGCCTGTAACCAAGCTGTGTGTATATGATCTGAGTCCAGTGTTGTTCGTAACATAAACATCTCAGATAGCTATGGCCTCATCCATCTCAATAGAAGCAGCATCCCGGGTGACCAAAGCCTCCTTAGTCTCAGTGAAAGCAACATCTCGGGTAGATCGAGCCTCGTCTCTCTTAACAAATGTTACATCCCTAGTAGCTCGGGCCTCGTCTCTATCAGCAACAGCTGTATCCCTACTAAAAAGAGCTGTCAACATTAACGCCCTAGCCTGATCCCTCTCGAAAGTCATCCGAGCTAGTGTATCAGCAATAGCTGGATCTGTCCTAGCAGGGATGCTTGGAGGGTCACTAACTAAAGCCGTTGTCAAACCGATAAATAACTCATCCTCCGTGGGAGAATCAGGATCCTCCATGGGCTCCTCCTCATCTAAATCCACACTCGGAGTTGACTGGATAATCGCAGTTGCTGCTATATCAGCCTCCAACCACATCAAATACTCTAGAGATTAATTTGAATGTCTAGTAGAGAAATCAGTTATCTCCCTATGAGTCCAACACTCATAAGTCATGATCAGGTCAGCTGACGACAAAGATGAAGCTGATATCCATTGATCCATAGCTCCCTCAAAGGGGTGAAGGCTCTGAAACTGATCAAACTGGCCCATAACTGCTAAGGGATGGTAAGTGGTCACCCATCTCAAACCTGCTAGGGGCAGATAGTTCATGCCAACTGCATGAGTGATGAAGCTATAAGAAGAGATAAGTCCTAAATATGGCAAGATCGAGAAGGGATGGTTAATGTGGATAAAAAGACCAACCATGACGCCGCATCTAAACACTCCACCGGCAGAAGGAGTAAGACATGCCTATCTCATGGGTAAAATAGTATCCGTGATGTCTAAAGGTGTTGATAGGGCTCAAGTGTGTCATGAACCACACATACAGCAGAACAGAGCTACCTCTGAAAAACCCCTCTGGATGAGTGCTATAGAATGTAGCCGACCTCAAGGTCTCAGCTAATACCACCGTCTGTGACGCCCCCAAAATAGGTTCAATACCAACCCATTTTGAGTCGCTAAATACATGGTGCAGAATTCAAATACAATCTTTTATAACATACGATCGTGCAAAATACGACCACACAAACTATGAGCTTCGATACAAATCGTATATAATACGAAATATAAACACTCAAATTCATTCCTTATTCATTACAATTATTGCCCCACTATTTTATAGAATAGTGAGGACTTCTACAGATCTAACTCTGATCATCACACTATTCCTCGACTAGTCCCCGCAACATTCTCATTCCCTGAAGAGGACAATAGATGAAAAGGGTGAGCTCAACTAGCCCAGTAAAGAATATTATGACTAAGATAATGGAAAATAAATTATCGTTAGTCTTCAACAAATTAGATAAAATATTATGGACAACAAGTTTTAGATCAACAACTGCAGCGGAAATAACAATTCATTAGAAGAGTTAAGTAGAAAATGATGTCTATTATCTTCTAAGTTTTAAAAGTCCATCATCAATATTTTATCCCTGTAACATCAATCAATATATATCTCGAATCAAATATTCATCTTTGCACTACGGGCCAAAGATATTCATTTGTATCACCAGCGGTCATGTTCATCTCAACACCTGTCCATCTTTGCACTACGAGCCAAAGATATTCATCAGGTAATCATCTTTGCACTACAGGCCAAAGATATTCATCAAATAATCATTCATCTTTGCACTACAGGCCAAAGATATTCATTTGTATCACCATTTTAGACTGAGGATGATGAAAAATATTTTAAAGAACGAATCCAGCAAGATAAAAGACAAAATTTAGGAATTCGTAAATCAGTCTATCCAAGTTCAAAAATACTCCATAATAATCATTTGTGGAGCAAAATTCAAGAATAAAGTTCAAAACTTGGATCCAATCAAAGATAGGACCCATAATAGCCAACTTGGACAATTAGAAAAAAATTTAATTTTTCGGTGAACAGTACCGTATTCATGAATAGTGTCGTATACGTGAATAGTGCTGTATACGTGAATAGTAACCCCGACATGAAAACGATAGAAATTTCATAAGAAAAATCATACTTCGTGAATAGTACTCATGAATGGTATCGTATTCGTGAATAGTGACGTATACATGAATAGTGTCGTATACGTAAATAGTAATCCCGACGGAAAAGGTAAAAATTTCATAATAAAATTCATACCAATATTTTGATGAAATGATATTGAAAACAATAATATCATTTACGAAAAAAAAAAATAACATCCCTTACCTTAACAGAATAGTAGTTTTGACTGGAATATCGGATATTAGGTGGACGAAAACTTGCACCGTTATCCACACTCAAAATATTCTTATACTCACAAGAAATACGCTCGATATTATAGAGAGAAAATTTTCTGATTCTGGTGTGATTTTCATTTCTAACTAAGCACCCTATTTGTAGGAAAATACCAGAACATCAATGTTGACTAATTTACTCCCGGCGGCTTCTCCCAGCACACCACAATAGAAATTGAAATTTTAGCATTTACAACCCACAAAAGACAAGAGTGGGGCCCACTATATGTTTTAAAAAATATTTATTTCTGAAACTTCAATAATTTATAATAAATAACCCTTTTTATCAGAAAAATATGAACCTTATGTCCATTCCATATAAAATTTAATTCTCTAAAACTTTGTAGAAGAAAGTTTTTCTAAGTTTCGAACGAAAAAAATGACCCAAATTTACATACGGATGATTTTTCCACTCATCACTCTTGAAAATCTTCAACACACTCAAAATTTCAAAGCCTCCATTTTTAAAATAATAAATTCCACCACATGTTTATTTATATATATATATATATATATATATATATTAAAACATTTATAATTATTAAAAGATTTTCAAATTTTATTTTCTCTCTTCCACCTCATTTTATTCATATATCGTGAATTTTTTGTAAACAAAATATCATCACTATTATATTATTATATTATCACATTATACACTTATAATGTAATATTATAATAATATATTTGAATAAATTATTTTATCAGAACAGATAAATAATCCATTCTCAATAATTGTCACTTTTGCTAAAAATTCCTCCGTTTAAATCCACATTGAATAAATATTTATTTATCATTTTTATCAATAATTATAATTCACAAATAATATTACAGAACTACAATATTGACAACCAGGTCGTTCCCAAGAAAGAGGGGGTCTTCCGATAAGGATTTCTCCTTACTGGCGCGCAATTAAATAACCCCTTCTAGACAGAACTTCCTTAGAAATTGCCAATAATGCTATCTAATAATATTATTCCAATAATATGAATTATTGATTTGATAATTTGAAATACTGTGCAATGACAATTATTGAATCAATAATATGAAATATCAATGTAGCAACTATAAAATATTGAACAGTAATTACTGTAACAATTATTGAGTAGTGTCTTCTTATGTAAGAATCAATAATTAGAATTACTGTGCAATATCGTGTGCTACTGTGCAACACAGCGTATTACTGTATTTTAACCACCGGGTATTTCAACAGTTTTAACGATAACAACTACACCGTTATTTTTAGAAAACTTATTTTTGTCGTTTTCTTCATCCGACAGTTATTCCGTTGTGGGGCCCACAAATGGTTGCGCCGTCATACAAATATTCCCCGACAACAAGAATATTTCACGACCAAACGAATATTCTCCGACAATAATGAATATTTTATAACCACTTGCTTATTTTGTAAAATTTGCACATTCCACCCATAACTTATCACATTTATCAAATTAACACCTTACTATTTTAAAATAATATATAAAGAAAAGTAAATCTTTATTCATAAAATTTGGGGTCTTACAACCTCCCCTCTTTATGAAATTTCGTCCTCGAAATTGACGTACGTACCTGGTATGTTGTAAATGTGAGGATGCCTCGCTTTCATTTCTGATTCCAACTCCCAGGTGATTTCCTCAATTTCATGGTTTCTCCATAAAACTTTGACTTGAGGTATAACCTTTGAGCGTAGAACATGTTCCTTTCTATCCAAGATCTTGACAGGTACCTCCTCGTATGTTAAATCTTCGGCTATCTCATCTGGTTCTAACTCAATAATGTGGTTTGGGTCTTTCACATATTTACGTAGCACAAATATGTGAAAAACGTTATAAACATGAGACATGCTTAGAGGTAAAGTGAGTCTATAGGCCACAGTTTCTACTCGGTCAAGAATTTCAAATGGACCAATAAATCGTAAATCGGTGTCCATAACTTTCTACAAACTGACCCTTTGGCACTCGATGCTCCGCTTTGACTCGTTTACACGTTAAACACCTCGAGATAAACTCTGCGATCTCTCTCTTCATATTGCTCCACCAAATTGTATGTGGACAATCACAATACATTTTAGTACTTCCAGGATGGATTGCGAACGGTGTGTTGTGTGTTTCCATCATGATTTTATACTTCAATTCCGCGTCGTTAGGAACACAAAGTCTGGATTTGACTCGAAGTATTCCATCTTCATCGATTCTTGCTTAGGAAAAATTATCTTCTTGCACCTTCTTCTTCATATTCGTCAGCTCCGGATCTGTAGATTGAGCAGCTTTAACTCTATCCATTAAAGCTGGTTCTACGCGTATATTTGACTTCATTACGTGGGTCTCCAGAGTCTTTAACTCTATCTTCATCCTTTGTACCTCATACAAAATGGGCTTCGTGTTGACAATATCGCACTTGTACCCGCATACGATCTTCTACTCAACGCGTCAGCTACCACGTTCACTTTTTCCAGGATGGTATTGGATGGTATGATCGTAATCCTTCAGCAGCTCCAACCAACGTTGTTTTCGCATATTGAGTTCATTCTAAGTAAAGAAATATTTGAGGCTTTTGGAGTATATTAGGATGTTATCAATAATGACAACCACAAAATGATCCAAATATTTGATACCAACTGTGACCCTCATGGTGCTTCAACCATAGCACCTCGCAATTGGTCGAACATGTCATCAATACGAGATAACGGATACCTATTCTTGATGGTGACATGGTTCAACTCCTGATAGTCAATACAACGTCGTATACTACCGTCTTTCTTCTTTACGAATAAAACTGGAGCACCCCAAGGAGATGTACTAGAACGAATAAAACCGATGTCTAACAACTCCTGTAGTTGGACTTTTAACTCCTGAAGTTCAATAGGAGCCATTCGATTTTTAGAAATTGGTTTTGTACCGGGTTCAAGGTCAATAAAGAATTCAACTTCACGTTCTGGGGTAGACCAGGAAGTTCTTTGGGAAATACATCAGGAAACTCATTAACAACAAAAATATCATTCAAATCTGATGTATTCTGATTTAAATCAATGCATAGGCAAAGAAAGCTTGACATCCGTTTTTTAATAAACGAATAGCTTTATGACTTGAAATGACATTGTTTGATTTTAGTGGTCTAGTTGTTTGAATGAAAGCTAACAACCTTACGAAACAATCAATTTTTGCATGATGAGTGGTTAACCAATCGATTCAAAAAAATCACATCAAATGCAAGAATTTTCAAAGATATAAGATTAACAGGAAGTGTGAGGGTACCAATTTGAATCAAACAAGATTTGTAAACTATAGATGTAACGAAGGTTTCTCCCAACGGGGTTTCAACGGATAAGTCAAAGTCTAATTTCTTAGGAGTCAAGTTCAAATGTTGAGCACAAGCAGGTGAAATAAAAGAATGGGTAGAACCGGTATCTAATAAGGTATAGACTTCGCAAGAGTTTACGATTAGCTTACCCGTGATCATCTCGTTCGGGTTCTTCGTGTTTTGGGCAGTCACAACAAACGCTCTTCCAGGAATCACCGACTTTGACTTGTCTGGAACAGCCTTTAGAATCACCACCCCCGCTAGACTTGGTTTCGCTACCGGACACACTCGAGCTATGTGACCTTCCTTTTCACAGTTATAGCACACCTTGGATTGCTGTGTGCAGTTGGGACTGATGTGTCTCTCTTCTCCGCATTTATTGTGACAACCCGAATTTTTATAAGTTATTAAAATAAGAATTTAATAATTAAAATCCTTATTATGATGTGTATATATTTTGAATTATGTGTTTTGGTGTGAAGAAATTAAATTTTTATGAGATTTAATAGTTGATTAAACTAATAAAGGAAATAAAAGAAATTAGTCACGATAAGGAATTTGGTGGCAAGGGAAATTAACCATATAAATATTGGGTAATTTAAATTAAGTTGAAACTATATTATGGAATAATATTGTAGTGGTGTTGTAGTAAAGTGGATAAAAGAGTTAATTCACTTAATTAAAATAGTGAGTTAATATACCAGTTTTGCTAATTAAATTTGGTATTCTTAATATATATTACATGTCATGGTAATATATGAAAAGGTTTAGCATCTTGAATGATGTTAATAAAATATAAATTGATGGTGAGAGAAGAAAAACCAATATACCTATAAATAAGTATTGGTTAGAGATTAATAAATTGAATTAATAATTAAGTGGTGATTAGATGTATGGATTAAATAAATTGTATTGAGACAATTTATGTGAGAAAAAGGAATGAAATGATTATATATAATATTTGTATAATTCATTTGAGTTAACTAAAATAATTGGTGGAATAAATATTAACTATTTTAATGGAAATATTTATTCTAATAGAGATGTTTATTTTAGTTACAAAGGTAATTTCATAATTTATAGTGTAGTAATTATACATTTTATAATTGTGTAATTACTTAATGTGGCTAAATAGTTTAACAATAAAATGAAGTGTGACAAATGTATTATATAATAAGGGAGTTGCTAAAATAATTGGATTGGAGCCTATTTGAGTTAGCCAAACATGGCCTAGACTCTTTATGTTTTATAACTGCTAAAATATTTTATTTTTTAACTGATAACCCAACTTAAAGTCACGTATTCATTAGTTGGGGGTTACGCTCAGTATTTTTCTAAAGCTAAGAGTTAGAAAACAGAGAAGAAGAGAGAAAGAGAGAAATTGTGAGAAAAAGAGAAGAAATTCTCTGTAAATTGACAAGGTTTTGAGAGAACAAAAGCAGGAAGAAGAAGAAGATTCATATCATCTATTCTAGGTTTAAAGAAGAATCAAGGTACTATTCTAGCTTTAAACGTTAGTTTGTGTTTTTCAAAGTTTTCTCTGTAGATGATTTTGATGAGGGAATTGTTAAGAAAATGGGTTATATTTGTTTTGATATACATATAATCTGTTATAAGTAATCTACAAGCAATTTTAGAATTAACAAATTCATGAAAATCATGTTAAGGATGAAGAGTATGAGTTTTGTTTAATATATGTATTTTGGGTCTGTTTTGAGACTAAAATTGGTTAGGAGTTTATGTTATAATTATAAAATTGGTGATGGATTGTGTTAATACGATACGAAATGAAAAGAACGCAAGTTGAATGAATCAATTTGGTTAAGAAACGAATTCGTTGTGAATGAATTCGCTAAACATGTTAAAACATGAAAAGAGAATATGAACATGAGTTTTGGGTCAAGATTTAGGTTATTTAGTGTTTCTATAAATTATTGGTTCTTTGATATGTTGTAGTTATATGAATTACGAATCCATAGAGTCGAAAACGGACTCAATCGGATGTGTATAACTCAAGTTATAAATATTTGAAGGAGAAAGCGTACAAAAATCGCGAGAACAGTAATCTGTAAAGTCTGGTTCTGCTACCAGGCGCAGCTACCCTCTATGGCGCAGCTGCACCAGTTCCAAGGCTTAAATGGGCGCAGCTGCGCCGAACACATGTCAGGCGCAGACGTGCTCGAGTGGACTGTTTTGATGTCCTGTAGTAAAATGGGCATAACTTTCTCATACGGACTCGGATTGAGGTGATTCAAGATGATCCAGAACGAGGAAGAGTAGACCTACGACTTTCATTCTTTAAGTTTTTAGATTTGAGTTCGGGATCAATTCTCAAATTGACCATTTGTAGGACTGATGTGTTTTTGGAGGCAATCGGGGGGCGTCGGGCATGCACGTATGCACATGTAATGCTCCTGACCATGTAAAATGATGTTCTAACGTCCATAACATGACTATTATGTATTATAATGATACTTAACATTAACCATTAAGTATTAGACAATTCATATGGGCGTGCTAAGCGTGCGCAAATGGGAATCATTTGGGCGTCCGAATAGGCAAGTTTGGCGTACGGACGTGCAAACGTCGCAACGCCGTAACGAGTGTGTATAAACTTGTTTAATATTATGTTTCTAATAAGAATGAAACATTATAGAGTAATGTAAACCAACCTAGGAGCATGCTAAGCGCATGCAAAAGAGGATAATTAGGTGTGTGACGTATGAACGTCGAAACGCCTTGTAATGTGTTAATACACTTAAATAGTGTTTCAATTCTAATGGAATGAACATTATAAGATATGAAATGGGGTTAATATAAAACCAATAAGTAGTCCTAGCAAGGCTTAAACACTTGAATGACTTTCGAATATTACTAAAAAGAAATATAGTGAGATATAAGTCGAAAGTTAACACATCAAATTGAACATTGTGTATTGATTAATAAGAAGGGTTATGGGATGTAGAGTAAAGTTTACATTACAACTACTATGTGTTGCTATGTGACTAATAGTTGATGTGTATGATTATATAATTGTGTAGGGTATGTGAAGTTCAGATATCTGTAAGCTGTTAAACTATTATTGGTAAACAACGATCAAGGCAAGTCTTTCAGTTTCTATTTGCTATGTGAACTTGATGATGAACTGTTTTAAATATTTATTTCAAATAGCATGATGTGTTATATATATGTTGAAAGTATGAAACGTTAAAGTCAATTTATGACTATGTTGATTGAGTAATGCATGCTGATTGAGTAAGGAACTTAATCTTTATACTTGTTATATGAACTGCAACATGTATGTTACGTTAGTCCAATGTTTATGAGAGGTATGTTGAGCATGTTGTTATGTGCTATGTGATGCATGAAAACTGTTAGATCTTGCTGAGCTGTCGAGCTCAATCTTGCAAATAATCACTTTTGCAGGTTAAGGATTCAAGGTAACGCTAGGTGCTACTTAAAAGAAATGAATCAGATGTAATGCATGAAGATTTATATACTTTGGCTGAATTGTTATTATTTTGGACCATGTTTAAGGTTTCAGATAATGTATTTGATAATGTATAATAGTTAACAGATGTTGAGTTGTAAAGTTTAAATTTTATCCAACGTATAAAGGTTATTGAACCTGGTTGTAAGTTTTAGTTTATAATAACTCTGACGAAGCGATTCATAAAATAAATTTGAATCAAAGTTATGTAATGATAAAGGTTGAGATTCAGGACAATAAAAAAAGAATTATATAAAAGTTTTAATTATTCCATATTTTTTGTGATTTTAATATCGAATCATGCTGTAAAGTTAGAATAAAGTTGTATTGTTAACGAACGAGAAGTAGAATTATATTGTATAAATTTTGGGGTTGTTACATTTATAGCATACGACCGGTGGTCGTTCTCCTCCCCTAGAAACATTTGATGCTGGTGCTGACGTCTTCTCGTTGTCATTGTTGTACCTCCTCTTTTTAAAATCTCCTCCCGACTCACTTCTTCTATTATTCTGGCCATGATTACCAACGAAGTGGTTACCATTTCTAGCCTGATAATTTCCTCCACGCTGATTTTCATTGTTCCGATGACTGCTGCTACCGATACGACCTTGGTTGTTGTCCCTTAGTTGAACATAATCATTATCTCGTTCTAACAATTGGGCCCTGTTCACCACGTCTGAATATAAAGAAAGTTTATGAGAAATGAGGTACTGACGAATTTTGGGTTTCAAACCTCTTAGAAACATCCGCGTCATACGTTCTTCATTATCAATCAAATGAGATGCGAACCGGGATAACTCAGAGAACTTAACCTCATACTGGGACACAGTCATGTTGTTCTGTTCCAGTTTGATAAACTCTACCTCCTTCATATGACGAATACTTTCTGGAAAGTACTTGTCATTGAATAGTTTCTGGAACTCTTCCCAAGACATCTTGTGTGCGGTAGGCTGGGTACGCTTCACAGATTTCCACCAGTAATCCGCCTCTCCACGGAATATAAACGTGGCGAATGGAACCTTTTGCTCCTCCGTATAACAAGACATCAAATATCTTGGTAATTTGCTTAACCCATGTTTTCGCCTTGATTGGATCGGCTTTCCCAAAAACTCTGGTGGTCCCAACTCTTTGAACTGCTTGGCAGTGACAAGCCGCGAGTTATTATTATTCCCACCTGTATTATGAACACGAGTCTCCCTCGTCTGGCTTTGCATGAACTACAAAAAGCTCTTAAACATCCCATCATTCATCGTTTGTTCGGTAGTGTTATTTATAGGAGGAATAATGCCTTCCTGTTGCACGTTCTCCTGGTTGGTGATTAAAGGTGTCTCAACAGTCTCATTCACTCCATTGTTTAGATTTTCAGCTATCATTCTCAAATACTGCCATAAAACAAAGGTTAATCAAAAAAATTAACATATTACATATTAACCCTATGTTCCGACTGACCAATTAAATACCAAATAAGCTTAGGTAGGACACACTAGCAAAGATTTTACTCGTCTCTCCCCTCCTAGTTCTATTCCCAGATCTCCGATAGAGATCATATCCCTAAGCTCTGATACCAACTGTGACGCCTCCAAAATAGGTTCAATACCAACCCATTCTGAGTCGCCAAATACATGGTACAAAATTCAAATACAATCTTTTATAACATACGGTCGTGCAAAATACGACCACACAAACTATGAGCTTCGATACAAATCGTATATAATACGAAATATAAACACTCAAATTCATTCCTTATTCATTATAATTATTGTCCCACTATTTTATAGAATTTTGAGGACTTCTACAGATCTAACTCTGATCATCACACTGTTCCCCGACTAGTCCCCTCAACATTCTCATTCCCTGAAAAGGACAATAGATGAAAAGGGTGAGCTCAACTAGCTCAGTAAAGAATATTATGACTAAGATAATGGAAAATAAATTATCATTAGTCTTCAACAAATTAGATAAAATATTATGGACAACAAGTTTTAGATCAATAACTGCAACGGAAATAACAATTCATTAGAAGAGTTAAGTAGAAAATGATGTCTATTATCTTCTAAGATTTAAAAGTCCATCATCAATATTTTATTCCTGTAACATCAATCAATATATATCTCGAATCAAATATTCATCTTTGCACTACAGGCCAAAGCTATTCATTTGTATCACCAGCGGTCATGTTCATCTCAACACATGTCCATCTTTGCACTACGGGCCAAAGATATTCATCAAGTAATCATCTTTTCACTACAGGCCAAAGATATGCATCAAATAATCATTCATCTTTGCACTACAAGCCAAAGATATTTATTTGTATAATCATTTAAGACTGAGGATGATGAAAAATATTTTAAAGAACGAATCCAACAAGATAAAGGACAAAATTTAGGGATTCGTAAATCAGTCTATCCAAGTTCAAAAATACTCCATAATAATCATTTGTGGAGCAAAATTCAAGAATAAAGTTCAAAACTTAGATCCAATCAAAGATAGAACCCATAATAGCCAACTTGGACAATTAGAAGAAAATTTAATTTTTTTAGTGAATAGTACCGTATACATGAATAGTGTCGTATACGTGAATAGTAACCCCGACATGAAAATGATAGAAATTTCATAAGAAAAATCATACTTCGTGAATAGTACTCATGAATAGTACCGTATTCGTGAATAATGATGTATACGTGAATAGTGTCGTATACATGACTAGTAGCCCAGACGGAAAAGGTAAAAATTTTATAATAAAATTCATACCAATATTTCGATGAAATGATATTGAAAACAATAACATCATTTACGAAAAAAAAATAGCATTCCTTACCTTAACAGAATAGTAGTTTTGATTGGAATATCGGATATTATGTGAACGAAAACTTGCACCGTTATCCACACTCAAAATATTCTTATACTCACAAGAAATACGCTCGATATTATAGAGAGAAAATTTTCTGATTTTGGTGTGATTTTCATTTCTAACTAAGCACCTTATTTATAGAAAAATGCCAGAATACCAATGTTGACTAATTTACTCCCGGCGGCTTCTCCCAGCACACCACAATAGAAATTGAAATTTCAGCATTTAAAACCCACAAAAGACAAGAGTGGGGCCCACCATATATTTTAAAAAATATTTATTTTTGAAACTAAAATAATTCATAATAAATAGCCCTTTTATCAAAAAAATACGAACCTTATGTCCATTCCATATAAAATTTAATTCTCTACAACTTTGTAGAAGAAAGTTTTTCCAAATTCTGAACCAAAAAAATAAACCAAATTTACATACGGATGATTTTTCCACACTCATCACTCTTGAAAATCTTCAACACACTCAAAATTTCAAAGCCTCCATTTTTGAAATAATAAATTCCACCACATGTTTATATATATATATATATATATATATATTAAAACATTTATAATTATTAAAAGAATTTCAAATTTTAATTTCTATCTTCCACCTCATTTTATTCATATATCGTGAATTTGTTGTAAACAAAATATCATCACTATTATATTATTATATTATCACATTATACACTTATAATGTAATATTATAATAATATATTTAAATAAATTATTTTATCAGAACAGATAAATAATCCATTCTCAATAATTGTCACTTTTGCTAAAAATTCCTCCGTTTAAATCCACATTGAATAAATATTTATTTATCATTTTTATCAATAATTATTATTCACAATTAATATTACAGAACTACAATATTGACAACCAGGTCGTTCCTAGGAAAGAGGGGGCCTTCCGATAAGGATTTTTCCTTATTGGCGCGTAATTAAATAACCCCTCCTAGACAGAACTTCTTTAAACATTGCCAATAATGCTATCTAATAATATTATTCCAATAATATGAATTATTGATTCGATAATTTGAAATACTGTGCAATGACAATTATTGAATCAATAATATGAAATATCAACGTAGTAACTATAAAATATTGAACAGTAATTACTGTAACAATTATTGAGTAGTGTCTTCTTACGTAAGAATCAATAATTAGAATTATTGTGCAATACCGTGCGCTACTGTGCAACACCGCGTATTACTGTATTTTAACCATCAGATATTTCAACAGTTTTAACGGTAACAACTACGCCGTTATTTTTAAAAAAACTCATTTTTATCGTTTTCTTCATCCGACAGTTATTCCGTTGTGGGCCCACAAATGGCTGCGCCGTCGTACAAATATTCCCCGACAACAGGAATATTCCACGACCAAACGAATATTCCCCGACAACAATAAATATTTTATAACCACTTGCTTATTTTGTAAAATTTACACATTCCACCCATAACTTACCACATTTATTAAATTAACACCTTACTATTTCAAAATAATATATAAAGAAAATTAAATCTTTATTCATAAAATTTGGGGTCTTACACCGGCAGAATCGTACAACCCTGTCTGAGGGCACGAACCACTACCATCAAACCAATATCCAGGTGGTCCAAATATAGTAGCATGTATACATAAGTCGTGACACACATCAGCAAAACGTCTACACGGGCAAACTGCCACTCATCTACAAGAATGATGAAATCTCCAGAATATCGCTTGTAGCTGTCTAGCCGGCTAAAGAGATAGATCAAAAAGTCTATGGATATCACATGTCCTGCAATGATTTCCTCAGTGACGACTTTGCGTCTCAGACTCGTCATGGTCACGAATGGTCTCTTCATGTCACTGATGGCTATCCTAGCACAAGGTAGATCTACTGCCAAACCTGTAACATAGGATTCAACTCGTGAACTCGTGAAGCCCAAATCGGAAAACCTGGCGTTCGGGTATCCAGCGGGATAACATACCGTCCATAAATCCCTGTGGTACTTGGAAAGCTAAAAGGGCTAGAGTGTGCCCTAGCATATGGTCAACTGTCCCTCTGGTTGTAAGAGGCAGACTATCATACACGATCTCAACGAAGATGCTACCGAAGACAGCGGTAAATGCTCAATACGGCTGACGGTAGATGACGACATCTGTATAACCGTATGATGAGACCATCCAGGGGTCAAATCTAAACTCACCTGTCTAAATGCATATCCATGACATAATACATGCATAATGACAATGATAAATAGGATGCAATAGATAGAAAAATATCATGCATTTCTAAATAAACTATTTACTGCAAGCATCATCTCTGTCTGCTCGTAAAATACAAACTAAAAAGTATAGGGAAATAGGGTACAGCCGCCTAACAACTAACAAAGGCTTATCAAAAGAAATAGCGAGAAATGGGGCACAACCGCCCAATATCTAACAGAGACCTATCAAAATATATAGCGATAAAAGCTATTCGAAGAGATCTAGAATATCTGTCTCCAGGCTATCGACCTGCTACAGCTCCTCCTGACTCACAAAATCTCGGTCAGTAGGAATGTCTGGTCTATACAAAGGAGGATCAGCACCTGCAAAGCTGCTAGAAAATGGACCTGCTGAGGGGCCAGCTCCAGAGCTGGAAGGATCAAAAGAATCTACCTCGGATGGATCCCGGCCAAGGTGCCTGATGAAGAAATGAGCCATCTCCAACCGCTGAATCAGTCCTGTAATCTGGTCCAGGTGAATCGGCTCTCGGAGGCAAGCTATCCAGTCTGTCATCATCACAGACCCTGGCACCATGTCTGCCATAAATTTGGTAGCATAAGTCTGAGCTCCAATAGTATGAGGACCCCACCAGCTATGAAATGACTCCTCGCTGTAAGGACCCTCTGACAGGGTAAAGCCATCTATGCCCACCATGGTAATGTCTATGAGTGGCTGAGCTAATGGCCAAAGATGCCAAGTAGGAGGAATAATGGGAATACGAATATCTCCTGTCACGCTCCGAATAGCGCGTTCTCCCAAGTAGAGATCCCAGCCTCCCTCGATCAAAAATAGAACCTAACGAGTGGATAATGCGAACTCCCGGCCAGTCGAAAAGCTATCCTCAAACCTAATTGTCAAAAAGTCTGAGGTATAAGGGACCCACGAGATCGAATCAGCCGTCAACAGCTCTAGCTGCAAGCAGAAATGGGTGAATCCCTAGGCTACAAGGACCTCTGTCAAAGTGGAGTGATGTCATCGTCGTCCCCTCGGATAGGTCTCCAAGTCGAAAGTAGTGGTTTGGCGTAGGCACGAAAGCCTCTCATATTCCCAAAACTGGCAATGCATAGATTAAAAGTCCTCAGTGATAAAAACTGACAAACACAAATGAGGAAAGTGAAAGGTGAAAGATGAAGTACTCACCAGCAGGAATTGGTAAAAACCTAGCCAAGCCTCCGTCACACCCTCCGAGCGCATGTGCATCCCTCGGAGAAAATAGGCAAAGGTGTAGGTACCCCAATTAAAATCACTGAGGCGCTCCACGTATCGAGTAGCGCTGACCAGGGTGAAAGACACCGTCGAGGAGTTGTTTATAATGAAACAACCCCTGATGATCACCAATAATATTCGCTAAAAGATGTGATCTCTAACCCTCTAGTCATCAAGCAGAGGCTCAGTCAAAGCCCCGCTCTGGGCATCTACGCTCAAGGGACCAGAACGGACCGTACGACCCTTGATGGCCATCATAGGAACTCCCAAGAGGGAGCGAACAGCAACAGGTGAAATATCAGCCACTAACGGCACTGGCTCACCAGTAAACTCTATCCCGGTGATGAACCTCCAGTTCATAGGTGTCATCATCACCTCGCAGTCCAACAAATAAAAAGACTAGGTCCGGTGGAACCAGCGCTCATACAAAGCCCTTAGATAACCCCAGGGGCAGCGGCGGGGAGAAATAGAAAAGACTGCCGCGAACCCCCAAGTGTCGACAATGGCTGGATACTCCGGATGCAGAGTATGGTATAAGGAGTGGACATTGAACCAG
The DNA here is from genome assembly GCA_020205555.1 of Panax stipuleanatus. Classification (NCBI taxonomy): domain Eukaryota; kingdom Viridiplantae; phylum Streptophyta; class Magnoliopsida; order Apiales; family Araliaceae; genus Panax; species Panax stipuleanatus. The sequence continues at coordinate 47,452,231 of CM035126.1, read as the reverse complement.
TTCCCCCTGGGCTGCGTAAAGCTGGGAACCTGCATCAAATAGCCAATCCAGATCAAATATGTGCCCTAAAATAGAAAAAGAAAGAAAGACAGAAAATCCAAGGTGGGAACATCAGTCACCTCGTTGGCATGAAGGTATATCGATGGATGGCATCTCAAATCGCTCAGCATCTCCTGAAGATGCACCACAATGGTTGGAAGCTCCCTACGTGGAGCATGAGCTGGGGCAGGATCTATGAATAGAACCTCCTCGTCGTCCACATTATCCGGCATCTCAGCCCGGATCAGACAAATCATAGACTCAGTCAAACGGCGAGGCGGTAGGGCAGGACGTGGCTGAGGAACCTCAGAAGCTCTACTCCGTCTCACCCCTGAAGTGACTCTGCTAGCACTGCCGGGTCTATCTGGCTCCATAACCTGGACAAAGTCTTCAAATCACCTCAGAAAGGGTGAGGTAAGCCTTAAACATGTGGCTTATTAAATTAAATCATTTCTTTATGCATTTTTAAGTCCTAAAACATGCTTTCGTTAATAAAAATCCTTAGTAGAGTCAAAATTGCATGCTCATTAAATACTCAGGCTTTTAAAAAAATCGCCAGAGTCTCCTTTGTAAAATGGACTGTCTGCATGCACGCATGCATGACTAGGTGGCCATTCAGTAGCACACCTACCCAAAACAAAAAAAGTTCATATTTATGAAAAAAAAAATCAAAAGTAAACTCTCCATGGCAGCTAAATTACCACGGGCATTTTTAGTTGAAAATCCAAGCTCACTTGGCCTCAAAAAGGATGAATAAACTGATCAAAAAGAGCATCAATTGACTGTCTCAGAAATTAAAAAAATTTACACCAAAACGTTCAGCACAGTAAAATATGCATATTTCCTAAGTCTAAAAATTTTTATCAAGTCATATAGGTATACATTGATACATTGTGTTCAAAAGCATACAACGTGGTTTTTAACATTCTAACGGTCAAAACTTGAAAAGAAATGATGTAAACGTTACTAGAGATGTACAGAACGTTTGTACAGTGACGGAATCTAAAAAAAGTTGCCTGAACTCTATAGATCTGAAGAAGAAAATCGGACTTCCTTTAGGATTCAAACTTGAAAATGAATTTGAGAAGCCATGGCTGCCCAAGTTAAACTCGTAGGAGGGAGCAGCCCCACCTGTGGCTGCCGCACCCCTACCTATGGCTCCCTAAGGTGGGGCCCACCCCCTCCAGCTCAGTCCTGTTCGCGTGGAAACGGAGTTTGCAGAAGTTGAAAAGTCAAATCTGGACAAAAAATCTACGCAATTAAACCGATTGGCCTGAAATCCTGCGTTTAAGCGACAAGGGCCTGGCAGAGGGGAGAATTTCATGTAATCCATTGGTTAAGACTCTGGAATGATACCTGAAGGCCAATGATAAAAACTGCTAAAAAACTACTAAAAACTACTAAAAACTGTCGCTATCAGAGCATCGGGAAGGTCCGACGGTATGAATAGCAGGTTTTGAATGTATCAAGGCATCCAGATTGATCCGAGGGTGTATTTTTTAGAAAGAGTACCCCCACGTCGAGATTGATTAGGAATGACCCTATCAGCTATTGGCGACAACTCTAGCGAAGCATCGAAAACGGTCCAGTGATATCAGCCGTTGGCGACAACTCTAGCGAAGCATCTAGAACGGTCCGGTGGTATCAGTCGTTGAAGGCTACTTCAGCGAAAGGTCAGAGGGCATGACACTATCAACCGTTGGCAATCACTCCAGTGAAGCATCGGGAATGATCCGGTGATGGAAACAGTGTAAAATTTTATCCCCACAGAGGACAGATGATGGAATCTATTATATAAATCCCCAAGGGGAGCATCGATAAGGATCGGTGATTCAAATCGACTGTTGCAAACTACCGTTCGAGTAGGCACCGAGAGGGTTCGGTGATGGTCAAACCTTGCAAACTACCGTTCAAGTCAAAATCGAGTCAAGGTCAATAGACAGGTGTAAACTATCAGTCGAGTAGGCATCACAGGAACGTAGGCATCAACTAAATGATAATTCAAACCGTTGGCGACAACTCCAACGTAGCGTCGGGAAAGGTCCGATGATGTAAGCCGGTGGGAGCTCTCAGTAGGATAGGCATCGGGAATCTCCAATGGGGTAATTCAACACAAAAAGAATATCCCCAGCGGAGAAGGAAGTCAGAAAGCTTATCTGAAGGCAGAGAGTGTTGGTGATAACTCCAACGGTAGGTTCAAAAATATCCAACAGCATCAGCCAAGAGAAAATCTTCCCCATAGAGAGTATCAACGGACATAGTAAACCATTGGCCTCAAACCAGGATGACACCAAGGGTTATCATGAATGACGTTATCCCCCAGCAGAGAATAACAAAAATAGCCAGTGATAGCCATATCCCCTCGAAGGTATCTAACACTCATGACATATCAGGCCATGCATTGCATTACATTTGCATTTATCACATTTCTAGTGTCTAGCAATCTTTATCCTGTTCATTTTATTGCATTGCATAAACATGATAAAAAGGGGCATCTGTAGACACTCAAAATTTTGCATTCCTGTTACTAACCCTACAGGAGGGTAAAATTATCTTTTTCCCTAGTGACAATACCAAGATGTCAAGCAGCCCCGGTGACACTAGGATGTCAAGCTCAACCTCGGTCACTATACCGGGATGTCAAGTGAAGCCCCGATGACAATATCGAGGTGTCAAGCAACCCCAGCGACAACCCAGGGATTTCAAGCTCAACCCCGGTCACTATACCAGGATGTCAAGTCAAACCTCGGCAACACTGGGATGTCAAGTGAAGCCCCGGTGATAATACCGAGATGTCAAGCAGCCCCGAAGACAACCCCGAGATGTCAAGATCAAACCCGGTCACTATACCGGGATGTCAAGTCAAACCCCGGTAACCCCGGGATGTCAAGCTCAACCCCGGTCACTATATAGGGATGTCAAGTCAAACCCTGGCAACACCAGGATGTCAAGTGAATCCCCAGCAACAATATCGGGATGTCAAGCATCCCCAGTGACAACCCGGGATGCCAAGATTAACCTTAATCACTATACCAAGATGTTAAGTTAAACCCCGGTATCACCGGGATGTCAAGTGAAGCCCCGATCACAACCCGAGAGGTACAAGAGCCCCGACAACAACATCGAGAAATTAATTCAACCTTCGGAGACAACCCCAAAGCATTACATCATCCCCAAAGACGACCCTGGGAGGCTAAAGAAACCTCAGAGACAACACTAAGGACGAACAGAGTCAGCTGGGATCAAAACCTAAGAGACAACCCTGGGAAAACAATCGAAGAGCGTGCCAGTATAAGAGACAACCCCTGGAGGGGCAAAATAGTCATTTTACCAACTTGAAGCTAATTCGGTAAAAATCAAGCTGAATTGATGCAGTGAAGGTCAAAAAGAGCCATAATATTGATCCCGAGTGAAAACAGCACACAATACAACTCAACGGACAAACTGTAAAGAAACAAAGATCCGATTATGTACCCGTCTTCTTAGATTCAAAAATGATTAAGTCCCATATCATTGTGACGCTCTCAGAAAGGGCCTTCCAGAAAACTATAGCACGCCTCAAACAGACGCTCTGATCAAAAGTTAGAAAGTTTTGAACTTGACATCGCGTTGCCCGAAGTGCACGTAATTCGAGACGATGGGACTCACCAGGTGGGGCCCACCTTGGGAAGCCGTAGGTAGACCTGCGGATGTCGCGGGTAGACCCTCTACTAGCTGGACTTTAAATATAAGACCCCCTTGCCAAAAAAGAAGAAAAAAATAGAAAACGCGCTGAAACTCCGCCCCATTTCGTTTCCCAGCCCGACTTCTAGTACTCCAAACCTAGATTTTATTACTCTAACACGTAGGTATACTCATATTCTACAACATACCAAAACGTAACCTGTGGAAACGTCCATTTGAAGCCTACCAAGTGGCAAAAAGCCCGTGTGGCAGACCTTTGTAAGTATTTTTATGATCAGAACTCGTTTTCTACTTCATTACGTATTTATACACGTGCACGTAAAGTTTCATCTTTTGATTTTGCCCGGAACTCAATTCCGTGGCCGTTTTTGCTTAATTTTTAGTACATTTTAGTACATATATACGTTTTTTTTTGCATTTGCACAGCCTGGATCATCGATCCGTGATTTTTACTCGCTTTTATATACATATATATATATATATATATACGTACTAACTTGTTCGGCTTGGATGGCTGATTCGTGGCCTTTTCAGCTTTATTATATATATAAATGACTATATATATACTAATTTTCAATTCTGTCAAGCCCGGATTGCAAATCCGTGACATTTACTACTTATATATATAAATATATATATATATATATATATATATATATATTTACATTTCAGTTGAGCCTGGATTGTTAATTCATGGCCTTTATTTCTTTAATATATATATATATACTAACTGTATATATTAATATTTATATTTCAGTTTGGCCTGGATTGGAAATCCATGGCCTTTTTATCGCTTTTATAAATATATATATATATATATATATATATATATATATATATATATATTTACATTTCAGTTGAGCCTGGAGAAATTCGTGGCTCTTTACTACTTTTATATATATATATATATATATATATATGGGGACAGATCAATGTCACTACGTTTTTTACATAATTTTTTGCATAATTTTTTGATTATTGGATTTGAACACTCTTAATGGCTAAGATTAAAGCTGATTTTTAATTTATACACTATATTCTTTGTATAACAACCTATATGAATGCATATATTATCATAATATTGGTGATAACTAACCAAAACTGCTTTAGATATACATACTTGCTTCCATAGCATTTGTATAAAATTATACTAAAGTTTTGGATAGTTATTACCAATATTATGATAATATATGCATTCATATAGGTTGTTATAGTGTATAAATTAAAAATCAGCATTAATCTTAGCCATTAAGAGTGTTCAAATCCAAGAATCAAAAACTTGTGTAAAAAATATAGTGCCATTGATCCGCCCCCATATATATATATATATATATATTCTGTCAAACTTGGATTATTCTGTGGCTCTTTTACAGCTTTTATATATATATATATTCTGTCAAACTTGGATTATTCTGTGGCTCTTTTACAGCTTTTATATATATATATATATATATATATATATTCTGTCAAACTTGGATTATTCTGTGGTATATATAAATATATATATATATATATATTTACATTCTGTCAAGCTTGGATTATTCCGCGGCTCTTTTACGACATTTATAAATATATATATTTATATTTTTGTTCGGGCCTGGGATTGGAAATCTGTCGCCCTTTACAGCTTATATATATATATATTTACATTTTCTGTCCGGGCCTGAGATTTAAAATGTGTCGCCCATTACAGCTTTTATATATATATAATTATATATATATATATATATATATTCTTTATCTATTGTGATTAAATATCTGTTCAATTATTCATTTGATATGAATTTATTTTAATATAAATTTGGTGGTTTAGATTTCTTTAAATCTAGCCTTTTCTATCTTTCAAACAGTTCAAAATAGGTTCAACTAGAACCGGAAAGCTAGAATGGCTAAGATTTATTAAAATCTAGCTTTCTTTCTAGTTTTGTTAAATATGAAAGCAACCTCACGACCCTTAGATCGTTATCTTGTGGGAAGGAGAAGCTTTGGCTACGCGCATGCCATGATTTAACTAATGAATCCTTGGTTTTTGCGACGTCTGGATGTAAATATATATTTTCTGTAAATATCTGTGTTGTGCAGGTTTTCTTGACCTCCTTCTGTGAGCCTAGAAAACGTGGGATTCATGATCAACCTTATCAAAATCTGATTCCCACGATGGATAAACTCCACATTACAAATGTACAATGTCAGTTTTTCTATAAAAATGTACATCCGAAAGACCTTAAAACGGTTATCCGAGTTTAAGGTCTCAAACATAATGAAATAATGGTTTGTCATGCTAGAGTCACTCTGATGGCTGTCATGCCCATGAGAAGACCGGTACTTGTCTATATTTTTTGGTCGAAGATGCTTCGTAGCCCGACAATCACCATCCAAATCGAGCCAAATCCTAAAAAGAATAAAATTAAAGTATCAACATGCTTCAATTCCTACTTGAGCATAAGGGTTTGAAAACCAACCTTTTCAAAACATCATTTTCATATTTTATCTAAAAGGACTTTTGCAAATTAAATCAAATCAAACCCTTCGTATATAGGTTTAACGAAGCACGACAATACTTTTAAAACAAACAAACGTAGGCCCAATTTCTTCCAGCATTCACACACACATTGCAAATAAAAAGCAAAATATTGAAAAGATGTGGTACCGTGTCTCACGGAAGTTGGGGGGTGCCTAACACCTTCCCCACACTTAACCAAGCCCCCGAACTTAAGAATTTTGGTTTCAAGATCAAGTTTCGACAGTGTCCAGTAATTGGGCCTACTTGCAAACAAAGCTCGATTGAGTTGGTACAACCATTTCAAATCTACCAACTGGCGACTCTGTAAACCGTTCAAATCGTTGACATGATACATGTTGGCCTTTTCCTAAAAAACCTTTTCACCTTTCATAAAACAGACAAGGCAATAAGGGTAGAAAACAAAAGACTTAGTAAGAGAGAAAGATCGGGTCCAAAGTTGACCGGATTTTTTCTCGACGTCGACAACAATTGTGCATTATCTTACCACTTTTCAAAAGTAGCAATCTCTTCCTCAGAGGCATTTTCTGCAACCATTGCAGGGATAGGCGTATTAAGGACATAAGATAGTTTTTCAGCCTTGAGAACTATTCTCAAATTCTTTAACCAATTCGTTTAATTCAGTTTGGTTAATTAGCATCTAATATTCTACGCAGTGATAGTAATTTAGACATTGTAAAATTCTGTAAATAAATTTTTAACTAACAACATTTAGCAAACATTCTTTTATTAATTACCAAGATAAATTAGGTCTTATTTTAGATTGGTATCTCCCACTATTTTCTTCAAACTATATTACCCTCATAATATATAGTTCGACAAATCTAATTAAAGATTTGCTAGTGAGAATAAGAATCTCATTTCAAATGTATATAGCCTTATGTGTGCACAACAAACTAAATATAAATAAATAGGTAGACAACTTTTGTCAATTACATCATCATGTAACTACTTGTATTTTCCCTCTTAGATCATTATGGTCAAGTGTGTGCACATCCGAACCAAAACGGTCTTAGTTAAGTCTGACACAGTATTTCCATATAAGTGAAGAGAAATCTACAACCCTTGTGTGTGCACAACAAAACGGTAATGTTCAATTCCTTATAAACATAATATGTAATAAAACAACATCTTAAATGTTAGTTCCCAAAGGCACAATAGTTATCTAAAAGGGGGTTGAATAGATACTTTTAAAAAAATTTCCTTTTCAAAATACTTATCAGATTTTTTAATAACTTAACCACAACGGAATATTTTGTTTGTTCCCCCTTTAGATAAACCAAGTTTATAGGTGATAAGCAGTTATAGCAGTTATGATAGATATAGCAGTTATAGCAGATATATCAGACACAGTATTTTTAAGTGGTTCAGAGCACTCAAGGCTCCTAGTCCACTCTTCTACTCCATGAGTAGAAAATCCACTAAGGATATCTTTACAATCTTTGAATCACTTAGATTCCTTCAAGACCAGCAGTCTTGGAACTTCTTAGTTCACTTAGAACTCTTCAAGTCCAGCAGACTTGGAATACACTTTATAAGAGTTGAGTTATTGGGTTGTGCTACTTAGTTGTGTTTAAGCATATGTTCGAAAGAACTGAGTAGCTGAGCAAGTTTTCTTTCTTGATCGTAGAGTTTGAATCTATGTCTGATTTGCTTATGAAGGAGCATTTAAAATGTTTTCGTTGAAGGCATCCGTTGTAGCATTTAATATTTTAGACGTTTCTGAGCACTGATGTTTACTTCCCAAAAATCTGTTGTTCTGCAGATTGGCCCACTGACACAGCAGACTGCTTTCTCACCTAACACCTGAAAAGGTATTTTTAGCATGCATGCAGTCCTTTCCTTAGCTTCTTCTATACGCTTCTTCGATACATACTAAGGATGAGTGTTGGATCATTGGGACTCCCAAAATGTCAACGTCTATAAGTCATTCTTCATTTGTAATACTTCCTCCTTCATCAGATAGATGAAACTTGATGCTTCTGATGTTGACTGGAGAGACACCACGATCATTGTCTGTGTACCATGATCGTTGTGTCTTGTCATGCTCATGCTTGATTCAGCCTTGATCGTAGAGAACACTACGATTTCTCTAAAGCTTTGATAGACTACGATCTCTACTTGTTTGTTTCGCAGACTCCACATTTCTAAGAGCAGACTGCGATTCTTGACTTGGCTCGGTAGGCACTCGTATTATCTCCTCGATTCTAAGTGTGGCTTCTAAGTCAGACTACGATCTGAATCAACTTCTTCGATACTCCACGATTCTGCCTTGGCTTCTGCAAACTGCTGGCTATGAATCTGTTGAGGCCTAACAATTACATCTCAAAATAGATCAACCTAACAGCTTTGATATTTCTTCTATACATTTATTTACAGAATGATAAACATTAAGCACAGATCAACCTAACAATTTTGATCTATCATCTAAGTCCTTGTACATGTATTCTTTGAAGGACTTTACACATATGCATATATATTTACTTTCAACATAAAATTTAAATATGCAATTCCTAAGAATCTCCCCCTATTTGATGTTGACATAACCAAGGAGATTTGCATCATATCATCAAATTCTAAATACAGGATGCTTGAAAGTAAATATGACTTAGTGTTTCAGTGAGCAGCTGAAATCTTTAGAGAATAAGCATGAATTTATTGATGTTGTGAAACAGATATTATAATTTAGCACAGTTACATCAATAAGAAATAAATTTAAACTTATCTCTATTTTCTTTGCCTCTTGTTCCTCGGATTGGCATGCTCTTTAGCTCTCCTTCTTCTGCTGGCTTCATCTCTCCATGCAATATCTTCTAGCTCACTTTGACTTAGCCTTTCTCCATGATCATGTCTGTTCATAAAGGCAGGATCTCCAATAGGCATGTTAAAGCCAGTATTGGTTACTCTTTGTGAGCTAAGAGATGGACCTTGACTCCTTATAGGTTGCGCCATAATAATTGGTTGGCGCTGCTGCTGTTCAATTTGAGGAGTCTGATAGTGAGGCTAATTTCTTGTATAGATCCTTGATGATTGTGCAATTTGTTTTCCTTTGACTCTGCCTTTTCCATTCTCCCCTTCCTCTTTATTCTCCCCATTTATGTCAGCATCCAGGGTTCGAATGTCTTCTGATAGACGATTGACTCCTTGCACCAGCTCATGCATTTGAGAATGATTTTGAGCAACATCACTGCGATTTTCTTCAACCATGGCCTCAGTATTTCTTCTCTATTGTTGCAACATAGCCATGGCATCTGCTGTCTGTTATGCTTGAGTCATGGAATATTTTTGGAATTCGCGTAGGGTGAGACGCAGCTCTTGGATCTGATCAGCCATAATAGCATTTTGGGATTCTTGAGTTTTCTGGAGAATTTGCACAGCTTCCTTATGCTTGTTGGAAGCTTGAAAGTGAATAGCATCCCTTTGGCTAAGACTGTCACTCATCTCCCATATAATCTCCTTCAGTTTCTTTAAGAGCTCAGTCACTAAGTTTCCCGGCAAGGTTTTGACAAAATCGATTATATGGTTGAATCGTTGATAAAGTGCCAGTGAGTGAGCTTCAAGGTTCTCCTCTGTCTCTAGGGCCATATGTCTTGTTAAATCAGCAAGCTCCTCTTTGGTGGGAAGTAGAGACAGATGATTAAAAATCGTCTGAACATCAGGAGGAGAGGCCGTAGTGTGCTCCCTTGGCCTTGACATGCTTGTGAGAGCAAGTGTCATAATCAAAATATTCATTGTTGGAGGATGAGGGAATATATAACTGTGTGAGAGGTGTTTAGGTTTGGTGTATGGGAGAGGAGTTTGGTTCAGTAGATGGGATAATTTGCTCGACGATTTGGCTCGGTGGCTCAATGGTTGTGGTGTTACCTAGTTGGTCGACAATTATGAATCGTTGTTCAACAACCATGGAGTAACTAGCCGTCGGCACGACTATAATGGAAAGTTGGTTATTTGGTTCATCAGTTACAGAGTTTTGGGACTCTGTAACTGGAAACTGGTTTAGTGGGTGAAGAACCACTTCTAACCATCTTGGCAATTCATAAAACTGGTGGAAGTTTGATAGAGGGCAGTGGTTAACTATGAAAGAAATGGGAATAGATTGTACCTCATGCTCAGTCTCTGAAGATGAATGATTTGTGATCAGCTTCTGAGCAAAATTGAGGTTGCTTGGGAATCCATGGGCTAGCACTGTAATTGCTGGATAAGCTTTGTAAGTCCAGAACATGTGCTCCCAGGAGTTAAGAATCAGGGTCTGTGATAGGACATCATGGGTAAGTAGGAGAACAACTGATTGTAGCTGGCTCTCCTATCTCCATTCCAGCCCACTCCAATAATCTCAACTTCTTCATCCTCTTCTTCTTCCCTGTCTTCATCCCCTTCATTTGAAATCTCCATTACATCCATCATTTCAGCCACTCCCCTTTGTTCTTCAGCATTCTCTATTTCCATAGTTTCAACACTTTACATCTCTAAAGCTTAAGAGACTACGATTTCTTGAGGGGCTGAGGGGGCTTCATGAGCATCTTCTGGTAGCTCCCCCTCAGCTATAGCATTCTCTGGCTCAGGTACTTCAAGCGACTCCCCCTCAGCTAAAGTACTTCGTTGTTCAGGTGCTTCAAGAAGCTCCCCCTCAACATGAGCTGTACTCTCCTCAATGGCTTCGGGCAGCTCCTTCTCAGCATGAAACATAGTCTGATCAGATGCAGTAGGGGTTACTGCACTGTTAAGGTTGGCAATCACATCAGCAATGATCCTGGTCTTATCCAAGGACTCATTGTGAGCATCAGATGCTTGAGGCTCAGGTCTTGGTTCAGCCTGCTTAGCAGCAATTCTTCTTTCTTCTTCCTTCAAGGCTTCTTCATTGATAAGAACATATTTCTTAACAAGCTTTTTCTTTGTTCTCCTGGGCTTAGCCACAGCCTCAGTTCTTTCTTCAGCTTCAACTCTGACAGTTTGTTCAGGCTGAGAGACTGTTGCAGCATCCTTCTCAGGAATGATGGTAAGTCTAGACTCCACGATTGGTAAGAACTCCACAATCGTGGTGAGTGAAGACTTCTTCGATCGATGACTGCGTTTTTTCTTCTGAAGCTCAGAGCTTCCTTCAGCCTTATCGTCACTATTCTTTTTCTTTCTTCTTCTTCTTCTTCTTCTTCTTCTTCTTCTTCTTCTTCTTCTTCTTCTTATTCTTCTCCTTCTGAACTTCTTCTAGTGATTCGATCACTTCTAGGGTGAGTTCCCTTTGAGTGAAGAGACCTTGAATTTTTTGCCAGAACCTCCTTGGGGCGCATCAGTGGTTGAGCCTTGAGGCTCTTTTGTTATCTGAACACCTTCATTTAATTTCCTCTTACCCTTACTCTTTCTGACCAGAGCAGTGGGTTCCTCTTGATTGAATTCTTATTCTTCCTCAGCTTCCTTCACAACTGACATATTTCCCTGCAGAACTGATTTCTTCACTTCACCAGTTCTTCCACTAAACTCAGACTTCATCTTCACATTTTCTGCAGGGTTTTTCTTCCAATTTTTAAACAGCTATTGGGTCATCTTTCTGTTGGGGTTGATGGGTTCTCCTTCCTTATCTCCAATTTTGTCTCCCATAGCAGATTGCAGAATTATGCTAATGAATCTCCCATAGAGCATTTTGCCAGAGCTCTTCGCCTTCTATGAGCTGAGCATCCACTTCCCAATCCATTCTATGAGCAAAGCCCCATAGTTGAGTTGAATTCTGAAGCAGATTGATGTCATGAGCTTTAGTTGGTTCTCATTCACAGAGTCGTGGCTAGTGCTTTTGCAGCATATGGATTTCCCAACAATATCAGCCAGAAGTTCATACTTCTGGGGAAACTCTTTCTTGATGCCTTGAAACTTCTTGTGGTGCATCTTTTGCAGGCCTTCAAGGAAATCGATAACGCTCATAGATGGAAGACCCTTTGATTTAAACCCTAGGTTCAGGTTTATATCTTCAGCTTCAAGCAGAATTTGTACGCCCTTAACCTTTGTAGTGATGACATCATTTTCAATGATTCCATTGCAGTAGAACTCTTTCACCAACTTTGGGTAAATCCTCGTGTTGGTGCTCAGAGCTTCTTTGAGACCAGCTTTCTTCAGAAAGGATAGAACTTTATGGAACTGTGGGTAGCTGTCTTGAATTCGTCGAAGCATAGCTGGTAACCAGATACAACATTGGAAGCAGCCATTAATTGTTGATTATCCTGTGACGAACAAACTTAGCTTAGCTTTCTGAAACTTAGGGTTCCTTTTGAGAGAGAGAGAAATGAACTTTTAAAATTCAAAGGTGAACTGACAAAAGATATTTTAAAAGGTATTTGTACTTTTCCTCCTCACGATCTGCAGAGTGGGGCACCTGTCGAGTTCTATAGGGCTCCATGATTTTAAGTCATGTGAAAAATACTAATTTGCCCTTAGCTCCCCCTGAGCTAGTGTGTCCTTCAGAATGACTACGATTGTCGAGGACTACTCCACGATTGTTGAGTTCATTGCTGAACCTGCTCCATAACCGTTGTCTCTACGGGTTCTTGTGATGCATTCTAAATCAGCATCCCTTCTGGGTTAAGGTTGCTCAAGAAGGGCCAACCTCTTAGTCTAAAACTAAGGGTCAGTTTTGTCCCCGAGGCGCTTATCAAAAAGGTTGCTTAGACTTGGTAGTAATGTTGTCATCACAGTGGGATTCTCTACCATATCGAAATTACTCCACGATCTTGGTTTCTCTTAGTCATCTCCACGATTCTAATATAGCCTTTTTATCTGCATGGTTATCACCAACTAGAGCATAGAATTTATGGTTGTAGATTTAACATACCTAACTCACTTATTAATTTGTTAAATCTGGATTCATCTAAGGGTTTTGTAAAGACATAAGCAAGTTGATTTTCAGTAAGGATGTATTGTAAAGATATAGTTCCATTTCGAACATGATCCCTAATAAAATAATATCTTATTTCTATATGCTTAGTCCTAGAATGCATGACAGAATTATGAGTTATTGCTATGGCACTTGTGTTATCACAGTGAACAGGTATAGACTTGAAATTAAACACATATTCTACTAGCTGGTTCTTCATCCATAGGATTTGAGCACAGCAGCTGCCTGCAGCAATGTATTCAGCTTCTGCTGTTGAAGTTGATAATGAATTTTGATTCTTGCTAAACCAGGACACAAGTCTGTTTCCTAGCAGTTGACAAGTGCCACTGGTACTTTTTCTATCAATTTTGCAGCCTGAAAAATTAGTATTTGAATATCCTGTCAGTTCAAAGGAGGACTCCATAAGATACCAAAGTCCCAAGTGAGGTGTGCCTTTGAGATACCTGAAAATTCTTTTTACAGCAGTTAAGTGTGATTCCTTAGGATTAGCTTAAAATCTAGCACATATACATGTAGCAAACATGATATCTGGTCTACTGGCTGTTAAGTACAGAAGAGAGCCTATCATACCTCTGTATTAAGTAATGTTAATACATTTACCTTTCTCATCTTTGTCAAGCTTAGTTGATGGAGCAATTGGTGTTTTCATGAGAGAGGCTGATTCAATGCCATACTTATTAAGTAAGTCTTTGATGTACTTGGCTTAGTTAATGAAGATACCTTCATCAGTCTGTTTCACTTGCAGTCCAAGGAAGAAATTCAGCTCACCCATCATGCTCATTTCGAACTTGCTCTGCATAAGCTTGGCAAATCTCTTACACAGATTTTCATCAGTAACACTAAAGATAATATCATCTACATATATTTAGACTAGTAAAACTTTATCTTTGTGCTTTCGAAGAAATAATGTGGTATCTACTCTACCTCTAGTGAATCTTTTTTCAATAAGAAAGTTAGTCAGTGTTTCATACCATGCTCTAGGTGCTTGCTTATGTCCATATACGGCTTTGTCTAGTCTATAGACATGATTAGAGAGAGTTGGATTGATGAAACCTGGAGGTTGCTCCACATATACTTCTTCTTGAAGTTCACCATTCAGAAATGCACTCTTGACATTCATCTGGAAGACTTTGAACTTTATGTGGGCAGCAAAAGCAAGGAATATTATGATAGCTTCTAGTCTGGCAACAGGTGCGAAGTTCTCGTCGTAGTCGATGCGTTCTTCTTGGGAATAATCTTTGGCCACTAGTCTTGCCTTGTTCCTTGTGATCACCCCATCTTCATCCATTTTATTTTTAAAGACCCATTTGGTGCCAATGACTGGGTGATTCCTTGGTCTAGGAACTAGTCTCCAGACTTTGCTTCTTTCAAACTGATTCAGCTCCTCTTGCATGGCTTCTATCCAACTCAAATCTTTTATTGCATCTTCTATCTTCTTGGGTTCCATTTGAGACAGAAAGCTCAGATAGAAACACTCATTATAGGTGGCAGATCTCGTCTTGATTCTTGAATTTGGATCTCCAATAATCATGTCTTGAGTGTGATCTCTTGCCCATTTGTTCCCTGTTGGAACATCTGTTCTGGTGCCTTCTTTTCTGAATTCTTCAACATCAACTTCTGTCTCTTGTTGTAGAGGTTCGACGTCTGGTGTAGCTCTATCCAGGATCTTTTCTTTAGGCTCGACGATTCCATCTTTTGGGGCTGTGATCGTGGTGTTGGGATTGACCACCTCATTCGTGGTGTTTGGATCGTCGATTGCAGTGCCTTGTGGTACAGACTTGTCTGAGTCTGTTTCATCAAAGATGATGTGAATCTAGATTTCAACACTTAGCGTCTTCTTGTTGAACACTCTATAGGCCTTGCTGTCTGTGGCATATCCAAGAAAGATTCTTTCGTCTGACTTGGGTTAGAACTTAGTCAGATATTATTTTCCATTATTGAGAATGTAGCATGCGCAGCCAAACACATGGAAATAATTGACGTTGGGCTTTCTTCCTCTCCACAGCTCGTAGGGAGCCTTCTTCAATGTAGAGTGAACAAGAGACCTGTTCTGAGTGAAGCACGCAGTGCTGATAACTTCTACCCAGAATTATTCAGGCAGATGAGCTGCTGCTAGTAGAATTCTTCCTGCTTTGATCAATGTTGTGTTCTTTCTTTCAGCTACTCTATTTTGCTGTGGAGTTCGTGGAGCTGAGAAGTTGTGACTGATATCGTTGTCTGCACAGAACTGATCCATCTCAGAAAAGTCAAACTCTCTTCCATGATCACTTCTTATGGCCTTGATCTTTTCTCCTTATTCGTTCATCACCAGTTTGAACATCTTGATTAGTTGGGAGCTTGTTTCATATTTAGAATTTAGAAAGAACACCCATGTGAATCTGGTGTAGTCATCCACTACGACCAGTGAGTATCTCTTCCCTCCAAGGCTTACAGTCGGAATTGGCCCGAAAAGATCCATATGAAGTAACTGAAGGGGCTTATCAATTGAGTTGACTGCTTTACCTTTGAATGAGTTCCTTATTTGCTTTCCAAGATAACAGGCGTTGCATGGCCTTTCTTTGATGAAGCTTAGCTTCGGTAGGCCTGCTACTAGATCTTTGGAGGCCATTTTTGACATACTTTTGAAGTTAAGATGAGATAACATTCTATGCCATAGCCAGCTCATTTCTTCAGAGGGTTTAGCAAGAAAGCAGATTGTATGATCAGAACTCAGTTGAGCAAGATTGACAATGTAGACATTTCCTTCTCTTGTTTTGGTCATCTTTATAGAAGAGGTCTTTAGATCTCTGACTTGACACTGATCGTTGAGGAAAGTGACTTGATGACCCTTGTCGCAAAGTTGGCTAATGCTCAAAAGATTATGCTTTAGTCCTTCCACATAGGCTACTTTGCTGAAGGACACTGCACCATTCCCAGCTGAGCCATATCCTCTTGTCTTGCCAGAACTGTTATCTCCAAAGATGACTGTTGGACTTCTTCTCTGTGAAGTTAGACAGGAGGGCTTTGTTTTCCGTCATGTGTCTTGAGCATCCACTATCTAGATACCATGTTGTGATCGTGGAGCTCGGTTCCTGCAGTAAGGTTAAGCTTTCATTTTGGGTCTATTATGCAGAGGATTATAATAGCATACTGCAGCCTTATGACCATATATATCACATACAAATCATTTAACATGATGCATGCTTGTGTGTGTGTGTGGATTCTTTCTCTATTTGGACTTGTGTGGATACTTGGTGGCCTTTTCCTTTTACTAGTTCTTCTTTTTCCATGAAGCCTTGTGATTCATAGCTTGTGATGAGTGAATCTCAACTCCACGATTCCTTTCTTGTTGGTTCGTGGAGCCGATTTTACTTGACTCCACGACCCTTCGAGGTTGGAGAGTAGTAACTGAGTTTCTCTTCACCTTTATGAATCCCAGGCCAGCATGAGATCCATTATGTCTTAGGACATGACTTGGATCAGAAGAGCAAGGATGCATTGGCTCTTCCTTCTTTGTGGATTTCACAAATGTAATGCCTCTATTAAAATTTGAAGCACTACTAATGTTAGTTTCCTTGAGCTTTTCCACACATAGTTCTGAGGTAGATTCCCCAAAGCCTAAACCTGTTCTGTCAAATGCACTTCTCTGACTGGAGATCAGAGAGTCCATGGACGAAGAAGACCTATTCCACATTGAGATTGTCTTTTCTAGCTCCTCAATATTAGAGGTTAGATTAAAATCTCTTTGTGTGATGATTTCATTGGTCTATCTTAAGAGTTTATTCTCAGCCTCAAGTTTAGAGAGATAGGTAGTACTTAGTAGAGTTGTCTTCAGTTCTACTTAAACTTTCTGTTTCTCTTTTTGAAGAAGAGAATAATCTTTAGACAGAACTCTAAACCACTTCATATATTGATGCAGATCAGATGTTATGCCATGTAGTGTAGTTCTTAGATCATCAATGTCTACATCGGGAGAGTAAAAGTTAAATACCTCAACGATACTTTCTTCGTGAAGGTCAGTGCTCTTTTTATCTTTTGCATCTTTGGCCATCAGACACAGATTGGCTACTTGTGGCTCTTCATCATCTCCTGACTCAGGTTTGTGTCATTGTCTAAGTCACTCCACGATCCTCCAGCTACAAGACCTTTGTCTTTCTTCTAAAGCTTTTTGTAGCCTTTGAACTTCTTCTTTGGATTTTTTTTCCTCTTCAGCTCCTCTCTAAAAGGGTTGTTGCAGTTTGTAATGAAATGGTTAGGCTTCTTGCAGTTGTAGCATAAGTCGTTGATCTGCTCCTGGCTACTATTGTTATTGAATCTCTTAGGTCTGCTGCTTCTGCCTTTGCGCATGAACCTTTTGAGTCTTCTGACCAGCATTGCAATGTCCTCGTCATCATCTTTCTCAGAGTCAGATTCATTTTCATCATGAGCTTTGGAGGAGGCTTCTGTTGCCTTGAGAGCAACTCCTTTGTCCTTCTTTCTTCCTTCAGATAGAGTCTCTACTCGTTGGGTTAGCTCTAGTTCGTTGGTAAGAAGGTTGCCATAAAGTTGTTGAACTGTCATTTCATGGAGGTTCTTTGATTCTCTGATTGCAGTGGTTTTGGCATCCTACTTGCTTGGTAAGGACCTCATGAACTTGATGATAAGATCTTTGTTTAGATAGATCTTTCCAAAAGCTCGAAGAGAGTTGAGCTGCATGTTAAATCTTTCGTAGGTGGAAGTGACATTTTCTCCTGGTATATGGGCAAACATCTTATACTGTTGAGTCAGAAGAGATTGCTTGTTTTCTCTGACTTCTTCTGTTCCTTCGTGCATAATGAGCAGTGCTTCCCAGACTTCTTTGGCAGTCTTGTTGTTGACCACATTTTCGAACAGATCATTTTCTAAAGACTGGAACAAAATGTTCTTGGCCTTTTTGTCTAGTTGGACACTTTCTTCTCATTGTTACTCCATTCTGATTTGATCTTGATCTGTATTCTGTTTGGATCTTCTGGAGTTGGTGCAAGCTTTGTTGGAACGTAGGGCCCATTTATAACGGTTCAAATAGCTCGTCATCTATTGAATCCATGTAGGCTTGCATACGAACTTTCTAGTTAGCAAATTTGTCATTGTTGCACATTTGTGGCTTGCTGCCTCCACCGGTCTTAGACTCGCTTATCAGATTTTCCATCAAATCTACTCAAGCTTTGTAGGCTAGTTTAGAGAACCTGCTCTGATACCAATTATTAGTTCCCAGTGGCACAATAGTTATCTAGAAGGGGGTTAAATAGATATTTTAAAACTTTTTCCAATTCAAAATACTTACCAAATTTGTTAATAACTTAACCACAGCGGAAGAATTTGTTTGTCCCCCTTTTAGATAAACCAAGTTTATAGGTGATAAGCAATTATAACAGTTATGAAAGATATAGCAGTTATAGCAGATATATCAAACACAGTGTTTTTAAGTGGTTCAGAGCAATCAAGCCTCCTAGTCCACTCTTCTACTCCACGAGTAGGAAATCCACTAAGGATATCTTTACAATCTTTGAATCACTTAGATTTCTTCAAGTCCATCAGTCTTGGAACTTTTTAGTTCACTTAGAACTCTTCAAGTCCAGCAGACTTGGAATACACTTGATGAGAGTTGAGTTCTTGGGTTGTGCTACTCAGTTGCATTTAAGCATATGTTCGAAAGAACTGAGTAGCTGAGCAAGTTTTCTTTCTTGATCGTAGAATTTGAATCTATGTCTGATTTGCTTATGAAGGAGCCTTTGAAATGTTTCCGTTGAAGGCATTCGTTATAGCATTTAATGCTTCAGATGTTTCTGAGCACTGATGTTGACTTCCTGGAAATCTGTTGTTCTGCAGTCTAGCCCACTGACACAGCAGACTGCTTTCTCACCTAACACCTGAAAAGGTGTTTTTAGCAGGCATGCAGTCCTTTCCTTAGCTTCTTCTATACGCTTCTTTGATACATACTAAGGATGAGTGTTGGATCATTGAGACTCTCGAAATGTCAACGTTTATAAGTCGTTCTTCATTTGTAATACTTCTTCCTTCATCAGATAGACGAAGCTTGATGCTTCTGATGCTGACTGGAGAGACACCACGATCATTGTCTTTGTACCATGATCGTTGTGTCTTGTCATGCTCGTGCTTGATTCAGCCTTGATGGTAGAGAAAACTACGATTTCTCTTAAGCTCTGATAGACTACGATCTCTAGTTGCTTGTTTCGCAGACTCCATATTTTTGAGAGCTGACTGCGATTCTTGACTTGACTCGGCAAGCGCTCGGATTATCTCCTTGATTCTGAGTGTGGCTTCCAAGATAGACTACGATCTGAAGCAACTTCTTCGATACTCCATGATTCTGCCTTGGCTTCTGCAAACTTCTGGCTGGCTCGACAGACTATGAATCTGTTGAGGCCTAACAATTACATCTCAAAATAGATCAACCTAACAGCTTTGATCTTTCTTCTATACATTCATTTACAGAATGATAAACATTAAGCATAGATCAACCTAACAATTTTGATCTATCATTTAAGTCCTTGTACATGCATTCTTTGAAGGACTTTACACATAAGCATATATATTTACTTTCAACATCAAAATTAAATATGCAACTCCCAACATTAAATATTTAATACTCGCCTTGTGTATGCACAACAAACTCATATTAAATATTCAATACTCTATTGTTTTACCATGCTATAAGGCGACGTTCGATATTCCAAATATCTTTGAACGTTACAACTTAATATTAATTTCTTTGAGGAGTTTGTTATTAATTGTCCATCTTGTTTAGCGTATATATATATATATATATATATATATATATATATATATATATATATATATATATATATATATATATAATATAAGCATGCATATAGAATACAAATTTAAATCAAAGTAAACCTTTTATTTTAATCCAAATTTAAATCAAAGTAAACCTTTTATTTAATTTATCTATTTTTGAATAAAATTAAACTCCTTTATTTTCAATCAAATTATTAAATCAAAATAAACTCCTTTATTTTAATTAATATGGAATCTAATTCCAAGTCAAAATAAACTACTTTATTTTAACTTTTAAAACTGTTATGGAAAAAACAAAATATATGGAATCTAATTCCTTATCAAAATAAACTCCTTTATTTTGATTAATATGAAATCTTATTTCATATCTAAATAAACTCCTTTATTTAAGAAAACATGAAATCCATTTCCTAATCAATAAACTCCTTTATTTTAGGAAACAAGGAATTCAATTTCATCTCCAATTAGTTATCATGAAATTCAATTCCAACTCTAATTAGTTAGCATAAAATTAAATTCTAAATAAAATAAACATATTTATTGTAATCCAATTCCAAATAAAAATAAACTACTTTATTTAAATTTAGAATTACTGAAAAAATATAGAATTTAATTTTTAATTTAAATAAACCTTTTATTTTAATTAGAAATCAAATTATTAAATAAAATAAAATTTTATTCAATTCTGGGTACCGGCACTGCGGCGCCCCGAATGAACTGGATTCGGGCGTTGCGGCGCCGAGTTACCCATTTTTCAAAAATCTGTGACCAGCGCTGCGGCGCCCCATTAAAACTGTAAAACGGCGCTGCGGTGCCTGGTCACCCATTTGAAAAAACCCGAACCGGTGCTGCAGCGCCTAGATTACACTGTAATCCGGCACCGGCACCAGTGTCCAGAAACTGTTTTTTCAGTTCGCGAATTATTCAGTTTTTCTCCAAAAACATGATTATATGCCAACAATTATGCCCAAAAAATTTAATATAAACACATATCAAATCTGAACAATTAATAACTTACATAAAAGTTTGGCTCTGATGCCACTGTTAGGTTTGTAAGATTCATGAACGCAATCAAATTGCATAAAATAAGCGAAAGAATGGTAAATCAGTTTTAAAATTTTACAAACCATATACCCGGATCATCCTTTATGTGCAATTATTAATTAAATGAAAATATTAAGAAAGAGATTCATACCCTTGAAGATACGAGCTTCCTCAGTGAAAGTCCAATAATAATCTAAAAGGGGGGGTTGAATAGATTATTACCGTTTAAAAATTATCTTTGGCCTTTTTAAATTTTAGTGGGTTAATTTTATCAAATTAATAAGCAGCTTAAAATTCAATCACACAATGCACAGATATTTATCTGGTTCACAACATACAGCCCGGGTATGTTGCTACGTCCAGTCTCAAGCTCCTCTCCAGGGCTTGAGATCCTATTACTCCCTGTAATAAATACTCCTTCAATAGGTGGAGAAGCCTGTACAAAGTTTTAAAGATGAACTTACAAATATCCACAACTAACTATCTTGGACAGCGAACTCCCAGCTCCTTCCTCAAGCTTAGTTGAATCTTCTTTTGAGCTTAGAACTATTTTATCCCTTGGTCGTGAAACAACAATCTCTTCCTCACCTCACAAGTGCACTAGAGACCCAACTCCCAGCTGACCTCTCTAAGACTCTGGTCTTGGTCAAAGAATTCTTGTCTTTCTCACAAGTATAAAATAAACTAACTCAACCTTTTTCTTTTACAAAAAGTTTGTTTGAATATTTGCTTCTAACAATAAGCAGATAAAATTGTAGAACAAATGCTTCTCAGATAAGCAGATAAAGAATTTGAGTGTATGATAAAAGTTCAAGACTTTTATATGATGTGCTTCTGTGTAAGCAGATAAAAGATTTAAGCACTTGTAATAAAGATTTTCTTTTTCTTTGAAGAATATTTTTCTATGGATTAAAAAAAAGATTTTTCCTTTATAAAGAGTGTGTTTCTTTGGTGTTAAATAAATATAACTTTGAATTTAAACAACCACACACTTGTATAATGTAACAATAATTTATGAAAAATTATATGAGCAGTAAATTTTATGACAGTTTATCAAGTATGATAATATGATTCACTTTAGATAATACTTGAACAAAACTTGTTTCACCCACTTATATATATTATATTATATTTGATCTACGTTGCGAATAATTTGGCCACTTGGGATTTTAAAGATCGTCCAGAGTATTTCAAGAAAATAAATCCGAATTATGTATCGGTATCCAAGTACTGACTAAATTTTTCGATTCACAACTTGATAATCGTATATAAAATATTAAAGAATATTTATATAGCTTATTTATATCAGTAAAGGGCCACTTGGGATTTTAAAGACCGTTTGGAGAATTTCAAAGAAATAACATCCAAATTATATATCGTTGTTCAAGTACTGACTCTTTACTAGATATGATAGATGAAATATAGATATATATAAATGTGTATCGCAGTTTATATCTTGATTATCTAAATCAATATATTGATTATACCAATAAAGGGCCACTTGGGATTTTAAAGACCGTTTGGAGAATTTCAAAGAAATAACATCCAAATTATATCGGTGTCTAAGTACTGACTCTTTACTAATATGGATATATAGATATATGAATATAAATAGCAATTTATCACAGAATATCTATATGTATGAGCAAGTATGAGTTGATATGAACAATTATAATTTAACAACTTATCTCAAATACTTGGACCAATTTTTCTCTTCCGATAGAATTATAACTTTGATTGGGAGAAGAGAGTAAAAGCTTATTTTAACAGTATGTAGGCAAGGAGAGTAAGCTTTTCAGTTTTATAGAATTGGTAAGTTGAAATGAATAGAAAAGCCTCCTATTTATAGAATTTTTGAGGTTCGGGCAAAACCATAATTTTGAAAATCTATTTTGATTTGGACGGTCCGGATTGCATGATGGAAAAATGAAGGGCTCGGATCAAATGATATATAGCAGGATGAAAAATAGTTGGCCCAACGATTTTTGTTAGGCACAAGTGACGCATCACATTTGTTTTGCAATCATTACTTTGGTGCCCATCTTTTACAACAAAGGCATAAGCCTTTGTTTTGCCCAACATATTCAAGCCTTAAGGCATAAGCCTTTTTCAATTGCAGCAATCAAACATTTCGACACATACACCAATACAAGCATTACATATTCAAATTACACTCTCATGCATATACTCGGCACACACACACCAATTCGGCACACACTTCCATGCATACACAAATATATATATACTTAACATATAAATATATATATATATATATATATATATATATATATACTTTTACATATATAATATACTTAAACATATATATATAATTAGAAATAGTTTTTGCCCATAAAAGAATTTGAAAATCATTTTGAAAATAAAATAGGAATCTCCTTGCCTTAGGAAATGTTATTATATGAACTCATTTTATTAACACTTGATATTAATTTATCAAGGTCATAAAATAAATTCAAATGAAGTTTTTAGAAAATAAATATTTTTGGTCAAAATATTCAAGGTAATTAATAAATCATTTTTAACACTTAATCCTATGGAGAGGATTCTACCCTTTTGACCTTTTATCTTAATTTGTTATCATCAAAATTAAATACTCAGATTTGGAGACCTATCACTCAGGTACGAGTTTAACTCCAAATCTTTTCTCTCTCCTTGAATTTACCTGGTTAGATTCCTTTCTTTGATCAACGTTAGTCACCCAAGTGTTTGGCCTCTAGAGGTGATCCACCAAGGAATAATCTTTACTCAAGAAGAAGGGTGTTTGGCTAAACCCTAGTTTCCTTCTCTCTAGAAAAGGAGTACTCTCCCAACTCTTGGAATAAAGTGTGTCACCTTGTTCCATAATAAGAAAATAATTTAGAATTAGGGTTTCATATTAATTACTTAAACCCTTTTAATTAATTAGGTTTTCCAATCTTATTAAGAATAATTAATTAAACTCTTTTAATTAATTAGCCTCCTAATCTTATTAGGAATATATATATGAGAGACTATCTTATTAATTAATTTCCAAACTCTTTTAAGAATTAAATAATAATAATAAGACCCCTCTTATTAATTTATATTTAATATTTCCAAAATACTAAATAATAAATATTAAGCTATTTAATTTATTCTATCACCATAGATTAAATTAAATACACTTAATTTATTATTACGATTATGCCATTTGCTTCTTAAATAAATATTCTTCCTTTTATCGTGTGACCCTTTAGGTTCTTCATATTAAACCGGTTGTGAATAAATAAATTAGAACAATTCTAATCTTATTTAAATAAATAAATTAAATTATTTAATTTATTTATATAAACAACATTTATTCTATAATAAGGGTAAGCCCCTTTAGCGATCAATGACTTTCCAGATAATATAGATTTTAACATTAATCATAAAAGAACCATTGAGTTAATAGTTATCGTACAATTCAATCCTTCCACCATACAATGTCCCAATTAAATATAAGACATGAAATTACTATAAAGTCTTATTTTATTTAATTATATGTATTTCGATCCTAAATACACAACCCCAAATAATGTAAATTAGAAACTCTTTTCTAATTTCATTCGTCCTTGGCCAAGGATTCTTAGGTTGTCATTTATCGAATCACATAGGACATTATCTTCTTTTACTAGAAGCGGTAGATTCTTTATTGATCATTCATTATCTCCATATATAACTTATCATTTATTGATATACCCTAACGGTATTAAGGGACATGCCAAAGTATAACTTATCATACACAAGATACTATGATGATCTCAAGTCTAAGAATCACTTGTACTACTATCACTTGAGGAATTCCTATTGATAGGCAAGTAAAACTCCATTAGGTATTCCACAGCGAGCCACGTTCAGTGAACTTGATCTCCAATAAGCACCTACATACTTGTTTTAGTGTCTCCGCACAAATGATCATGAGATCAATCATCCTCATACAATGAGCGAGCAACGTATATACCAATCTATTCGAATTCAATAATCCCATTTTTAGTAATCCAACGAGTGGGAACTATTTTAATTTTAAGTTATCTAAGAATTTAGATCTCATTAGCATGATCATCATCCTGATTCTAAATGCATTGCTTAAAACTATGGGTTTATCACATTTTATTATAACAGCATCATATAGATAATTAAATGTCTTTAATTAAATAAATCTTTTATTAATAAATGAATAAGATTGCTACAAAGTATATGATTTATCATCAAACATGATTGGCTTGTGTGCATACTACTTTCATAAGGATATTCTAATCATTTCAGGACTTTTCACCATCTAATTATAAGCTGAAAAAATGAATAATAATATCTTACCATAACATGAAGTATGAAAGAAAATGATATCCCTTTACCATAAAAAAATGATACCCCTTACTTAGAACGTGACTAGATGCCGCTTTCTATGAAATTGATCAACTTGAACAATGTTTGCATTCTTTATCAACACTTGGAGTAACCTTACACTCAAAAGAAATATTCACAATATTATACTCACAATATTGTAGTAAAAGAATTTTATATTTTTAGTGTAGTCATGGTGTGTGTTTAGTTGCTCAACTGAGAAACCTATTTATACTAAAAATTGAGAAAATAATTAGAACACACGTTTTGACAAAATAACCAAATGAGCTATATAAAAATACTGGTAGTGGAATTTGTGGTCCCACGGAGAAAATTAAACCAACATGTACACGTTTTAACAAAATTTGTTTAATAATAGAGTTATGGTCCATACTACTTTAGAAAAAGTAGAGTGTTGGCAAGTCCTGCCAAAGTTACTTTTATAAAAAAATATAATTGAACAAATATCTGCATATCATACTTATCTTTAATTAACACCTTTGATTCATCAATTATTAACATAGACTCAAAATACTGCAAACTGGTCTAATTATATCATATCAACTAATATGAGTTACTGTGCTATGACAATTATTGATTTAATAATATGAAATACCGTTGCTACTATGAAAATTATTGAGTCGATAATACATAATACCAAGAAATTATCATTGTAGCAATTATTGAATCAATAATATGAATTATTATAGCAATTATTCAATAAAATACTAAATGACTTCTTATATAAGAATCAATAATCAGAGATACTGTGCAATACCGTGTACTACTGTGGAATAATGTGTATTACTGTACTTTCATCACTGGGTATTTCAATAGTTAACGGTAAAAGTTATGCCGCTAATTTTTAAAAAGGTTATTTCTGTCGCTTTCCTTATCCGACAGTTATTCTGTTATAAGGCCCACCAATGATTGGTTATTTCGGCGGCGGCGTACGAATATTTTTCGACAAAAGGATTATTCCCCGACAAAATGAATATTTCCTGACAGACTGTTCACTTCATATAATTTGCACATAACCCCTATAACTATAACATTTATTAAATCAACACCTTATTATAAACAATTTAAATTCTATTAAAATTCGAGGTCACCAAAACATATTCACCTCGAATAAAATATAAACTAACTAATAATTCATAATTCATTCAAGGTGCCTTTATTTATCGCATTAAATCATTATTCATATTCTAAAACTTATAAGGGAATAAAAAAACTTAAGAAATCTAAAAACTCATATATGATCATTTATTTTTAAAACGACAATCCACTCTTCTGGTATTATCACCATTTTACTTTTATAAAAATATTATTTTTGTTTTTATCATAACTCATTCGTTACTTGTGCGTTTACATTCCAACACCTCATGAGCTTACTAACACTTCTAAAATATTTAAAATATTATTCTGAATTTTTCAAACAATTTTCACATTTTTTGAATTATCCGACAATTTTCTATAATTATTTCTATTTATAAAAACTATTATTTAATAGCTTTAAATAAAAATACTAACTCTACATACTTTTATATCTTTAAAACATCATCAATATTAATCTTATATTATTATAATATTTTCCAATAAATTTCATAATTTTCCACCATTTATAGAATTTTCTATGAATTTCTTCTATTTTTAAACTAACTTTAAATAGCTTAAAAATATAATAAATATTTTTGATTTTCAATTATTCTTCAAAATTTACAGTAATTCATAAATATTATTATAAGATTACAGTAAATTTATTTCTGCCCAAAAATTATTTTTAATAATGTATTTAAAATTTCTAAAATGTAGAAACTTCAAATATTCATAATAATTAGGCTTTTATCAGAAAAATATGGATCTTATGTTCTCTCTATGTGAAATTTAATTCTATACAATTTTGTAGAAAAAAGTGTTTCCAAATTCCGGTTCTAACATAGAGAAACAGGCTTATCGAAAAAAGTTTGCCAAAAAATATTTTTCAGTCATCTTCTCCGGCGGACTGCCCAGTTTCTAGCGATTTTTTCAGTGTTTTTCTACCAATATCAGATCTACTATATTTTAGGAGTCCAACCATAGTCTTAGATTTGAAAACAAACCACCAATCACGGTTAGATCTATGTTTTTCGACGAAATTCTGGCAAAGCTTAATCTCTTTAATTTCTTATTTTCTCTTGTTTAATACTTGTTCAAATCATCTAAAATAAGTATCAACATAACATCTATACATAAAATAAAAGTAGTATGCACACAAGTCAATCATGTTTGATATTAAAGTATATACTTTGTAACAATCTTATTCATTTATTAATAAAAGAGTTATTTAATTAAAGGCATTTAATTATCGACATGATGTTTTTATAATAATATGTGATAAACTCATAGTTTTAAGTAATGCTTTTAAAATCATGATGATGATCATGCTAATGAGATCTAAATTCTTAGATAGCTTAAAAACTAAAATAGTTCCCAATCGTTGGATTACTAAAAAGGAGATTAGTGAATCCGGATAGATTGGTACATATGTTGCTTACTTATTAGATGAGGATGATTGATCTCATGATCATTTGTGTGGAGACACTAAAGCAAGTATGTAGGTGTTTATTGGAGAATAAGTTCACTGAACGTGGCTCGCTAAAAAATACTTAATGGAGTTTTACTTGTCTGTCAATAGGAATTCCTGTAGTGATAGTAGTATAAGTGATCTTTGGACTTGAGATCATCATAGTATCTTGTGTATGATAAGTTATACTTTGGCATGTCCCTTAAGACCCTTAGGGTATATCAAAGGGTATGCTTGGGTGTAATAAGTTATATATGGAGATAATGAATGATCAATAAAGCTACCACTTCTAGTAAAAGAAGAGCTATGTCATATGTGATTCGATAAATGACAATTCAGAAATCCTTGGCCAAGGTGGAATGAAATTAAAAAAGGGGTTTCTAATTTACATTATTTGGAGTTGTGCATTTTGGAATCGAAATACATATAATTAAATAAAATAAGACTTGACAGTAATTTCATGTCTTATAATTAATTGGGACATGGTATGGTGGAATGATTGAATTGTACGGTAACTATTAACTCACGAGTTCTTTTACGATTAATGTTGAAATCTATATTATCTGTAAAGTCGTTGATCGCTAAAGATGTTTATCCTTATTGGAGAATAAATATTATTTATTTAAATAAGATTAGAATTATTCTAATTGATTTATTCACAACCGGTTTAATATGGAGAACTTAAAGGGTCACACCATAAAAATCAAATGACATAATCGTAATAATAAATTAAGTATATTTAATTTAATCTATGCTGATAGAATAAATTAAATAGATTAATATTTATTATTTATTATATTGGAAATATTAAATATAAATTAATAAGAGAAGTCTTATTATTATTATTACTACTGTTATTATTATTATTATTTAATTCTTAAAGGAGTTTGAGAATTAATTAATAAGATACTCTCCCATATATATTCCTAATAAGATTAGGAGGCTAATTAATTAAAAGAGTTTAATTAATTATTCCTAATAAGATTAGGATGCCTAATTAATTAAAAGTGTTTAATTAATTAATATAAAACCCTAATCTTAAATTGTTTAGAAGGGTTGCATACATCTATAAGAAAGTTTTATTATGGACAAGGTTAGACACTTTATTCCAAGAGTTGGGAGATCACTCATTTTCTAGAGAGAATGAAACTAGAGTTTAACCAAACACACTTTTTCTTGAGTAAAGATTATTCCTTGGTGGATCACCTCTAGAGGCCAAACACTTGGTTGGCTAACGTTGATCAAAGAAATGAATCTAACTAGGTAAATTCAAGGAGAGCAGGAAAAGATTTGGAGTTGAACTCGTACCTGAGGAAGCTAGAATCTTCAAGGGTATAAATCTTATTTTAAACCTTTTTATTTAATTAATAAATGTGCATAAAGGATGATCCGGGTATAAAACTCTGATTTTCCATGCTTCCACTATTTTAATGCAATTTGATTGTGTCCATGAATCTTACAAACCTAACATAAAATTCATGAAATTAACATCTATAATTGAAAATCAAATGATTACTTTTCTTGGTTTCATTTTCTTCTTTCTTCCTTCTTCTTTCTTCATTTTTCTCTCTATTTTCTAATATTTGGGGGAGTACGGGAGTGAATGAGGGAGAGAAAGAAATCTGATCATTTATCTTGTTTACTTGCTAGATTAGTCAATCAAACACATACCCCATACTATTCAATTAACCAATCACATAAGGGGTTGGTAAGGAAAATAGGGAATGGTTTGGACCATTAGGGAAAATAAATTCAGCATTCTTCCCATATGTTGCTGCAATCAGCCGCCTCCCCCATGGTCCATAATTCTAGAAGTTTTAATAACTCCTCTTTTATTTAATCACTTATCCATTTAATTGTCTGTTTGACCATTTATCAATTTAACATTTTACACTTTTAGGATAATAATTATAAATTAAATTAAACTTTTATTTCATAAAAGTCAGGGTCTTACAGTTATGGTTGGATTGAATGATGGCAATGGCATAGTTGAATTGACTTGATATGGATTACTTGAAGTAAGCATGGCTATTGTCATTTTTTCATTGTTATGGTTGGATTAAGTTATGCAGCGACATAGTTGGATTGCCTTTAGCAGAAGCAGGCATGTTATTTTTCCCATGTATTGTCATTGCCAAAACACAATAAAATACCATATAGAACTGTCGACGCCGGGAATTTGCTTCCTAATATTGTTTCTACCATTTGTATTCCGCTAAGTCGATTAATTTATTTAAAGGGTGGTATTTTAGGAAAAGACCAACATAAATGCCGTCAAATTTGAAAAGATTGATTTAATTATTGGATCGAATTAGACAGAGAGTTAGTAAAATTTTCAATTAATGGATGTACCAACTCATTCAAATTTTGAAAGTTTTCGCAATATGGCCTAATATGTGACTCCGTAAAATTTGTCTGGAACCCGAGATTCATAGAATTCAGGGGCTTGCTTAAGCGAGAAAAATGTGTTAGGCACCCCTCAACTTCCGTGAAAACACAATTATCGCATCTTGTTAATTTCCTAAGCATGACGAGGGTGCGTGTGTGTGAGTGTATGTGTGTGATTTTGAGGAAGCTTTTGATATTTATTTGACTTGTGTTAAGTGTCTTGATTTTTAAGGGTTGTTCTAAGCCTTGTTTTAACCTATAAGTGGAGTTATTTTGAAAGTAGTGTTGAACCTCTTTGGACATATGCACAAAGAATTTCACTTAAAGAAAAGTTCAATTTTAGACAAAGTATATTGAAGTGATATTTTGGAGAACAAAGTTTTCAAATCCTTCGCCAAATAGGAATCAAGGTTCTTTGATACTTCCAATTATTAACCCTAGGTTTGTCTATCCCCGAAGCGCTTCATTTTTTTACGTAAGCTCTTTGCGGTATTGGTTTGAAAATTATTTTGGGTGATGATGCATGAAGGAAAGCATCAAAAAGGGTCGGGCTATCTCCGGGCAGGAAAGTCGTCTCGATTGACCTGATCACCCACAATCAAAATTTTTCACTATCACGATATCTTAAATTCGATCTCTCGGGACGAGACCCTCGAAGTCGCTTTAAGATCCAATATTACATATACCATGCTTTTCCACAATTTAATATTACACTGTAAACAAAAAGTCCATTGTGAGAATTTAGTCAAGATCCGATTAGTGGATTTCCACCCCAGGATTCCTAGGCTCACATTAGCATGCTTGAACTTATATATATAATGTATCCTAAACTTTCTATTAGGTGATTCTTTGATTGGAATCCCTAAATCGCAAATAGTTAAGATCTCCTCGCCACTAGATATAAATCTAGGGCTCTACGGAGTGACTGAGACCGATCAAAAGTATTAAAATGACTAGATCTAATGTAGATCTAAGTCAATCTAGCATGGAGGTTCGAGCTTTGAAGCTCTAGAACCAGTTAAGGGCTAGATCCGGCTAGATCTAGGTATATCTAGTAAACGAACTTGATTTCTAACTATATATATAAAATACAATTGGTAAAATAACTAGATCTACCAACCAATGCACACTATATAAACAAAACGACAAGTCTAACTATAGATAAACACTGTATTGAAATAGATCTATAGTTTTAACGATATTTACAAATGAAATGACCAAAGATTCACATTTTTCACCTTGGAGGATGATTCGCATTTACAAATGAAATGACCAAAGCTTGAAATCCCACTGTATACAAGCTTGGAATCCAAATTACATCTAAACTTACATTTACATTTGTAAAATAACAAACTCTAAAACTGTAAGACCCCAATTTTTTATGAATAAGATTTAATTTCCTCCATATATTATTTTAAACAATAAGGTGTTGATTTGATAAATGTGACAGTTATGGGTGATATGTGTAAATTTTATAAAGTAAGCAAGTTGTCATAAAATATTCGGGGAATATTCGCTTGGTCGGGGAATATTCGTACGAAGACGCAATCATTAGTGGGCTCCATAACGAAAAACTATCGGATGAAGAAAACGACAAAAATAAGTTTTCTAAAAAAATAACGGCAAAACTTTTACTGTTAACTGTTGAAATATCCGGTGATAAAAGTACAGTAATACGCATTATTCCACAGTAGTACACGGTATTGCACAGTATCTCTGATTATTGATTCTTACGTAAGAAGTCACTCTGTATTCAATAATTACCACAATAGTTGTTGCATAGTATCTCAATTATTGATTCAATAATTGTTACAGTAACATCTGCACAATATTTTATATTATTAAATCAATAATTGTCACAACACAATAACTCATATTATTTAAATAATATTATTAGATAGCATTATTGGCAATGTCTAAAAAATTTTGTCAAGGAAAGGGGTTATGTTATATAATTATGCGCCAATAAGGATAAATTCTTATCGGAAAGCCCCCTCTTTTCTGGGAACGATCTGGTTGTCAATATTGTGAGTTTATAATATTAATTGTGAATAATTATTATGTGGTGGTTATTTGTCCAATTTTTGTTACAAGTGGAGGAATTTAGTTGGAGATATTTGTTGAAAGTTTGGCATATTTTTTGTGAAATTATAATTATCTCCTCCGATAAAATATTCATTCAAATATATTATTATAATATATTATAATTTTATAAATTATAATTGTTTAAATATTAATATTATAATAATTTTCAGCATGTGAATAAAAGTGGAGTGAAAGTTATCATTTTGAATTCCTTTTTCAAAAACCTTTCATGCACTCTCTCCTGCACATTTTTTTTCTTTTGTCCAAGGTGTGGCTTGAAAGTTCTCCTGCAATCCTTTTATTTCCAAATTGTGGGCCATCATCAACCAATAAGAAAGTGGGAGTTATGCAAGTTAGGCAGAGAAAGAAAAAAAAAGTTAGGCAAAAAAGTTTTTTTCTTCCTCCGAGTTGCATATAAAAGGAAGGATCCTTCAGAAGATGAGGTACACCATCACAATATTAGAAATTCTTCATCTATAATATTGTGAGTATAATTTTATGAGTATTTCTTTTGAGTATAAGAATACTTTGAGTGTAAATTATAGTGTAAGATTTTCTCAGGATAATATTCGTTATACCAGTCAAATTTAGTTTCTACTAAGGTAAAGGATGTTATTTTCTTTCAATATTCGTAAATGATATTATTTTATTTCAATACGCGTAAAGGATATCATTTTTTTCATACTCCATATTATGTAAGTGATATTATTTAATTTCATACTCCTAAATTTAAACTTACTATGGTAAGTATTACTTCTATAATTCCTGAAATGATTAGAAATTCCTTAAGGTTTACGCTTCATCTAATATCATTTCACTGGAATATTGGTCTGAACTTTCTTATTAAATTTTAATTTTTTTCATGTCGGGGAACTATTCATACGGTATTATTCATACGGTACTATTCATGGGTACTATTCATACGGTACTATTCATGAGTACTATTCACAACGGAATTTAATTTCCTTTTCTTTGTTCAAGTTATCTTTTATGAATCTTATTCTTGAAATTGAATCCATGTTTTGATCTTTATTTTGACAATTTGGACATTATTGAATCCTGGATAAATTAAATTATAAATCTCTAATATTTATCCTTGATCTCACTGGAATTATTTTTTATATCATTGTAATAATCCTCAAACTTTAATTGTGATGAAATTTATCTTTGGCTCGTAGTGATATTATTTAATTTCATACTCCTAAATTTAAACTTATTATGGTAAGTATTGTTTCTATAATTCCTGAAATGATTAGAAATTCCTTAAGGTTTACGCTTCATCTAATATCATTTCACTGGAATATTGGTATGAACTTTCTTATTAAATTTTAATCTTTTCATGTCGGGGCACTATTCATACAGTATTATTCATACGGTACTATTCATGGGTACTATTCATACGGTACTATTCATGAGTACTATTCACAACGGAATTTAATTTCCTTTTCTTTGTTCAAGTTATCTTTTATGAATCTTATTTTTGAAATTGAATCCATGTTTTGATCTTTATTTTGACAATTTGGACATTATTGAACTCTGGATAAATTAAATTATAAATCTCTAATATTTATCCTTGATCTCACTGGAATCATTCTTTATATCATTGTAATAATCCTCAGACTTAAATTGTGGTAAAATTTATCTTTGGCCCGTAGTGCAAAGATGAACTGTTGATTGATGAATATCTTTGGCCCGTAGTGCAAAGATGAATTATTGATTGATGAATATCTTTTGCCCGTAGTGCAAAGATGAACAGGTGTTTGGCATGATCATGACCACTGGTGATACAAATGAATATCTTTGGGCCATAGTGCAAAGATAAATTATTAATTTGAAATATTTATTGATTGTTGTTACAGGAAAAAAATATTGATGATGGACTTTTAAATCATAGAAGATAGTAGACATCATGCTCTACTTGACTCTTCTAATGAATTGTTATTTCCGCTGCGGTTGTTGATCTAAAACTTGGTGTCTATTATATCTTATCTGATTTGTTATTGTTAAAGGCTAAAGATAATTTATTCTTCATTATCTTAGTCATAATATTCTTTACTGGGCTAGTTGAGCTCACCCTTTTCTTTTTGGTTCCATTGTTCTTCTCAGGAAATAAAAGTATAGCTGGGACTAGTCGGAGAGTGGAGTAATGATTCGAGATAGTTATGATAAAAATCTTCATTATGTTGTAAAATAGTGTGTCAATAATTGTAATGAAGACTTAATTTGAGTATGGATATTGTCGTATTATGTACGATGTAATATTTGTAGTCAAACTCACATGTTATGTGTTGTCATATTTTGGCACGACAGAGTAATAGTTGGAATAAGTAAATTTGTATTTGAATTTTGTACCATGTATTTTGGCGACTCAGAATAAGTTGTGTGGACCTATTTTGGGGGCGTCACAAAAACACACATCCATGAGCAAATTAAAAGAAATCAGTAAATTTGTTCTCTTCCTAGAAGTTTGGCATTCATATTCTTTAGCTTATTAACCTCCTTCTCCAAGGTCTTCATTGAACTTTCGACCATCTCAGTTGCTAACCAATTTTAGTCTTCTCACTTCTTTTCCTTCTTCATTTTATCTACCATCTCTCTATTGACCTTCAATTTTAATGTCAAATCTTCAATAACATCTCTAGATCTATAAGAAAATGGTGGATCATACCATTTAAAGAAACCACAGTAAACTCTATCTTCCTATTATTACACACCAACCATTAACATAAGCAATAATATGGAAACAAATTTAAAAAAAATTACATTCATGCTCGATAATTAATACCCCAAGGAATCGCCTTCCTGGATGTTTTGTACCATCTTTCCTAGCCTCCCACATTTGCACGATTGCTCCACAGTAGCAGCGACTTGGAAACTCAGGTTAAATCCATTGATTTAAGCTGCATGAACTACAATCTTCCTCCGCAATTTCGTTTGATTCCACTCCAAGACGAACTCATTCTTTCAATTTGGCACTCAAAGCCTTTTATATATATATATAGAGAGAGAGAGAGATGATCCATAGCATCTAGTTGCTATGGATAAAAAATTGGCATATACCATCTTAACCGTTAATTAGAAAAATAGATGGCTGCTATTTAGAACCGTCCTCTAGTAGTACTAACGGACTCTGTTAGTATAAAATCATGACCTTTATGCCCCCACTTCGCCTCCATATCAGGTCAAAAACATGGTCCGCTAGTAATACTAGCGGACGATAGGTACGTCCCAAAAATCGTGACTTGCAACTCAACAACCCAACAGCAACAGTAATCTTGCCAAATAATCTTGTCAAATCGTGACAATAGAATTACAACCTAGGCGAAGCCTTTTTCACTTCAGCAATTAGCCCAGGCAATCCAGTTCGCAAATGTGATGCTTTCAGCGTTCCGATAAAATCTCTAGCAGGAGGGGTGTTTTCAAGATCCCTTGCCACCACTATAAGAGGTCTTTTCTCTTTCATCTGAAAATGAACCTTATAAATACTGATGCGAATAATCAATATGCATAAAAGGGAAGAAAAAAAGAAGAAAGAAGGACCGCCACTAGAAAAAGAAGTGAAGAGAGATAAGAACAAGAACCTGTTTTCAAAAAGCTAAGGAAGAGAATACATGTGATATTTCCACATCTTTGTTCCATATAATTTCCTCCAGTATGTTACGAGGAGTGTTGCCCTCATTCTGTAAACGAAACTCGAATAACCTACATAATGCTGAGGAGGTCCTGTTGGGAGTCGCCTTCTTATTCTTATACCCAGAGTAGCAGCTAGTTCATCTTGGAATCTCCCAAGTTCCCACTCCTTGATTTTCAGTGCATCTCCTTCAGAATCACTACCTGGGGAAACTATTTCTGATCCGTCTTTCAACTCAAATTACATTTAATTTTATTCTGATCTGCACTAAATTAGAAACTAGGGTTCATGAGAAATTGGGAGAAATTAGTGGTTGCTAGATTTGGGAGATTAAATAACAAACTTACCGAATAAATTACATCTTGTTGCCGATCGAACCTATATTGCGATTAGAGATGATGAGAAGAGCAGAAATCGCACCTAGCAGAAATCGCACCCTAGCAGAAATCACACCCTAGCAGAAATCGAAGGGGATGAAGGCCTGTTTCACCGAAGGGGATGAAGGTGAGTTTCTGACCGAAGGGGATGAAGAATATACGGTGGTTCTGTTGTGTTCTGCTGTGTTTCGGCAAAGGGGCTGCTGTTGTGTTTCACGAAGGGGGGATGAGGGCTTTGTGGTTTGTGTCCATCTGGGGGCAAAGTTGGCTGAAAATTTAATTTACTACGTCCGCTAGTACTTCTAGCGGACTGCGTGATACCCTTTCAAATCTGGCCCCTTCATTTTAGTATTGGACGGTATAGATGGTATATGTCAGTTTTTCATCCATAGCAACTACATGTTATGGATCATCTCCCATATATATATATATATATATATATATATATAGATATATATTTATTTATATACGTGAATTAGTAATCGAACATGAAACAGTGGATTTTTACTCTTTGTTGAAGAATCGAGAGAGAAAGATGAGCCCTAACTTTTCCCCAAATGACCTTACTTTTGTTTACATAGATGGAGAACAATATTAGCTATGCATCATTTAACTGACTTGTCCAATCATCGTCATGTCATCGTTCTCCCTCTTACGTGTTAAAATTTTAAACAACAGCCGGATGAAACCCTAATATTTAATGACTTGTAATTTTATTTTTTTTAGTACATACACCAATTTATTATTTTTTTAAGTTTGAGTACCAACTTATAAGTCGGGTCTGAGTACATATACCAATACCAAAAGTTGATTTTTCGCATTCTAACATTCAAGATTTTCCTCCGGTACCCTTATCTTAAATAGAAAAAGAGGAAAAAGGAAAGTTATTTGTTCCCCAACCAAACATGGCACAATTCAACAAAGAACCCATAAGCAAGATATTGTTATCCAAAATCATTTTCAGAGCTTTAAATGTATGCCACACTCTGTCGTATTATTTTACGTGCCTAAAATATCTATAGACTATAGTCCAACTCCTACTCACTCAACATACAGCAAAATCAGCAAATGGAAGTAGCAGTAACCCAGTCTCTCTCCTGTACCAAGCTTTCATTCTTTCATTCTAGTGCCTCTATTCGTGCTAATCATTCTGTCACTTTATTGAGGTCTAAGTGCCCACCCAAAGATCTACAACGCCTTAAAATTAAAGGGAGGCAACAGAGGAAATTAGGAGCTATACATGCTTCTGCGGCTGAAAGCACTTCAACAAATGATGGAGAAAGATGGCTTCTTCAACCTGTAGGTGTGTTTATTTATCCTCTCTGATTTGTATGGAAGTGATGAATCCCAATTACAAATTATATATTTAACTTAATGGGTATACGAAAAGTTATCCCATAATTTACTTTACATTGTGATTTAAGAGTTTAGGGAGATAGGTTTGTGAAGTTAACTAAATGGGCTTGTTAGGTGTACCTCAAATTTTCAGTTAACTCATTCAGTCTTTCTGAGGATTTCGATTTAATTATTCAATTTCTTGAATGAGATTTATACTCTTAGGCTATGTTTGTTTGCATAAATGATGGGTCAGATAGGAATGGCATTATTGAAATGATATTCCACTACAAACTATTTTATTTCATAATTAGTTTTCTATTTAATCCCATTGAACTATGTTTTGTCGATTCTAAGGTCATTCGATGATACATTATATAATTAGAAAGGTGGGATTATATAATCCGTTTTTGAGGTATTAAATGACCTTAAAATTGATGATACGTAAAGAAAATGATATTGCGAATGCTTATGTCAATTTTTTGATTTTCAATTACGTGTAACTTTTTTGGAGAGATGTGTAATAAAGGGGTCCTCCCATAATTCATATCAATCTCATGCATTAATAAACTTCACAGTTGTAATTCAGCCTAAATTTTTCACAACACATAGCAGAACTCAATAAATAATGCCTGTTATTAAATAACAGAGTAATCATGACATAAAATAGTTCTCCTGATATTAAATTAGTACAAATAGTCATGTCAAATCCATCATTTTTGAAAAAATGAAAAATAATGAAAAATAAAATATATATATATATATATATATATATGTCAAATAAAATAAATGAGAAAATCTTTGCTTACTAATCTCCCCAAGATGGTTAGCCAAACATTAAAATTCTACGCAAGTAAAATTGTGAATGTACTATTTATATTCTAAGATACGATCACAGCACTTATGCTGCGTTTGGATTGAAGGAATAAAGGTAAGAATGGAATGACTCATTCATGTGGAATAAAAAAAATTATGTTTGATTGTGATTGGAATGAATTGAACCATCCTTTTTTTTTGCTATTTTGGACTGAAATTTAACATTCTTGTCTAATATTTCATGCCCAAAGCTTTATCAGTAATTTTTTTTATCATTGAGTCGTAAGGGTCTTGGGGGAGGGGGAGTATGGAATAAAATGAAATGAATCATTCCAACTTGAATGAAATAAATCATTCCAATCTCCATTTCATTCCTTCAATCCAAACGCAGCATAACAGTATGACTTCATTGATTCCATTTAGCAGCTTTAGTGTGCTGAACTTATGGTAGACTGCCAAACTCAAGAAGTATCCATATTTTTCTGTAATCATTTGGCATAAGTGCTTATTTGGAGAACATGTATGCTTTAATCAATAACAACTATGATGAAGTAGCATTAATTCAATCTGGGTTGCAGCATTTGATTGTTGATCTGTTATTTATTAACCAAAACGACAAAAAGATGCTGAAGAGCAAAAAAGAATAGTAAATAATTGAATGTATGCTTATTTTCCTTTTTTTTCCCTTCTATTTCTTTCTTTAATTTTCAATTTTATATTGAGAGTCTAGCTGACGCATCCATCTGGATGTAAATTTTTAATGCCCATAAACTTGAGGAATCATTATTTGGGTAAATTATAATTGTGGAAATTGTTATAATTAAAGCAAAAAAAAAAGAAAAAAAGAAAAAGAAAATAGACCAAGACAAAAAGATAGATACTTTACTTAGTGTTTGATATTTTTCCATGTAAGCTTTTACAGATATGTTATCCACTTCTTTGGACTCTAGAGTCCGGATTTAAGATAAATAAAAAAACTTCTTATGTATATTCTAAGTTTCGGATTTATCTTTCTACTAAATGAATATAATGCACTTATTGTGTAAGGCTAATTCATTTAACTGATTTTTCTTCTTCAGCTAATGAAAAGGTGGATTTGAAATTTTGTAGGCTACAAAAGGAAAATACTTATTTGTTTACTCACAAAAGACGATTGAAGCATTCTTGAATTGGGATAAGGTAGCATGTAGGATTTTAGTATTATAACAACCCACCCTTAGCTCAACAAACCGTTATGAGCTGTTAGCTCGCAACTATCCATTTCTGATGGTTAAACTCATCTGAAGCCCACCATTAAATTGTCAAATTACAGTATAATTTGTCTACATTTGATATCATAATTTAAGTTGCATACATTTATAGATGCGCATAGTGTGACTTTTCTTGTTGTTGTAAACCTCTCAAGGTTCCTAATTTCCTCTGACATGGTGTTTCTTTGTTCCAATGCTTATTTGAGACATGACATCCATCAATTCTACGTAGGTGATGGTGATTCAAGGCACATAGGTTTTAAGGTTCCATTACCTGATGCATTTGAAATAACTTCTGTAAGTATTTTTCGTGTCACATTTGGTTTTTAGTAGTTCCTTCTATACCTGACGAAAGGCATGTTAACTGCAACATTTGGATATACAACAGAGTGTAGTGACAGTGGGACGTGTTCCTGAGAAAGCAGACATGGTCATTCCTGTAGCAACAGGTATTCTAAATCTTCCAAATAATATAATCTTTACGCACCTCATTTTCTCTATTGAAATTTTATCATAGTGGCCCAGAGCTCTTTGTGCTGCTTTCAGGTCATGGAAAAATCAAATAAGTTGCAATTTGTTAAGCTCGAAGTCTGTACAAAGTCCCATGCTTTAATTTTCTTCCAAATCAATCAAGTTATGGCTGGAATAACCATCTAATACATGGCCTAAGCTCAAAAAGAAATAAAGAATTCATCTTTGTACTGATACTACTTAGTTCTGCATGTGTCGACTTTACTTTATTAAAACATCTCAATAATATGATCTGTATGAGACATATGGTGATGCGACACTTAAAAGTGTCCTGAGAAAACTCTAGTCAAATCATTAAACTTCAAACTAGAAGATACATATATTGATTGTTGGACTATGCACTCCTTCATTATTGATTTTTCTTATTTGAAAATGAAAAAGAAAAAAAAAGAACAAGAACAAGAACAACGTATTATGTAGAATTAAAAAATTACTTGTCCTTCTTATAGACAATAACTTGTGTTTAGACCTCTATGTCCTGTATTTTACTGTTTATAATTTTTGTGTTTCTTTATCTATAATTGAAAACAGTATCAGCTCTACATGCTCGCATTCAGATGAAGGAAGGGAGTCTTGTGGTGACAGATTTGGACAGCACAAATGGCACATTTATCGATGACAAGCGGCTTAGTCCCGGTGTCCCTGCAACCATATCACCTGGAAGAGATCTTACGTTTGGTACCATGTCTCAAATTTGATCCCTATTTTTTTTGTAATGGTATCTGCTTTTTAGGTTGTTTTATTTCCAGGAATCAGATTTATTAAAAAACATGATTAATTTTATAAAAAAATAAATTAAAAAAAACAGAGGATCTAAGACCTCATATAGATGATTACATGCTTATGCACCATAATTAGAAATGTAAGTGAATTTTCTTTAGTAGAACCTTGAGCACTAAACCAATAATTATAGTATGATTTCAGTCCATGTACTCCAGTGTAATTTGCTGGATTCAAACTGCTTTAATTGACAAATGTCAATAAGTGCGATAAGAAATAGAGAAAAAAGTATGTACTTGAATTTTTTTGACAAGAACTGGATTCAGGTTGTCCTGAGCCTAGTTTTCCTTCTTTCTTTTCTTATTTAGATATGAGATCTTACACACACACACATGACATGAGCACTAACATATAGATACCACCTACATGCTCAACCCATGTACATTATCCAATTTTATTATGCCAACTGAACGTGCACTTCTCTAGTCTTGGGGCAGTATCATCCTTTCCAACGATTTTCATTCTTAAATTGGTCGGTAACTTATTTAGCAACTAGAATAACACAAAACCAGTTTAATCAGGAATGTATTGGTCTCATACATCACTTCAGGTTGAGTTAGTTGCAGTATTATTCTATGTCAAATGTTTCTGCCATTCCGTGTCAAGCATAATTGTGTTTGGTTGTTTCATTGGACAGAAATGAACCATTCACATTTCGTCCAAATTTATAAATTTTATTTCTTTGGGGAGGGTATGGAATGATATATTCCACCCGGAATAGAATGAATCATTTTATTCTCCATTCTATTTTCTCCTCTATTCCATTCTTTTAGCTATTTCATTCATTCAATCTAAACGTAACATAAAATATTGATATCGCATTATTCAGATTAGATTGATAAAAGAATTCTTCCTTGTCAGGGGATACCAATTTAGCAATGTTTCGGGTTTCAAAGCTTCAGAATTCAGAAGTTCCTGAAAAAGATGCTGAATCTGTAGCTCAATCAGAAATTGAGGCTGCAACAAACAAATCTGAGAGCACAATTTAGGAATGAGTAAATTTTATACAACATAGTAATAGATGAATATATGTGATTTTCCTAGCTAAATTTAGCTTTGAACGGTGAGATTTATCCTAAATTTTGAACGGCCCAGATAATTTTTGGGTTGAGTGGGAAATTCAAATTCGGTTGTGTTTTGTTATATAGATTATGTTGTTACCTTATCTTATTAGAAAGCAATTGTTTACCTTCTAATACTTTTGGTTTATATACTATTTAGTACATTTGTATATATATATATAGAGAGATCGAATCTAAAGCACTTTCACTCGTCTTAATGATTATAGAAATGTAAAAAAAAAAAAAAGTTGAGCAACAACATAATTTATACGCCTTCACAACCAGAAGAAACTTGCCTTCGTAAACGGCAAGGGTCCTGTCGGAATTGCGGTGGTGGGAAAGTAATTATTGGGGCCGGGCCACCTACATGGGGACCAGACCGCCCATTTCTACCACCGCCTTCAAAAGGAGGTCCTCCCTGCTCTCGCAACATCTGAATCGCAACTTCAGGAGGAGCGGGGACAAAAGGCCCCAATGGACTGCAGTCACAACCAAATATAAGAAGTTTCTGAGAATCCAACTGGTCTCAACAAAGACTGACTGCACTAAAAATTTGTCCACGGAGCTCAAATCAGTGGCGGAGAGAGGGGGCAGAGGGTGGCGGCCGCCCCCTGCTCGTCGGTGTCCGCCCCCTTTTGGGGATCCTGGCTCCGCCACTAGATCAAATAATAGAAAGAACTGATCTTACCCAGCACCCGGAACAGGCACAATAGTCGTATTAATTAGCACTTAGCAAAAGGTCGGTGGTTTCAGGGTTGCGTGCCAGAGCATGCCAGTTGGCGCGCGTGTAGCATGTGTGAAACACAGAAGAAAATGCCTCTATCATCTCAGCGCAAGGCCAGGAAGGCGAATTTACTACAAGTTTGGTAGTAGGTGCAACGAAAATTAATTGGGCTGCATAAAGCTTTATATAAACAACCATATGCATCACCCTAATTCTCATATCCCATTATTATCCCCCTTATTTTACTCTCAACAAAATACTTCATCCAAACACGCCCTTAACATGACAACCAGCAGCGCAATTGTCACATGCGCATTCATTGCGGCATTCATGTTTATTACTATGCTTCCGAGCACTATTGCACAGGCGCCCGCACTGACGCCACTCGGAGTCCAGATACCGGCGGCGGCACCGGGGCCCGTCGGAGTGCCAGTACCGGCGGCGGCGCCAGGGCCAGCAGTGGATTGCCAGACAGCTTTACTTGGCATGTCGGATTGTTTGGGCTTTGTTACGATAGGAAGCAATGAAACAAAGCCCGATCCGGCCTGCTGTCCGGAGCTTTCTGGGCTGTTAGATAATCAGCCCAATTGTCTGTGCCTGCTGCTTGGAGATACTGAAGCGACCTTTGGAATTCAAATTGACCTCTCCAAGGCACTCACGCTTC
Organism: Panax stipuleanatus; assembly: GCA_020205555.1. Taxonomy (NCBI): domain Eukaryota; kingdom Viridiplantae; phylum Streptophyta; class Magnoliopsida; order Apiales; family Araliaceae; genus Panax; species Panax stipuleanatus. Next base: position 47,408,716 of record CM035126.1, on the reverse strand, counting down.
CTTCTACTTGTGGGCTTAAAACTCCATCTCTTAGCATGTGTCCAGGTTCTTCTCTTGATTTTTAATACTCCCTCTCTCCTAATAATCTACTGCACTTTTAGAGTTTCTGTTTTTTTTCTTCTTTTCAAATAAATGTTTGAATGGAAACTATAAAATATGGTGAGAAAATATGAGAGAAGTTTTGAAAATAAAAGTGATCTAGGAGAAAGAAAGGAAGTTAAAGGTGACAAAACTTTAAGAAGATAGTTATTTTCTATGCTCTTTTTTAATAAAATAAAATTATACCTCTTCGTTGCAGATCATTTTGAAACGATGATTTTTTTTTTAAATAATAATTTAAAACATTATACCCTTTCGGTTTGAGATATAATTCTAATTGATGAAGTAATTTTAAGAAAAAAATTTATATTGTCAAATATATTGTAAACGTTAGGTGAAAATGTTATAGTACATTAGTACTAGTAGTGAAATGACAATATTCAATTTATACTTTTTTTTTAGAATCAATTATATTACAATTCAATTCTAAGATCCATTTTATTTAGGCTATGTTTGCTTGTAAGAATTATAATCTCGGTATTATTATAATTCATGGGATTATACTCTCAAAATTATTAATTTATTAATTTTAGGATTATAATTACTGAATTATATTTATAATCTCAATACTATTAAGTCATTTTATAATTCTTAAACTAATAGTTTCAAATCTAAATTTAAAAACAAACAAGTCGCTTATGATTCATAGTCTTATCCCAAGTATAGTTCTTACAAACAAACATAGCTTAGGGTCTAATGTTGAGTTTGGAGGGATAGGATGGAAGGGGAAAGTATAGAAGGGGAAGAGATGAGAATGAATTATAATTTTTCCTTGTCATGTTTGTAAGTTTTAGAAAGGAAGGGAAGTGATGGGATCTTAATTATATTTTTTCTTGTTTGTGAGTTTAGAATGAGGGAAGGGAAAGAAAAATATTTTTATTTTTAAACTACACTATTACTATATTACCCTTACATATTAATGTAATAAATGACATAATTTATTTTGAAAGGTTACTTTAGGTAATATAAAATATCTAACTTTCTCCTCATTTCCCATCTCTCCAAATCCTCACTTTTTAGAGGAAAGTTTTGAGCCAAAAATGAAATCAATTTTACCTCCAAATTCATTCCCATCTTCCTAAAAAAAACTCGCAAACATGAGATTTTAAGATATTTTAATTACTTTCTTTTCCCTTCTCTTCCCCTAAAAAAAACTTATAAACACATTATAAGGGGAACTTGGGGAAGGGGCCAGGAAGAGAGAGAACTCAAGTGAAACTTACATTTTTCATGTTTGATTAATTTTAAAATCGCTTTTTTGTTGATAGTTAGGCTCAAATTAATCTAAGACCTTGCACAGTAACCTTTCTTTTTATATACAATTTATACCTAGATTATAAGTAATTTAGAAAATTGAATAACTTTATAATGTAAATTTGGAATAAATATTTAGTACTAGAATGGAGAAAGTTGCAATGAACTCGCAATTATTTAGTTGGTTGTGGTATTTTTCTAGTTGGCACAAAAAGTTGTCACGTATTTTCCGCATTTGTAGGAGAACTTCTTTTTAGTCGAAAGGAGATGTCTTAATTACCTTAAAATATCTTTATTAGTATTAGTTATTTTATTCCTTTCAATTCTTTTTAATTGACGTTTAAAGAGAAAACATAAAAAATAAAAATGTAATTAGTGGTCTGTCTGATTCATTAAAATGAATAAAATTTCAAATTTACCCTTCTAAAATATATTGGAAAAGATTAACAAAGTACTAGTATTTAAAGTATGGATAATATGAAAAATTAGATCATTAATACTTACTTGAAATATACAAACGATAAATAAAAATGAACAAATTTTACTCTAAAAAGACAAATAAAAATGAATAGAGAAAATATCATTAAAAATAATATGTTTGGACACCCTTTCTGAAAATGTTTATGGGAACTAGCTAGGTATGCCCTTTAATTAATTATAAAATGAATACACCATTTTTACTATTTTATTTTAAATTTTTGTTCTGTGTTTCTTTTGTTAATTATTGAAAGAAATATTTTTCGAGATTTTAGTTGCACAATAGCTTTTGCTGGACAGCGTGGACTAGATAGTATTTCCTCCTGATAAGAAACATATTATTATAATAGACAGTTTCGTATGTATAAAAACTTTTTGATTCAAATTCTATGAAATAAAAATTATCAAGTCACATTATGTATTGTAATAAATTTACGCTGAATTATAATTACGAAATATATCAATAGATAAGATGAATAGAAATTATAGAAGAGTCATACTTATTACACATATTTTCAAAAAAAAATATCACTAATACTTATCCTAACATTCATAATATAATTTTCCTATATAAACCTTTCGACAATAGAAAAAAAAAATTGCTAGTAGTATTGCATTTTTTTTTCTATTTAAACACGCAGTTTGAGACGACTGCCCCGGTTTAACTAAGCAGAGCAACCACTAAACAGAGTTTGTTACATGTCCACAATTTAATACTCCCGCCTATCCGAATTATAAAATGAATATGAATTTGTCAAAAGTCAATTTAACATATTTTAAATTTTAAAATTTATATGATTCGTTTAATTTTAAAAAATTAATAAATCTTTTAGCGCGTTGTACTTTTAGATAGTTTATAATATTTATAGTTGTATTGATATAAATCAAATGAATTTTATTGATGTTGAGTTTGAAAATATTTGAAATTGACTTTTAAAAAATTAATATTGATCTAATAATTTGAAACATATGTAGTATGATTTTTTCCTAGGTTGGTGCCAATTTGTATAAAAATGGCTGGACAATAATATAATAAAATTTGTGCTAATAAATTGCCTATGATGCCTTTGTAAATGTGTTTAGCTAAAATAACTTATAAGTTATAAATATTATTAAAATGAACGCAAAAGAATGTTTACATTTAGTCAAACAAATTTATTTTAAAATGACTTATAAAGCATTTTTCGAGAAGTCAAAAATTATTACTTTCTAAAAATTACTTATAAATTAATTTATAATTAAAAAAGGTCACATAGAGCACTCAAAAAAATAAAACAAAACACTAAGTTGGTTCAACTTATAATAAGTAGTTGCCAAACAAGTTAGAACATTTTTGCCTTTTCTTTTGAATAAGTTATGTATTATTCTTAGTTACCAACAAGTTTGAATGCAAGCTCGCATTTTTAACTAAGGGTGTAAATAAATTGAGTTCAGACGAGTATTGAGTTACTCAAATTTGGTTCACAAAATTTATCGAGTATAAAATTAGGTTTGATTGAGGCTCGTTTAGCTACCGAGTCAAGCATGATCTTGAATCGAGTCCGAGCAATTTGAACTTTTTAAACGAATATGATCTGAATATCAATAGAAATTTACAATTTGAGAAGGTTCGAGTAATTTATCAAATTTTAAAACTTGCTCATATTTGAATCATTGATATTTCAAGTGAGTTCGAATCAAACTTTTAGTCGAGCAAGTATGAATCGAACCCGAACTGTTTGCTCATTTTACAGCCTTATTTCCAACTGGTTTGCACCCGTCTCACCAAACCAATAATGTCAGTGATCTCTCTCCCTCCTGAAAACAATTTTTAATTTTACAAACTCACTTGGTTTTAAAATAAATTTTATTATTGATATTTGAAAGTTAATTTAAAACACTTTTAAACTCAAAATTAGTAGTATTTATTAGAAACTACTAAAGAGTAAATAATATACTTCATTCGTTTCAAATTATAAGCTCCTTGTTTACTTTTGAAAGTCAATTTGAAACATTGTCAAACTCATAATTGATTAGATTCACACAAAAAAATACAAAACAATAATCATTATACTTATTAGTACTTTTTATATAACTTATAATATTCGTCAGTTTATTTACTAAAATTAAAAAAATTTAAGTCAATTTTAGGTTTAAATTTATTTCAAATTGATTTCAAAAAATCAATAATAGTAGTATCATATTTAAAACAGAATGAGTAATTAGTATTACTTTTAGATAGTTATAATATTCATAATTATATTGATTAAATTTGGTACGTGTTACAAGCTTGCTTAAATTTGATTAACCCAACCTCCAATTGCCTTTGTTATCTTCCGCAGCTGCTCCTAGTCCTGGAGGAGTTCCAACATCAAGTGAAGGGCCTGCATATTCACCAGGTAATAAAATATCTTTACCTTAAACTTTTGTTTCCGATATTTGTAGACAACTGGCTAAAGTTTTGAACTACACTTTTCTCTTAAATCTTAACTAATGAGATTCAAAGGTTTAAATTTTTTATAAAAAATAAATTTTAAAATCTGACAGATTATGTGATAGAACAAGATAAAGGGTAAGTTTTATTTTCATATTTTTGGACAACTGGCTAAATATTTGAAGGGCACTTTCTCTCAACTAATGATGCTCAAAGCTTTAGATTTATAAAAAGAAATATTGAAAAAAATGGCATATATATATTTGGTTGAGCGACAATTTTGTATCTCTAAAGCGTCACCGAGTGCCAAAGTCATCTCTAAAATTCCTCTTTCGTCAATTGAATCATTTGACTCATTTTTAAGAGCAATTTTGACTTTATAAGTATCCAAATATATTACATATATTATTATAATACAAAACCAAATAAAATTCTAAACAATATATACTCTCTGTTTTTGAATGACTAAATCAAACAAAAAAAAATTACCACCAAAGGATGAGATAAAATACATTAAGTACTAATTACTAAAAACATAAAGTACATAAAGTACTATTAGTGTAAAAAATATAAAAGTACTAATTATTTTTTTATTTTCTTCTCTCTACTTTTTATTTTAAATACAAATTGTACTTTGTTTCATCTTTTGGAAAGAGTGAAAGTATATTATTAATATTCAAACAAACTATATATAATATATATATGGAGCGGCATTTTCTTCACCTCTTCTTCTCAGTCGCCTACTACCTCCTCCACCGTTAGTGCGACAAGATCCGCTTCTCCACCCCTCTCCACGTCATCACTATGACCAAATTCACTGTCATTGTGTCCCTTATCCCCTCCTTCATCAACCTCCTTGGCTTCAGTTCCCCAGATCTGGAATTCATATGATGAACAGGTGGAGAGTTCATAATAGAATGGACAGGGATATAATTGGTATTGGTAATTGACAGCTTTAGTGGGTTTAGTGAATTTTAATTGAAACCTTTTTCCTTTAATTTGATATATACAAACTTTGGATTTTAGTTATTATATAATAATAATAATAATATTATTATTATTATTATTATACAAACTAATTTTCAAATTAAAAATAATAACTAAATTTTGAAATTAAAAATAGTAGTTAATGTTCAAATTTTTTGTTATTCTTTTGAAATTTGAATTATTATTATTACTGTTATTGTTGTTGTTGTTGTTATTATTATTATTATTATTTTATTTTATTTTTTATTGTTATTATTTTGTATTTGTTTTGACATTTTTGCCCAAATTAAAACTGCGAATGCTTAGTACATACCTTAAATTTAGGTAAAATTCGGTTTGTGTGACAAAATTAACATCAATTAACCAATTTAAGAATTTAATTGACGAAAAATGAATTTTAAAGACAACTTAGAAGAACAGAATTATCATTCAACCATTTTTTTTATTAAAGATCCATTTGAGGGAGTACAATATAACTCATAATTATATACAGAATCACTATTACAATATCAATAATTAAACAAATTTCATATAGACAACAAAAAATAAATTCACAATCAAGTATCATACGAAAAAAGAAACACACTTCACGTAAATGAAAAAATAAACTCAGTAAAATCAAACCTGAGACTTAAAGGTTACGGGCCTCAATCATAACTACTAGTTTAAAATTGTATTGCCTCTACTATGTGTTCTTTTTAGAGTTAAATGTATTTTGCATAAATCAAGTTTATCTCATTGTGCAAATTACATCTTATACTTTAAAATATAACACTTTGCACCTTGTATTTTTAGCAAATCATCACATAACACTTTCCCGCCCAAAATCCGTCACTAAAAGTAACGAGATTATTGTTTAAAACTAATGTATTTTGAGTCAGAGAGTTTTACGTGTCAGTTCGCTAAAACATAATGCAAAGTGTACGTCACATTTTGAAATATAACATATAATGTGTAAAATGAGATAAATTTGATAGATACAAATTGTATTTAACTATGCTTTCTATTAATAAGGGATCGGACGAAAGATATGTAACCCAACAGCAGTAAATATCCAACCTTATAAATGCCTAGTTTAGAGACAAAATAAAAGAGACTCTAATTTATTTACATTTTTTTTTCTTATTTAATGCACTCATCTTGTGTTTGGTTTCCGTTCCTTAATTCGGATGGAATGAAATGGACAACAGAAAAAAATGGATGAAAGAATGAAATGATCAGAATGGTCATTCTCCTTTTTATATTTAGTTGGTCCATTTCTTTCCTTTAGGAGTATAAGCATTATTATTAAAAAAATATTTAGTTAAATTATGTACCTTAGGAAATGAATTAAAAATAACAATAAATATAATTAATTCATTTTTAAAGATAGAAAGTGAAAGACTTTAGAGAATGTGAAAAAAGTTAGAAAGAGAAAGTAAAAATAAGTGAAAGATTGGTAAGAGTGGGTGATTTTTTTTAAAAAAAACAAGTAGAAAAGCTATAGAGAGTATTAACGCCAAGATTAGCCCACGCGCTCCAATCACCAAGCGCGTTCAATCCTGCACAAAATGGATAAACACCAAAGTTTGACGACTTGGGCCGCCGGGGGATAGCTCCGGTGTGAGAGTAAGTACAGGCTGACAAGGTTTAACAATGAAGGGATATTACTGGAGTAATAAAGTATAAGTGTACCTTTCAGGATTTAAGCCATGTATTTATATCTCACATACATGCTAGAGTCCACATCCCTTTAGGGTTAGGGTTCTCCCATATATCCCTTGCATAATAGGATAGTGTCAAATCTCTCAAGATATAAAAAGTTTAATCATTGCAGGATCCTTCTTTCCACAACTAAAGTCTCTATATAATTAGGAGTGTCTCCCAACATGGACCAACCGGACCCACTATAACCCAACCATAGTCTGGGCCAAGGCCCCTTCGCAACCAAGCCCAATCCCCGAGTCTTGGGTCTTCAAATATTCAGGCCCCAACAGAGAGAAAATATAATATTTCTAGAGAGAGAAACTAAAATTTTTTTAGAAAAAACAAGTGCAAATTTTTAACTAAAGAAAGTTAAAGGTTTTTAAAAAGAGAACGTCAAAAAACTTTAGAGAGATTAAAGAATAAAAATCTAGAGAGAGAATGAAAAAAATTGAGAGAAAGTGAAAGAAACTCTAGAGAGAGCGAAAAAAATTCTAGACAGTGAAAAAAAATTATAGAAAGAGAAAGTGAAAACTTTTTAGACAGGGAAAAGTATAAATTTAAATATATATTTATAAGACACTTTGAACACAAATGTATGTTGAGTTATAATGGAATAAGCTAAACGCCTAAAGCCGCCCTTCTAGAAAGAATTGGTGGGAATGAAATGGTTAATGGAATGGATATTCAATTTCTACCGACAAACCAAAAATTCATTCCGTAGGAAATGACCATTCCATCCTCATTTAATTCCATTTCATTCCCACAAACTAAACACCTTGATAGTCATTTTTTAACTCTTTGTGGCACTACCTTTTTTACATGCAGAACTTTTTTGTTTGATAAAATTTTGTTCAGGCTCTTCTTGACTATTAAAAAAAAGAGTATCGAGTCAAGTCAGTTTATATTAAAGACAGTGATCATTTACATTATTATTCCACCCTAAGTTTGAATAAACTAATTTAAGGGTAAAATAGATACTATAGTTATCAAATAATTTATTGTTTTTTCATTTAGACTTTGTTTTAAAAAAAATATTTTATACAAAAAATCTATTTACATAATTTATCAAACGCACCTTAGTATTATTGTCTATTCTCACTATACTACACTTGCCATTGCCTCTTTCCACCTTACTATTACTTTTTACGTTTATTGTACCTATTACAATAAGTATATGCGGACAGATAAATTGGATAGAAAAATTGAACCGGAAGGATAAAATAAATTTGTTCACGCAAACAATTGGATTGTATTGTCCAATTGTTCGCGGGAACAATTCATTTTGTTCTTCCGGTCCAATTTTTCTGTCTAAATTTTTGGTCTGCGTAGAATGACTCGTTACTTATTATTATCTATTTGCGCACTTGAGCACTTATTTTGCCTAGGGGTGAGCATGGTGCGATTTGAAATCCAAACTGCACACGAAATCGCTTAGGTGCGGTTTGACAAATCCAAAATCGCACATGAAATTGTTTGTAATTGATGCGGTGCGGTGCGATTTTGAACCGTGCGGTGCGGTTTCATTTACTGCGATTTTGGTTCCAAAACCAATTAAAACAACAAAATTTATGCAATTTAAATTAACAATTTAGCATCAAACAATATTAAATATCACTTTGATAATACACACAATTTTACTTATAATATTTTGTCTAAACAAAAACTAAATATGATAGAATAATACGATGTAAATTATTAGAGTAGAATATATATAGTAGAGTAAACAAAAGCTAAATATAATCTTTGCTACTTTACTCTTAGTAAAAATATGATGTAATATTCTTAATAACAATATGTTGTAATAATTTACAGGCTACTCTACCATATTACAGCATATTGTTATTAAGAGTAGCTCAATCATATTGCGGCATATTGTTAACAAAGATCATGTTACAATCATAATACAAAGAGTCAGAAACATTATAAGCTACTCTACCAATATGGTGCGATTTCGGTTTTATGCGTGCAGTTTTGGCTAGTAACCAAATCAGAACAGTAAATTTAGTTTTTCAACCCATCTAAAACCACCACATACGCCGGAACCGTTAGTGCGATTTTAATTGGTGCGATTTGTACAGTTTTTGGTGCAGTTTCGATTCCAATTTGGTTCCTTGCTTAGCCCTAATTTTGCCTACAAACTAGGGTATCTCTAATTTTAGCACTATAATAAGTTTATGACTAGGTACCTAAGTTATATTATACATTATTTTTATATAATGCCTTTATCTGGATTTAAAAAATAATAATAGTACAAATAAGAAAAGTATGCAAAAATTTAAAAAGAATATAAAATTTTATTAAATTCAAAATTGTGGAGCACCATTATTATAACCATGTAAAATAGATAAATTTCTATAGTTCAAATTTATTTATTTTCATAAGTATAAAATCATTAATACACGTCACCAAATAATGTAATTTGTATGTTTTTGCATTCATAAGATTGAGTCTATCCAAAAAGAAAAATCCATAAAAGGACGATGCTTAACCTATGAGGAATATATATATATATATATATATATATATATATATATATATGGTTAATGTAGCTATATAGTTGTGCAGACTCTCAAATGCACACAGTCTACGATCGTAGAGTTAAGTCACCCTACGATCGTAGTAACTCTACGATTTGAGTATTCACTCTACATTTCTACGGTAGTAAAGTGACTACTCTACTATGATCAATCAATGACTACTCTACGATCGTAGGGTGATTTAACTCTACGATCGTAGACTGTGTATATTTGAAACTTGCACAGTTGTGTACCTCCATTTTTTCCTATATATATATCCTTTTTCAAATAAGTTTAAAACATATTGTTACTTTCAAAAATAAAATTACTAAGAAAGTGAAATGTAATTTAAATTTCTCTGTTTGTGCTCCAGTATAAGTTACAAGTCGACCTTTTGTTTTATAATATATAGAGTGCAAATGAAGAATTGTAAAACACAAATATCATACAAACTATTATAACCTTGCAAAAAGCACAATCCACTTATAAGCTTAATTGTAAACACATTTGCAAGACACCTTCTCACTTGCAATTAATTAAAATTTCTGATAGTTAATTTAACTTTGCTTAATTAACTAACAAATTCTGTTTGGCAAAATAATTTAGCAAAGTAATTAATCTACTATTGCCTTTGATATTTAATAATGATTTTTTTGAAGAAAAAAAAGGTGACACGCCCCCAGGAGTAGCAGCCAGCCCAGGATCTGCAGCAAACGGTGACAATGGAGCGGCAATTGCTGCAGCCTCTGGGCTAACTTTCCCCTTCTGCTTAGCAATTGCATTTTCTACAACATTGTTCTGATTTATTTATTTTTCCTGTTTACTTTTTTAGTCATCCATTTCTACATTGATCATATATTGTACTAATATATTTTACCCTTGTAACACCGAATAATATTTTAGGAGTTTATCTATTAATTCATTTCATAAAGAAAGGACCTTATATGTTATTATCCAGTTATCATGTACGTTGAGAATGTAAAATGGATCCTCTAGTTATTACCCTTCTGGTGCATTTTTTGTTCAAATTGTACTCAGATTTCAATAAATGGCAATTGTGAGACCATGAGCGCCGTGCAGGCGGTAGAAGCGAAGCTGTTGGCTATGAAGTTTTGCCTTTGAGGTAGGGGCGGCCCTAGGGGGCAGTGAGACTTTTGTGAATTTTTCTCTTATATATGAGTGCCTAGTTGCATGTTTATAGAAAATACTTCATCCATTTCACAAAAAGAGTTCCGTTTTGACTTTTTAAAATTGACTTCTAAGATTTTTAAATTTAAAATTGATGTAAATTAATTATTTTTAGAATATACAATCTAATTAACAAAACACAACTGATTTTGAATTTTTCGCTCACCCTAATAAACGATCAGGACCGTCCAAAGTTTGGGATAAATCTCACCGTCCATTATATCCTTTTTAACTTCAAAGGAAAAAAAATTACTCTCTCTCACTCTCAAATCCTCCTCCGTTTTTCCTCCTCTCGAGCTCGCCCTCTGTCTCCTCCATTCTTTAGTGCCGGCAATCTCTCCTCCCTTTTTCCCATCGTACGTAGTGCCGGAGGCACGGGTAGTACGACTAATTGTAAATATTACTCCATCCGTACTATAAAAAGAATTCTATTTACAAATTGTAGTGATATATTCATGTTTCATGTTTATTCATAAATTTATGAGGTGTATAGTTTAATAGTGATAATATGATAATGAAGTTCCAAATGATAGATTTAAGAATATAGTGTCATTCTATGCTACCAATAAACAAAATATGCATTTCTCTTATTAACATACTATGTTAATAATATCTTTGTATCAATTATAATGTCTGAAATAAATGTTTTAGACATTAATAGTTCGTTGCTTTTATTTTATTTTTTCCACAAGAAAAACATTAAAGATCAACGCTTTATGTATTAAAAATATTACTGAAAAAAAATTATCACACAATTTATTTTAAATTTCTCTAAGTAGGGGTAAAAAAATATCCTGTATATATGTTTAAAATAAATCCGGTATTCATGTCTCAATTCTTAAGAAGAAGAATGGAGACCATTGTCAATCATCTCCGCATTGCCTCCTCTGGATGGACATGGTCAGTTTGTAGTGGAGCCTTTAGCTATTCTGGATAGGAAGATGGTGAAGAAGAACAATGTTGCAGTAGTATAGGTTTTGGTGCAATGTCCAATACTTTAGGTTTCCACAATTTCAACCTTGAGCCTACACAAGATCAGTTTAGTCAAATTGTGTAATTAACTTCCAGCTGTGGCACAAGGGTAGCTGGGAGATTTAAACGGTTGTAACTAGTTTCAATTTTATGAAAGTTATTATTATGTTTATTTCTTCAATTCTTTCTATCGTTTCCTAAACTCTCTTTTGATGAATGATAGTTGCAAAATTATGGAGCACATACAGATGAAACTATATAGTAAAGCTAACAACAAAAGATACTCAATGGCATGGGGAAACTATCTTTGAAACTGATAATAAATAATACAGAGTACACAGCTTAACTGAAGCGAAAATTAATGGACAGCTATCCCAGCTAACTGAAAATTAATCTCCAAATTTCAATTTTTACAGAACTACATTTTGATGACAATTAATATTTCCAACTTCAAATTCACACTGCATTTCTTCTCAAGAGGATAGGGAGAGAAAAATCAGGCAATTTGCATCACACCAACACTTTTTCAAAGTGCTTGAAAATTATCATAAATGGAGCACTACTAACAGTACGTAGAGAAGTAAATCTACAGTAGCACCCAAGCAAATCCTCTTAAATTACAAAGCAGGAATTCTACTTCACACTTGGATTATTGCAAAATTTGCAGATGGGCTTGGTCCAATACAGTTGTTTTTCCATCCAGTACCTGTAAAATTTGAATCCCCATTGACATACCTACAAACTCCTATAATCTATCACAGTGACTTCATCCTCTGGAGCATCAAGATCTTGATAACTGCACAAAAGTTGAATGCGGGTTAGACAACGATCTCTATATATTAATACTGGATAACCAAAAACATTCCACTTCATGATCAAATTTATGTCGTACTCCGAACTATTTTTAGGCTAATTGAATCTTTGCAATTTATTTATAATTTTTAAGTCGAATTTTAATGAATTTTTTATATATATAAAAAAAGTATTCTAATAAATATATAGCCCATATAGACGACTATATATCTTCTACATATATTCACATTATGGATAATTTATCCAAACAACAAAAATTATTAATAGTAATAATCAAATTATGGATATAGAACAAGACTATTTTTCTATCTATTGGAATGCAACAAAAACTGAGCAAAATTGACCAAATTTGAAGTCCACTATGGTACCTACACAAATGTTGCTTAAAACGTTAAATGGTTTATAACCACGTCCAAAGTTGTTATATCTTACCCACCTTCACTGTGATTTCTACAAAATCAAGTATTTAATCCACCTCACAACCAAGATGTATCATATCCAGTCATACACTTTTACCCCCAGCAAGAGACTGAGGCTCAAAAGTGGAATAATAGCAAGCCTGAAATTATAAATAAGGTATTACTCCGTATTGCTATGTCACCCATCCTAAAATTTGAGCGAGAATCCAACCACTCATTGTAACCTCTAGCTGCCTTACCCTCATGGTAACTCTAGCTGCTTTACCCACGTGGTAATTCTAGCTGCTTGACCCTCATGGTAATTCTAGCTGCTTAGACCCTCATGGTAATTGTAGCTGATTAACCCTCGGGGTAATGATTATAGAAATGTAAAAAACAGTTGAGCAACAACATAATTTATATGCCTTCACAACCAGAAGAAACTTGCCTTCGCAAACGGCGAGGGTCCTGTCGGAATTGTGGTGGTAAAGCAATTATTGGGGCAGGGCCACCTAACTGGGGACCAGACCGCCCATTTCTACCACCGCCTTCAAAAGGAGGTCCTCCCTGCTCTCGCAACATCTGCATCGCAACTTCAGGAGGAGCGGGGACAAAAGGCCCCAATGGACTGCAATCACAACCAAATATAAGAAGTTTCTGAGAATCCGACTGGTCTCAACAAAGACTGCACTAAAAATTTGTCCACGGAGATCAAATAATAGAAAGAACTGATTTTACCCAGCACCCGGAACAGGCATCAAAACTGGAGGAGGGGGTATATCTGAAGGGTAAGGGGCAACATGCATCCCTTGTCCACTGAAGGTATCAAACATCAATTCATCAGGATTGTTCCCAGCTTGAGCATCATTGTTGGACTGAGGGTTATCAGCCCTATCATATCTTTCACTGCCATTAGCACGCTCTCTACGGCCTCGCTCATCTTTCATTCGATTATCTGGACCAAGCCTACGCCTCTGGGGCTTCTCCTTCTGCAAAAAGATGAAGATAATTTGATAATCATGACAATATAAGTAACAGCAATAAAAAGCAGTAATATTACATCAGACTGTATTCATCCTCCATCCAAGCTTCTTTACCAATAGTCATAAACAATGTGCTACTATTGTCACGAACTCAAAAGGAACACATACTACAAAATGAAAGTCGAAATGAATTTATGGACTTGGTACATTGGACCAATTAGCTACACATTGCTGGTAATAGGGTGAATATGTGGAAGTTGCGATAGTAGCAAAATTATCTTAAGGTAAGGAAACCAACTTGTCTTCTTATGTGCACCAAAAGTTGAAGGGGAAAAAAAGTAAGATCTGATTGATAACTCCATTGTACCCTATGATTTACAGAGCATAAATCAGAAGACATACAGTTAAAAAAACGATATAATAATGTATCCTTTTACTTTATTTTACTTTTTACAGAGAAGATTATATTAGAAAAGAGAGCAATTTCAAAATGACGAGCGATGGATGACAAATCATCCTAAACTAGAAAAAATGGGGGGGGGGGGGGGCAGGGGGGCGGGGGGAGGGGGGGATTACGAAAGAAATATGACATTATTTTGGGACAAGCCAAAAGAGAAATAAGGAAATTTATTTTGGGATGGAGTGTACTGATATTTTATCATGTTGAGACAAGTATCCAGAAGTGTCGGACATAACAAAAAATATGAATTTATCCTTAAAATATGTCCACAAAAATTGTTTTTTTTTGGGGGGTGGTGATTAAAAAGGTTCCAGACGTGTTTAGGAGTGTACATCAAGCGTTATGACTAACAAAGGATAGATCGACCTTGTGCAAGTATTTAAATTTAAAGTTCCTAAATTATAGTTATAATTCGAAAATGTCTTCTTCAGTGGGGTCAACTTATTGGGGAGCAAAAGAGGCCATGTCTTCCATCCACTATACTTTCAGAAAATAGGATTTGTCGAGCACAGAAAGGATAGTGTAATAGCAGCAACAATGATAGAGGCTGTAGGTGACAGATACAGATACTGCTAGTATTTCGATAAAATGAAATTGATTGTGGCTCTATCTCAATTTTGATTTGTAGATCAGCAAAGAAGGAGATTTCCAACCAATTGAATATAAAACTCCTTCGTTACAATTTGAAATCTCATATTTGCCACCGTCATTTCAAGTAAGATATGGTCACCTATCCACAACCTTTATGAGCTTTGATCATGGGTACTTTTAGAAGTATTCCACTACTGGGATTTGAACGCAGTCTTGATCATGGGTACTTTTAGAAGTTTTCCATTACTGGGATTTGAAGGCAGTCTTGACTCTTGTCAAAGGATTTACGGGGTTTTTTCCTTTTTGCGTAACAGGTTTCTCGTTCTCCTAAAAATTGTCTGAAGATGGGAAACGATAGTCCAAGCATGATACTTATTGTAAGGTCTTCTTATCCAATCCCTCCATCTAATCCACCTACCAATTGGATTCTTATGATATATACCTGACGATAAGATATTATACTTCACATTGAATTTGATATAGTGCTCTCAACATGACTACATCATTAGTAACTCATGCGATTATTTCCCCAAATATCATCTCAAGAATCATTAGTTTTAACCCAACAATCCAATACACCTTTTCAAATGATCGTCTCAATGATCATTTGATATGAATGTAAAGGGAAGTACATCTGTATAATGTATGAACTGCCAAAATTAAACACCTAAAAACTCAAGCTTGCACATTTAAATTTTAAAATTAACAAAAACTAAGTATACAACTATTTTTCGTATTACAAATCTTTGGAGTATAATGCAATTTGGTCTACCCCTTAGGTCCTGCGAGAAACTTCACTTTTTTATTATATGGCATACTACTTTAGCCGCTCCAATAATCTTGTGCATAATTGGCTGGGATTCTTTTTATTAAATTTCTAAAGCACGAAAATAACTAATCCCTTCTTTATAAGAGAATACTCGCACAGACAAGCACTAGCTAACGAGAGTGTTAAAAAAAATGAAAGCATCAATCAATATACTGCAGAGGATAAACACCGTACTAAAGCAATATATAACATAATTAGGCGAAGGGAAACCACACGCATAAATGTGAACCAACATCCGATACTTATTTCACAAATCATACCAGTAAAGATTGCTGCATAACAGGTGTCCCACCAGGTGCATTTTCATCACTGAAATGATTAAATTTTTATTAGTAGCACCTTCAAGTAGCACAAAAAAAAGAACACAAAATGCTATTGAAAGGCTGAACTTACCTCATATAATTTTGAAAATACAGATCCTCACGCACTTTAGAAGTTAGTTCCAACACAAGCTCTGGGTGTTTCAACTTTAAATGCTTGTGGACAAACTCAGAAGCATGGAAAAGCTTTGTGCAACCCTTGGCTCCACAGCCATACTTCCACCCATACTTCTCGTCCCTAATTTTCCGGACATAGGGATCTAAAGATTCATTAGCAGCTGCATCTATATTTTCCTTCGCAGTCATTACTTCCAAGGGGTCCTGACCCTTCAACCTTTCTTGCCAGAATGAATCTAGTTTCTTTTCCCACTCAACCCCATTACTAATTACATCGGAATTCTTGCCATCAACTCTAATATGCCGGAGACCTTTAGCTTCATTTGTTTCAATCAGTCCATAGTAATCCAATCCATGAATACGCCATAGATAAGTAATAAGAGTATCCAGTAACTCAATCCCCTCGAGCCCTTTCACTGAGGTTAAACCCCGTATGATAATGACCGGGCCAGTGGAACCACCATGAGATTTGTCTCTATTTGTCCTCTCATTGTCAGCCCTACACAATATATTATCCTCAATTCCTTTTTCTGAATCAAGTTTACGTACAAGTCCCTGTGCTTGTTCAATGTCAACTAGGACTCGTCTGGGTTCAGAACTGACTGGGTGAGCCTTGGG
Organism: Panax stipuleanatus; assembly: GCA_020205555.1. Taxonomy (NCBI): domain Eukaryota; kingdom Viridiplantae; phylum Streptophyta; class Magnoliopsida; order Apiales; family Araliaceae; genus Panax; species Panax stipuleanatus. The sequence goes on along the minus strand of CM035126.1, from coordinate 47,391,995 downwards.
AGCGGCTGAGAGAAGATCGGATTCTTTAGCAGAACCCCTACCATGTCGTCTTCTTTTGCCACCAACATCTACTTCATCGTCAGAGTTATGATCACTTGTCTGTCCTGATTTGTTTGCAGACGAGGCATTGATACCAGGTCCTCTGCTTCATGAAAGATAGGTGATTGGTATTGACTTTTAAGAAACTAAAATTTTCTGTCAGTCAAAATACCCAAATAAAATTCACATTGAGAATAGTTCTTACAAATCCAACGTTCCACTCTGCAAATCAAGCAAAAAATCTTTAGCCACCTTCCGAGCATGCTCATTCCTCCTAAAAGTGATAAACAAGCAAACGGTTCAGAAAAAGGTGTCATTTTAAAAATCAACAAAACAAACGAGAGAAAAAAAAGACGTAAGTAGGAAGCTAGCAAATGGACAGCCGGACAAAACATAAAATCTCCAAATGATAGTAATACTCTTTTAGCCTAATTATGTGGAATCTATATACATCTGAGCGCACCTTTCTATTACAGCAAGTAAATTTGTAGGATGATATTTGTCTTTCAACCTACACACAAAGCAACTTCAGTATAAACGCATCACAGAACATTAAAATATAAATTAAAGGAGAAAATTTGAAACTTACCACGCTTCATCTTTATGAGCATTAAAATAAGCTCGCTTCTGCGTTGATATATATTCAGATCTGTATTCTTGGTATCTGTGAAATGAGAAGGCTCAATAATTTATATTGCCTTAACAAAGAAGTAAGAACTACATAAATTGTAAAGACAAGAAAACTGGCAATTTAATAGTGGGTATATACAAGGTAATACAAACACACTCTACAATTAAGACATTCAATTCCAGTACCTGCGCTCAGCTTCAGCAGGAAGAATATCATCTTCAAGCTCCTGGATGAACTGCTTATAAGACATTAACCCTTCTCTAAAAAATCAATTTATTGGGTCAGGTGGTTGTCTAAATTAAGTACTAGCCAGAATGTCATGATATAAATTAAAAACAAATATAGAACAATTTAAAATCAAGTAGCTTGCATATGAAAACTAGAATAAGATGGGAGGAGGGAGGAGGGAGGAGGGAGTAGAGGGAGTAAGAGCAGAGAAAAGGTCAAAAGAAGATGACCATAAGGCCATATTTCAAACTCAGAAATATAAGGAAAAGGATAAAAAGAAACTAGATGTGGAAAAGAAGAAACTCTTTTGTGAAACATAAGTTCAATTAAGACTATAGAGAAGATAAATCTCAATCAATTAAAATGTTTATAGCCACCATAAATGCTTACCTTTGAGTACTTCCCGTGTTGGCAGCATCAATATTATAAGCACCGCGACCTGAATCCCAGTCTTCAATAGAAATATAAAATTTAGACTATAATTAACAAGAAATAAAACAAAGGGAAAAAATCCGATAAAGTATTTATTTTTATAAAAAAACGCCAGAAGGTGATGTCAATGTCATCATAGAATATGCATAGTACACGAAGAGAAGGCGAATTAAAATTATTAAAAAAACACGCACACAACCTGTGGGAGTTCAAATCAAGTAATCCGTCCCTCATAGGGATCGCAATGTGAAAAAAAAACAAGGGAACCACAAGTGGGGTTTAAACCTCATTGTGCCACGAGTACAAGAAACTAAGAAAAAGAGATTCAATATAGGTCACAGGCTTCTCCCTATCCTCAAAATATTGTTTATTCCTAATTGCAAGCATAGTTGTTAGGATCTTACGTATGTGTCGTACGATACACTACGTAGACAATTCGATACGTATCGCAAGGTTAATCGAAAATGGCACTATACCCTACGATTTAGTTACGATTTGATACCATTATTACGAAATGATAAAATGCACAATACTTTTTAAAATTAGCAACCGACTTGAAAAAGTTTTTATGCAGAACCAAAAGAGCAAAAATAAAACTTTTAAGCCTTCTACCATTTCAGATGAAGAGGTTTTTTTAGTACAAACATATTCTATATTGTTTGATGAGCCTTTACTCACTTTTTAGAGTTTTATATCTTCTTCAGAATGTCTCTATTTTTCTCACGTCACTTTCTATAAGCAGATACATAAATTTCCACTTGTTAATTTGAATTATTCTCTTTTGTTTTATAAATAAAAGGTAAATATGAATTTTTGTTTTCACTTGTTACTCTATAAAGATTACTAAAATAATATCTAAGAGTATTTTGGTTACTACTTTTATGCATAGTCCAATCTTTGATTGTTTATTGTGTGTTTTATATGTTTAAATATATATTACCACATTTTTCATTTCGTTTCCGTATCGTACGATACGACTCACGATATAATACATGAAACACAAAAATTGTTATGATTGTGAGTACATTACAAACAAAGGAAGGCTGTGGAAAAATGCTAACACGTGGAAAGTATAGGAAAATTCAACTTTTTTCTCTCACCATTTTTCTTCTGATTGCAGAAAATAGAGAATATGGTTTACCATACTAAACACCTATTTCATAAGCGAAGCTGTAGTAAAAGCCCGCATAGGCGATGAACCCCCTAATCAAATCAGTAAAAATACAATAAAAACACTAAGATGTATAACCATTATACCAGCCCCAAAAATTCTATAGCCCCAACTGCCATGTTTACAAAACTACCTGGGCTCTCCTTCAATAAATCGTCAAAAATTTACAACACTGCAAAAGAGTACAGACACTCCACGATTTCACCCTTGATCCAAAAAAATTAACAAAATCAGCATTTAAAGCTCTTATTTTGCAAATTGGAAGCTTTTTCACCTCAAAACGCCTTTTCATTTTCTTCTGAATTCCACATTAAACAAACAGTATCATATCCCAATTCTTCCTCATTCTCTTATACATCTTAAAATCATACCAGCTGTACAGCAGACTCTTAACAAAGAAGGCACATCCCGACTAATCTTATATAAAGCAACCAAGAGTTCCATAAATCCCTTGCCATTTCAAAGTAAATTACTATGTAGTTTAGACTATCTGCATTCCTCAGACACATGCTGCACCCACAGCGTCGCCACTTCTTCCTCGTTCTATTATACATCTTAACTTAATACCAGCTGTTCAGCTAACTTTTAACAGAGAAGGCACAAACCAACTAGTATTACATAAAGCAACCAAAGAGTTCCATATATCCGTCACCATAACAAAGTGAATTAGCAGGTGGTTTATACTTTCTGCATTCTCAGAAACATGCTGCACCCATTCTTCAACTTTCAGTTTTGATCTTCGTCTCAACTTCTTTTCCTTTCATTCTCCTTTCTTTACTGATTCTTTATATACAGGAGTATTGTCCTCATTTTTGGTACACTTGTAATCATCAAAGTCCAAAAAACTACGAAAGTGCAAGAGAAGATGACAAGACGGAGAAAGGTGTAGTTCATATATTTATGTCAACAAAAAAAATAGCAGATAGCAATTGCAACCTATGGTACAGAAATCCTACAACTCTCCTGATGATGAGATTAAAAAAATACTCTGATTGAAAACTAACTATTACCTTCCAACCCGTCACACGTAGTTCATCAGCATTGTCAATGCGCCTATAGTATAAGTATGACTACGAACTTTATCTATAGGAAAGGACAATAATAGCTGGACATCGTATGGGCTGTATTTTTGTCCCAATGAAAAGCTAACTTATCTCAAATTTGTTTAACCAAAAACAAGTTTCTGCTAACTACTTATTCATTAAACAACTAATAGAAACAGTGGCCTAATAAATTCCTCGTACTGAAGTAACAAAGATTTTTCTATTCTTTATATGGAACTGAACCAAAAGTGCCTGCAAATCAACTTCATGGCTCCATATAGATTTTCTTTTTTAGATTAAAAAAATATTTTATTAATAAAAGGAAAGGATTAAAAAAATATAGGACATGGGATCCTCTCAAATTACAAATACAATCTACAGACATAAAAAACATAATCCATAATGAAAATAACATTCCAATCCTTTTAGAGAGATAAGGATCGTCCTAGAAGCCCCCAATGCTGAAGCCCGTAAAGATGCTTGAAAAAGAACAATCTACGCCACAAAGCAGAATATCACCAAATCCCAATTCTAACCAATATGGGAACTCTGATGCATGGCAGCCAATGACCAGAAGATTGAGATAATCAGTTAACTTGGACCATATATTTTACCACGTTCAATTACACAATGTAACTTCAAGGGAGACTAAAATAAATTCTCATAAAAACTAGCCATTCTGATCTATGTATTTTTTACTTTTTATTTGGATAAAAATTTCTGATATGTGCTTGATGCTTAGAAATACAATCTCCATTTCTGAAAAATGCAAGTTAAATTATTCAAAATCAACCAAAGTGTTTCCAAACTGCTATTCAAAATGACTTATCAGAGACTCAGGTCAAATTATGAATGTTGAAGAATAGCATGTTAAAGCAAAGGTCAAGAAATACCAGATGGACAACTTTGATAGCCACCAGATGGACGTCCAGCATACCGACCATGTGGTCTTTCATCAAGATAACCAGGCCTGCCCCCCATTTCACGGTCATACCCACTTGGATAATCATATCCAAACCTGTAACACCAAATATATAATATTAATATAACCATGTAACTATGAATAAAGGCGTACTGTTGTAGGTAAAATTTTATGAAAAATCAACAAAAAAAGTAGCAACTATGTACAAGGTAGGCTCGAAATGAGATTACCCTTTGCATGATTAAACCAGTGTTACCTAAAACTTGGTCCATTCAATACGCTTACGAATACGGGCAAGCGTTACGCTACATAGCTAAAACGCGATACGCGAGGGTATCTTTATATAAGTTCCTATAGTTAGAAATTCTATTAGACTCTAAATGTAATAAACCTATGTTTTATATAAGATTTTAGTTGTAATAATTTAGTATAAATGTAAGGTTTGAGCATTCAATAATAAATTATAATATTGATATTTTGTGCAATTAATGGTAAAACAACAAAGAAAATTTGATACATTAAACTTAAAGTATTATACGTAAAAGTACTATGATTGGGTATGTAAATACCAATACGCAGTTCGCTAGGTCAACAATATGTCAAATTATGTACAGGTACTAAAATATTGTTTGATTACAAAAGAAAGAAAATACATCTAAGTACTTCATACACACTAGTGATTTGAAAGCATGTACATCCATTTCACACTATTAAACTGTGTTACATGTGCTTGGTACTTTGCAATAGAGTATTGTCAACATTACGTGGGTACAGGTACAAGATCCGTGTGGACCACTTCGGCACTAGAGGAAAAGTAGTTGTGAAGGCAAAATCTCGTTTTCATGGTTCGGCTATGCCCAAATTTAATCTTATCGTAATTTATGATATGAGAGTGCACTCACCCTCTTCGGCTTTTACTTTCGGGATTGCAAGAGGAAATACATTTGTTTTACTATAAGGTGATGAGGACATGACATGCGTGGACTAAAGGGACTTGGGGATCAAACAAGGCTAGAACTAAGAGGTTCAGACAAGGCCTTAATGGGTTGATCCAAGATGTTTGGGCTGAAACTAATGCAAGAAAACCCAAAGAGAAGGTCAATGAACATGAGACACAAGTTTGAGTCAATTTGATACAAGCCTAAATTCAGAAATTAGAAAATAAGAATTTGTTTCCTAAAAATATTAAGGATTTTTCATATATTTTCATAATTTTATTATAACTAGGATTCTTTTGGATAGATTTGCATTCTAAATAAGTTTCTATTGGTTTATGGAAACAAGAGATTTCTATTCTACATTGGTTTGGAATTCCTATTAGGATTAGAATAATTTGTTACTATTGTTATTAGGAATTGGATTATTTTGAGTAGTATAAATAGTGGTCCAAGTTGATGTAATCAAACACATTATTCATTATTCAATATACTTGTGAGGTTATTCTTTACTTTTGGTTTTTTGAAGAATTCCTAAGTTATTTTCTTAGTTTTTCTTTAATATTCAACTTTGACTTATCATACAACAATACATATCTTTTACCGCATCAATCGTCGATTGTACCGAGATTACCGCTTCAATATAAGTGAGGGGTCAAGGTGTCGTTGGTGTCCATTCAACTTATATTTTCGAACGCGAACAATTGTACCAAGATTATCGTCTACATATAAGCGAGAGGTTAAGGTGTTGCAAACAATCCATCCTACAACTTCGCTAGAAACGATCGGGGGGCGACGACCACCTCACGCAAGCGTGCCGTAGAGTCTATCATAAGGGCTGCTTTTTCACTCCCAAACATGTTTATCCACACCTTCTAAATAAATGAAATCATACGTTGACAAATATACCATTAACTTAGAGGGCCTAACAATTCGTTTACTCAAAATCATCCATCTTTAATGTGTGCAACATATATAGAAAAGTAGTTTTTCATATTCCATGTACCTAGCTATTTTTCCTCTATTTTATTCTTCTTATAGGTAAATTTGGCCCCATGTATGGGGATTGGAACCAGCAACCTAGAAGTTATTCATCAACGTCTCTGCCATTTCTCCAACCCTTAGTTGTTCCTCTTGCCAGACTCCAATTCTGTCCTTTCTTTGTCTAACTTTCATATGCTAAATTGATACATAAACTCATTAGCAAGACTCGTAATGCATAAACTAATTCGCAAGACTTGTAACCTAAAAAAAAGAAAGGTAGGGCTTGTAGCTTGGGACTTAATAACCATAATGTCGTTAGGGAAAAAGTTGTCAAATAACTTCTCCATTTTACCAGCAAAACACTCTAAGAGATGCATTCTTTTCACAAAAAAAACAATTTTGGATTCCCCTCTAATATATAAATACCTAAAAACAAAGCCTTTTGGTGTCCGTAAAGATGCAATTATAATATTTTTCACATTTTAAAATCTAGTTCATATAATGAATAAAAAAAGTCTCTTTGAGGATAATGGATATCGGTAACTGTCTGGACCACCTGCGTTGATAAAACAGTGAATGAATTCATCGAATACATGGTGGTTCAAGTGCATATAACGCTGATAAAAAGTCAGCAAAGGTAATTAATTTGCATGTATACATATAGCCTACAACTATTGGATCTCATTTTTGGTATTATTACCCTCACAAAAAGTAAAATTGAATTCACCCTTACACTATAAAACAAACCTAAATTGATGATATATACACACACATTGAAAGAGAGAGGGAATCAGCTACTGACCTTCTATCCCCTTGTCCGTAACCTCCTCTATTAGGGCTTCCACGGCGACCGTCGTAGCCACCATCGTCCCTGCGGGATCTCTTAAAAGGTGGGAGAGGTGGGGACCGCCGGGGAGGGGACTGAACACGGCGTTCACGGTGGTAAGGGGGAGGAGGGCTAGATGGGCTTGCACGACGCTTGTTGTAATCCCTCTCTCGAGGTGGCGGAGGATTGTTCCGATCGTAATAGTCCCTTCTTGGGGGCCGATCGAGTTGGTCCCTATTATCGTCTCTTCTCTCCCTCGAGTCTCTGTCCCGCCTTCTCGAGGGTAGTGGAGGCGGTGGAGGAGGTGACGAGTGCGGAACGTCGTCGGCGGATTTCTCTTTCCGGTCACGACGACTATTTAGAGAGTCGACCGGCATGTTCATTACTTCAGCCATTAGAAAACCCTAGAACAATTATTTGTGTGCGTTTTCTGGGCGTGAGGGGGTTAAATCATTTTTGCCCACGAAGTCCAATTTCCATTTGTATTACTAAATTAATTTTTTTTACATTCGAGTCATTAAATTATAATTTTTTTACAAATTATTATAAATTCTATTAAATTATTTGATTTTTATGAGAATGAGTAGCATGTGAGAGAGATATTATTCATGTCACACATATTTCCACGTAGGGAAAATAAAAAAAATACTTAAAAAAATAGAATTATATATTATATACTTACACTAATTAAAAATTAATTATAATTTTATATAAGAGATAAACTGAACTTAATATTAAATTATACAATATAATTAATACTTTATAAAGTTCAAACTAAGTATATATTTAAAAGAAATTAAACAAACAAAAAAAATATCATCACCATAGAATTTCATTTCTTCTTTCTGTTCCATATCAGCGAACAGAAAAAGTAGAGGAATTAGACCCATCACTCACTCAATAAACTCTGTTTTCTTTTTCTTTTGACAACTGATAAAGATGGTCCAGCATTTAGATTTGAGAGAATGTTATATAAGAAGATGAACAGTGGGATTTTTTTGGTCTCTCTCATCACTAGTGTTCAATATAATAAGATTCACTGACTCGGAAAATGGGTTATGAGATTGGGGGAGAAATATGGGATTTCTCTCTTTAATTGGAACAGATCTGAGTTTTTAGATGAAATTTTTATGCTCTTTCTCTCTCTTAACTAGTACTTAATATTTGATTCACTAATTGTGGGAAATGGGTTATGGAACTAGGAAAAAAGAAAGGATTTTCTGTTTTTAATTTAGTACATATATGAATTTTTAGAGGTTAGTGATTGGGTTGTGTTTTGACTAAACTTTAGTTGTGGTTGAGTTTAAATTGTGTAGATGATGTTGTGTAAAAATTTAGTTAACGGTGGTGGTTAGGGTAATAATGAAAGTTTTCGGTGGAAGTGCTCATGAAGAAAATGAATGTAAATCCTCGACTTTTAATAAATAGAATTTAATTTTTTTATAATTATTATGTTAAATAATAAAGTGTTAAATTGATCAAATGATATAATTAAAAGTGATATATGTAAATTATAAAATAAAAAGTATGTCGGGGAATATTCGTTATGTTGGGAAATATTGGGTAAAGTACGACGGCGCCGAAACAACCAATCATTAGTGGACCCCACAAAGACATAATTGTTGGATACTGAAAGTGACAGAAATAATATTTTTAATAAAACAATTATCAATGGTACTATCACTTTTAACTGTTTTAATATATGGTGATAAAAGTACAATAGCACGCGATATTTTACAGTGACACACGATATTCCACAGTATCACACGGTATTGTATAATATTTTATATTATTGATTCACTAATTATTACAGTATCAATTATATAGTATTTTAACTCAATAATTGTTACAACTGAACAATATTTCATATTATTAAATCAATAATTGTCACGACACAATAATTCATAATAATTGAAATAAAAAAATTATACCAATTATCATTATTAACAAATTCTAAAAATTATGTCAATGAAAGGGGTTATTTGATTGCGCGTCATTTCTACGGAAGGCATCCTCTTTCCTAAGAACAATCTGATTGTCATTTTTGTAAGTTTATAATATTAATTGTGAATAATTGTTGAAAGATTAATAATATGTTAATAATTGATGAATAAAAGGTGTTGATAAGTGATGTGTGGTAGATGTTTGTTAATTTTTTAAGGGGTTTAGCATTTAAATTATGTCAGACCTTTTATTAAAAACCTTAGTAAATTAGTTGGACCCTTTTATGCTAAAACTAGTGATAAATGATAAAGGAACCTATATATGCCCAACACATGAATGGAGATGTATTTGGCTACACCAAATGTTATTTCTTCTATAGGACCCACAACTTTATTTAATTTCTTTCATGAAACCCACAATTTTATTTAATTTCTTCCATGGGACCCATAACTTTATTTAATTTCTTCTGTGAGATCCACAAACTAACAAAATTTTCAATGATGGTGTGTCAATCCTACAAAATTGTCAAAATTTGTGAGCTTTCATTCTCCTATAAATAGGTTGCTCAGTTGAGCAATGAAGGACACGCCAAAAGATAACAAGAGAAGTACAGAGAGAAAAGCTCAAGTTTAAGCATAAGTAAGGTAGATAGTGTCGACACCGGGAAAAAACTTAAAGTCTTTCTTCTCTATTTCGCGTTTGTTTGAAGATTGGTTATCTTCTTTTTTTCGCTTTTCCTATTGTTTCTTACCCTTTTTATTTTGCTATGTTAATTAATTCATCTGAAGGGTGAGATTTAGGAAAAGACCGACATTAGTTGACTTATTTTACAAAGTTTGATTTTATTGAAGATGATTGGACCGAATGAGACAAAGCCGCCAGTTGGTATGGTTTAAATAGATGTACCAACTCATCTGAGTTTTGAAGGTTTTTGCAATATGGTCCAATATGTGACTCCGTAGCATTAGTTTGAAACCGAGATTCTTAGAATTCGGGGGCTAGCTTAAGCGAAGGGACGGTGTTAGGCACCCCCCGACTTCCGTGAAAACACGGTTATCGCATCTTATTAATTTCCTAAGCATAAAGTGTGTGTGTGTGTGAGTGAATGTGTGTGTGTGTGTGTTTCATTTGGAAGTTTATTCTAAGCCTCATTGTGAGTTATTTGGAAGTAGTGTTGTTTCTCTTTTGCACCTATGTGTAGATGGAAGATAACTAGAAAGTCTACACATAACTAGAAATTCTTATTGTGAATTATGTTTGTGATTGAAATATCTCATGGGTTGAAATAATGTTTTTAATAATATTCAGAACATAATAACAGTTATTAAGATAAATGGACTTGCTCGAAGGCATTGCTAAACAATAAGTTCCTACAGCTAATGCAGCAACCTTTGCTCCATTCCCCACTCATAGGATCACCTCTTCATTGTTCATCTTTCTACTTCTGACCAGTCCCTGCACAGTGTTACATATGTGAGACCCACAGCCGGTATCCAATACCCAAGTAGAATTATGACTTTTAGAAAAATTAATTTCAATCATAAACAAACCTTGATTGGAAGTCAAAGCTTCTCCAAGCTTCTTCTCTGCTAAAAACTTCTTGCAGTTCCTCTTCCAAAGTCCCGGCTCGTTGCAATGAAAGCACATTCCTTTAGCTGGTTCAGGTTTCTTTTGTTCCTTTTCATTCCCTTTTCCCTTAGCCTTCTTGGATTTCTTATTTTTAGAAGACACCTTGGGCCTCTTCCTTTTATTGGAAGAATCCAAGACATGGTTCTTCTTGGATTAGAAGTGACCTTCTGCAGTTTTCAGCATGTTAAGCAGCTCAGGCAAGCTGACATCTAGCTTATTCATGTGAAAATTAACCACAAACTGCGAGAAGGTCTCAGGGAGTGACTGCAAGACCAAGTCTTGGCTCAACTCCCCATCCATGACGAACCCAAACTATCCAAGGCGTTCAATCAAATTGATTACCTTCAGAACATGAGTCTCGACGACAGTGCCCTCGGTCATCCGAGATCGGAAGAGCTCCTTAGATATCTCATATCTAGCAGCCCTACTCTGTTCACCATACAACTCCTTGAGGTGAAGCAGCATAGCAGGAGCATCCATATTTACGTGCTGACGCTGAAGCTCGTTATTCATGGATGCGAGCATGATGCATTGAGCCACAGATGCATCATCTTGCCATTTATTGAAAGTGGCAATCTCTTCCTCAGAGGCTGTTTTCGAAACAGATTCAGGGATAGTTGAATTTAGGACATAAGAAATCTTTTCAGCAGTGGGAACAATTCTCAGATTTCTTTGCCAGTCCTCATAATTCGGCCCGGTAAGCTTATTTGCATCAAGTATGCTTCGTAATGAGATTAGTGATTTTGACATTTTTAAAATTCTGCATGTGAAAAGACAACATTTTTAGCAAACATTCATTTTATTAACTTTGCATATCAAAATAAATTTAGGTTTTTATTTTAAATTGGTATCTCCCACTATTTTCATCAAACTATATTACCCTCACTTATATAGTTCGGCAACATCTAATTAAAGATTTGCTAGTGAAATTAAGGATCCCATTTCAAATGTATATAACCTTGTGGATAGCACAACAAGCGATATACAAATAAATAGGTAGACAACTCTTGTCAATTACATTACCATATAACTCCTTTTATTTTGCTTCTTAAATCATAATGGTCATGTGTGTGCACATCCGAACTAAAATGATATAAGTTAAGTCCAGCCTAGCACTTCCATAAATTTAAAAAGGAAAAATGTTCGTCCTTGTAGATAACACAATAAGACTAGATCGTTTAATTTTCTTGATAAGCATTAAATGTGATTAATTAACATCTTAAATACTCAATACTCGCCTTGTGGATAGCACAACAAACTCATATTAAATATTTAATACTCTATTAATTAATCATGCTAGAAGGCGACGTTCGATATTCCAAATATCATTTGAACGCTTCGGACTTAATATTATTTCTTTGAGGGGTTTGTTATTATTTGTCTCATCTAGTTTAGCGCACATGCACATATATATATAAAATACGCGTCATTTTATTAAACATGCGAAGCATGTTTGCATAAAATATAATATATATATAATATTTAGCATGCAATATAGAATACTATATTCTACCCGGATTGATTATGGACTTTTATTCTAGTTTGGTTCACTAGAGCCACCAAGTGAACCAAAAGGTCAAACCTAGGAGTGCTAGAATTTAAATTTAAATGTAACTGTTACATTTAAACCCGAGCTCCATACAAACAAGTCTTCACGCGCTCCTTGCTCCTTGGTCTCCAGTTTCTTCAAGATAATTTTAACTATCTCTATTACATAAACTATTTATAATTAAATAGAAATCTTGATCAGCAGTCAAGGGAAAGTACATAGGCGGGAGATAGAATTTACACCAAGAATAAAACTAGAGAAGACGGGGTACGCAGACCCCATTTTATAAAACCCATACATTCAAGCATTCATCCAAAATAAAATTCAATCATATTGGTCATAGTCCATAATCAATCCCTTTTATTAACATACATATCATCATACATATCAATAAAACTTATTCATCTCATGAAAGTAAATTCATTCCATATATGTATTAATATCAGTTAATGGGCAACAATTTACTAAACTTTGTTTTTGGAAGAATAAACTCCTTTATTTCATTCAAAAACAATTCCAAATTAAACTCTTTAATTTTAGCAATTCTGAAATCATATTTCATATAAAATAAACATCTTTATTTTAAACCATTATTAATTAAATAAATCATTTATTTAATCAATCAAAATAAAAGAAATTTTTTTCAGTTCCTGTCCAGTGGCTCAGCTGTGCCAGGAATGTAAAGGGAACCGGCGCAGCATGAAAACCAGGAACAGACACCAGCGCAGCAAGAAGGCCTTGCACCGGCGCAGCTTCGCAGAATCTGAAAAAATTTTGTTGCCCAAGAACTCAATCCAATCGCATATCATATGTAAGACCCCAACTTTTATGAATAAAGATTTAATTTTTTTATATATTATTTCGAAATAGTAAGGTGTTGATTTGATAAATATGAAAGTTATGGGTGAAATGTGCAAATATTGTTAAAATGAGCAAGTGGTTATAAAATATTCTTGTTGTCGGGGAATATTCGTTTGGTCGTGGAATATTCTTGTTGTCGGGGAATATTCGTACGACGGCGCAGCTATTTGTGGGCCCCCACAACGGAATAACTGTCGGATATAGAAAACGACAGAAATAACTTTTTTACAAGATAACGGCGTAGTTGTTACCGTTAGTACTGTTGAAATACCCGGTGGTTAAAATACAGTACGCGGTGGTGCGCAGTAGCACACGGTATTGCACAGTATTTCGAATTATTGAGTCTTACGTGAGAAGGAACCTACTAATTTTATTGAGGACTTAAAATGTGTTGTCGTATTTTGCACGACATTTTAATAGTTGTAAATAGGAAAATTGGTATGTGTAGTATGTATTTCTGGTGACTCAGAATGGGTTGTGTGGACCTATTTTGGGGGCGTCACATGATGGATAATCAAAGATTGCTTGCTTTTCTTCCTTTTCTCCTTCTCTTCTATCTGTATGCTCTCACTCTCTCTCTTTTCTCTCTTGTTCTTGCTCTTTTTTCTCTCTAAACACTTGGCAAAATAATGAAAGTAAAGAGATGAATCCTTAGGTTTTTTCTTATATAAAACAATGTTTGCTTAGATTACAATTTGGTTACCCTTCTAGGGTATTTGCTAGTCTTACTCCTCATGTTCCGTAACTTGCTAATTATCCCCCAAGTTAACTTAACCTAACATCAATTAAACTAACTAAAGTTAGACAAAATCATTATTTAGCATTTAAAGCTTTGCTTGCTTATCAAATACTTTCCATTTATGGAAAGTGAGTCATCCGCCTTGTCCCCCTAAGCCTTTGGTCGGCCATCTCCCCTTGGCCTCACCTTTTTGCTTTACATTTATCCCACATGTTAATTTCCCAACATGTGACACATGTCCTTTTCCTTGCTTTCGCTCCACACATTTAGGGTATAACCTTAGGCTTTACCCTTAGCTCTAACCCTAGCTAAACCACACTAACCTTATGCTCTAATCCTTAGCTCAACCCTAGCCAAGCCATCTTGAACCCTAGCCAAGCCATTTCAAACCTTATGCTCAACTCGGCTCGATTACTTTCAAAATTAGTTTCATTTTCTAGTTTCTTTCTATTTAGGTTTTTCCTAAATCGTTTGATTGGCTAAAATCGCAAAATTTTATTAGAGATTTCGTCTCACTTCCTCGAAAGAAACGCTACGTCGTGATTCGAAAAGTAAAAAAATGTAAAATATGTTTTTAGCGTAAATAGTGTTTTTACGTCTTTTCTAAAAAAAAATATTTTCCTTCTACGACTCCATATCACACATATTCACTCACATAACACATTTATAGGTCATAATACGACCTTAAATCACATAAAATACAATATTATCCATAAAATCTCATTTTATTCAATAATACTCGTAAACCCTAATTACAGGGATTCGAAATATTTACAATCGTTATCCACTTAGTTTAATAATTAAGTTTTATGGAATACTAATGAATAAAATAATATTTAATGAATATTATTTGTATTATGTATTTAAAGGTCATTTTATGACCTAGGATGATGTTTTAATGTTAGGATTTTTGATCCGTGCATGAATCTTATTGTAAGAATTTTGAAGACGAAAATAAATTTTTTTCCGATAAAGTTTGCATAAAAACATTGCAACGCCCCAAAATCTGGTCTATCTTCAAACTCGAATTCCATACGTCACGCATACTTCTCATTCCATACATACATCATTATATCATTAAATATAACAACATATCTCATGAAGTCCCAGATTCTATTACCTTAAAATCTTGTTCATTACAAATAATGATAATTACATTATTCTTTACATCTTACAAATGTGACTTTCATCCACCACAAAAGATACATAAAAATTTACTAAGCTACTCTGTAGTTTAATTAACTATTCTACAGTATAAGTCTTGGCTTGATCTTTGTAGACACTCAAAATTTTGCATTCTTGTAACTAACTATGCAGAAAGGCAGAATCGTCTTCTACTTTCCAAAGACAACCTTGGAAGTCTAAATCATCAAATCAATCTCCCCGGAGACAGCCCCGGAAAATCATCAAACCAGACCTCCAGAGATAGCACTGGGAAATCATCAAATCAATCTCCCTAGAGTCAGCACCGGGAAATCATCAAATTAACTTCAGAGACAGTTCTAAAAATAGATCAAAGTCAACAGCAGTCCAATCCCGGAGATAACCCCGAGAAAGACAGTTGCAGCTACATCAAGCCCGGAACCAATTTGGAAGGGCAAAAAAGTAATTTTGCCAACTCAACATCAAATCAGATCAAATTACTATGAAGAAAGTCACACATCACAATAATCCGGAGTGAAAACTGTGCCAAACAACTCAACGGACGGACTGCGAAGACTCTAAGATATGGTTATGGACCCATCTTCCCGAATTTGGAAAAGGTCAAGCCATATGTCATTGTGTAGTTCTCGGAAAAGGCTTTCCAGAAAGGTATAACACGCCTCCATCGAATTCCCGGAATGCAAGTTATGAAGGTTTAAGCGAACAACGCGTTGGTTGGAGTGCACGTACTTTAAGACAGCAGGGCCCACCAGGCCCAGTCGTAGGTATACCTGCGGCTACAGCAGGTAGACTTGCGGCTGATTGATTCTATATATATGGCCTCCCCCCTTAGCTTATAGAAGACGAGAGAGAGAGAAAGAAAGGGTCGCGGCGAGAGAAATAGATGCTAGGATAGCCAAACAGAGCCTCTAACGTACTCCGATTCTTGTAAAACTTCTTTATAAATGTTCATATACATATATACTACAACATATCAAATTTTAATCGGTGTGAAATAAGTATCTGGGCGCCAAAAGCCATTCGAGAGCCTTTCTCGCTATATACTATAAGATTTCGCCAGATTTATCTTTTTCGCTTACTCTAATACGTATATAAGTGCTATATACATATATTTAGTAGCTTATATTCGTCAGAACTAAGGTTTTAACCGTTTAGTTCTTGTAAATAGTAAATATTTGAGCTGTATTGACTAGATCTGTACTAGTTCTAGCCAGATCTAGCTTTTAACCGGTTCAAAAAGTTGTCAAACTTGATCTTGGAAGCTAGAATGGCAAAGATCTGTACAGATCTATTTTTTTTAGTTTTGTAAATATTTAGCAACCATGTGACCCTAGATTTGTATCTAGAGGGAACTGGAAGGTATAAGTTACTCGCGTACGCAGATTTGATTGATGAATATTTCGTTTAGCGATGTCTAGTATAGTATTACGTTTTATTATAGTATATTCATTATGTAGGCTATTTACTTGATTTTCTGTGAGCCTAGGAGCTACAGGATCTACAATTCAACCAAATGGATCTAGATCCGATTTCCATGATGGACCTGGTTGAGTTATATAGCCAACTTGTAAATTTTGTACTTGTAAATATAGGACCTTAAAACGGTTATTCGGATTTAAGGTCCCAAAATAATGAAAATCCTATGTGTGGTGTCTGGGCATACTTCGATGGTTTTCAAGCCCGACACTTATATATATTATTTTTTCGAAGATGCTTTGCATCTCGAGAATAAAATCAAATAAGCTGAATATGAAATAAAATGGAAGTATCAAAGGGTTTCAATTCCTATGCGAGCGAAAGGGTTTGAAAACCACTTTTCAAAACATCATTTTTACATTCTTGTCTAAAAATGGACTTTTTAATAAATCAAACCCTTCATATATAGGTCCAACGACGCACAACACTACTTTCAATAAAGCACTTAGGCCCAATTAACTGCAAAATACACACACACACAATAATTAGGGAATGAAAAGCGCGGTAACCGTGTTTTACGGAAGTCGGAGGGTGCCTAACAAATTCCCCAGCTTAAGCAAGCCCCCGAACTCTATGAATCTCGGTTTCCAAGACCAATTAAACGGAGTCCAATATTGGGCCACATTGCAAAACCTTTCAAAACTGGGTTGAGTTAGGTAGAACCATTTTGACTCATACAAATTGGCGACTCTGTCTAATTCGGACCAATAAAATCAATCTTATCAAATCGTCAACATTTTATGTCGGTCTCTTTCTAAAATCTCACCCTTAAAGCAAGATTCAACATAGAAAACATTAAGGGTAAGAAACACCTAGGAAGAGGGATTAATAATTTTTTCCTGCGTCGACAGGTGGCGACTCTGCTAGGGACAGTGTGACATCCCCAAATTCGGGTACTTGTAACGAATGTGATTTTGCATATTACTTTTAAATATTTATTGAAGTAAATAAATATTTTAATTGATTTATTTATTGAGTTAAATAAATAATTTATGTGATTGTTGTGGAGTAATTTAATTAAGTGCAATATGTTAATTAAATAAATATTTAATATTAAATTGATATGTAAGAAATTTTGTGGTGTAATTCTAATTTAATTGAGAATTAGATGAATGTTATGTGGCAATTTTAATTAAATGAATGAATTTTAGCTTGTATTTAATTAAATTAGAATGTTAGGATTTAATTAAATAAAGTGTGACGCTGGAAATTATTTGTTAAAGGAGTTATTAAAATAAAATAAAAGATTTTTAAATTAGTTTTGCCAAATAAGGCCCTTAAACCTGTTTTAATCTTATTTTACCAAACATGGCCTTAACTACTAAAAATCTGTTTTTCAAAATTAAAGAGGTTTTGCCAAACAAAGCCTTATGACTTTTAATTTTCAAAATAAACATAACTGATGTATTTACTAAAGAATTAAGTATTTTATCAGTTATGTTATATGTATTATATTTTATATCTAATATATGTATATCAGTTCTATTATACTACGTAAGTTAGAAACAGAGTTAGAATAGAAAAGTCACAGAGTAAGTTAGTGAGAAAAGAGAGAAGAAGAAGAAGAAGAAGAAGAAGAAGGAGAGAGCTTGGGAATTCAAAGAAAATTTATCATCATCATCTTCTTCTTCATATAGGAAAGGGTATAATTCAAACTCTATGAATTTATAAAGTTATGTTTTCACGTTCTTCATGATTTTAGTTCTCTGTATATATGAGTTATTATGAAATTGATGTAAACATGAATTCTATGTATAGATTGTGTCATAACATGCTTATATATATGATATATGATAATTTAAGTAGTTTAATTCATGTAAATATGATGAACATGAAGAAATCATGTTTATAGCAATTTACAGTGAATTAGTTTTGAAAAATAGTTTCTTTAATTGTCAAAATTTGTGTTTGATGATGCTCTATTATATAAATTGAGTTTAGATTATGATAACATGCTTAGAAACAAAATTAAAATGATTTAAAATGTGTGTTTTGATTTGAAAACAAACTCACCGTGTTTATTTTCATCAAGAACACTTAACAATGGCTTTTTCTTCAAAATAACAAAATTGGGAGTTTTGATTACGTGTTATGATGATTATACATGTTAAAATATGTTAAAAGCTTAAAATTATGTTTTCTATAAAGTTTTATAGGCAATATGATAGTTAAAATTGAAATTTGGTGCAAAGAAATAACCCAAATTGACTTTTTCTCTGCACAGTTTGCGAACTCGATTTTCTTGCAGCAGGGTCACCCGCCCCGGCGGGCCCCCTTGTAGTACAAATACCCGTCCCGGCCGGGAGGGGGGTGCAGAAGAGAAAATATTGTTTGTTTGTTTGTGTAGCTTTTGGTCCGTATTATAAAAAGCTAACCTAATGTGATGTACTTGATGACATGTTAAGCATACATTGAGATGTTAGAGTGATTCATTAATGTATTTCACATGATTAATTTGTAAAAGTGAAATGTATAATGTAAATTATAATTTGATTATTTATAATTTACTAAAGGTGAATGTATGATTTAATAAACATAATTTGAGTATTATTAAGATTGTATGGTTTGATCGTTATATGATAATTGACAATTAAACCTAAAAATAATGAGTTAGCTTAGATGGGTTAACTAGTTATGTGAATTAACTATATAGTAACTAATTTATGTTACTATTGTAAATTACGTGTATGTAGGATTAATTAAGGAACGTGATAGTAATTGTGAGCTTGCGCTCGAGGCAAGTGTTCTAAACTCAAACCTTACTTTTATGTTTATGCAACTTTTCTAATCCTTTTCTTATTGAGCAAGTTGTTCTATCCTTTCTTGATTACGTTTATGCAAGTTATTGTATTCTCTATAATTTCTATATTTGTGACACCCCCAAATCCGGGTACTTCGATTCCACGGGATTTGGTGCTCACTATCTAAATAAAACATACATCTACCCAATAATAAGGAATGCAAAATAAATTATAACTTCATCATTAAATAAAATCTTTCTTATGAAAAAGGATTACAGCCATAGTCCAAAATTATCCCAGGTTTGCTAACCATAACATAACAAATAAGTGCGGAAATAAAATATCATAAACGAAATCTTATTACAATCAAATTCAAAGATAACAAGTCTTCACTTGTTCATCTTGCCTTTCCCTTTACTTGTTGACGGTACATCAACGTTCTCAGCTTTAACTGCAAGGGATTATTAAATATGCAAGAGTGAGCAAACAAAAGCTCACTTAGAATACAACAACAATATAACATAACTGAATAACTTCAAAAGATTTGAATAACTTTACTTCCATAAAAAATAAAGAATTGAATAATAATTCTTTCATCAATATTTAGAGTTTTAAATATTAAAATCATCTGAGGGTCATAAAACCTTAAACTATGTCCTAGGTAATAAATATTTTCGTTTAAAACCTTTAACAGTCATTTAGACTATGGACTCTAACTCCTACTTATGGGGATCAACCCTTCGTACCATGTATTGTGCACAAACATTTAACGCTTTCGCGTAATAACCTCCCCTAATAAATAGGGTTGTTCATCTCAATATTTGATACAAGTCCGCACCAAAGAAAGTTTGGTTTGGATAGCTAAGAGAAAATTTGGAGTTTTCAACTATCATCAATTAAGGAGTAGTTGAATCGACTCACAAAATTTAATAGTTTGATAATATAAGAGTTATGAACCAAATATAAGTCATAACAATAGATTTCACAATAACTAGGCATGCTTTAGAAATAACTTAAAAAATTTAAAAGATTAAGTAGATCTTGCTTGAACAAAGAAGTCAAGATCGCATTACTTCAATAATAAGTTCAATACTTGTTCATTATGAATATCAGAATACAACATAACTTGTACAATAATTAACAAGTTAAGAATAGGAAACAAATTTTCATGATATAAAGAGTAAAGATTCGATAAGTTGCATAAACGTAAAAGAAAGGTTTAGAAAACTGTTCAATATGAATAACAAGTTTAGGGGTTAGAAAACTTGCCTCAAGCGCAAGCTACACTTTACAATTACAATTCACTCCCACAAGTATCCTACATTTTACATTATGTTTATAACATCAATTATTACATCACGAAGACGTTTAAATTGTTGAACTTCTTACTCAAGTTCAATATAGCAACATGGTTTACAACTTAAGTCGCTAATTTAACACATACGTAAGTCTAAACTCACAATCATGCACCTCGTACACGTATAACACTTTAAAACTATCATGTCGTACCTCATGAAAGTAATATCCATGTACACATATAATATATCAAGATAAGACTTCAAAATATTTAAAACATATTAAAAATATGTTATCTCATTGTCTAATACACTTCACATGTCATTAATTTAAGTTAGCTAAACAAGAACTACAAAAAAACTACTCGGAGAACAAAACAAATTCCTGGGGTTCCCAAGGTAAAATCCCAGCTGGGGCGGGCCCCCTGCTGATGGGTTCCCCTCAACTCGTGATCGTGCAGAGAAATAAGCCAATTTGGCATATTTCTTCGCACCAAAGTCCAATTTTTATCAACATAAGGTATATAAAATTTTATGAAAACAAAATCTTAAAGTTTTAACATGATTATAACATTCATAAACACTACAACACATAATCAAAACACAGTTTTCATGATTTTTAAAGAAAACACCATTATTAAACGTTCTTGACAAAAATTGATACCGTGAGTTTGTTTTTAAACCAAATCACGTAATTCAAATTGTATTAACTCTATTTCTTAACATATTATCATAATCCATGATCCATTTAAACAATAATTAACAATTAAACATCAATTTTGATAATTTAAAAGACTATTTTCGAAATAAGTTTACTGTAAATTGCTATGAACATGATTTCTTTATTTTCATCATATTTACATGAATTCAAACACTTAGACAACTATATGAATCATATACAAGCATATATATACATATACATCACATATATACATCATAACCAAGTAATTTTCACGAAAAATGTATTACAGAGAAGTTCTTTTTGAAAAACATGGAAGATAAAAAAAACACAATATAAAGAAATTGAAACTTAGAGATTATACCCTTAATGATGAGAAGAAGATGAAGATTGTGTTGATGTTTTGCCTTTTGATCAAGCTCTCTCTCTCTTTCCTCTTGTTCTTCTTCCTCTCTCTAAGTATTTTCTCTCTAACTTTTCTACTCTGTTATTCTCTTTGTTTTCTATAACACTGACTAACTCTTGTTTTAATTAATGTATATTGATATATTATACATATAATACATATATAATATATATATAACTGACAACTACTAATTAACCCACAATAAATATAATAATTATAATTAATATATGAGTTACAAATTTAAAATTTAAAAAGTCCTAAGGCTTGTTTGGTCGAAACAACTTTATTTTAAAAATAGATTATTAGTAACTATGGCCCTGTTTGGCAAAACGAGATTAAAACAGGTACAAGGGCCTCGTTTGGGTAAAACGGATTTAAAACAATTTTGTATTTTTTAATAAATCCTTTAACACATAGTTTCAATGTAACACTTTATTTAATTAAATTTCAACCTTCTAATTTAATTAAACAAAAGCTAACATCAATTATCCATATAACAATTGCCACATAACAATTATAATTATTTGCTAATTATAATTTCATGCAACGATTATCACATAAAATACATCTAATTTAATTATCTCAATTAAATTAGAATCATACCATAAAATTATTACACATCCATTAAATTAAATATTAAATATTCATTTAATTAATATATTACACTTAATTAATTTACTCCATGATCATCACATAATTTATTTATTTAACTCAATAAATAAATTAATTAAAATATTTATTTAATTCAATAAATATTAAAATTTAATATATAAACTTCTCATTCATTACAATCTTCCTTCCTTAAAAGGATTTTATCTCCAGAATCACACATAAAAAAAATCTCACCTGTTACATTCTTCCCCCCTTAAAAAGATTCTGTCCCCAGAATCGGTATACAAGAAATTACACAAATAGATGGGGATAAGTTTTCTTCATTGCATCTTCGAGTTCCCACGTGGCTTCTTCAGCACTGTGGTTCCTCCAGATTACCTTAACAGAAGGTATCTGTAACGACCCCAAAATTCATACAATATAACTCTCGACATCGGTCGTTAACAATACATCCTTATTTAGACTTTCCATCATTAATCAATGATACAATCACTACAAATACAGAATATTTAAAACTTTTATGTTATTCCTTCTTTATTTTCCTGAATCTCAACCTTTATCATTACATAACTTTGATTCAACTTTATTTTATGAATCACTTCGTTAGAGTTAGTATAAACTAAAACTTACAACCACGTTCAATAACCCTTATACATCGGGTAAAATTTAAACTTTACAACACAACATCTGTTAACCATCATACATTATCAAATACATTATCTGAAACCTTAAACAGGGTCCGAAATAATAACAATTAAGCCAAATTATATAAATCTTCATGCACTACATCTGATTCATTTCTTTCAAGTAGCACATAGCGTTACCTTGAATACTTAACCTGCAAAAGTGAGTATTTGCAAGAATGAGCTTGACAGCTCAGCAAGATCTAACAGCTTTCATGCATCACATAGCACATAAATACATGCTCAACATACATCTCATAATAGTTAAAGTAACATGGCATACATGCTTTACTTCACATAACAAATATAAAGATTGAGTTCCTTACTCAATCAACATTCTTTAATCAATCAATGTAGTCATAAATTGACTTTAACATTTCATGCTTACGACACATATACAATATATCATGCTATTTGCAAAATAATTTAAAATAGTTCATCATCAAGTTCACGTAGAAAATAGGAACTGAAAGACTTGCCTTGATCGTTGTTTACCAATAACAGTTTAACAGCTTATAGATATCTGCACTTCACGTGCCCTACACAATTATATAATCATGCACATCAACTATTAGTCACATAGCAAAGCATATTAATTGTAATATAAACTTTACTCTATATCTCATAACCCTTCCTATTATCAATACACAATGTTCAATTTGATTGTGTTAACTATCGACTTATATTTCACTATATTTCTTTTTCGTAATATTCGAAATCATTTAAGTGTTTAAGTCCTGCTAGGACTACCTATTGGTTTTATATTAATCACATTTTATATATTATAATGTTCGTTTCATTAGAATCGAAACACTATTATACACGGCGTTTCAACGTTTATACGTCACACGCCTAACTCGCCTCTTTTGCATGTGTTTTGCATGCTCCTATATTGGGTTACATTACTCCATAATATTTCACTCTTATAAAAACATAATATTAAATAAGGTCATATACACTCGTTACGGTGTTGAGACGCTTGCACATCCGTACGCCAAACTTGCCTATTCGAACGCCCAAACGACACGCATTTGCGCACGCTTAGCACGCCCAACCGAATTGTCTAATACTCAAAAGTTAATGTTAAGTATCATTATAATACCTAATAGTCATATTATGGAAGTTAGAATATCATTTTACAAGGTCGGGAGCATTACATGTGCATAAGTACATGCCAGACGCCCCCCGATTGCCTCTAAAAACACATCAGTCCCAAAAATGACCATTTTGACCCTAGTTAACGACCTCAAATTGAAAACCTTAAAGAATAAAAGTTGTAGGTCTACTCATGCTCGTTCAGGATCATCTTGAATCACCTCAATCCGAGTCCGTATGAAAACGTTATGGCTGTTTTACCACAGGAGGTTAAAACAGTCCCGGACTGACTTTTTCTCCCGGCGCAGCTGCGCTCCAAATAGCTTTGGGGGCAGCGCAGCTGCGCCCCTGGCAGCGTGCTACGCGAATTTTTTTTCCAGTTTGTGGTTCTGGTGAATTTTCTAACCCTTTCCTCCTTCCAATCATCATAAATCAAGCTATACACATCCGATTGAGTCCGTTTTCGACTCTATGGATTCGTGAAACACTGAACTACTCATCTATATGATAATTATAAAACTTTAAAAACATTAACAATTCCTTTTAAGGACTGCAATTCAGTGTTCATGCTAATTTTTCATGTTTTACACATATTTAGCGAATTCAATCACTACGAATTCGTTTTACATCCGTTTTGACTCGTTCAACTTGGGATGTTTTCGTTTTTTTCGAGTACTATCATAATACATCATCAATTTAGATTTCCATCAAGAATTTATCATCAATTTTAGTCTCTAAGTAGACAAAACATATATTTTTCAACTAAAACTCTCAACTTCATCTTTCAACACATTCTTACGAACTTGATCACTATAAAACAACTTTTAGATGATATAGAACGGATTAAACATAACCATTAACATATGTAACTAATTTCTTAACAAATTAAACATAGAAATCCAATTTCTCAATGAAAACTCAAGAGAATGAAAAAAAATAGCTTAATTCCTTTTGATTCTTCTAAACCTTGTCTAGATGAATTAAAAAACCTTGTTTCTTTTGATTTTTCTATCATCTCTTCTTCTCCAATTTCACAGAGAACTTCTATTCTCTCTCATTCTCTCCTCTGTTTCTCCCTTTCTCTTTTCTTCTTTTAGTTTAGGCTTAGAAACAAAACTCGTAAACTCATATAACTGATAATATAATACGTATATTACTAATACTTATTATATTACTTAATATACAATTAAATTAGGGGTTATAAAAATCCAAAAGCCACAAGGCTATGTTTGGCTAGCCCCTTCAAACATCCTTTTAATTTATTTTAATAATTCTCCTTATCATATGGTATATCTTCTTTTCTCTAAATGTCACACTTTAACTATGTTGCTAAATTATTTAGCTAATTACATTGAATAATTATACAATTATAATATGTATAACTATTACTCCATACATTACGAAATTATATACATAACCCTCAACTTAAAATAACCCTTTCCATTAAAATAATTAATATTTATTACCTTTATTTTAATTAACTCATATGAATTATATAATTATAATATATAATTATTTAATTTCTTTTCTCGCATAAATTGTCTCAGTACAATTTATTTACATCATACAACTAATCACTACTTAAATATTAATCAATTTATTTAATACCATCATACTTAAATAAATTATTCCATAATAATTTCCATCAAATATTTATTTTATTCATTAATCCTAACACCAATATTTATTTATAATTATATTGGTTCTTCTCATTCTCATACCCATTTACATTCATTTGGCTAAATATAATATATTAATCCATTACATCAATGTATTATTCTTACATGTAATATATTACCTTCCTATTTTATTAAAACAATTATATTTATATTAATTCACTATTTTAATTAAGTGAATACTCACATTATTTATTTGATTTAATTCATAACAATTATAGTGCCAACAAGGCATAATAATCAAATTATATTATTTCATAATATAATATCAACTTAATTAGATTAGCTTAATTTCCTTTTCAAATAATTCCATTCATCTTTTTCAATAGTTAAATTAAATTAACTACTAAACCTCCTTCCATCATATGAACATATATATATATATATATATATATATATTCTATATTCATACTAAATCATATATTTCACAATATATAACACATATATACACATATCCAAATCCCAAAACATCTCGTAATAAGAATTTTATTTATTAAATTCTTATTATAATAATTTTTGAAAATCCGGGTTGTCACATCCTTCCCTCCTTATAAGAATTCCGTCCTCAGAATGACCGAAACCCTACCTTACTCAGGTTTTCATCAAATCTCTTTAAAAATATTTATCGTTGAATAACTTCAACACATTACCTTAGTATAGGTTTTATATTTCCTACTACATTCATTTCTTCAACAAATTCTAGATTTTATTTCATAACTTTCACTTGAACTCAATTATATTTTGAGTATTATATATTCTTTAACCCGTTCATTTTATTTCTAAGGATTATTACCATATACTTTACTCGTCGAAGACATGTACTTCATAATTCACTATCTTATAAGTATTCGGGTGATCACATTCACCCCTTCTTCTAAGAATTTCGTCCTCGAAATTTTCATTAATCTTCATTCATTCAATCTATCAAAGTGGATTTTACGTTAATCTTATTCACTAACTTGTTGTGTTCTACAACTATTTCTTTCTAAGAAATATCATTCTTGCCACCTTCACCTTTACAATAATAAGAATCTTCCACAATTGCTCAATAATTGGGAAGCGATATGAATAATAGGAATTTAAAATATTCTAATTCATGCTGAGGGGTCATAAGACCTTGAACTCTTCTCCAGGTTTAATAGTGCATCACCACTGTAAACCATCTTTAACAGAATGTTTAGCAATCACATAGACTGAAAACACTCTCTGCAAGTACTCCAGGTGATCAGCCTATTGTACCCCTACGTCGTGCACATCGTATTACATCATAACATCGTAACGACTATATGCGTTACTTTTCGGAACCATTGTCTCCGATAACATGTCTCCTTTTACAGGGTTGTTCACCTCAGCTTCTTAACATTTGAATCCACACCAAAACAATTTGGTTTGGTATAGTTTGACAAAGAACGCTTGAATTTCATGAACATCTTTCAATATTCGTCTAGCTGAATCAAGTAGCATAGACTTCTAGCAATAACTCAGATATCAATTGATATATATATATATATATATATATATATATATATATCTAACCAACTCAATTTTTTTTTCATTTAAAGAAACTAAAAGTAAATAGATCCCTCTTTTTTTTTATAGTTTAAGGAAACTAAAAATAAATGAATCTTTTCATAATATCCTGATACCGTACCGTAATAATGGTACGTTGAGGATTTCGTTATTACATGACGTCGTCATACTACATCATACCATAGTGGGCTGACGATCATACGATCACATCCAACACTAGGTTTAAGTGTATTGATAACTTCCTCGATTATTGTCTCTACACCAAATCAAATGATGCATAAAACACATAAAAATATTTTGAAAATTTAAAATTATTTTTGTCTAGCTGAAGCAATTAGCATAGTCATGTGACTAATAGCACTATTTTAAAAAAATTCATTGGTTCCATAATTTGATCCAATATTTTTCAAGAAAACAGAAGTGCAACATCAACACGAAGTCAATAAATTTTGAAAATCTAGCAAAGCTAGGAGATTTAGAATATAAAACTTTCTCCATCAATTAAATCTTTACTCCATCATTACTTAATCATTCTATCAACCTTAAAGTTGCTTCCTACACCATAACCTTTCTATTCCCCGTATAGTTCATTAAACTTTCCACACTTTGGAAGTCAGGAACTTTCCATAATAATATGAGTTTAAGAACTTCCTAGTCAGACCATAGGCGTCCATTCGCTGAGGAGTTCCAAACATACCATATGATTATGAGTCATGAACTTACCATAAGCATGAGTTTTAAGAACTCGCCTAACCTTAAGATCATCTAATGTAGTCTTAATATCATCTAATCTAATCTCTATTGACTCTAACTATCAAATATAATATGAGAAAAGAATCACCTCTTCGTCATATATATATATCGATAGCGTGACACCAACCTTCCAATGATTATCAATATGATAAGCCAAGTGTAAGCACAAAACCCTGCCCATACAAAGACTTATACAACTCAGCCACCACATGAGTCCTCAATTGAAATCCCACTTAACTCTATCTTCTTCTTAACTTCTCGCTCTATACTCGATACAGATTTCCTGTATCTCATCATTTATAACTCCTCGTGAGTTAACCTCGTACCATATTATAGTACATTCTCGTTATAGCATCAAACTATAACTATTCAATCATTACAGACCATCTGTCTTTCAATCTTCAAAAGATCACGTCGTGACCTTATTCTATAATCATCTCCCTCATGATTCTTTCTTATCTCCTTATTGTTTTGTTTTAAAACTTCTTATCTTTTCCTTTCATCATGTTATATCATGACTTCCTTTACGCTTTCAATATTATAGACTTTATCTATTCATCGTTATTCGGCATCTTTATTATTGGAGTTAGGTAACTCCTGATTCTCATCTTCATATCTCTTCAAGATTCTTCTTTGAATCTTCTTGTTTATTTATTAACTCTTCTTTTAAGAATTTCTAACTTCGTTCATAAAGTTCAACATTTTATTCGAGTTTTATTCCTCGTTATTCTTACCTTCTTCTTAAAATATTTTTAGGACTTAACTCATTTTATACTTTTACGTATGTGAAAGGAATCACCTTTTCGTTATACGTGACTTAACTTAACTTCTCATTCTCTAAGGTCATAGCCTAAGGTACTCTTACCTAAGGTGTATAACCTACAGCTCTGATACCAACTGTAACGACTCCAAAATTCATACAATACAACTCTCGACATCGGTCGTTAACAATACATCGTTATTCAGACTTTACATCATTAATCAATGATACAATCACTAAAAATACGAAATATTTAAAACTTTTATATTATTCCTTCTTTATTTCCCTCCTTTATCATTACATAACTTTGATTCAACTTTATTTTATGAATCGCTTCGTCAGAGTTAGTATAAACTAAAACTTACAACTACGTTCAATAACCCTTATACATCGGGTAATATTTAAACTTTACAACACAACATCTGTTAACCATCATACATTATCAAATACATTATCTGAAACCTTAAACAGGGTCCAAAATTATAACAATTCAGCCAAATTATATAAATATTCATGCACTACATCTGTTTCATTTCTTTCAAGTAGCACATAGCGTTACCTTGAATCCTTAACCTGCAAAAGTGAGTATTTGCAAGAATGAACTCGACAGCTCAGCAAGATCTAACAGCTTTCATGCATCACATAGCACATAAATACATGCTCAACATACATCTCATAATAGTTAAAGTAACATGGCATACATGCTTTACTTCACATAACAAATATAAAGATTGAGTTCCTTACTCAATCAACATTCTTTAATTAATCAATGTAGTCATAAATTGACTTTAACATTTCATGCTTACGACACATATACAACATATCATGCTATTTGCAAAATAATTTAAAATAGTTCATCATCAAGTTCACGTAGAAAATAGGAACTGAAAGACTTGCCTTGATCGTTGTTTACCAATAACAGTTTAACAGCTTACAGATATCTGCACTTCACGTGCCCTACACAATTATATAATCATGCACATCAACTATTAGTCACATAGCAAAGCATATTAATTGTAATATAAACTTTACTCTTTACCTCATAACCTTTCCTATTATCAATACACAATGTTCAATTTGATTGTGTTAACTATCGACTTATATTTCACTATATTTCTTTTTCGTAATTTTTGAAATTCATTCAAGTGTTTAAGTCCTGCTAGGACTACCTATTGGTTTTATATTAATCACATTTCATATATTATAATGTTCGTTTCATTAGAATCGAAACACTATTTAAGTGTATTACCACATTACACGGCGTTTCAACATTTATACGTCACATGCCCAACTCGCCTCTTTTGCATGTGTTTTGCATGCTCCTATATTGAGTTACATTACTCCATAATGTTTCACTCTTATAAAAACATAACATTAAACAAGGTCATACACACTCGTTACGGTGTTGAGACACTTGCACGTCCGTACGCCAAACTTGCCTATTCGAACGCCCAAACGACACGTATTTGCACACGATTAGCACGCCCAACGGAATTGTCTGATACTCAAGGATTAATGCTAAGTATCATTATAATACCTAATAGTCATGTTATGGAAGTTAGAACATCATTTTACATGGTCGGGAGCATTACATGTGCATATGTACATGCCCGACGCCCCCCGATTGCCTCTAAAAACACATCAGTCCCAAAAATGACCATTTTGACCCTAGACAGCGACCTCAAATTGAAAAATTTGAAGAACAAAAGTTGTAGGTCTACTCGTGCTCGTTCCAGATCATCTTGAATCACCTCAATCCGAGTCTGTATGAAACAGTTATGGTTATTTTACCACAGGAGGTTAAAACAGTCCCAGACTGACTTTTTCTCCCGGTGCAGCTGCGCCCCTGGCAGCGTGCTACGCGAATTTTTTTTCCAGTTTGTGGTTCTGGCGAATTTTCTAACCCTTTCCTCCTTCCAATCATCATAAATCAAGCTATACACATCCGATTGAGTCCGTTTTCGACTCTATGGATTCGTGAAACACTGAACTACTCATCTATATGATAATTATAAAACTTCAAAAACATTAACAATTTCTTTTAAGGGCTACAATTCAGGGTTCATGCTAATTTTTCATGTTTTAAACATATTTAGCGAATTCAATCACTACGAATTCGTTTTACATCCGTTTTGACTCGTTCAACTTGGGTTGTTTTCGTTTTTTTGAGTACTATCATAATACATCATCAATTTCAGATTTCCATCAAGAATTTATCATCAATTTTAGTCTCTAAGTAGACAAAAACATATATTTTTCAACTAAAACTCTCAACTTCATCTTTCAACACATTCTTACGAACTTGATCACTATAAAACAACTTTTAGATGATATAGAACGGATTAAACATAACCATTAACATATGTAACTAATTTCTTAACAAATGAAACATAGAAATCCAATTTCTTAACGAAAACTCAAGAGAATGAAAAAATAGCTTAATACCTTTTGATTCTTCTAAACCTTGTCTAGATGAATTGAAAAACCTTGTTTCTTTTGATTTTTCTATCATCTCTTCTTCTCCAATTTCACAGAGAACTTCTATTCTCTCTCATTCTCTCCTCTATTTCTCTATTTCTCTTTTCTTCTTTTAGTTTAGGCTTAGAAACAAAACTCGTAAACTCATATAACTGATAATATAATACGTATTTTACTAATACTTATTATATTACTTAATATACAATCAAATTAGGGGTTATAGAAATCCAAAAGCCACAAGGCCATGTTTGGCTAGCCCCTTCAAACATCCTTTTAATTTATTTTAATAATTCTCCTTATCATATGGTATATCTTCTTTTCTCTAAATGTCACACTTTAACTATGTTGCTAAATTATTTAGCTAACTACATTGAATAATTATACAATTATAATATGTATAACTATTACTCCATACATTACGAAATTATATACATAACCCTCAACTTAAAATAACCCTTTTCATTAAAATAATTAATATTTATTACCTTTATTTTAATTAACTCACATGAATTATATAATTATAATATATAATTATTTAATTCCTTTTCTCGCATAAATTGTCTCAATACAATTTATTTAATCCATACATCTAATCACTACTTAAATATTAATCAATTTATTTAATACCATTATACTTAAATAAATTATTCCATAATAATTTCCATCAAATATTTATTTTATTCATTAATCCTAACACCAATATATATTTATAATTATATTGGTTCTTCTCATTCTCATACCCATTTACATTCATTTGGCTAAATATAATATATTAAGCTATTACATCAATGTATTACTCTTACATGTAATATATTACCTTCCTATTTTATTAAAACAATTATATTTATATTAATTCACTATTTTAATTAAGTGAATACTTACATTATTTATGAGATTTAATTCATAACAATTATAGTGCCAACAAGGCATAATAATTAAATTATATTATTTCATAATATAATATCAACTTAATTAGATTAGCTTAATTCCCTTTTCAAATAATTCCATTCATCTTTTCCAATAGTTAAATTAAATTAACTACTAAACCTCATTCTTCCATCATATGAATATATATATATATATATATATATATATATATTCTATATTCATACCAAATCATATATTTCACAGTATATAACACATATATACCTATATCCAAACCCCAAAATATTTCGTAATAAGAATTTTATTTATTAAATTCTTATTATAATAATTTTTAAAAATCCGGGTTGTCACAGTATCACTTTATTTCTAAGTACTTGTTCCTTTCTATCAATTATTTGAACAAACACTTCTTCATATGTTAAGTCTTTATCAAACTGTAAAGGCTCGTATTCTATTACATGCTTGTAGTTGTGTTTGTACGGTCGCAACACGGAAATATGAAAAACGTTATGTATATTGTCTAGCTCCAGAGTTAACGCAACCTTGTAAGCCACTTCGCCCAATAAATCGGGGACTCAGCTTCCCCTTTTTGCCAAATCGAATCTTCCCCTTCTAGGGAGATACCTTAAGGAAAACGAAGCTTCCTGGTAAAAATTCTCGATTCTGGCGATGTTGATCGGCATATTTCTTTTGTCTGTCTTGAGCAGCAACCAATCTCATTTTGATCTGTTTCACGATTTCAGCGGTTTATTGTACCAATTCTGGTCCCAACAACTGGCGTTCACCGATCTCATCCCAGCATAATGGGGTTCTGCACTTCCTGCCGTATAAAGCTTCGTAAGGTGGCATACCGATACTCGCATGATAACTATTGTTGTAGGCAAACTCCACCAACGGTAGATGATCATCCCAGCTTCCTTTGAAGTCCATAACTCAAGCTCTCAGCATGTCCTCTAGCGCCTTGATCATTCTCTTGCTCTAGCCATCAGTCTGAGGATGGTATGCCGTACTCATTCGTAGATGCGTTCCCAGACATTCTTGTAAACGCTTCCAAAAATTTGACATAAAATGCGGATCTCTGTCGAACACAATCGACACCGGAACACCGTGTCGAGAAATAATCTCCTTAACGTACAACTTTGCTAACTGATCCAAGTTAAACTTAATCTTAATCGATAGAAAATGGGCTGACTTCGTCAGTCAATCAACAATAACCCATATCGCATCAAAACCCTTCTGAGTTGCTGGAAGACCAACCACGAAGTCCATCGTGATACGCTTCCACTTCCATTCTGGAATTTCTAACGGTTGTAGCAATCCACTTGGTCTCTAGTGTTCTGCGTTAACGTTTTGGCACTCTAGGCATTTCACAACGCATTCAGCAACTCCCCTCTTCATATTTGGCCACCAAAAATGATGTCTGAGATCCTGGTACATCTTCGTACTCCCAGCGTTAATCGAATATCTCGAACTGTGAGCTTCGTTCAAAACCTCCTCTTTGACTTCTGGTACTGGCGGTACCTAGATTCTTCCTTCAAATCGTAACAGTCCTTCGTTATCGATCTTGAACTTGATTTCTTCACCATCGGTTATTCTCTTCCGGATCTTCTCGCATTCTTCGTCGTGAAGTTGTGCCTCTTTCACTTTGTCTACCAGAGTAGATCTAGTAGTTACTTGAAATAACTTCTCATCTGATTCCTTCGGATACTTCACTTCAAGTTCTAACTTAGCCATCTCTTCTATTAACTAATCATGATTGGTTAACATGTTCAACTTCTCCCGACCCTTCTTGCTTAAAGCGTCGGCGACGACGTTAGATTTATTCGGATGGTAAAGTATCTCGCAGTCGTAGTCCTTGATCAGTTCCAACCATCTTCTTTGGCGCATGTTCAAATCCTTCTGGGTGAAGATATACTTCAAACTCTTATGATCCGTGTATATCTCACACCTTTCTCCATAAAGGTAGTGTCTCCAAATCTTCAGAGCAGACACTACTGCCGCTAATTCTAAGTCATGGGTCGGATACCCTTTCTCGTAGTCCTTCAGCTGACGTGATGCATAGGCAATAACTTTGCCATTCTGCATCAGTACGTAGCCTAATCCCTTATGTGAGGCATCACTATAAATTATAAAATTCCCAGTACTATCCGGCAATGACAATACCGGCCCAATACTCAACCTCTTCTTCAGTTCCTGAAAACTTTCCTCACACTTTCCCATCCAAACAAACTTAACTATTTTACGAGTCAAATTCATCAACGGAGTTGCGATTCTAGAAAAGTCTTGGATAAGTTTTCGGTAATAACCTGCCAATCCTAAGAAACTCCTCACTTTAGACGGCGTCTTTTGCTGATCCCAATTAATCACGGCTTCAACCTTCGATGGATCTATCGAAATCCCATCTTTGTCAATCATGTAGCCAATAAATTGCACACATTCTAACCAGAATTCACACTTCGAGAATTTCGCGTAAAGCTCTCGTCTCAGTGATTCTAAGGTCAGCCTTAAGTGTTCAGTGTGTTCCTCCTCGGTCTTGGAATAAACTAAGATGTCATCTATGAACACCACTACGAACTTATCTAGGAATGGCTTAAACACTCTATTCATTAAGTCCATAAATGCAGCTGGGGCATTTGTTAGACTAAATGACATCACTAAGAACTCGTAATGACTATACCGAGTTCTAAAAGCCGTCTTCGGTGTATCTTCCCTTCTCACCTTCAACTGATGATATCTACTTCTCAAATTGATTTTCGAGAAGTATCTAGCACCCTTCAGTTGATCGAACAAGTCATCAATCCTAGGTAAAGGATACCTATTCTTGATCGTAACTTTATTCAATTCCCTATAATCAATGCAAAGCCGCATCGATCCATCCTTCTTCTTCACGAATAAAATTGGCACTCCCTACGGTGAAACGCTCGACTGAATATACTTCTTGTCTAGTGATTCCTGCAGTTGAACCATCAACTCCTTCATCTCGACTGGAGCCATTCTTTACGGAGCTTTCAAAATTGGAGCAGTTCCTGGCGCTAAGTCGATTTCGAACTCTATCTCTCTATCTGGCGAAAGTCCTGGCAAATCGTTCTGAAATACGTCCACAAACTCCCTAACCACTGATATCTCCTCTACCTTCGGGCTTTCCTTACAAGTATCTACTATGTAGGCTAGATATCCTGCACAGTGTTGCGTCAAAAGTTTCTTGGCTTGCATGATCGTCAGACAAATCGCTTGTCTAGGCGATTTTCTACCATAGAATACCAACTTCGACGGAGTCGTAAGGTTTATCGACTTATTCTGACAGTCGATTATCGCCCCATGGTTGAACAACCAATCCATACCCAAAATTACATCGAATTCCCCAAGTTTTATCTGAATCAAAGCTACCCTCAATTCCTGACCCTTAATGTCCAATCTACAGTTCTTCTATACAAACCTAACAGGAATAACCTCCCTATTCGCAATCTCTATGTTCAAGGGATAAACTAATTCCTCTTTAGGTAAGTCTAGGGTCTTAGCAAATTCATCAGATACGAATGAACAAGTAGCACCCGAATTAAATAATATATAAGCATTTATACTATTGACTAGAATAATATCTGACACCACATCTTTTGACTGCACAACATCCTGCACCGTCATATTGAATGTGCGGGCAGTGGGTCGAACGGCTTGCAGTGGTCCAGCGATAGTCAGAGGGCTGTCGCTGCCATTTCCTCCATTCCCTATTGACCCTGCTGCTGGCTTCTTCGGGAAACTTCTAGCCACGTGATCCTTGGATCCACATGTATAGCAAGCTCCCTTCTTTGGATTTGGGCAATTCGGTGCAATGTGGCCTTCCTGACCACAGTTGAAGCACACCCGCTTTCCCTTCATGCACACTTCAGTGTGATTCTTCCCACATGTCCCACATGCTTCGATGTTCTTCTTCTGCTAGTTTCCCTGTTGACTTTCAGCAGAGGTGTTGTTGTTCCATTTCCTTTTCTGGTTGATAGCCCAGCTACCACCAGCCTTGGGTTCTGTCTCATTCTTCTTCTTCTTCTTCTTTTTTTCCTGATTGAACTTGGTTACCTCATCGCTTCCTCTTTCAGCGAGAATGGCCTTTTCCAGTACAGCTGCAAATGTATTCAGTTGAAACATGGAGACCTTGCTGTAGAGCCAGGGCTTCAGTCCCCGCTCAAACCTTCTCGCCTTCCTAGCGTCAGTACTGACCTGGTATGTAGCGAACCTGGACAGCTAGTTAAACTTTGCGGCGTATTCCGATACCTTCATCCCTCCCTGCTTAAGCTCTAGAAACTGTACCTCCATCTGGTCCTGCAAGCTAACGGAGACGTACATTTCAAATAACATCTCTTTGAAACTGTCCCACGCTATAACACCTTCTCCATCTCCATTACCCACGTCTGGGCATCTATTGGGTTTACCGATCCCTGGAATTCTGATGGTCCTACTGCCTTAAATTCCTTAAACGTCGTACCTTGCACCTGCGGCTGATTCGCAAGTGCTCCCATCAGTAGGTTCACTAATTGTTGAACCGAGTTGGGATTCGGCCCATCATTACTGTTGTTGTTGTTCGTCGAACCCTCTGGGTTTTGATGTGTAGGTCTTCTTCTAGGAGGCATTTTCTGTTTAGAAATATTCTTATCAGATTCTTTACTCAATTCTTAAGTATTCAAGTTCATACTTCAACATTTAAATAATTCCATTCACATGGAACACATAGCATGTCAATAAACTTCTTTATTCATTCATTCGTTGTTTTAAAAAAAACATAGAATATATATAGCATCTCTGCTATTACATCATCTTTCCTGAACTGGAACAAGTTGCAGGATTACGTTATTATCTTATCCCATTATTATCTCAATTGTAGGATTTACATTTATTTATTACATAGAGAAACACATAAATAAAGACTCTTCTATGTAGGCATATTAAGACGTCGCACAGCCTCTCTGCGATCTTCCTCCATCACCCGAAATGCTGTTCTGCGATCCACCATGTACCATGGTAAACCTTGGAACTGAGCAAGGTAGTAGAAGACACAATCCTGGGCCCTATCTATAGCCGTATGGAAAGCGTATTCCATCTCCCTCAACTTGGCCTTCATTGTTTGAGCCTCGTCTTCAGCTCGATCAGCACGTTGAGTAGCCCTCAAGCTTGTTTCCTCCGCTCTGGCACGCTTTGTTGACTCCTCCTGGATATCGTGCTTCAGCTTCTCTAGTTCAGCCCGTGCATCGTCTCTATCACTCTCTGCGTGGATTAGATCCCATTTTATGGTTCCAACCTCAATGTCTAGCTCTTCAATCGTCTAGTCCTGCTGCTGTATGGTTACTTCGAGCTCTTCGACTTGACCATGTAGCTCCACGTTACGGTCGTAGATTGCCTCGTACATCTCATCACTAGTAGAGTGAGGTGGGAATTCCTCCTCGGGATCCTCCTCCTCCGACTCATCCTCGTCTACATCATCTCGGTTAGATTCCGGCTAATACTCCTAACTAACTGTGGTGATCAATGGAGATGGCTCTCTCCTAACCAACTGTTCCTAGACAACATGGATGTCTCGGGGCTCCTCATCCCTCGGCATCTGAGGTAACTCCTCTCTAGCCTGACTGGACTCTCTAACGTTCGTCATCCTGACAAGAAAATTTTAAAGTTTAATTATTAAGTGATTATCGATCGACACTCTTCGAATACTAAAACGTAAACACATAGCACATAAGGTAATTTATTATCTTTACCTATCACCACTATCTTTTCGATCTTCCTATAAGGCTACTCTACCTAAGGTTTTTCCCCCACCTAAGGTTCATAACCTACTGCTTTGATACCAACCTGTGACACCCCCAAATCCGGGAACTTCGATTCCACGGGATTTGGTGCTCACTATCTAAATAAAACATACATCTACCCAATAATAAGAAATGCAAAATAAATTACAACCTCATCATTAAATAAAATCTTCCTTATGAAAAAGGATTACAGCCTTAGTCCAAAATTATGCCAAGTTTGCTAACCTTAAAATAACAAATAAGCGCGAAAATAAAATATTATAAACGAAATCTTATTACAATCAAATTCAATGATAACAAGTCTTCACTTGTTCATCTTGCCTTTCTCTTTACTTGTTGACAGTACGTCAACGTTCTCGGCTTTAACTACAAGGGATTATTAAATATGCAAGAGTGAGCAAACAAAAGCTCACTTAGAATACAACAACAATATAACATGACTGAATAACTTCAAAAGATTTGAATAACTTTACTTCTATCAACAATAAAGAATTGAATAATAATTCTTTCATCAATATTTAGAGTTTTGAATATTGAAATCATCTGAGGGTCATAAGACCTTGAACTATGTTCTAGGCGATAAACATTTTCATTTAAAACCTTTAACAGTCATTTCGACTATGAACTCTAACTCGTACTTAGGGGGATCAACCCTTCGTACCATGTATTGTGCACAAACATTAACGCTTTCGCGTAGTAACCTTCCCTAATAAATAGGGTTGTTCATCTCAGTATTAGATACAAGTCTGCACCAAAAAAAGTTTGGTTTGGAAAGCTAAGAGGAAATTTGGAGTTTTCAACTATCATCAATTAAGGAGTAGTTGAATCGACTCACAAAATTTAATAGTTCGATAATATAAGAGTTATGAACCAAATATAAGTCATAACAATAGATTTCACAATAACTAGGCATGATTAGAAATAACTTAAAGTATTTGAAAGATTAAGTAGATCTTGCTTGAACAATTAAGTCAAGATCACATTACTTCAATAATAAGTTCAATACTTGTTCATTATGCATATCAGAATACAACATAAATTGTACAATAATTAACAAGTTAGGAATCGAAAACAAATTTGCATGATATAAAGAGTAAGGATTCGATAGCTTGCATAAACGTAAAAGAAAGGTTTAGGAAACTTGCTCAATATGAATAACAAGTTTAGGGTTTAAAAAACTTGCCTCAAGCGCAAGCTACACTTTACAATTACAATTCACTCCCACAAGTATCCTACATTTTACATTATGTTTATAACATCAATTATTACATCACGAAGACGTTTAAATTGTTGAACTTCTTACTCAAGTTCAATATAGCAACATGGTTTACAACTTAAGTCGCTAATTTAACACATATGTAAGTCTAAACTCACAATCATGCACCTCGTACACGTATAGCACTTTAAAACTATCATGTCGTACCTCATGAAAGTAATATCCATGTACACATATAATATATCAAGATAAGACTTCAAAATATTTAAAACATATTAAAAATATGTTATCTCATTGTCTAATACACTTCACATGTCATTAATTTAAGTTAGCTAAACAAGAACTGCAAAAAAACTACTTGGAGAACAAAACAAATTCCTGGGGTTCCCAAGGTAAAATCCCAGCTGGGGCGGGCCCCCTGTTGATGGGTTCCCCTCAACTCGTGATCGTGCAGAGAAATAAGCCAATTTGGCATATTTCTTCGCACCAAAGTCCAATTTTTATCAACATAAGGTATATAAAATTTTATGAAAACAAAATCTTAAAGTTTTAACATGATTATAACATTCATAAACACTACAACACATAATCAAAACACAATTTTCATGATTTTTAAAGAAAACACCATTATTAAACGTTCTTGACAAAAATTGATACCGTGAGTTTGTTTTTAAACCAAATCACGTAATTCAAATTGTATTAACTCTATTTCTTAACATATTATCATAATCCATGATCCATTTAAACAATAATTAACAATTAAACATCAATTTTGATAATTTAAAAGACTATTTTCGAAATAAGTTTACTGTAAATTGCTATGAACATGGTTTCTTTATTTTCATCATATTTACATGAATTCAAACACTTAGACAACTATATGAATCATATACAAGCATATATACATATACATCACATATATACATCATAACCAAGTAATTTTCACGAAAAATGTATTACAGAGAAGTTCTTTTTGAAAAACATGGAAGATAAAAAAAACACAATATAAAGAAATTGAAACTTAGAGATTATACCCTTAATGATGAGAAGAAGATGAAGATTGTGTTGATGTTTTGCCTTTTGATCAAGCTCTCTCTCTTTCCTCTTGTTCTTCTTCCTCTCTCTAAGTATTTTCTCTCTAACTTTTCTACTCTGTTATTCTCTTTGTTTTCTATAACACTGTCTAACTCTTGTTTTAACTAACGTATATTGATATATTATACATATAATACATATATAATATATCTATAACTGACAACTACTAATTAACCCACAATAAATATAATAATTATAATTAATACATGAGTTACAAATTTGAAATTTAAAAGCCCTAAGGCTTGTTTGGCCAAAACAGCTTTATTTTAAAAACAGATTATTAGTAACTAAGGCCCTGTTTGACAAAACAAGATTAAAACTGGTGTAAGGGCCTCGTTTGGGTAAAACGGATTTAAAACAGTTTTTTATTCTTTTAATAAATCCTTTAACACATAGTTTAAATGTTACACTTTATTTAATTAAATTTCAACCTTCTAATTTAATTAAATAAAAGCTAACATCAATTATCCATATAACAATTGCCACATAACAATTATAATTACTCGCTAATTATAATTTCATGCAACGATTATCACATAAAATACATCTAATTTAATTATCTCAATTAAATTAGAATCATACCATAAAATCATTACACATCCATTAAATTAAATATTAAATATTCATTTAATTAATATATTACACTTAATTAATTTACTCCATCATCATCACATAATTTATTTATTTAACTCAATAAATAAATAAATTAAAATATTTATTTAATTCAATAAATATTAAAATTTAATATATAAAATTCTCATTCGTTACAATATTGAATAACTATCTTATTTAAAATTCATGATTTAATTAATGTGACCTTGACTTAATTGTTTAAGCAAGGTCTATCTTATCTTTCAAATGCTTGAAGTTTAATTCTAAAGCATAAGTTATTTCGTAATTCATTATTATTGAATTATTCTTTATTGTAAGTCAATTCAACTACTCCTTAGTTG
This sequence comes from Panax stipuleanatus, assembly GCA_020205555.1. Classification (NCBI taxonomy): domain Eukaryota; kingdom Viridiplantae; phylum Streptophyta; class Magnoliopsida; order Apiales; family Araliaceae; genus Panax; species Panax stipuleanatus. Next base: position 47,350,773 of record CM035126.1, on the reverse strand, counting down.
ATGATAGTTGAACTCTAAATTACCCTTGAAGCTTATTTAAACCAAACTTTCTTTGGTGCGGACTTGTTATTAAATACTGAGATGAACAACCCTATTTGATAGGAGATTACCATGCGAAAGTATTAAGATGTTTGTGCACAATACATGGTACGAAGGGTTGATTCCCCTAAGTACGAGTTAAGAGTCCATATAGTCTAATGACTGTTAAAGGTTTTAAATAGAAATGTTTATAACCTATGACATAGTTAAAGGTCTTACGACCCTCAGATGAATTCTATATTCCATGTTTAATCCTTTATTGTTGATGAAAGAAATGTTATTCAAATCACTTGAAGTTATTCAGTTTATGTCATCACTATTGATTGTTATCAAAGTGAGCTTTTGTTTACTCACTCTTGTATTATATAACTCTTGCAGCTAAAGTCGAGAGAGTTGACGAACTGTCAACCAGCAAAGGCAAGAGCAAGATGAACAAGTGAAGACTTGTTCATATTCGATATGAACTGTAATAAGACTTGATGAATAATATATGATGTTTATTTTTCGTATTTATTGAAGTTAAGGTTAGATAACCTGGGAATATTTTGGACAAGGTTGTAATTCTTTTTATAAGGAAGATTTTATTTACTTATTAAAGTTGTAATTTCTTTAGCATTCCTTATTTATGGGCAGTAGTTATGTTTTATTTAGATAGTGAACACAAATCCCGTGAAAACGAAGTACCCGAATTTGGGGGTGTCATAGATAGTAGAGGGCTTAAGCCATTTTTTCAAACGTTTCAAATTCCCTTCTTTGTGCCTGTGTGTGAATTGACGTCTTTACATTGAATGGATGTGAATGTCTCTTTACAACGCTTTACATTAGTGCTTCGCACAATGTCATCATTTTTGAATGCGGTGAGACGCGATGAATGTATGTGTGATGCCCCCAAAATAGGTCCACACAACCCATTCTGAGTCGCCAAATATATGGTACAGAATCCAAATATAAATCTTTTTATATAAAACTGTCGTGCAAAGACGACCACACAAACTGTGAGCTTCAATATAGATATTATGTCGTATATAATACAAAAATATCAACGCTCAAATTCAGTCTTCATTATAATTATTATCACACTATTTTACAAAATAGTGAGAACTACTATAGTACTATCTCGGACCATCACTCCATTTCTCGGCTAGTCCCAGCTATATTCTCATTTCTTGAAGAGAACAATAAAAGAAAAGGTTAAGCTCAACTAGCCTAGTAAAGAATATTATAACCAAGATAATGAAAAATAAATTATCTTTAGTCTTTAACAATAACAAATCAGATAAAATATAATGGACAACAAATTTTAGATCAACAACTGCATTGGAAATAACAATCCATTAGAAGAGTCAAGTAGAGCATGATGTCTACTATCTTCTATGATTTAAAAGTCCATCATCAATATTTTATCCCTATAATATCAATCAACAAATATTTCAAATCAAAAGTTTATCTTTGCACTATGGGCCAAAGATATTCATTTGTATCACCAGTGGTCATAATCATGTCAAACACCTGTCCATCTTTGCACTACTGGCCAAAGATATTTATCAATCAACAGTTCATATTTGCACTACGGGCTAAAGATATTCATTAATCAACAGTTCATCTTTGCACTACGGGCCAAAGATAAATTTTATCACAATTTAAGACTGAGGATGATGAAAATTGATATAAAGAACGAATCAAGGGAGATTAATGATAAATATTAGAGATTTGTAATTTAATTTATCCAAGTTCAAGAATGTTCAAATTGTCAACATAATAATCAATTGTGGAGCAAAGTTCAAGAATGATATTCATATATCAAAAATAATTTGGACAGAAAAGAAATCAATTTTTATCGTGAATAGTACTTCGTGAATTGTACTGTATGAATAGTACCGTATGAATAGTACTGTGACACCCCCAAATCCTGGTAATTCGTTTTCACATGATTCAGTGTTCACTTTCTAACTATAACAAACATCTACCCAATATATCTCAAAATAAATTACAATCTTTATATAAAATCTCCCTTAAAACAAGGGTTACAACCTTAAAAAAAACAATCCCAAGGTTACTCTAACCTTGACATAAATAATAAAGTGCTGAATAAAAACATGACATAAAAGTCTAATTACAATTATTTCAAAATAATTAAACAAGTCTTCACTTGTTCATCTTTCCCTTGCCTTTACTCGTAGACGGGGCATCAACGTTATCAACCTTAACTGCAATTGTTATTTAATGCAAGAGTGAGCAAACAACAGCTCACTGGAGTTTATCAATAATAAATACATGAAAGGATATCTTTAAAAAGATCTGAATAACTTAGCTTACTTCAACAATAAAGAATTGAATAGTAATTCTCTGTCAACATTAAAATTCGAATATATAATTTATCTGAGGGTTATAAGACCTTTGAACTCTTGTCCTAGATTATAAATATTTCTATTTAAACCTTTAACAGTCAATAAGACTATGGACCTTAACTCGTACTTAGCGGGATCAACCCTTTGTACCATGTATTGTGCACAAACATCTTAACGCTATGCGTAGTAACCTCCGCTAATAATTAGGGTTGTTCAACTCAGTAATTTGAATTCAAGTCTGCACCAAAGAAAGTTTGGTTTGGATAAGCTTACAATGGTAATTTAGAATTCACGTTCATCAACTAAGGATTAGTTGAATTGACTTTCAATAATTCATAAATAAAAGAATTATGAATTAACATATGCTTTAGAAGTAAACTTAAAGCATTTAAAATAATAAACTGGATCTTACTTGAACAATAAGTCATGATCTCTTCGGTTAAGTAAATAATTGTCCAGTACAGAAATGAAAAGGACATTCTCAACAATGAATATATGAACTCAAAGAACTTGCGTAGAAATAGCGAGTTTAGGGTTTAGAAGACTTGCCTTACGTGCAAGCTACTTAACTCAACCTCCTACTTTAACACTTCCTACATACAAACATATTCAATCACAATAACCTACATTAGTTAACACGTAACTAATTCACATAAGTGGTTAACCCTCATGGTTAACTCACTCTAACTAAATAAATAATAATAATCAACCATCATATAGTTAATTGCATCACTTACATATTCACATAATTAAATTAATTATGTATTTAGCTAAATTATATTTAAACAATTATAATTTAAACACTTAATCTAATTATAATTACTCAATATACATTATAATTTAACCATATTATACTTTAAATTAAACACTTACTCTTAATTATAATTAATCAAATTATAATTAAGTAACTCATTTACAATAAAACATTTATAATCTAATTAAAGTTTTCAAAATTTCTTTTATTTTTCAAATATGAATTTGTCACAATCATATAACATGTTATATCATTTAAAAATATGTCCACTAACAAGGAATAATTAAACTAAGGCTTTAAAATAAACTGCACAAGAAACTAAAGTCACTGCCCAAGCACTGTGCACGACGCAGCTACGCAGCTAGCAACCTCGGAACCGGCGCAGCTGCGCAGAGGTCGGATCAGAGAATAGCAAGCGGCGCAGCTGCGCTGCTCCTGGCCTTGCTGCCGGCGCAGCTGTACAGCTACGCGGCCAGAGACAGACAGTTTTGACCCTCAACTTTACCAAACAACCCATTCAAGCCAACAAACGGAAAATTACAGTAACGTAGCGACTGTAACTCATACATATGCAATAATACATAACATAACATGTTTCTACAACATAACAGCCATATAAATAATGATAATCACAAGTTTTAAAAATCTAATTTGGCCATTTTCATGAAAACTCATATTTTTCCAAAAAATCCAATGTAAGAAATTTTCTCCATCAATTCCACTCTATATACATACATTATATATATAATTGCATGTAATCATCAAACAATTTCCCAATAAGCATGCTAGCATATTCCAATTTATCAATTTCTCAAACCAAAATTGACAACAAAACTAAAACTCGTATGAACTCATATCAACATGAATTTTATGTTAAAATATCTTTCTACAGTAATTTGATTTCTGAAAATCATTATGGCATACAATCACTATGAGTATAACATGAACACAATACATATATTCAATTCATGATTATACCACTTTCATGAAAATTTACTTTTTACAGAGAATGAAAATATGAAGAACATAAAAACTTATTTTTCCAACAATTGTATTCTTGAAAACTCTCCATGGCATGCAATTATGAAAATATATGAACATCATATATACACATAACTCAGAATTACAACTTCGATGAAATTTTAATATTTTAAAGAGATTGAACACGAAGAACATGAAGAACATGATATATATATATATATATATATATCAAATATAAGAAATTAAAGAAATACCTTAATGCTTAATAAAGTGAGGAAGATGATTTTTTTCTTGATTACTCAAACTTCTCTTCTTCTTCTCTCTATTCTTCTTCTCTGCTTCTCTTTTCTGTCTTTGTTTTTCTTAGTTTAGACTTAGAAAACTAACGTAGTTTTAAACTTAGGTAGTATATAGAAAATATATAACTGACATATAATAATATACGTACTAACTCTAATTAAATTAACAGTTACAAAATTCAAAAGCCATCTTGACTTGTTTGGCTACAAGAAAATTAGAAACTAGCTTTATTAAATCCAAACATAGTTTAGGTAATTTAGGGTTAGGCTAGTGTAAGGGCCCTGTTTGGCAACAGTCCTTTAAAACAAAAGCAAGGGCCTTGTTTGGTATAAATTATTTTAAAAATTCTTTTTTTTTATTTTAATAAATCATTTTAACACATACTTTAATGTCACACTTTAATTAATTAAATCATTTAACAACTAATTTAATCAATTAAAATTCAACATTAATTAATCACATAAATTTGTCACATTTTATAATTACTCGCTAATTATAATTCATGTAACACTAACACATAAATCATCTAATTTAATTAACTCAATTAAATTAGAATAATAATATAAAATTAGTATACATCAATTAAATTAAATATTACACATTCATTTAATTAATATATAACACTTAATTAAATCACTTTCATAAATCACATAATTTATTTATTTCACTCTATAAATAAATCACATAAAATATTTATTTAACTCAATAAATATTTAAAATTAAATATAAAATTTCAATCGTTACAATCTTCCCTCATTAAAAGGATTCTGTCCCCAGAATCACACATAAAAAAAATTCTCGTCTATTACATTCTTCTCTCCTTAAAAGGATTTTGTCCCCAGAATTAGTACATAAGGGGTTACACAAAACAAAGCAAATAAATACGGATAAGATTTCATTATAACATCTTCAAGTTTCCACGTAGCTTCTTTAGCACTGTGGTTCCTCCAGATTACCTTAACAGAAAGTATCACTTTATTCCTAAGTACTTGTTCCTTTCAATCAACTATTTGAACAGACACTTCTTCATATATTAAGTCCTTATCAAATTGTAAAGGTTTATATTCTATTACATGTTTATAATCATGCTTGTAAGGTCTTAACACAGAAATATGAAAGACGTTATGTATATTCTCGAGCTCCGGAGGTAATGCAATCTCGTAAGCAACCTCACCCACCTTTCGTAGTACCTCAAAAGGTCCAATAAATCTGGGACTTAGTTTTCCCTTCTTACCAAATCGAATCTTCCCCTTCCAGGGAGATACTTTTAGGAACACTAAACTTCCTGGTAAGAATTCTCGATTTTGTAGATGAAGATCGACATATTTCTTCTGTCTGTCTTGAGCAGCAACTAATCTTGTTATGATTAGCTTCACGATTTTGGCGGTTTGTTGTACCAATTCTGGTCCCAACAGCTGACGTTCACCGACTTCATCCCAGCACAAAGGAGTTCTACATTTTCTGCCGTATAACACTTCGTAAGGCGGCATGCCAATACTCGCATGATGACTATTGTTGTAGGCAAACTCCACCAATGGTAGATGATCATCCCAGCTTCCTTTGAAGTTTATCACACAAGCTCTCAGCATATCCTCAAGTGTTCGAATCGTTCTTTCGCTCTGTCCATCAGTCTGAGGATGGTATTCTGTACTCATTCGCAATTGCGTTCCCAGACACTCTTGCAAACGCTTCCAGAAATTCGATGTAAAATACGGATCTCTGTCGGACACAATCGACCTCGGAACACCATGTCAAGAAATGATTTCCTTGACGTATAGCTTCGCTAGCTGATCCAAGTTGTACTTAACCCTGATTGGTAGAAAGTGGGTTGACTTCGTCAGTCGATCCACTATAACCCATATCGCATCAAATCCCTTCTGAGTCGCTGGAGGACCTACCAAAAAATCTATCGTGATGTGCTCCCACTTCCACTCTAGAATCTCTAATGGTTACAGTAGTCCACCTGGTCTCTGGTGTTCTACTTTGACTTTCTGGCACGTTAAGTACTTCGCAACACATTCAGCAACGTCTCTCTTCATATTCGGCCACCACAAATAATGCCTGAGATCCTGGTACATCTTTGTACTCCCAGGGTGAATAGAATATCTAGAATGGTGAGTTTCGCTCAGAATCTGTTCTATAACCTCTGGTACTAGCGGTACCAAGATTCTACCTTCAAACCGTAACAGACCTTCAGTATCGATCTTGAACTTGAACTCTTCGCCATCGGTTATCCTCCTCCAAATCTTTTCACATTCTTCATCATGGAGTTGTGCTTCTTTCACCTTGTCTACTAGAGTAGAACCAGTAGTTACTTGAAACAACTTCTCATCCGATTCCTTCGGAAGCTTCACCTCCAACTCCAATCTAGCCATCTTTTCTATTAACCTGATCCTGATCAGTTAACACGTTCAGCTTCTCCCGACCTTTCCTGCTCAAAGCGTCAGCGACAACGTTAGCTTTACCCGGATGGTAAAGTATCTCGCAATCGTAGTCTTTAATCAGTTCCAACCATCCTCTTTGGCGCATGTTCAAATCCTTCTGGGTAAATATATACTTCAGACTCTTGTGATCTGTGTATATTTCACACTTCTCTCCATATAAGTAGTGCCTCCAAATCTTTAGGGCAAACACTACTGCCACCAATTCTAGATCATGGGTCGGATACCCCTTCTCGTAATCCTTCAGCTGACGTGACGCATAGGCAATGACTTTGCCGCTCTACATCAACACACAGCCAAATCCTTTATGTGAGTCATCGCTATATACCACGAAATTCCCCGTACTATCCGATAAAGACAATACAGGCGCAGTACTCAACCTCTTCTTCAGCTCCTGAAAACTTTCCTCACACTTTTTCGTCCAAACAAATTTAACCATTTTACGAGTCAAATTCGTCAATGGAGTTGCGATTCTAGAAAAGTCTTGGATAAATCTACGATAATAACCTTCCAATCCCAAGAAACTCTTCACTTTAGACGACATCTTCGGCTGATCCTAACTCATAACAGCTTCAACCTTCGATGGATCCACCGAAATACCATCCTTATCGATTACATGGCCAAGAAATTGCACACGTTCTAACCAGAATTTATACTTCAAGAATTTAGCATAAAGCTTCTCACGTCTCAGGAATTCTAAGGTTAGTCGTAAGTGTTCAGCATATTCCTCCTTGGTCTTGGAATAAACCAGGATGTCATTTATGAACACTACCACGAACTTATCCAGAAATGGCTTGAACACCCTATTCATTAAGTCCATAAATGCAGCTGGGGCATTCGTGAAACCAAATAACATCACCAAGAACTAGTAATGACCATATCGAGTCCTAAAAGTCGTCTTCGGTATATCTTCTCTTCTCACCTTCAACTGATGATACCCGCTTCTCAAATCAATTTTTGAGAAGTACTTCGCACCCTTCAGTTGATCAAACAAGTCATCGATCCTAGGTAAAGGATACCTATTCTTGATCGTAACTTTATTTAACTCCCAATAATCAATGAAAAAATGCATCGACCCATCCTTCTCTTCATGAATAAAATAGGCGCTCCCCACGGTGAAACACTCGGTTGAATATACTTCTTGTCTAGCAATTCTTATAGTTGAACCATCAGTTCCTTCATCTTAACTAGAGTCATTCGGTACGGAGCCTTCGAAATCGGAGCAGTTCCTGGCGCTGGATCGATCACGAACTCTATCTCCCTATCTGGTGGAAGTCCTGGCAAGTCACTCAAAAATACGTCTACAAACTCCTTAACTACCGATATCTCCTCCACCTTCGGGCTTTCCTTACGCGTATCTACTATATAGCCTAGATATCCCACACAGCCTTGCGTCAGAAGTTTCTTGGCTTGTGTAACCGTCAGACAACTCGCTTGTCTAGGCGATTTGCTACCATAGAACACCAACTTCGACTGAGTCGTAAGGTTTACCGACTTCTTCTGACAGTCGATTATCGCCCCATGGTTGAACAACTAATCCATACCCAGTATGACATCAAATTCCCTAAGTTTTATCGAAATCAAATCTACTCTCAGCTCCTGACCCTTAATGTCCAGTCTACAGTTCTTATAAACACACCTAACAGGAATAACTTCCCTATTCGCAATCTCTATGTTCAAGGGGTAAACCAACTCTTCTACAGGTAAGTCTAGGATTTTAGCAAAATCATCAGATATGAATGAACAAGTAGCACCCGAATCAAATAATACATATACATTTATACTATTGACCAGAATAATACCTGACACCACGTCTTTTGATTGCACAGCATCCTACACTGTCATATTGAATGTCCGTGCAGTGGGTCGAACAGCTTGCAATGGTGCAGCGATAGTAACGGTACTGCCGCTTCCATTCCCTCCGCTCCCTGTTGACCCTGCCTTCAGCTTCTTAGGGCAGTTGTGAGCCATGTGATCTTTGGATCCACATGTAAAGCAAGCTCCCTTCTTCGGGTTTGGGCAATTAGGTGCAATGTGGCCTTCCTGACCACAGTTGAAGCACACCCGCTTCCCCTTCATGCACACGACTAGTGTGATTCTTACTGCATGTAGCACATGCTTCAAGCTTCCTCTTTTGCTGGCTTCCTTGCTGACTCCCAGCAGAGGTATTGTCATTCCATTTCCTCTTCTGGTTCACAGCGCTGCTACCCCCAGCCTTGGTTTCTATCTCATTCTTCTTCTTCTTATCTTGGTTGAACTTCGTCACCGCTTCGCTTCCTCCCTCAGCAAGTATGGCCTTCTCTAGCACAGCCGCAAATGTGTTTAGCTGGAACATGGAAACCTTGCTGTAGAGCCAGGGCTTCAGTCCTCGCTCAAACCTTCTCGCCTTCCTAGCATCAGTGCTAACCTGGTAAGTAGCGAACCTGGCCAGTTAGTTGAACTTAGCGGCATACTCAGACACCGGCATCCCTCCCTGCTTAAGCTCTAGGAACTGGACCTCCATCTGGTCCTGTGAACTCACTGGGAAGTACATTTCGTAGAACATTTCCTTGAAATGTTCCCACGTTATGACTCCTTCTCCCTCCCAGGTCATATTATCTTGCCACCAGAAGCTAGCATCCGACTTCAACATGAAAGCCGCGAATACTGTCTTCTGGTCTTCACCTACTCAGGCTACGTCAAATACCTTCTCCATTTCCATAACCCACGTCTGAGCCTTAATAGGGTTGGTCGATCCCTTGAACTCAGGCGGTCCTACTGCCTTGAATTCCTTGAACGTTGTTCCCTGCACTTGCGGCTGATTCGCAAGAGCTCCGGTCAACAGATTCACCAACTGCTGAACTGAGTTGGGATTCGTCCCATTGTTATTTTTGTTGTTCGTCGAACCCTTGGGGTTTTGACGTATTGGTCTTATTCTAGGAGGCATTTTCTGTTAAGAAAATATTATTATTAGATCCTTTTATTCAACTATTAAGTATTCAAGTTCATACTTAGACGTTTTAAACAATTCAGTTCACATAGAACACATAGCACGTCAATAAACTTCTTTTATTCATTAGTCGTAGTTTAAAAACATCAATTAGATAGCATTTCTGCCATTTACATCATCCTTCCTGAATTGGAAAAGTTGCAGGATTACATTATTAACTTATCCCATTCGTATCTCAAATTATGGGATTTACTTTATTTACTACAAAAAGTAACACATAAACAAAAGCTCTACTACTACTGCCTAGGCATATTAATACGTCTCACAGCCTCTCTGTGTTCCTCTTCTATTACCCAAAACGCCGTTCTTCGATCCACCACATACCACGGTAAACCTTGGAACTGAGCTAGGTAGTAGAAAACACGGTCCTGAGCTCTCTCTATCGCTGTATGAAAAGCATATTCCGTTTCCCTCAGCTTGGCCCTCTTGGCTTCAGCTTCACCTTCAGCTCGATCGGCTCGTTGATTAGCCCTCAAGCTTGACTCTTCAGCTCTGGCACGCTTCCTCGACTCCTCCTGGATGTCTTTCTTCAGCTTTGCCAGTTCAAATCGAGCATCATCTCTATCAACCTCCATATGTATCAGGTTCCACTGTGCATCTCCTAGGTCACTTGCCATTTCCTCGATCTTCTCGTCTCACTGCTGGACAGTTTCCTCGAGATCTCCTACTCGTCCATGAAGCTCCACGTTGCTATCATAGACTGCCTCGTACATCTCAGCACTAGTAGAGTGAGGTGTAAATTCCTCTTCGGGGTCCTCTTCCTCCTCCTCATCCTCTTCAGACTCGTCCTCGTCCTCTTCTTCTGGAATAGGTGTCAGCTCACGCTCCCGACCAGCTACGGTGATTACTGGAGATGGCTTTCTCCTAACCAGTTGCTCCCAGACAATATGTATGTCACGGGGCTCCTCCTCTCTAGGCACCTGAGGTACATCCTCTCTAGCCTGACTAGGTTCTCCAACGTTCGACATCCTGACAAAAGAATTTTAAAGTTTATTATTATGTGATATCGAATCGACACTCTTCGAATACTAAAACGTAAACACATAGGCATATAAGGTAGTTTATTATCTTTACCTAGCATCACTATCTTTTCGATCTTACCATAAGGCTACTACCTAAGGTTTTTCCCCACCTAAGGTTTCATAACCTACAGCTTTGATACCAACCTGTGACACCACCAAATCCGGGTACTTCGTTTCCATATGATTTGGTGTTCACGTTCATCAGCTAAGGATTAGTTGAATTGACTTTCAATAATTCATAAATAAAAGAATTATGAATTAACATATGCTTTAGAAGTAAACTTAAAGCATTTAAAATAATAAACTGGATCTTACTTGAACAATAAGTCATGATCTCTTCGGTTAAGTAAATAATTGTCCAGTACAGAAATGAAAAGGACATTCTCAACAATGAATATATGAACTCAAAGAACTTGCGTAGAAATAGCGAGTTTAGGGTTTAGAAGACTTGCCTTACGTGCAAGCTACTTAACTCAACCTCCTACTTTAACACTTCCTACATACAAACATATTCAATCACAATAACCTACATTAGTTAACACGTAACTAATTCACATAAGTGGTTAACCCTCATGGTTAACTCACTCTAACTAAATAAATAATAATAATCAACCATCATATAGTTAATTGCATCACTTACATATTCACATAATTAAATTAATTATGTATTTAGCTAAATTATATTTAAACAATTATAATTTAAACACTTAATCTAATTATAATTACTCAATATACATTATAATTTAACCATATTATACTTTAAATTAAACACTTACTCTTAATTATAATTAATCAAATTATAATTAAGTAACTCATTTACAATAAAACATTTATAATCTAATTAAAGTTTTCAAAATTTCTTTTATTTTTCAAATATGAATTTGTCACAATCATATAACAACATGTTATATCATTTAAAAATATGTCCACTAACAAGGAATAATTAAACTAAGGCTTTAAAATAAACTGCACAAGAAAATAAAGTCACTGCCCAAGCACTGTGCACGGTGCAGCTGCGCAGCTAGCAACCTGGGAACCGGCGCAGCTGCGCAAAGGTCGGATCAGAGAAGGGCAAGCGGCGCAGCTGCGCTGCTCCTGGCCTTACTGCGGGTGTAGCTGCGTAGCAACGCGGCCAGACGCATACAGTTTCGACCCTCTGCTTTACCGAACAACCCATTCAAGCCAACAAACGAAAAATTACAATAACGTAGCCACTGTAACTCATACATATGCAATAATACATAACATAACATGTTTCTACAACATAACAACCATCTAAATAATGATAATCACAAGTTTTAAAAATCCAATTTGGCCATTTTCATGAAAACTCATATTTTTCCAAAATAATCCAATGTAAGAAATTTTCTCCATCAATTTCACTATATATACATACATTATATACGTAGTTGCATGTAATCATCAAACAATTTCCCAATAAGCATGCTAGCATATTCCAATTTATCAATTTCTCAAACCAAAATTGACAACAAAACTAAAACTCGTATGAACTCATATCGACATGAATTTTCTGTTAAAGTATCTTTCTACAGTAATTTGATTTCTAAAAATCATTATGGCATACAATCACTATTAGTATAACATGAAAACAATACATATATTCAATTCTTGATTATACCACTTTCATGAAAATTTACTTTTTACAGAGAATGAAAATATGAAGAACATAAAAATTTATTTTTCCAAATATTGTATTCTTGAAAACTCTCCATGGCATGCAATTATAAAAACATATGAACATCATATATACACATAACTCATAATTACAACTTCCATGAAATCTTAATATTTAAAGAGATTGAACACGAAGAACATGAAGAACATGATATATATCAAATATAAGGAATTAAAGAAATACCTTAATGCTTAATAAAGTGAGGAAGATGATTTTTTTCTTGATTACTCAAACTTCTCTTCTTCTTCTCTCTATTCTTCTTCTCTGCTTCTCTTTTCTGTCTTTGTTTTTCTTAGTTTAGACTTAGAAAACTAACGTAGTTTTAAACTTAGGTAGTATATAGAAAATATATAACTGACATATAATAATATACGTACTAACTCTAATTAAATTAACAGTTACAAAATTCAAAAGCCATCTTGACTTGTTTGGCTACAAGAAAATTAGAAACTAGCTTTATTAAATCCAAACATAATTTAGGTAATTTAGGGTTAGGCTAGTGTAAGGGCCCTGTTTGACAACAGTCCTTTAAAACAAAAGCAAAGGTTGTTTGGTATAAATTATTTTAAAAATTCTTTTTTTTTATTTTAATAAATTATTTTAACACATACTTTAATGTCACACTTTAATTAATTAAATCATTTAACAACTAATTTAATCAATTAAAGTTCAACATTAATTAATCACATAAAATTGTCACATTTTATAATTACTCGCTAATTATAATTCATGTAATACTAACACATAAATCATCTAATCTAATATAATTCATGTAACACTAACACATCCTTTACCTTAGTAGAACACTAGATTTGACTGGTATACCGGATATTATTATGAGAAAATCTTACACTATAAACTACACTCAAAGTATTCTTATACTCAAAAGAAATACTCACAATATAATAGTAAAAACACTTATATTTTTTGGTGTGTTTTGGATGAAGGGGGTAACCTCCCTTTTATAGTGCAGCACGGAAGAAAAAAATTAAGCAAACCTGCCTAATTCTCTGCCTAACTGTCCTCTTTCCTTCTCTGCCTAATTTATGCCTAACTTTTTCTTTCTTTTTATTGGTTGAAGGCCCACACTATGGAGAAATGAATTGCAGGAGCAATTCTCAACCAACCATTTGAAAAAAAGGACAGGGGCTATACTGCTTTCAAAACAAACATTCACATACAATTTGCTCACCTCCATTCCTTTTATCACATGTTTATATATATATATATATATATAATAATTTTAATAATTAAATAATTAAAAAAATACTATTATATCATCACATTATATTATTGTAATAAAATATTATAATAATATATTTGAATGAATATTTTATCGAAGAAAATAATTATAATTCTATAGGTAAATATGCCCAACTTTCAACAAATATCTCATTCTAAATTCTTCCATTTGTAACAAAAATTAGACAAATATCCACCACATAATAATTATTCACAATTAATATTATAAGCTCATAATATTGACAACCAGATCGTTCATAGGAAAGAGGGGGCTTTCTAATAAAGATTTATCCTTATTGACGCACAATTATATAATCTAACCTGTGACAAATAAGATTTTTGTAATTTAATTTGAATATTTATTGAATTAAATAAATATTTTTTGATGATTTAATTATTGAATTAAATAATTAATTGATGAATTCGTGGTAGATTAATTTAATTATATGTATTACATTAGTTAAATTAATGTGGAGAATTTTTATTTTCAAAGTATGTATTTAATTGAGCTTAGTTGATTAAATGAATTATTTAATAAGCATAATGTTATTCTAATTAATTTAATAATTAATTAGAGATTTAATAATTTGACATAATTAATAAATAAGAATCTTAATTATGTGACTATGTGATTTAATGTGGAATTATTCTATTTTATTTAATTGATTTAAATAAGATATTTAATTAATAAGTGTAACATTATTAAACTATATAATAAGACATTTGATTAATAAGTGTAACATTATTAAATTATATAATAAGAGGTTAATTAAAATAATGAGAATGAAGAATAAAAGACAAACAAACAAGGCCTTAAGGGGAGTTGGTCAGTTAACCTACTATGGGATTAACTGACAACCACTAACCCATTATATATTATACGTGTTATACTATACATAATATACTATATACATATCAGTTTCTATTTCTATATCTTCTATCAGAGAAAATTAGAGAGAAAACACAAAGAATTTGAGAGAGGAATTGATTTGAAGATTCTAAGTTTATTTCATCAAACAGAGAAAGCAAGGGTAAACCCTCATCTATGTTTTATATTTCATGTATTATGTTTTCTCCCAACTGAGTTCTCTGAAAATGGGATTTCATGAGTTTATTGTTTATTATTTGATGTTAGATGTTTATTAGCATACATAACTCAATTGTATGTGATTTATATCTGTTTTAGAGTAATTAATCCATGAAAGCATGTCTAAATTATAGTTTTGAAAAGTTACAGAGTTTCTCTATTTACGTGTTTTAAAAGTTCTCTGTGAAGAAAAATTATGATGATTGTGAAATATATGTCTATATATGTGTTACAAATTATTCATAACATGTTTTAAACCATATATGCATGATTTACAGTGATTAAATTCATGCAATTATGCCTTAATTGGGTTTTCAAAAGTTACAAAGTATAAAAGTTGTATATATGGCCCATATGGCCCTTACGTACAAATTAAATGCTTGAATCATTTGTTTAACTTTAAATTGACGATTGAATATAATTATACATGTTTAAACGAACAAAACAAAATTTAAACGGACGGATTCTGTATATTAACAAATCTGTAACGTCGAAATTCATGCTTTTCCTCAAAGTTTTACAAAATATTGAAAATAGTGAAATTAAATGTTTTGATTTGTGTAATTATGTGATTTAAAGTGTTAGAAGCATGCTATAGTCGATTTATGATGTTCATGTGAAGTTTATACTTCATGGGTAACATTACAAATCGTTATATTTGTTTAAATTGGAGTTAATTTGGCTATTTTGTGTGTTCTTCGCGAACTACAGAATCTGGGTCTGCGTCACAGCGCGACCGCACCGCTCCAAGGAACAAATGGAGCTCGACCACGCAGTGCAGCGCGCTCGCGCCGCTCCAAAGAACAAATGGAGCGTAGCCGCGCCCTACCTGCAGAATTTTAGAAATTTTCTAAGTGTTCAAGTTTTCAAAGATGTGTTTAAAAACCTAATGCAATGAATATGAAGACATGTTAAGCATATAATAAGATGGTAATAACTTACGTTATGTGAATAATTAGTAAGTTAACTTCATAACTTAAATCGTTATTTGTAAAGTCTAATAATGTGTTCAAAGACCAATGTTGTGATTCGATGAGTATATCAAACTTATGATTAATGGGTTTTATAAATGTATTGATATGTAGGATTTAATAAGGAACGCGAATTAGTTGTAGCTTGTGCAAGAGGCAAGTTTCCTAATTTCAAACCTTTAAATTGAGCAAGTTTCTAAACTTTACTTTATTGAGCAAGTTCCTTAAATTTTAAATTATTCATTGATTAAGTCTTAGACTTGTATTCTATATCGAGTAAGTTCTTGTTCTTAATTGTTCAAGTTCAAGATTTCATATTAGATGTTATAATTCTTTTAAAGCATAATTCAGTTATACAATACTTATTCGATTGTATACCTCTTGAGAATTAATATTCAAATTGATTATCAGTTTATTGTTGAACCTTGTAAGATTAGCGAACCCTTATTGATTCGACTAGTCCATAGTTGATGAGCGTCCTAAATTCTAGAACTATTATTGAGCTTATCCAAACCAAACTTCCTTTGGTGCGGACTCTGATGTCAAACTGAGATGAACAACCCTGTATAGGGGATTATTTACGCTTTAGCGTTGAGATATTGTGCTAAGGGCTGATCCCCTAAGTACGAGAAGTAGAGTCCATAGTCTTATGACTGTTAAAGGTTTCAAGCATAAACACTTGACAACCTAGGACATAGTTTGAGGTCTTATGTCCCTCAAAAGTTCTTTTGATTCTTGTTATTAATTCTTGATTCAAAAGCTGAGTTTTCTTATTCAGAAGTCTTTGATTCACTCGCATATTATTATATTGTTGTTATATTGTTATACTTGTGGAAAATCGTGCTCACTCTTGCGTAATAATAACATTGCAGTTAAGAACGAAAGATCTGACGAGCCTTCCACTAGCAAAGGCAAGGGCAAAGTCAACAAGTGTTGAAGACTTGTTGTTTTATTGATAATGTTTATTAAGACTTATGTTACTGTTGTGTAAGAATTATTTATTTGTTTACTTTTCCGCACAGACGTTTAAGGTTAGTTTGACCTGGGATTGATGTATTTATATTCAGATGTTGTAACCCCATAAGGGGAGGATTTATTTCTATCTATTGCATGGTTTACTTTTATTATGGGTAGATAGATAGATGATATTTGTATAGTGAACACCAAATCCCGTGAAATTAAAATACCCGAATTTGGGGGTGTCACATAACCCCTTTATTTGACAGAACTTTCTAGACATTGCTAATAATGCTATCTAATAATATCATTTAAATAACATGAGTTTCTGTGTTGTGGCAATTATTGATTTAATAATATAAAATATTATGCAATTATCACTGTAGCAATTATTGAATGAAAAACTGAGTGACTTCTTAAGTAAGCATCAATAATCAGAGATACTGTGCAATACCGTATGATACTGTGCAATAACGCGCATTACTGTACTTTTATTACCGGATATTTCAACAGTTAACGGTAAAAGTTCCGCCGTCAATTTTTAAAAAACTTATTTTTGTCGTTTTCTTCATCCGACAGTTATTCTGTTATGGGCTCACCAATGATTGCGCCGTCGTACGAATATTCCCCGACAAAAAGAATATTATCCGACAAAACAAATATTATCCGAATATTGTATGACCACTTGCTTACTTTATAAAATTTGCACATATTACCCATAACTATCACATTTATCAAATCCACACCTTACTATTTAAAATAATATATAGAGAAAATTAAATCTTATTCATAAAAAGTTGGGGTCTTACAACCACTCCTCCTTATGAAATTTCGTCCTTGAAATTGACTTACGTACCTGGTATTTTGAAGTGGTGAGGATACCTTGCCTTCATTTCAGATTCTAACTCCCAAGTTATTTCCTCAATATCATGATTTCTCCACAAAACTTTAACTTGAGGTATAACCTTTGAGCGTAGAATATGTTCCTTCTTATCCTAGATCTTGACGGGTACCTCCTCATACGTTAAATCTTCGGCTATCTCGTCTGGTTCTAATTCAATAATGTGGTTTGGGTCTTTCACATATTTACGTAGCATAGATATGTGAAAAACGTTATGAACAAGAGACATGCTTGGCGGTAAGGCGAGTTTATAAGCCATAGTTCCTACTCGATCGAGGATTGAGCTTTCCTCTCTTTCTGAATCTCGTAACTTCTTTCTATGGAGCAACACGTAACAATACATGGTCTCCGACATTAAATTCCATGTCCCTTCGATGAAGATCATCTTAACTCTTTTGTCGATCTTGTGTTGTTTGTATACGTTGCCGGATCATTTGAATCTTTTACGTAGTCATACGTACTAACTCTGGTCCCAACAATGTTGCTTCACCCACCTCGTCCCAGCATATTGGAGAATGACACTTTCGTCCATACAACGCCTCGAATGGAGCCATGCCTATACTTGCCTGATAACTGTTGTTGTAGGAGAATTCCACCAATGGTAAGTACTTGTCCCAACTTTCTTTGAAGTCTAGAACACAGAGTCTCAATAGATCTTTAAGAGTTTAAATAGTCCTTTCTGATTTCCCGTCCGTTTGAGGATGATATGCAGAACTGAATTGTAAATCAATGCCCATAGCTTTTTGCAAGCTGACCCAAAATCGTGAAGTGAATCTTGGGTCTCGATCAGAAACGATAGATAATGGCATACCATGTAGTCTTACAATCTTATTTATGTACATACGAGCAAGACGTTCAAGTGAATAAGTTTCTCGTATAGGCAAGAAATGAGCAGACTTGGTTAATCTATCGATAATGACCCAAATTGCATTTATGCCTTGAGAAACCTTAGGAAGACCCGTAACGAAATCCATGTTGATGTGCTCCCACTTCCATTCTAGAATTTCAAGTGGTTGCAATGGACTTTTTGGCATTTGATGCTCCGCCTTGACACGTTGACACGTTAAACACCTCGAGATAAACTCCGCGATCTCTCTCTCTTTATATTTCTCCACCAAAATGTATGTCGAAGATCACGATACATTTTGTTACTCCCAGGATGGATTGGAAATGAGGTGTTGTGTGCCTCCATCATAATTTTATACTTCAAATCAGAGTCGTTAGGAACACAAAGTCTGGAGTTGACTCGAAGTATTCCCTCTTCATCTATTCTTGCTTCTGGAATAGAACCTTCTTGCACCTTCTTCTTCATATTCAAGTTTGGGGGTATTTGATGAGTGTGTTTTATACCTGCGAATTGGTATTTGTTATAGCTTGGTTCTTGTTATTTTCAAGTAATTTTTCCATCATTTACCTAGGTTTTATGTTATTTTGTGCGGATAATGAAATGGAGGCGAAAGTAGCTTTAAAGGACAAATTTTCATGTATAATTGAAGGGGTCCGTGACATTGGAAATAATTTAGAGACAAACTCAATGGTACCAATTGGGCCGACCCAATTCGGCAATAGACCAAGGGAACTAAATCAAGCAGCTCACGAATTCTAAAGCAATATAAGTATCATGGGCCCACGCAGCAGCTTGCAAAGGAGAATCAACAAAGAAGTTCCATGCAAAAGAATCCGGCTGGACAGTAAAGACCTCCGCTGGGGCGGGGGATTAACAAAGGAAGTACCCACTGGGGGGGGGGGCCTTAAGGCAGAATACCCCCGCTGGGGCGGGGAGGAAGCAACAACATGCTTCTTTTCCTTTTCCATTTCGGATTGTGGTGCAACAAGAGATAAGGGGAACGAGTATCGGACTGGATATATAAGGGAACAAAAGCATAATATAAAAGGAAATGGTGACCGAACCTGATAGAGGAGCTTGGGGGAATATATTAGATATATTATATAGTTTAGTTGGAGCAAGCAACATGTGATCCTTTTCCTATTCGGATTACAAAATATGGCAATGATATAAGTGGGTTGGACATATTATAGGAAAAGGAGACTTAACTTGGTGGGCCACGGACTTAAAGCATGCAAGCAGCTGGAGGCTTTCTTGTTCTATTTCGGATTGGGATGCTGGTGGGTTGCGATTGGGATATGAAAGGGACTTGATCAGAGATACACGTGGGTCAGCGAATTTCCTTATCCTATACGAATTGTGGGGCTATCAATTGCAAAGACAAGTGGGCTGGAGACTTAACCTATTGCAAGGCAGCTTAGAGGATTAGCTTATATATATATATATATATATTATATTAGGAGTAGCTTAGCAGATATTACTCTATTCTATTAGTTTAGTTTAGTTTAGTTTAATAAAATAATAAACCCTAGTTGAAAGGGGATTGGAGATTGAAGCACTTGGAGCCATTGGAGATCAAGCGATGGAGCCAGAAGGAGCATGCGATTTGTTGACTGGCAACAGATTCTTTTCTTCCCTTTAATCTTTCTCTTATCTTTTAATGTGTATTCAATTGTGGATTCTTGGTTTTAATTTAATATCAATGAACTAAATCTTTTGTTTAAGATTACAATGGATCTTATTGTGTAATTTATTTTAATATGCTTCTTTATCAATTATTATAATCTATTGTTGAGATTGTCTATTGTGATTTGGAATTAACTATTTAATTGATTGGCCATGTATTACCGTGATAATCTATATGAATTCGGAAGATGACATGTGGGTTTAGATCTGATCATAATAGCATATATTTGTGATTTCTATGTAGATAGAATTCATGATTCACGTATAGGATAGGAATATCTATGCGTCATATGTAATCTGATAGAGAACTTGTGTTTGAAATCCTTTTTAATTGTAATTCACATAGAGATATAGTGAATTATTTATTTAGGGTGTCTTGCTTAATTCTGTCATCTTTGGATGCGAGTGAGTATGGGTATAATGCATCAGAAGGTGGTTATATATGCTTAAGTGTTCTTGGTTAACAATTCAGAATAGTGATTATAATTAATAGGAAGTGTATTAACTTAAGTGAAGCAATAAGTGAAGTTGTGATCTTAAATCTCTGTAATCTTATCTTAACTAGTGGTATTTAGTAGTAGTTTAATTATAACTTGAATTTCATTCGTTTAAATAAGATTAAGTTGGTTACGGGTTAGTACTTGGTGATTCTTTTTAAATAATTCCTCGTGGGAACGATACTTTACTTTCACTTTATTACTTGTTGATCACGTATACTTGCGTATTGTGCGTAATTAGATTTTACCCAACACTGATGCATCGTTGTAGATGACAAATCCCTCCGAACCAGATGGTATTGCCAGAACAGGTGTTGAAATGAGTCTCCTCTTGAGCTCTTGGAAGCTCTTCTCACATTCCTCTCTCCATCCAAATTTTGTATCTTTTTGAGTTAGTTGAGTTAATGGAGTAACGATTCAAGAAAACCCTTCCACGAATCTCCGATAATAACCAGCTAAGCCCAAAAAGCTACGTATTTCGGTTACTGACTTAGGTTGCTCCCAACTTTGTATTGCTTCAATCTTCGTCGGGTCAACTGATATTCCATGTTTCGATACCACGTGCCCAAGGAATGCTACTTCCTCAAGCCAGAACTCGCATTTTTTTAACTTGGCATATAGCTTATTTTCATGAAGCTTTTGGAGTATCAGCTTCAAGTGTTGCTCATGATCTTCACGGCTTTTGGAGTAAATGAGGATGTCATCAATAAAGACAACCACGAAATGATCCAAATATTCCTTGAATATCCGGTTCATCATATCCATGAAGTTCGCAGGAGCATTAGTGTAACGCCCCCAAATTCTGACCACCACTGGTCTCTTGAATTCGGTTCGTCACTTCCTCACGATAATACAATAATAACTAAAATCATACAATCACAGCGGAAAATCTAGAATAATATACAATGATTTATTATAATTATTCCCCCAAGTCTCGCAACCTACAGTACTTAATAGATTGCATAATAATATCAAATAAAGACTTATTACATGACCCAACTTAAGTTTAAACATAGTTATGAGATAGTCTTAATACAACACCAGAGATTTTAAAACATAAAAGGAACAAGCTAGTCAGTAGCCTTGCCCTTGCCCTTATCGACGCCCGAAGGTCCACCCTGTTTTGCCTTAACGAAAAGGTTTTAAATAAGCAAGAATGAGCACAAATTGCCCAACAAGTAATATACGATAAGGGTAAAGAGTTTTATGAGTTTGAAATACCAAGATATAATCTCAATGATAATCTAGAAGAATAATGTCATGAATAACGAGTATCAACAATTCTCAAATCAAATCCTTGGAATATGAAATGATAGTGTTAGTTCCCAGTAGGCACACAATAGATCTAGAAGGGGGGGTTGAATAGATCCTTTCCGTTTTTAAGCTCTTTTCTATTTTATTTTGTATTGCTAAGAAATTAGCATATGACAAACATAAGAATCATTTCAAGCACGGTGGAATAAGTTAAAGGTCCCCTTCATTGATATATTGAGAAACATTGATACATTATTCTTGGAGTTAGTTTAGTTGTAAGTAGTCAATACAAACATAGCAGTTATGGCAGTTAAGAACATTATGTAAATGATAGAAAGTAAATGATAGAATGTAAATGACACAAGGGGTTTTAAGTGGTTTAGAGACTCAAGCTCCAAATCCACTCTTCTGCACTCTCGCAGGAAATCCACTAAGGAAGGGAAGCACCCTGAATCACTAAGATTCCTTCAAGGCCAGCAGCCTTGGAACTTCAGTTCACGAAGAACTCTTCAAGCCCAGCAAGCTTGGAACTCCTCTAGTTCACTAAGAACTCTTCAAGGCCAGTAGCCTTGGAACTCATTTAGTCCCTCTGGACAAGGAGCCCTCAGGCCCTGGCTACTCGTTGTTGTAGTAGTAGTTGTTGTTGTTGCTTTGCTGCTAAGATGACTTGAAGCTTTATCATCTTTGTACTTAGTAGCTTGACGTGGCCCTCTTTGCATTCTGCGTAGAGTCTGGACCACTTCTTTTCAGGTGTAGCTGATCTTCATTTTGTTCAGCTTATCTTCTTCTGATGTCAGCTGTGCACCATCACCACATAGGACTGCTAAGGTGTTTCATTGTGGGTCACCTTCTTCTGGTCCTTAGCACTCCTTAAACCCTTCTTGATAAATAAGCAGACATGGTTCTGCATCTTTTCCTTTTCAGCTTTTGGTTCTTCATGGTGATCCGTAGAGTGGCTCTTCTAATCTTTTTTATACTCAGTCACTTTCCTGAATGCTATCTTATTGGCCTTCTAGGCTCTCAGCTTAGCTGCCATCTTCAATGGCATTCTCATCCTTGTTGAGTGAAGCTTTAGTCTGTTTAAGTCCTTCTTCAAATCTGCTTCACTTCTGTGACGCCCCCAAATCCGTGTAACATCGATTACAGGACATGGTGCTCACGATACAACATACATCATCATCTATCTAAGTAAATTCCAATAATAATAATAATAATATTATAACTATTACGTACATACTCCAAATAAAATCCCAAGTCTTTATAACCTTTAATAAACCACAACATAAACTTAGCGTTTATCGCTACATTACATCATATGCGGAAATATAAACTTATTACATAAGGTAACTAGCATCATTTCATCTTAGACTTTCCCTTGTCCTTGCCCGAGCCCTCAGCCTTCTCATCCTTAACCGAAAGGTTTAAGCAAGAATGAGCACAAATTACCTAGCAAGAATATAAAGTAGTTTGAAAATATACATCAGGAGTAGAAACATCTGAATAGCTATAACAGTTGAAAGAATTATCAAGTGTTAAACAGGAATATAAAGAATAAGAGTTTAAGAATTCTCAATATCATACTAAGGGGCGTAAAATACCCTGAACATTACTTTGTTTCATCGAAAAACCATCAGACGGTTTAACAATCAAATAGATTGTAAACGGTCTCTGCAAGTACTCCAGGTGATCAGCCTATTGTACCATTGTGCACAAGTATAAAGTTTAAACTGCATAAGCATAAATGGGACTATATGCCAGACATCTGTTTGCCCGTTTATTCGATTTTTTCATCTTAGTATTCATGCGAGACCGAACCAAAACAATTTGGATTGGTAAACATTAAATAGCTTCAAAAGATTTGAATTAAATCATTTGTCATCAATAAACTCTAGCTGAAACAAAAGCTAGAAAGCATACTTGGAAACAGTTCTTTTAAATCGATAGAACTTTAAAGCATAGCAGTTGAATTAATAACTGAGTAATCAACAATAAAACTTGCAAGATAATTGAAGTTGTAGAAATTTACGTCAAAGGAACTTGTACGTGTCAACGAATAAATACGAGCTCGGTACTTACCCTTACCGTAATAAAAGAAGTAAGGCTTGAATAATTTATCAATGAAAAATAAGGTAAGAAACTTGCATGATACATCTGCTATCGCTAAAGCTAGCAATTAACCTTCACGTAACCTATTCATATGCGTCACGTTAAGCAATTAGGTTTTCGAACACGGCTTGGAAGTATAATGGCTTACTTTTATTTTAATAAGTTTATTAAACTACCACGTATGCTATCATCAAACTTATTTAATCACATATCATATAGCGTCATATAGGTAAAGTGGTTCAGTATGAGATTCTGAGCAAAAATAAGTTTCTGACATTTTTCTGACCCGACCCGGATCAGACCCGACCTAGACCGGCGCAGCTGCGCAGCCTCAAGTCGTGTTACCGGCACAGCTGCGCTGCTCAACCAACCAAGAAGCCATCTTTAACTGGTGCAACTGCGCAGCTTTAAGCCGTATGAACGGCGCAGCTGCGCTGCTCTTCATGCCTAGACAGTTTTTTATTTCGAGCAGCCTACTTCACGATTTAATTCTGAAGAAACTACACATGATATGACTCTGAGACTTGGACACACTAAACTCCATATAGCATAGTATTTTACAAAAATAACACATACTAGAAAACAACATGTTAAGACCTCTATCCAGCAGCCTAGATAAGCGTGCCAGACTGCCTTCCAGACTTAAAAATTTTTTGGAAAAACCCAGAAATCTGCAGATTTTTATACCAACACGCTTGCTTACGAAATTCATAACTTGCACAATAAACTCCGATTTCTTTGAAATTTGGACAGATTGGACTTCGTACAACATACTATTTTATAAAATTATTAGCTACCATAAACGGGTCACAGAAACCATGATTTCAAGGCTCCGAAAAACCAGAAAAGTCACAGATTTCATGTTTAACCAACTTTGACAAAAATCATAATTTTGGTTCTAGCATGCATGGGGTTGATTCCTACTGTCCAGACTACACATACTAACATATATACACATATTACAACAATCAAACTCACTAAATTACCATGATTTGAACAAATTGACATCTAAGAGGCATTTTATCAAACACTTAGCATGCAAACTCGAATTCTTTGATTCTCTACATAATTGAAGCATGTTAAGTCCAGAATTTTTATTCTTAATATCCCCATATCAGTAAACAACACTAAGATAGCATCACACAGACAAAACAAATCATTTACCACAATTATACATGCATTTTCTTCACTATTTTCCTTAAGAACATAGAAAACTTGATGAACGACTTACTTAGGTGAATTCCTCTTGATTTGAAGTAGCTATCGATTCTCCTTGCCTGTACGCTTCTGCTCTTAAAATCTTCAGAACTCCTTCAAGGTTTCTCAAGCTCTCACTCTCTCTATTTTCTCTCACGTAGGATTTTGACAAAGAGAACAACAACATCATGGGTGGAGAGTATATATATAATTGATATTGCTTGAACCTTACACCCCTCCAATATCATAACGTAAATTGCAGCCTCATAATACCCACTCATCAATTTAGTTAATTAAAGAAGAAGAGAATGGGAGTTGAGAGAATGAAAAGGCTTTTGGGTTTAAAGAGAAGAAAATAAAATACTCTCTTCTTAATCAACTTGTATAATACGTATACTCCCTTTCCCAACTTTTCCCAACTAGGTTGTCACAAGTGACCCATCAGTTTCTGAAATTTCTTATTTAAAATATTAATTTAATCAATTAAATTAATTAAATAACCATTTGACCGTCTTGCCCTCCGTAGCCAAACGTTTCGATGCTCATATCGACTCCTACTAAAATCGACGTCCCGGACGTCATGGGACTATCCGTTTCATCAAATTCATCTCCGAAATTCGTGGTTGACTTTTTACCCGGAAAAGTCAACCGGTTGACTTTGACCAAAAAAGTCAACCGTGACTCATTTTCGTGGTTACAGTCTATCTTGACTAATTTCGACGTTTCGGACTCAAATACGCAGTCCGCGCCTCTAAATTCCTCTCCAAACTCAAACTCATACCATAAAACCATCCCACAAAATTAATAGAATTAATTCCATACTTAACCAATTTAAATAGTTAAATTAAACTAAACCAACTATTTAAATACTCCTCATCATCTATCATAAAATAACACATGTATGTATAACACATGTACATCTAATAAAAGAAAACACACAAGAATTTCACATAAATTCATTTATTGATAATTGTTAAATGATATAATAATCAAGAATTTCACATAAATTCATTTATTGATAATTGTTAAATGACATAATAATCTCGAATATTACAACTTCCACCTTCGTAGTCTCACTGCCACTGAGACTTGTTCTGTTCAGCTCTGGTGGAACTCGTAGAGTCAATAATATAGCATTCCAACAACTCAACGATTTATTCAACTCAGCAACTCTTGATCTTTGAAGCTCTAGCTGTTATATACTCCCTCACAATCTTCCCGTTGGAATATAGCCATTGGGAGCTATTTGAATTGCTTCGCAGATCTCGAGTTATTTGGTGCAGACTACTGATGTAACGTGACAGCTCCTTTTTGACTTTACTGACACAACAGTCTGCTACTTCATCTACCGCCTTAGAGATGTCACTATTCCGTGTCAGGTTGGTAGTCACCTTTATTTCTCCTTTCTGATTCTTTGATTTGAATCTACATGAGTTGTCCTTTTGCATCGATGCTCTCAATTAGCAACGTTCGGATGTCAGTCTTCATATTGAGACGTTGCCAGTGCTTCACTATTCAGATGCCCAAACTCTACTATTCTGATGTAGATGTTCTTGGACCTTGATCGTAGTGTGTCTTGTTGAATGTTGCTCTTTTACTGGTTGAGACTACACTACGATTCTGAAGAGTGTTCTTTAGATATGCAATGTAGAACACCTCTTCTTTCTCTTGTGCAGTGCTTCAACACTTCTTCTTGCCTTGACTGATCTCAGGAACTGATAGCTTGACTTGTCGTTCTGGCCTCCTTCTGAATAGTAAGACACATCAGATTTGTGGCATACCCAGCTCTCTTTCTCCTGGTGATCTCCCGTTCACCTATCAACAATGGTCTGACCCATGCTTAATCACTTCTGTCTTGTTCTTCATAAGCTGGCCAGTATCTCTGTGTAAACTGCATCAGTTCCTGCTTGTTTGGCAAACACTACGATCCTGGTTAATCACAAGATCATTTTCTTCTGTTCTC
Organism: Panax stipuleanatus; assembly: GCA_020205555.1. NCBI lineage: Eukaryota > Viridiplantae > Streptophyta > Magnoliopsida > Apiales > Araliaceae > Panax > Panax stipuleanatus. The sequence continues at coordinate 47,323,495 of CM035126.1, read as the reverse complement.
TTGACAGCTACTGTACTTGCCGACTTTCTCTAGTTAGTTACTTTATCTGAAGTCTTCTTCTAATCGGCTTGTGGAAGACTTCATCTCGAATGACTTCACAACTCAACCTGGATGACGATTGAGTTGGTGCTTAGATCTTCCATTAGCTTGCATGCCATCCGTTGAGTACTCTCTGGTTTCCTTCAGGTGGAATGTATCTTTGCAGCTCAAACCAAAGGCTTCATCTTTGGATTCTATGGGAGTGCTCATCTGTTGAGAATCGTGTTGACACTACGATTCTGCCTTGGCATTGTGAGCAACCTCTGTAGACGCCTTAGTCTTGCAGACTGTGATTTAGCCTTGTTTCTGCAGACACTACGACTCCGAGATTAGATCTTGACAGACTACGATTTCTGCCTTCATGCTTGCTGTTCCTCGTCTGATCTGGCTCGACTACGATCTTTGCCTCTGATAAAATCAGTAGAAAACACTACTTCACGTGTGATCTATGATTCTTGACTTAGCTCTGGCAGACGTTCGGTCGGCTCACAGATAGGCTGTCTCTACGATTTTGAACATGACTTCCTCACAAACTATGGCTCAGGAGAAAGTTCTTCTCGACACACTACGATCCTTTTTCGTCTCTCCTGGCAGACTACGAACTCTGAGATCTTCTATCCTTGCAGACTACGATTCTGCCTTGATAGTTCTCGAGTCTTCCTTATCTCTCATGGCAGACTACGATGCTAGTGCAGTGCTCGACGATCAGACAAGCCTATCTATTACACTTTATAAGATCAACCTAACAAGTTTGATCTTTTTATATTTATAGTCCTTGTACATCATTTCTTTTTAAGGACTTTACAAAGCTGTTTTGTTTATGTAGGATCAACCTAACTTATTTGATCATTTCAGTCTAAGTCCTTGTACATATATTCCTATTATCTATCAAAGGACTTTACAGCTTTCATTAATGCAAGCATACTTTCATATTAATTCATTTAGATCATAATCTAATCTTATATAAATAGGAATACCATTCTTATGAATATTCCTAACAATCTCCCCCTATTTGATTATGACAAAAACAATCAGTGCATATGTATGAGATGAATGAATCTTATATACAGTGAGTAGTTGTATTTCTAAAATAGATAATCATGAATGTCATTGATGATAGTATGAAATTACATAAACTATGACACTCTACATCCTGGATCCAGAACATACCTAACTAGATAGAGATGTACCTTTTTTGCTTCATGTATGTCTCCAGGATGTCTGTTGATTATCTATTCAGCTACTCATCTTTTTTCCTTCTTTTTCTTCTTTCTTCCGCTCCCCCTTAGATGCATTCTCCACTTCTTTTTCTTGATCAGGCTCTGGTTCAGTTGCATGTTCTCCTTTATCTGGCTCCCCCTCAGATTCTGTGTTCATGGGATCATCATCTTTTGGCTCCCCCTCAGATGATGACTCTGCTTATGCTGCTGCTTTCTTCTTCTTCTTCTGCTCCTTTGCCTCTCTGCTCTTGGTCTTCTTTTCTTCCTTCATTCTTCTCTCCTTGCTCTTTCTTGAATGCCTCTTTCTATGTCTCTTTTGAAGTATCTTTTTCTCCCTCTTTTTGTTATTAATCACTTAAGACAGCTGCTCCACGTTTGACATAAGCTGCTCCATCAGGTGAGATGAGTTACCAACCTCAATTTTGAGTTCTTGTTGGCTTAGCTCAAGTTTGAGGGAGAGAAACTATTTCAGATCGTCAATCTTGTCAGAGAGAGATAGGATTTGCTCTTCATTAGCCTTCTGAGCTCGTAGAGCTTCTTCCTTCTGATCACTCATAGCCTTCAAAAAAACTTGATCCCTTAGTTGAAGCTTGAGGGATATGTCTGAGAGTCTTACTTGAAGCCTTTTTGACAGCTCATTGTCTTCTCCTGTTGACATGTCCTTGACTTCTACAGCTATAAGAGAGATCTCCTCAATCAGTTCTTCAGAGTTCTTTAGCAACTCTTGCTTTTAAAGAGATCTGGCATTAAGTTGTTCATCCTCTTTCTGAGCAGCTGGTTGATCAGCCTCCTGCTGAGTATCAGTGTGAATTCTACGATTCTCACTTTTGGATAGACTCTCAAAGGTGGTGAGAATTTGGTAAATCATTGAGTTTCATGTTGCTTGGGCAGAGTACAACTTTTCAAATTCAACTTGATCATCTTCAAGGATAGAATGAGATGACTCTACGATTGTAGACTTGAGCAGAATCCTTCTTACATCTGAATCTGCTCGACAATCGTAGGGGATGTAATGATTTTCAGCATGTCTATAGAACTTGAAGTGAGATTGGTCTTTGATCAGCAAAGTTGCAAACTTTTTAACCCTTGGAAAGTTCTGTGCCACGAGCTCTAGATTTGGAAGGTGAGAGAAGCACCATGTGAGATATCCATTGTCTCCGGTGAGGGATGCCTTTACCCATGGCATGTGAGGATAAAACCACCTTATCGCATGGTCCTTGACTTCAGGCTCATATATCAGAGTTGAAGTATCCAGCTTCATAGCTTCGAGATTGTTGAGCAAATATGCTGTGGTCATCTTCACCACATTCAGCCTCTCATTTCCAAGATTAACCCATTTTCCTGAAAGCACATCTAGTGGTTCTTCATCAACTTCCACCACTATTCTTCTCTTGCGATGATCAAGACAAGGAATGTGAAAATCTTCTAGTACGTTATCCTCATGACTGGAGTCTCCTTCAATTTCTTCATGATCTGCTCTGGAGTCAGACTGGTGTAGACTTCCTTCAACTGACTCATCAGTTTGTTCATGCATTTGATCATCATCTTATCATTATTTTCAGTAGAGCTTGTCTTTACAGAATCACTGGTCACTTTCACTTCTGCAGTCTTGAGCCTTTTGCTGCTAGCTTTTTTTGATATTGTCTTCCCTTTTCTCTTAGCATCTCCTCCCTTGGATTCAGCCTTATCATTACTGATTTCAATTGTCTTTGAAAATAATTCTCCATTTTTTGAAACCATTTTGGCAATCAGTCTGTTGCTCTTCCTTCTTCTTGGGGGTTCAACTTCAGGAGTTTCAGACCTTTCTTCATCTTTAGTCTTTGAAGTCTTTGTTTCATCAGACAGACTTTCTTGAGATTCAACAGCAGGAGTGACATATACTTCTTCTTTAGATCCTTCATCTTTTTCCCCATCAGATGGACTCCTTGGTACTTCAGCACTAAAAGATCTAACTGCTTCATGATCAGATTCTCCCTTATCAGCAGAAAGGCTACTCTGTGAATTGGCCATAGGACTTGCATATTCTTTTTCATCACCAGACTTGCTCCTTGAAGATTCATCCTTAGATCTTTCAGTTCCCATCTCATCTTCTGACTCTACGTTTTCTTCTTCAGTAGATAAACTTCTTCGGGAACCTGATTTCTGCCTCTGCACGACATTGGCTTTCTTCTTTGCAGGCTTTACAGACTTGAGCTCTGGGATAATTGCACCTTCAGAGGATGAAGACTCTTCTTCTATCATGGCAATTGCCTTCCTCTTCCTTGAAGTACTTTTGCTGGTGCTGCCATGTGTCAGCCGTTTGTTCTCCATTGGATTTTTCTTCTAGTTTGCATACAGATGTGTAGTCATTATCTTATGGCTATTAAGGACTTCACCTTCATCATCCTTAATTTTGTTCCTCAGCCTCTTCTTCATAATGATGCTCAGTAATCTTCCATAAAAAACCGTTGTGAGTGGTTTTCCTGTTAACCTTTTCTTCTCCACCTTGTTCAGCCATTTGGACATTTGATCAAGCAGGATAGCTCCAAAATTGATTTGCTTCTTCAGAACTATGTCAAACATGATCTTCAGCTATTGATCAATCACAGTGTCATGTACAGTGTCCTTTCATAGTATACATTTGCCTACAATCTCTGCAAGGAACTCAAACTCTTCAAGAAACTCCTTTTTCTTCATATCCTTCAGACTAGGATTTCTTTTGTATCCTATAATCTTCTTGGCTCTTTCGACATCAACTTAATCAAGGCTTTTTAGTCCTAGGTCAGGAAAACCTAATCACTGATTGATGTCAGAAGACTTCAGCTTTAGAATTTTCCCTTTTACCTTGGTAGAAAGAGTTCCAGAACTCATAGTTGCATTTGAGTGAAATTCTTTAACCAGGTCAACATATATTCGAGTGTTTGACTCAAGACATTGTGAGAATCCAGCCTTCTTCACAAGTTCAAGAATATCTCTGAACTTCTTCTCAGATTTCTCGAACATCTTGGTTTCGAGCTGAATGCCAATGATTACTCGCCAGTTTACCATTTGGAGAGTTAGGGTTTACTGAGTTTATGACTGTGTGAGAATCTTGTGAGATATCAGGAAGCAATTCAAGATTTGATAGCTGTTTGAGAAGATCTGGTTGTTTGGAAGTTTAGGTTTTGGCTTAAGAGGATGAGTGTATGGATTTGATAGATTTGCAGCTTTTGATGATCCCGCTAAAATGAAACTGCCAATTATTTGAATTTCCCTCTTGTAACTGTTCCTTTCATGTTTCTTAGTGGGACAGTTGTAAGACGTTGATAGGTCCCAATCTGTAACTTCTCCATCGTGTCAGTTAATTAGATTTGACTTTTCTTTTGTTAACTATTGACTTCTTAAATCCGTGGAGTGACTTATGTCTTAGCTCAGTACTCCACGATTTCCCAGACTGGTCTACAACCTTTGCTTCTTCTTCGATGATCGTAGTCTGTGGTCATGCTTCAATAGACAACTTCTCCATTAGACTCTGAGGGATTGACAATTCTCATTTGCAACTAGTAATCTTCTCATTCCATATAAGCATTCCTTCTAACATAAGGTAGCTCAGGAAGGGCCAACCTCTTAGCTCAATGTTAAGGGTCAGGTTTGTCTCTGAGGTGCTTACTAGATGAAAAACTTTAGACAAGATTAGTACTGACATCACATTTTACCTCTCTGCTGGGGAGTTCATCTACCAACCTTGGATTTTCATTGGTGTTGGTTTTCGTATAAGGTGTAATGGTGGTGTCCTTCTGCTCTTTTATTATGATCAGATGGTTGATCATGGGCACTTCACGATTTTGAGGTGGGTGGCTGATATGGTTATCAGTAGCATGTTTTGGGACATTACTACTGACTATGATGGATATTCATTTGGTTCATCAGTCACAAAATTTTGGGTCTCTGTAACTGGAATCTTTCTGTTTTGGGTTAGCTCCTATTTAACTCACAACTTTTGGCTAGAATTTAGTTTCTTTATTTTGCTCCCTGAGCTTCATCATCTCCATATCCTCATCTATTCTTCCACAATCTTCAACTTTTCTCTTTCTTAGCATAGATCACAGTTTGATCAGGTACAATAGTGTTTTGTATGACATATCATGACCCGATCTCCTAAGGTTCTGGTTTCTTTCTTAGTTGGACCAGATGCTTGAGATAGATTGCTTTGTTCAGCCTTTTCGAAAGCAATTCTTTGATCATCTTCCTCATCTTTCAGATTAAACTTCTTGATAAATCTCCTAGTCCTCTTCTTTGATTTGGACACAGCCTTTGTACTTCCTTCAGATTCAGTCCTGATAATTGTTCAGGCTGAGAGGCTATTACAGCTTCTCCATCTGCAGTCATAGTTTGTCTGGATTCTACGATTGGTGACACTTCTTCAATCATAGTGAGTGAGAAATCCTTTTGTTCTATGATCGCTTTTCTTAGTAGATCACTGCTCCTCATAGATGATGCTATTTCTTCAAGGAGGGATGAATTCTTCTTCTTAATATGTATCAGAAGGCAACCTTGCATACTTCCTTCTGACTGGAATTATTATTATCATGTAAGCCTCCTTAAATCTTCGGGATTGATAACTCCAAGATTGTTGATAGGACTACAAACGTAGTCTTCTTTGTCTGATACCTGAATAGGTATTTTCAATAGGTTTGTAGTCCTTTCCTTAGCTTCTTCAATACGCTTCTTCGATTTGAATTAAGGATGAATATGGAATCAAATTTTCAATGGCTATTAGCCTTTCTTCATTTGTTGCTCTTCCTCCCTTCATCAGAACTATGATCTTTGATGCTAACTAGAGGAGCACTACAATTATGGTCATTGTACCATAATCGTTGTGTGTTGGCTTGCACAAGCTTGGAACAGTCTTGATCGTAGAGGACACTACGATTTTCCTTAAGCTCTTTGATAAACTGCATTCGTGGAGTTCTTCTTCTATGATGCATTCCTCGTGATCAATAATTGATGATTCTTTGATGTGAGCTCCTTCAATTTTCCCTCTGAGTTGACATGCTTTGTATGAATAGGCATAGAGGGTTTTTTTCATCTTGACATGAACGGTCAGCTTCAATATGGAGATTAGCAATCTTACGAGCTTCATTCATGTTTAGCTCAGCAAGTCTTTAGAAACTGGCCTTGGCATAGAATGATCTTGACAAGAACATTGCTGAAATGTCTTGAGCCTCCAGCTGGTTGAATCTTCATAACTGAAGCCATCTGCTTCAGCATTCCATAGTGTGATCGATTAGACCAAGTACCTACAGGTTAGATAAGTTTCTATTTTTGGTACCCATGGTTAACTGGGTCCTGCTAGGTTAGTTTCTCAAAACCCTTATTCCTCATATACTAGATTTTACATCAACTTTAGCAACAATGATCATATCTATGCATGTAACAAATTTAGATGTGATATATATCATACATGCTAGTGAGTGTATGTAAGATTAATCATTTTAATATGACACTCTTTTTCTTTGATGGTTTCACCCTTTGCTTGGTTATGTTCACAGATTTTGAATGTTCGCAGAGTAGGAATTAACTCTATTACTTATTTATATCTAGTTGAATCATGGAGATGATCAGTTTCTAAAAATCTTCAAGATACTCCTCTAGAACTGATCATACTCTACGTGTTGGGTTTGCTAGAAATATAAGCATGCAATCAAATTACATAAACGCAGCGGAAGGGATGAAAAAATCAGTTTTTAAAATTTTCTTACAAACCCTTAACCATGATCTTTCTTGTGCATTAATTATCAGTCAATCCATAGAAGGAGAGGATGGAATTATACCTTTGAAGATCTAAGCTTCCTCAGGTACAAGTTCTACTCCTTTGATTCCTCTGTAGTGGCTCCTTCCCTTGATCAATGTCAGCCACCCAAATGTTTGGCCTCTAACGGTGATCCACCAAGGAAGATGAAGAACTCAGGAAGATGGGTTATTGGCTTAACCCTTGTTTCTATCTCTAAAGAATATGTGTACTCCCAACCTTTGGAAAAATTCACGTACCTTATTTCTAATTTAAGACTCTCTTATATAGATATTAGGTTAACCCTCCTAATCTAATTAGAATAGGGTTTTATTTAATTAATTAATTAAACACTTTTAATTATTTTATATCCTAATCTTATTAGGATTGAGAGAGAGTACTGATATTATATTAATTCCTAAACTCCTTTAGAATTAAAATAATAATAATAATAATATTAATAAGACTCCTCTTATTAATTTATATTTAGTATTTCTAAAATATTAAATAATAAACATTAAGCTATTTAATTTATTCTATCACAATAGATTAAATTAATTACACTTAATGCATTATTACTATCATGCCATTTTCTTCTTAAATAATTCTTCTTCCTTTTATGGTGTGACCCTTTAGGTTCTCCATATTAAACCGGTTGTGAATAAATCAATTAGAACAATTATAATCTTATTTAAATAAATAAATTAAACTAATAATCTATTTAAATAAATAACATTTATTCTACAATAGGGATAAACCTCCCTAGCGATCAACGACTTTCCAAATAATATAGATTTCAACATTAATCATAAAAGAACCTGTGAGTTAATAGTTACCATACAATTCAATCCTTCCACCATACAATGTTCCAATTAAATATAAGATATGGATTTACTGTCAAGTCTTATTTTATTTAATTATATGTATTTCGATTAGAAAATGCACAACTTTCTAGTTTCATTCCACCTTGGCCAAGGATTCCTGGGTTGTCATTTAACGAATCACATAGGACATATTTTCTCTTTTACTAGAGGTGGTAGATTCTTTATTGATCATTCGTTATCTCCATATGTAACTCATTATACCCATGTATATATACCCTTTTATATTCCCTAAAGGGCTTTAAGGAATAAGTCAAAGTATAATTCATTACATACAAGATACTATGATGATCTCAAGTCCAAGGATCACTTGTACTACTATCACACTAGGAATTCATATTGACAGACGAGTAAAACTCCATTAGGTATTCCATAGCGAGTCACGTTTAGTGAACTTATTCTCCAATAAGCACCTACATACTTGCTTTAGTGTCTCCACACAAATGACCATGAGATCAGTCATCCTCATCCAATGAGCAAGCAACATATGTACCAATCTATCCAGATTTACTAATTCCCATTTTAGAAATCCCACGATTGAGAACTATTTTAGTTTTTAAGCTTTCTAAGAATTTAGATCTCATTAGCATGATCTCATCATGATTCTAAAAGCACTGCTTAAAACTATGGGTTATTTACATATTATAAAAACAGCACCATGTAGATATTTAAATGCCTTAAATTAATATTTTATTAATAAATAAATAAGATTGTTTACAAAGTATGTGCTTTATCATCATACATGATTGGCTTGTATGCACACTACTATCAATCTCCCACTTGCACTAAAGCCAATCGCCATGGTATCTCATACCCATCTTATCTAAGTGACGATCAAATTGCTGTTGCGTTAGAGCTTTAGTAAATGGATCTGCAATGTTATCTTGAGAGTCTATATGCTCTTCTTTCAATGATTTCTTTAATCAAAGTGCCGCAACACATGTTTTAGATTCAAGATGAGACTTAGGAACTATTCCTAGTTCTGTAATGAACTTTTCATCCTAAACATCAACTTGCAGCTTCACTTACAGTTATATACTTTGTCTTTGTCACTAAATCAGCAACCTTTTGCTATTTGGAACCTTTTCAATTCACTGCACCACCTTTCAAGGTAACGACTTACCCTATAGTGGATTTACTGTCGTCTTGGTCAGTCTGAAAACTTGAGTCTGTTTAGCACTCTAGATTTATTCAGACCCATCACGTGTCATGATGACATCCTTAGTGTCAGTTAAGTACTTTGGGGTGTTTATCACTGTCTCACAGTGATCTTCTCCAGAATCTAACTGATCAACCTCAAGTCTCGTATATTTTATTGCATACATGATAGTAACTCATGCGATCTCTCTTTTACTGAGGATAATATTAGAGAGATACACTCCATGGCTCATCATCATGAGGCACTCTTTTGGAGTTTGCCATGCTAAACGCCTTTAGCATCTAATGAATATACGTTTCCTTAGGTTAAGCCGAACATCCTTTTAAATCTATTAATACAGATTTATATCCCCAATACGGGATGTTCTACCCAAATCATTCATGGAGGAATGTTTAGACAACTTCATTTTGATTGATTTTAGCGTAGGAATTTCATTCCCTATTAGTAATATATCATCAACATATAATACATGGAATGAAACAGCGCTCCCACTAACCTTCTTGTACACACATGGTTTATCCTTAGTTTTTGATAAAATCAAACTCTTCGATTGTCTCATCAAAACGAAAGTTCCATCTACGAGAATCTTGCTTCAATCCACGAATGGATTGTCGTAGCTCATATACATGATTTGCTTCAACCATTGAAACAAAAACCATCTGGCTGTATCATACATACATTCTCCTAATAATGTATATTTAAGGAAGGGCGTCTCCACGTCCATTTTGCTAGATTAAGTAAAATAAGCTGCAATCGCAAGAAAAATCCAAATGGACTTGAGCATAGCTTCCAAATCCATTTTAGATTTTATGGTCATCTACCATTTCTCTAAGTCTTTATTACTCATAGCCTGCTCGTAATTCAATGGATCATCATCATTCATGATGTGCACCTCATCATCATCCTTTATAACGAATCCATACATCTCAGGTATCTTCGGTACTCTTCTAGATTTACGAATAGGGTGTGGTACAGTAGGTTCTTCTACTTGGTTAGGTACTTGACTTTGATCCGTGATAATTTGTGGTTCTTGAACTTCTTCAAGATATATCTTACTCCCATTGACCCCTTCATGGATAAACTCTTTCTCTAAGAAGGTAGCATGTTTCGCAACAAACACCTTTTGATCAGTAGGATGATAGAAATAATACCCTACGGTTTCTTTAGGGTATCCCACAAATCTACACTTATCGGATTTAGTATGTAGCTTATTATTTTCAAACTTTTTGACATAAGCTGGACAACCCCAAGTCTTAACATGCTTAAGATTTGGTTTCCTCTCTTTCCACATCTCATATGGAGTCTTTGGGATGGATTTGGTAGGTACCTTGTTAAGTAGGTATGCAGCCGTTTCTAGGGCATAACCCCAGAAGGAAATTGGAAGGTCAGTAAAACTCATCATGGATCGAACCATGTCCAACAGTGTTCGATTTCTCCTTTCAGATACTCCATTTAATTGTGGTGTACCTGGAAGAGTCCATTATGAGATTATACCACTTTCTTTGAGACAATTGAGAAACTCACCGCTTAAGTATCCTCCACCTCGATCTGATCGAAGTATCTTAATACTCTTGTCCGTTTGTTTCTCTACTTCACTTCTGAACTCTTTGAACTTTTCAAATGATTCTGATTTGTATTTCATTAAATACACATATCCAAATCTTGAGTGATCATCAGTGAAAGTAATAAAATAAGAATACCCACCACGTGCACTTGTTGTCATAGGTCCACAAACGTCTATGTGAATCAATGCCAACAACTCTGTAACTCTTTCTCCTTTTCCACCAAAAGGAGATTTAGTCATTTTGCCCATGAGACAAGATTCACAAGTTGGATATGATTCATAATCGGATAGCTCAAGGAGCCCATCTTTATGCAACTTGGATAATCTTGTTTCATTGATATGACCGAGTCTACAGTGACACATGTAGGTATAATTAATATCATCTCTTTTCCTTTTCTTAGTTTGTTCAATTTAAAATATATTTTCTTGTAAGTCAAGTGTATAAAGTCCATTTCGCAAATTTCCAATACCATATAAAACATCGTCTTTATAAATAGAACAACCATTGTTCTTTATAATAACGTCAAAACCTTCCATATCCAATACAGAAATTGAAATAATATTTTTAATAATATTCGAAACATAATAACAGTTATTAAGATAAATGGACTTGCCCGAAGGCATTGCTAAACAATAAGTTCCTACAGCTAATGCAGCAACCTTTGCTCCATTCCCCATTCGTAGGATCACCTCTTCATTGTTCAGCTTTCTACTTCTGACCAGTCCTTGCACAGTGTTACATATGTGAGACCCACAGCCGGTATCTAATACCCAAGTAGAATTATGACTTTCAGAAAAATTAATTTCAATCATAAACAAACCTTGATTGGAAGTCGAAGCTTCTCCGCTGGCCCGAATCCGAAACAGCACAAGAAAGACTGATGGCCACTGGTGCCTCCCCGCCCCAGCGGGGGAAATCCTTTACAAACTCCCGCCCCAGCGGGAGATAATTCTATCCAGCCTTATTGATTTGCATGATTTCGTGGCTTGCTGATTTCATAGTGTTGCTGTAAAGTCCATAAGTTGCTTGGAATAGAAATTCAATTTTGATACATGCAAGGCTTTGCCTGGATATGAACATGTAATTAGAAGGCCCTTCAAGTGTGCTAAAAATTGTCCTTTTAAACTCTTTTTGCATTTAATTCATTTCCTGCACACAATAATATAAAACCCAGTAAAATGATGGGAAAATCACTTGAAGACCTTAAGACTCAAGCTATTAAGACTATCGATTAGTGGGTATTAAACCCACTCATCAGTTAACAGACCTTGGGAAACATTATAAAATCATGTGAGATAAACAATATACGTTTATATATTCCTCATTAGATTATAGAATATCTATGATAATGAAGTACCGTAACGTACCAGGTCCGAGGTTCTAGGGACCTGGATTTGGGGGCGTCACATTATTCATGCTCAGGTTTACCTGATAATCCATACCAATCAACTGGCATAGGATCACAACATTGTAAGTATTTTGGAAAGGTTTGTGGAAAGCCAACCAAAATATACTAAGTCTCAGTCTAGCCGAATCAAATGGCATCGACTATTCAATAACAGTTCATGCATAAGATAGTATGCACAATAACAACTTGTCCAACCATAACGTATAGACAAGAGTTTAGAAAACTTGCATAATGCAACGTTAATGCAAGAGTTAGAAAACTTGCATCAAGTAGAACTTGAACAAGGTTAGGAAACTTGCCTTTGCGTCTCTTAAACCTTTACACGTAGTCTACTTAGTCTTTAAAACATCTACAAAGCATAACACATAGCATACCAATGAGAATTCATAGTTGATATACAATGTATAGCCTAACTTCTCCTTCTTGTATAACTTAACCGAAACGTTAAACTAATAACATTTGTTCAAGTTATTTAACGTTTATTACGGCTTGTTAACATACCTATGTTATAACCGAACTTTTATCAAGCATTATTAAGCATGATGACAACCGAGATCTTAACTTGTTCCCTAACCTGATCTTGGTTTACGGTTTACATTTCCAAATCCCAAGTTTAATTACGTTTGATTAACATTTAATTCTTACAACCCCTTTGTTAAACATGTTGTTTAAAGGGTTTCTATCCATGTATACTCATTACTTACAATACCCTTAATCATTATGAAAAAGGTTAAGTAATTAGCTAACACTTTCAGACTTTTCCCCCATGATGGCGCTGCGGCGCCAGCTTTGCCTTGCTGAGTGGCGCTGCGGCGCCCACCAGGCAGGGACTCTCCCCTGAACTGGAGCAACGGTGCCAGTTTTCTCTACCTGGGTGGCGCAGCGGTGCTAGCTCTGCTCTTCAGAACAATTTTCTAAGTCTTGAAAATTTTTGAGATTCCCGAGCTCGTAACGTGATCGTTATAACTCAGAATTGGCTTGTTCCAAAGCCAAAAGTTCATAAATCCTATGTTCTATCATTCCATCACATCGGAATTAATTTCTAAATTCGTCGGCAATAATTTAGCCGATTAGTCCATTTTTACACTTTCGTTAAACGTTCGTGAACGTTCGACGCTAAATTCTTCGTTTTAAGTCAGAATTGGTTCGTTCTTGCTCCCGCAAGTCTTATTTACCTAATTACACGTGTTAGAATTGAAAACCATCATTTTCGAATCATACGACGACTTTTGACCTCTATTTCGGGAAATTTACGTTTTCGACGATTATCGTCTAATTGCGTAACTATCACCGAATCTTCGTTCTTCGTTATTTTTACATCAAACCAATTGGAATCAATCTAATGGTTGATTATTAATGATTCTAACCAATCTAAACCTTTATGTTTTTATGGTTTAACATATTCCTTATTCAATTTCTCATGAATTCATCAAATTCTTCATTAGTTCTTAATCAATTCTTAAAGTTTCATCATGCATGGCATGTTAGGGTTCTTAGTTCACCATTAAGTCATCCTTATAACTTCTCCATAGTCATACTTTCCTTAGTCACTTCTCTATCAATTCTATTATTGAAAGAAAATAGATTTTACATAATTTTCTCATTGTTATACTTTTAGTGTTCTTGTGTGATTGAGTATGGAGACTCAAAGATCTTCTTATCTCCTTGATTGCTTGAATTCTTTGTCAAAGTACAAGCTAGCTTCTTCTCTCTCTCTTTGTGTGTTGGTGGATTTTTGAACAAACAACAAATGAAGAGCAAAGCTCTCTATTTATAGAAGTTGGCTAGCTTAGAGTAGTTTGGTCATTAGGACCAAACCTCCTTAGCCCACCATCTCCCCACATGCAACCCATGTCTCCCCATGTTCTAGCATGTGCTAGCACATGGCCCCCTTATGCTCCCATATGCTCCTATGTGGCCATGGGTTGCCCCATGGGTTGGCCCATGGGTTTAACCCACCCATTTACCCAACGGTTCGACGGGTTAAATTATTAACTTTAATTCAAATTCAATGTATTTACTTCGTATAACATTCGTCTTATATGTCGTATTAATCCTTGTATCCTCTTCGTATTATTCTCGTATAATATCTCGTATTATACGCATATTTCTTCCGTATAATAATCGTTTATTATTATACATAATCAATTAATCATTGATTTTACTTTCCCTAACGCTTAGGATTTTAAGTCCTTACGCGAGAACTTCGTGAGCCATAAGTGAAATATTATTAAATATTCCACCTCGTCTTGAAATCCTATCATTACGTGTTTCTCAGAATTTCAACAATAATTCCCGAGTAGAAATGGATGAATAGTGATTTCCTCCCGAGAAAACTTTTCTGACTAACTTAATTTTTCACGATATATTACCGTTAAATCTTTCGACAGAACGTCATTCCGATATTTCGAACTCTCAAAATGGCCTAGGGTCTTCCACCCTAACCTTTAGGGTCAAACCCTAACCTTTAGGGTTTTATAAGTAAATAATGCCTATTTCGTCTTTTCCCAGAAATATTTTAATTGTCGAAAATCTGTTATTTTTGACTTATAAATTCATATAATTTATTTCTAGCACGTAGCCAGAATCCTCCCCATTTTCGTATTCTCTAGGTCGTAACACGATCTTTGATTAACTTAGTTTAATAAATAAATAAGCAAAATTTATTCAATAAATCAAATAAAATTCATTTACATAACGCTCGATTTTCTCGGGCGTTACATTCACAGTGTCTTTTAATACATACTACCGTCATTCGCTGAAAATATTTTTATTTTAAGCAACTGTGAGCATTCAATTGCTCAGCAAATCATAGCAGTTGAATATTAACAACTCAAGAATCAAAATTCTTTTAAGACTTCAATAACCGAACAATGGTTAAGAAGTAGCTCGAATAATAGGAATACGTTCTGATTCCTATCATTTTAAAATATACTTCACATATACTTTGTCATACTTTCATTTTCTACTCGTTCATATACCCTTTGTCTGTGACGCCCCCAAATCCGGGTACCTTCAAACCCAAGACATGGTGCTACACGGTGCTACAATCTACTCATACATTCAATTGAGGACATCAATATCAATGCATAAGTTTACTAATTATTACATTCTATTAAATTCCTTCCCAAGTATTCGTAACCAATACAATGTTCTGTGTTATAATATCAGTAAATACAATACTAATACTATACTATTACAAAGGTCACTACTGGTCCAGCTTGGACTTGCCTTTGTCTTTACCGGATCCTTCAGTTCGTTCGTTCTTAGCTGAAATCATTTAGTTTTAAGCAAGAATGAGCATAAACAGCTCAGCAAGTTAAACACTATATCTTAAAACCATAAAATCAAGAATCATATTCTTTGGTCTTCAATAACTGTACAATGGTTATGAAGTACTTAAGAATAATTAAAATATCATTTTGATTCCTTTAAAACCATTCCCAAGGACTTTATAGCCTCTTCGGAATCCATCTTGGTCAATGACCATGAACCATATTTTAGTTCTCATTCATGAAAGGAACAACTCGGCACAGAGGCCGTAAGTTCGATATAGCTTACGAGCACATCTAGGTGATCAGCCTGTAGTACTCTATATTGATCAACACTCATACATTAAACGTGTTTACGTTTAATTGGTGGCAACCTCACGTGCCTGTCGAATTAACAACGTTTAAAACCTTTGTTTTATTCATACTCAGGTTTACCTGAGAATACGTACAAAGCAATCGGCATAGGATCACAACATTATATATATTTTCGAAAGATTTTTGAAAAATCCCACCAAAATATGCTAAATCTCAGTCTAGCAGAATCAAATGGCATCGACTATTCAATAACAGTTCATGCATAAGCAATTATGCACAATGACCTCTTGTCCAACCATAATATATAGACAAGAGTTTAGAAAACTTGCATTCATAGTAAAGTATGAACGAAGTTAGAAAACTTACCTTTGCGTCTTCTAAACCTTTACACGTAGTCGATTCAGTCTTTACAATGTCTACAAAGCATAACACAAAGCATACCTATGAGAATTCATCATCGATATACCAAGTATAGCCTAACTTCTCCTTCTTGTATAACTTAATTGAAATGTTAAATTAATAACACTCATTTTGTAATAACCGTGAATTTTAAGTCACTATATATGTATGTACATTATTAATATTTAAAAATTTGTGTTATACAGTGATTTAATATGTGACAAAATATGTGAAGTGGTGCATGGGTCAATTAACATGTATGCTATAGTTATGGATATATACATTTACAGATTTCATTAAAAATGAAAGCTTCGTAACCTAATTATACATTAGGTGAGACAATTAAATAACCTAAGGGTTATGGTGATAATGAGAGGTTAGTATTTAATATGTATACTAACTTAAGTGGATAATCTTATTATTTCAAGTCACTAATAATTTTAAACCTAATTCTTGTGAACCTAATTAGGTTATGAGCTAAAGTCACATGTATAGGTAATTAAATTTCATAAGATAAGGAATGAAAACCCTAAATAATCAAATTGGGTAACGCATATTAAAATTGCTAGACTATGTTTATTACATAGCCCAAAACAATTAAGGAGGAAGCCCAAATGAAATAAAATGCAAACCAATACTTAGCCCACTTGGTTAAGGGTATTGTAGACATTTGATTAATCAAAATTGGGCATTAAAAATAAAAGCAAATTGGGAGTTAAAATGGAACATAATGACAAGCCATATTAGGCCTTTTAAGGCAACTAATTAAGCTAAGCAATGTCCATTAGTAGTAACTCTTACACAAAAGGACATGGTTGTCAAGCTCCCATTGGTTGCCACTTTATTAAGCATCCTTAATCATGATCAGACTAATTAAAGTGATAAGGCAAAGCTTCTATCCATGGGGTAAAGAAAGTATGGGGGATAATAGCTAGATACACTAAGTGTATCTATATTTTTTGTAAGTATCCTTTTATTTCATTTCATTTCTTCTCTCATTCTTCCTCTTATAATTTTCTCCCAAGCTAGCCACTTCTAGAGAGAGAAAAGAGAGAGAGTTTTGGCCATATATATAGAGAGAGAGAAGTGCTAGTTTGTTCATGCATCCAAAGTTCATCACTTACTTTGGTAAATCAAGGAAGGTTGCCATTAAATCAAGGTATAACCTAACCTTCATCTTCATCTTCTACTTTGTTTTATAGCTTGAGTTTTGTTGGAGTTATGAACAAATACTCAAGATACCCTAGTCCTACATATCATCATGTATAGAACTAAGTATCTTGAGTGTTAGGTCAAAGGCTTAGAGGAAGGATATGAGCATATGTTCTCCAAGGGCGAAAACTCTTGTTTTCTTCCACTAAATCTTGTATAACTCAAGTTTTCCAACTTAGATTTGTGATCCGTCGAAGGGGGGTGCTAGATACATGAGTTATCTAGTAAACCCAAGTGATAGAACACAAATCTAGCAAGTTTTGAAACCTTTGGAACTGATTTCCCCAAAACAGCCCACTTGGAATGTTAAGGGTTCAAAAGAAAAGAAAAAAACCTAAAATAGTTTCTGTCCCATTTTTCTTGGGTCTGTTTCGGACGGTTTCATATCTTTTAAAAATCTGGGAAAATTCACAGATGTACCTTGAGAAGTTATGTACATGTAGGAAAAAGAATGGGCATGTTTCGAGTTATAGATTGTACGTAATGACTATTTCCGTAAAGGACTCCTGAAACTTTACCTTCGAATATCTCACGGTGTATACACTGGAAAATTCCGAAATTTTTACAGTAGGTTCACATATACTAGGAGAGCATACCCTGAAAATTTCAGAATTTTCTGAGTAAAGATCAATTTATTAAAAATGAAGCAAGATCCGAGTGTTTTGGGAACTTTAAAAATAGTAGATCATTTTCTAAAATTCCAGAAATATTTGGGGATCCTTGTGGGTTCATATTCTGTCAAAATACAGAAGCAACGAATTTTTGGAATCAGTTTGCTATTTTTTCTAAAAATGATTAAGTTATGAATAAAAGGAAATAAATAGTTAAATGATGTCTTTAATAAGAAAAATGTGATTTTTATGCTTGAATACTCATAATATATCATATCATGACTATCTTAGAACACTTTGGTAATTTATGATAAGAAATATTATTTATGACCTTTTGTGGATATTAAATAAGAGGTTTAATAAAGGGTGAACAATTAGAATAAATTGTTTATTAATCTAATAAATTATTAAAATATTATTATGATATTAATAATATTAGAATATGATATTGATAAGTAAATAAAAATATTAAGATTAAAATTTCTTTAAAATATTATTAAATGGTTAATAATACTTGATTTAAGCATTGATAAATGATTAAAGTATTATTAAATGATTAATAGTATTAGTAATGGAACAAGATATTATTAAATGATTAATAATATTAGTGAATAAATAAAATATTATTAAATGATTAATAATATTAGTAAATGAATAAAATATTATTAAATGATTAATGATACTAAAGCATAAGTAAGATATTATTAAATAATAATGTTAATGAATAATTAAAATATTATTAAGAGGATTAATAATATTAGTAAGGTATTAAAATATTATTAAGATGTTAATAATATTAGTAAGCAAATGAAAGTATTATTAGGGAACTAATAATACTAAGAGATGAATTAGATATTATCAAGATTAATAATATGTTGTTATTTAGTAGTAACATTATCAAGACAGGATAATGTTTATAAGAACTAAATGTAATGTATAATATTTATGTGATTACATAATCTAATGTTATACTATGACTAATTGAAAGATTAAATATAGGTCTCTCAAAGGAAGATAATTTAACTGCATAGTGGATATAAATTAATTGCGTAGCCGTAATCTACAGACGAGGCAAGTTTCCTAACTCAAACTCGAGTTATTATTTTCAAAGCATATTAGTGAATAATTATTGATGATTATTTACATCTATAATGATTATTGAAATTCGCACTTTGTGCAATTGAATTCCTGTTCTACTATTATTGAACTGTGAATTAAATTTAAGTTCTTCATTCATGAACTGTTTATGAGATAGATCTATGCTAATTGTATCAGCTAGATCAAGCATGTTTAAATTTGTTAAATCAAATGTGTTTTAAAAAGCTGTTCTTATTAAATTGATATGATAAGAACTCTAGACTGAGAAAAGGACGAATTTGATTAAGGCATGATATCAATGCCAGATTATTAAGTGTTTATGCATAAATCACGAGGTATGAAAGGCTGATCCCCTTGAATACCAAAATTTATTAAGAGGTCCAGTTTAAATGACTGAGAACCTCGGCAAATGTTCATGGTTATTTCAAAACCACTCAGTTCATGTTATTCAATTATTCGAATATTCAATTGTTAATTATTAATTCATGTTCCTTCACAACCTTATATTATTGTTGAACATTGAAAGCAAAACTTCTTTCCAGTTATGATATATCTCCCTTGTATATAAACTTGCTAAGCAAATTAGTTGCTTACCCTTGCTATATCATGACATTTATTTCAGCTAAGCCTGAAGAATCCAATACGAAGGACAAGGGCAAGGGCAAAATCCAGGAATAGTTTAGAATGAATATTATTATTATCTAATGGGATTTCTTATGTAAACTTTTTGTAATATGAATGGTGTGTTTAAGTTAAGGTTAGGAAGACCTTGGGACCACGTTATGAAACTTTATTATAATGAATAATGTATGTTTATTATTCCGTAATAGTTATAGAATGCTTATGATGATGATAGATCGTGAGCACCGAATCTGAGGTTAGAGAACCTGGATTTGGGGGCGTCACACATTTAAGTTATTTAATGTTCATTATGGTTTATTAACATTCTATGTTATAAACTAACTCTTCTTAATCATCACTAGGCATGATGATTAACCGAGTATTGAACTTGTTCCTTAACTTAGTTTTGGTTAACGTCCAAAACTCAAGTTTAATTACGTTTATTTAACATTTAATTTTCATAAACTCTTACTTAAATATGTTGTTTAAGGTTTACATCATTTACTAGTCCCTTAATGATATGCAAAAGGTTAAGTAATTATTAACAATGTCAACTTTTCTCACATGCTGGCGCTGCGGCGCCAGATATTGCCCTTGGAATGGCGCTGCAGCGCTACTCTCCAGAGTTTTCTCCTGGGAGTGGCGCTGCGGCACCAGATTTAAGTCTATTGGCAGGCGCTGCGGCGCTAGCTCTGCTACTTAGAAAAAATTTCTAAGTCTTTGAAAATTCTGAAATTTCGGAGTCCGTAACTTGATCGTTATAACTCGGAATTGGTTCGTTCCAAAGCCAAAAGTTCATAAACAACATGCTCTACCATCCTATCAAGTCGGAATTTGTTTCCGAATCCATT
Organism: Panax stipuleanatus; assembly: GCA_020205555.1. Taxonomy (NCBI): domain Eukaryota; kingdom Viridiplantae; phylum Streptophyta; class Magnoliopsida; order Apiales; family Araliaceae; genus Panax; species Panax stipuleanatus. The sequence continues at coordinate 47,303,095 of CM035126.1, read as the reverse complement.
GGCGAGAAATTCACCGATTAGTCCATTTTTACATTTTCGTTAAACGTTCATGAACGTTCGACGCTCAAATCTTCGTTTTAAGTCAGAATCAATCCGTTCTTTCCCTCACAAGTCTTATTTACCTAAATTCACGTGTTGCAATTGAAAACCATAGTTTTCGATGTTCACGGTGACTTTTGACTTCTAATCCGAGAAATTTACGTTTTCGACGATTATAGTCTAATTGCGTAACTTTCGCCGAATCTTCGTTCTTCATTATTATTACTCCAAACCACTTGGAATCAATCCCATGGTTGATTATTACTAATTCTAATCATTCAAAACATTTAAGTTTTTCATGGTTTCAGATGTTCATTAGTCCATTTCCTATGAATTCCTTAAGTCCATTATTACTACCTAATCAATTCTTAGTCTTCCATCATGCATGGCTTGTTAAGGTTCTTAGTTACTCATTAAGCCATCCTTATAACCTTTTTAGGGTTCATGCTTTCTCTAACACTTCTCTATCAAAATTCTTATTAAAAGAAAAGATGATGTTTATATACTTTCTTATGGTTATACCTTTTGTGTTCTTTGTGGAGTGAGTATGGATACTCAAAGCTTTCTGAATCCCCTTGGTTGATGAAATATCTTCACAAACACAAGCTAGCTTCTCTTCTTATCTCTCTCTCTCTCTAGATGTTAGGATTTCTCAAACAACCAAATAATGAAGAGCAAGCTCTATATTTATAGAGTTGGCAAGGCTTAGGGTAGGATGGTAATTTAGGCCCAACCTCCTCTACTATTCCCACCTCCTCTTTTTTCTTTCCCACCAAGTTAAGGCCCATGTGCTAGCACTTGGCCAACCATGTCCCCCCCTTGTGCTCCCATATGCTCCTATGTGGCCTTGTTCCCCCATATCCAACATGGGTTGTGGGTTGAACCATGGGTTAAAACCACCCGTTTACCCACTGGTTCGACCCACAGGTCAAACTTATCAACTTTTAATTCCAAATAATTCTAATTCACTTTATTTTAACCTATTTACTCTGTATAAAATTATATTATACGTCGTATTAATTCTCGTATTCTCTCAGTTTTATCCTTGTATAATACCTCGTATTATACACTTATTCTTTCCATACAATAATCATTTATTATTATACGTAAACAATTATTTCATTAGATCACTTTCCCTAACCGTTAGGATTTTAAGTTCCTACGCGAAAACTTCGTGAGTCATAAATGAAATATTATTACATATTCCACCTCGTATCGAAATCCTATCATTACGCGTTTCTCAGAATTTCAAAATAAATTCCCGAGCAGAAATGGATGAATAGTGATTCCCGTACTTTTCCTCCCGAGAAAACTTTTCTCGGCTAACTTAACTTTTCACGGTATATTACCGTCAAATCTTTCGACAGAACGTCATTCTGACATTTCAAACTCTCAGAATGGCATAGGGTCTCAAACCCTAACCCTTAGGGTAAAACCCTAACCCTTAGGGCTGAATAGTGTCTATTTCGTTTTTTCCCAAAAATATTTTTTATTCTCGAATTTTTTTTTTCGTCTTATAAATTCATATTATTTATTCCTAGCACATAGCCAGAATCCTACTCATTTCTGCATGTCCTAGGTCATAAAATGACCTACAATTAACTTACTCAGTTTAATAAGCAAATAATCCAAATTTTATTCAATAAATTAAATAAAAATTCACTTACATAAACGCTCAATTTTCTCGGGCGTTACATTCTCCCATTCTTATAAGAATTCTGTCCCCAGAATTACCATTCATGTTAATCAAACAAATAAGGATAAGCCTTCCTCATCTTGTCCTAGAGTTCCCACGTTGCTTTTTCGGCATTGTGGTTCCTCCATATCACCTTCACCGAAGGTATAGTTTTGTTTCTTAACACTTGTTCCTTCCTATCAATAATTTGCGTAGGAAACTCCTCATAGGTTAAGTCTTTCTCGACTTGAATTGGTTCATACTTGATTACGTGCTTGTAATCCAGCTTATAGGGACGCAATACCGAAACGTGAAACACGTTATGGATATGCCCTAACTCTGGAGGTAATGCTATCTCATATGCTACCTCTCCTACCCTTCACAAAATTTCAAACGGTCCTATGAACCTAGGGCTTAACTTCCCCTTTTTCCTAAAACGCATCTTCCCCTTCCAAGGTGACACCTTCAGGAATACATACGAACCGACTTCAAACTCCATGTTCTTCCGATATGGATCGGCATACTTTTTCTGTCTGTCCTGAGCTGCTACTAGCCACGTTCGTATTACCTTAACTACTTCCGCCGTTTGTTGTGCCATCTCAGGTCCTAACATTTAACGCTCTCCCACTTCATCCCAACAAAGTGGCGTTCGACACTTCCGTCCATATAACGCTTCGTAAGGCGGCATGCCTATACTAGCGTGATAACTGTTGTTGTAGGCGAACTCTAGTAATGGTAGATGATCATCCCAACTCCCCTTGAAATCCATAACTTAAGACCTTAGCATGTCTTCTAGCGTCTGAATTATTCTTTCGCTTTGTCCATCTGTCTGTGGATGGTACGCCGTACTCAACCTCAATTGTGTTCCCATCTGCTCTTGCAAACCCTTCTAGAAATTCAAAGTGAATCGCGGGTCGCGATCTGACACGATCGAAATTGGCACTCCATGTCTCGAGATAATCTCTTTAACATAAATCTTAGCTAACTGGTCTAAATTGTACCTGACTTTTATTGGCAAGAAATGAGCCTACTTCATCAAATGATCCACTATTACCTAAATAGCGTCGTATCTTTTTTGCGTCGTTGGAAGTCCCACCACAAAGTCCATCGTGATATGCTCCCATTTCCACTCCGGAATCTCCAATGATTGTAACAAACCACTGGGTTGTTGATGTTTGGCCTTAACTTTTTGACAAGTTAAGCACCTACTGACATACTCTGCTATCTCCCTCTTCATATTTGACCACCAGAAATTGGTTCGAAGGTCTTGATACATCTTGGTACTAACAGGATAAATCGAGTACCTCGAGTGATGAGCTTCATCCATTATCTCCTCTTTTAACTCTGGCTCACACGGAACCCAAATTCTTCCTTTAAATCTCAATAACCCTTCGTTATCAAGACTGTACGCTATTTCGGTACCGTCTGAAATCTTCTTCCTTATCCGCTCGCATTCATCAGCTCTGAGTTGGACTTCCTTCACCTTTTCCACTATTGTGGGTTGAACTTCAATTACAAACAGTTTCACCCTTCTTTGATTGGACATCGTACTTCTAATTCCATTCTTGCCATCTCTGTAACCAACTCATCTTGAGATGTTAACATTGATATCTTATCCCGACCTTTCCTACTTAAGGCATCGGCCACCACATTCGCCTTCCCTGGGTGATACAGGATTTCATAATCGTAATCCTTTATCAACTCCAACCATCTCTGCTGTCTCATATTCAACTCCTTCTGAGTGAAGATATACTTTAGACTTTTATGGTCTGTGTAGATCTCACACTTCCCCCCATATAGGTAATGCCTCCAAATCTTTAAGGCGAAAACCACTGCGGCAAGTTCAAGGTCATGAGTAAGATAATTCCCCTCATACTCCTTCAACTGGCTCGATGCATACGTAATGACCTTGCCATACTGCATGAGCATGCAACCCAATCCTTTATGCGAAGCATCGCTATACACTACGAAATTCCCCGTCTCATCCAGTAACAATAATACAGGGGCTTGACTCAACCTCTTCTTCAGCTCTTGAAAGCTATCTTCACACTTTTCCGTCTATACGTATTTCACCGTCTTCCTGGTTAAGTTGGTTAACGGAGTAGCTATCTTCGAGAAGTCCTGAATAAACCTCCGATAGTAACCCGCTAACCCTAGGAAACTATGCACCTCAGTCGGCATTTTCGGTTGTTCCCAGTTCATCACTGATTCCACCTTCGCTGGATCCACTAAAACTCCTTCCTTGTCAATGATGTGCCCCAAAACCTGCACCCTCTCTAACCAAAATTCACACTTTGTGAATTTCGCATACAACCTCTCTTTTCTTAGTGCCTCCAACACTAATCTCAAATGTTCAGCATGATCCTCCTTCGTCTTGGAATAGACTAGGATATCATCAATGAACACCACGATGAACTTGTCCAAATATTGTTTGAACACTCGGTTCATCATGTCCATGAATGTGGCTGGCGCATTCGTCAAACCAAAAGACATCACTAAGAACTCGTAATGGCCGTAACGAGTCCTAAATGCTATCTTAGGTACATCCTCCGCCCTCACCTTCAACTGGTGATACCCCGTACGTAAATCTATCTTTGAAAAATATCTTGCCCCTCTCAACTGATCAAAGAGATCATCGATCCTGGGCAATGGGTAGTTATTCTTTATTGTTAGTTTGTTCAACTCTGGGTAGTCAATACCAAGCCTCAACGATCCATCCTTCTTCTTTATAAACAATATTGGCGCTCCCCATAGAGAAACACTCGGTTGAATATACTTCTAGTCCAACAGTTCTTGCAACTGAATCATCAACTCCTTCAACTCCACTGGCGACATACGATATGGTGCCTTCAAAACTAGTGCCGAACTAGTGCCGTCCCTGGCGCAAGGTCTATAACAAATTCGATCTCCCTATCAGGTGGAAGACCTGACAAGTCACTCGGAAATACATCCGCGTACTCGTTGACTATAGGTATCTGTTCTAACATTGCTTCCAACCGTTGGGTATCAACAACATGGCACAGGTAACCTTCGCATCCCTTCTTTAACACTTTTCTAGCTTGTGTCATGGTTAGACAATAAGAGCGTCCCAGTGATTTACTACCGTAGAACACTACCTTGGGTTTTTTAGAAATACGAAGATTCACACTCTTATTTTGGCAATCTATCATCACCCCATGGTTAATTAACCAGTCCATCCCGAGAATTACATCGAATTCTCCCAACTTTATCGGTATAAGATCTATCGACAATTTGTTACCTCTAATATCCACACAACAACTCCTATAAACCGAGTCCACAGGAATTACCTCGTCGTTAGCTACCTTAATGTTTAAAGATATTACAAGTTTTTCGGGGAGTAATCCTAATCGTTTAGCAAACTCACATGCTATGAAAGAACACGTTGCACCTGAATCAAACAGTATATATGCATTAATGTCGTTGACCGGAATGATACCTGCTACAACGGAGCTTGATGCTATCTCATCTTGGACCGTCATATTAAAACTACGAGCAGTCGGTCTACCCTGTGGTACTGCACCACCAATCGCCAGCTTATTACCGCTAGCTCCCTTCCCACCATCTGAACCCTTCTTCAGACAGTTACGCGCCATGTGGTCCGTAGATCCACATACAAAACAACCGCGACTCTTCTTGGGACTGGGACAGTTAGCCAAAATATGCCCTTCCTGTCCACAGTTATAACAGACCGCCTTACCCTTGAGGCAGACTCCCAGATGAGTCTTACCGCAATTCTTGTACGCTTCCATCTTCCTCTTGGAAAACTCCTGTTTTACTCCGGTATTCCCAGAGCTAAAATCTTTCCTCTTCTGGCCACTTCCACTGGCTCCCTCGATCTTGACTAATACCTCAGTCTTGGTTTTATTCTTCTTCTCTTTGTGGTATAAGGTCAACGCTTCACTACCAGCCTCGACGATAATCGCCTTTTCTAACACCGCTCCAAAGGTAACACTTTGTAAAACCGATATCCGGTTGTAGAGCCAGGGTTTCAATCCATGCTCAAACTGTCGTGCCATCTGCAACTCTGTGTCCACTTGGTGTGGAGCAAACCTTGCCAGTTCATTGAACCTGGCTGCATATTAGGGTACCGTCTTGTCCCCCTACTTCAGTTCTAGGAATTGAATCTCCATTCTCCCCTGCATGCTCGTGGGGAAGTAGTTCTCAAAGAATAACTCCTTGAACCGCTCCCATGTAACCACTTCTATTTCGGCCCTACCCTGGTTGGCTTCCCACCAGTAGTTGGCCTCCCCCTTCATCATGTAAGTCGCAAAAGAAGTCTTATACGCCTCATCGACATTTGCTATGACAAATGCCTTCTCTATTTCTTTTACCCAAATTTGGACAGCTATTGGGTCCGTAGTTCCATAGAACTCAGGAGGACCTATTATCTTGAACTCCTAAAAGGTAGTTCCCCGACCTACCCCAGGATTAGAGCGTACGGTACCTCTCGTTTGATTAAGAGCCGTAGCTAGAAGATTCACAAATTCTTACATCGGGTTATTATTCCCTTGCTCCTCCTCATTACGAGGTTCTTCTTCATGATTTCTGGCACGTCTTCTTGGTGGCATTTTCTGTTAATACGAAAACATTTTGTTATTCTTTATTTCTTTATTTGGTTATTATTAACAATCAAATAATAACTCAATCACATTGCCAAGTATTTTAAATAAAACCTTTATATTAAAATACTTCCTTGTAGTATAACACTACACTTTAGATTACATGGCTTCAGCCATTTACATTACTATCCCACAATTACTTTCCAAAAGTTGGGATTTACAAAAGGCTACCCTTATCTATACAAAAGAGGGTTTTACGTCATCACTAGTAATACACACATTTACATAGCTATTTACATCGCTATCTTTCCTATACATATTACGGAACTACATCTGCAACACGGCATTCATGTAATCCGCATCGGTCATACTGGCCACAATGTTCCGGCTAATAGTATGCCGAGTCTGTCCTTCCTCCACAGGATACTCAGCCATCTGCTGCTGGTAATCCTCGTGCGAGCACCTATGAATATAGCACATTCTACCTATCTTCTGCTTCATGTTCAAAAGTTTAGCCTTCAATTCCTAGACGGCATCAAGTCCCGGACTTTATCCTTAGCCAACACTTTCTCATCGTGCTCGGCCTCCCAGAAGATCTCCATATTCTCTCTATCTTCTACCACATCATCCATCACTTTCTTGAGGTCATGGACCTCCTTACTTAGTTGGACATTTCTGTCTAGTATTGCCATGAACAGTAGTTTCATGGACTCTCCCGGTGTAGAATCCTCCACATCTACCTCCGTGGGCAATACCATATTAATCGGCATTGTCTCCTCCTCCTCAATAGGCAGTACCATATTAATCGGCACCGACTCAACCTCCTCCTCCGATATACCCTCAAACAATAATGCGTAGTCAAAGTTATTAGAGTACTCGGACGGGTCCTCTTCCTCTATATCATTCCCCTCTAGAATCACTAATGGTACCTCCGCCACCGACATTGGTACAACTTCTACCAAGTTGACTGAATCCTTGCTAACCTCATATATTTCATTATACATGTTCATTATTCCTGTTATCTACATAAAACATAAATAACTGGATTAGTATACAATCAAATATGAACAGTTTATATCACATTTAATATATTTAAGGTTACTTTCTTCTTTCAAAACTTTACCCGAGTTTGTTGACTTCTAACTTCTACTTCACTTCTCCAGGTTATAGCCTAAGGTATTTACCCCTTAAGTTTTATAACCTACAGCTTTGATACCAACTTGTGACGCCCCCAAATTCGGGTACCTTCAAACCTAAGACATGGTGCTACACGGTGCTATAATCTACTCATACATTTAATTGAGGACAGCAATATCAATGCATAAGTTTACTAATTATTACATTCTATTAAATTCTTTCCCAAGTATTCGTAACCAATACATTGTTCTGTGTCATAATATCAGTAAAAATAATACTAATACTATACTATTACAAAGGTCACTACTAGTCCAGCTTGGACTTGCCTTTGTCTTTACCGGATCCTTCAGTCCGTTCGTTCTTAGCTAAAATCATTTAGTTTTAAACAAGAATGAGCATAAACAGCTCAGCAAGTTAAATAGTATATCTTGAAACCACAAAATTAAGAATCATATTCCTTGGTCTTCAATAACTGTACAATAGTTATGAAGTACTTAAGAATAATCAAAATATCATTTTGATTCCTTTAAAACCATTCCCAAGGACTTTATAGCCTCTTCGGAATCCATCTTGGTCAACGACCAAGAGCCATATTTTAGTTCTCATTCATGAAAGGAACAATCCGGCACAGAGGCCGTAAGTTTGATATAGCTTACGAGCACATCTAGGTGATCAGCCTGTAGTACTCTATGTTGATCAACACTCATACATTAAACGTGTTTACGTTTAATTGGTGGCAACCTCACGTGCCTGTCGAATTGACGACGTTTAAAACCTTTGTTTTATTCATACTCAGGTTTACCTGAGAATTCGTACCAAGCAATCGGCATAGGATCACAATATTATATATATTTTGGAAAGAATTGTGGAAAAACCCACCAAAATATGCTAAATCTCAGTCTAGCCGAATCAAATGGCATCGACTATTCAATAACAGTTCATGCATAAGCAATTATGCACAATGACCTCTTGTCCAACCATAATGTATAGATAATAGTTTAGAAAACTTGCATTCATAGTAAAGTATGAACGAAGTTAGAAAACTTGCCTTTGCGTCTTCTAAACCTTTACACGTAGTCTATTCAGTCTTTACAATATCTACAAAGCATAACATAAAACATACCTATGAGAATTCATCATCGATATACCAAGTATAGCCTAACTTCTCCTTCTTGTATAACTTAATTGAAATGTTAAATTAATAACACTCATTTAAGTTATTTAATGTTCATTACGGTTTATTAACATTCTATGTTATAAACCAACTCTTCTTAATCATCACTAGGCATGATGATTAACCGAGTGTTTAACTTGTTCCTTAACTTAGTTTTGGTTAACGTTCAAATCTTAAGTTTAATTATGTTTATTTAACATTTAATTTCTATAAACTCTTACTTAAACATGTTGTTTAAGGTTTACATTACATCATTTACTAGCCCCTTAATGATATGCAAAAGGTTAAGTAATTATTAACAATGTCAACTTTTCTCACATGATGGCGCTGCGGCGCCAGATATTGCCCTTGGAGTGGCACTGCAGCGCTACTCTCCAGAGTTTTCTCCCGGGAGTGGCGCTGCGGCACCGGATTTAAGTCTATTGGCTAGCGCTGCGGCGCTAGATCTGCAACTTAGAAAAATTTTATAAGTCTTTGAAAATTCTGAAATTCTAGAGTCCGTAACTTAATCAGTTATAACTCAGAATTGGTTTCGTTCCAAAGCCAAAAGTTCATAAATGACATGCTTTACCATCCTATCAAGTTGAAATTTGTTTCTGAATCCGTTAGGGAGAAATTCGCCGATTAGTCCATTTTTACATTTTCGTTAAACGTTCATGAATGTTTGACGCTCAATTCTTCGTTTTAAGTCGGAATCAATCCGCTCTCTCCCTCGCAACTCTTATTTATCTAAATTCATGTGTTGCAATCGAAAACCATTGTTTCCAATGCTCATGGCGACTTTTGACTTCTAATCCGAGAAATTTACGTTTTTGACGATTATCGTCTAATCGCGTAACTTTCGCCGAATCTTCGTTCTACATTATTATTACTCCAAACCACTTAGAATCAATCCCATGGTTGATTATTACTAATTCTAATCATTCAAAATATTTAAGTTTTTTATGATTTCACATGTTCATTAGTCCATTTCCTATAAATTCACTAAGTCCATTATTAGTACCTAATCAATTCTTAGTCTTCCATCATGCATGGCTTGTTAAGGTTCTTAGTTACTCATTAAGCCATCCTTATAACCTTTTTAGGGTTCATGCTTTCTCTAACACTTCTCTATCAAAATTGTTATTAAAAGAAAAGATGATGTGTATATACTTTCTTATGGTTATACCTTTTGTGTTCTTTATGGAGTGAGTATGGATACTCAAAGCTTTCTTAATCCCCTTGGTTGATGAAATGTCTTCACAAACACAAGCTAGCTTCTCTTCTTATCTCTCTCTCTCTAGATGTTAGGATTTCTCAAACAACCAAATAATGAAGAGCAAGCTCTATATTTATAGAGTTGGCAAGGCTTAGGGTAGGATGGTAATTTAGGCCCAACCTCCTCTACTATTCCCACCTCCTCTCCTTTCTTTCCCACCAAGTTAAGGCCCATGTGCTACAAATAGCCAACCATGTCCCCCCTTGTGCTCCTACATGCTCCCATGTGGCCTTGTTCTCCCATGTCCAACATAGGTTGTGGGTTGAACCATGGGTTAAAACCACCCGTTTACCCAATGGATCGACCCATAGGTTAAACTAATCAACTTTTAATTCCAATTAATTCTAATTCACTTTAATTTAACTTATTTACTTCGTATAAAATTCATATTATACGTCGTATTAATTCTCGTATTCTCTCCATATTAACCTTGTATAATACCTCGTATTATACACGTATTCTTTCCGTATAATAATCATTTATTATTATACGTAAACAATTATTTCATTTGATCACTTTCCCTAACCGTTAGGATTTTAAGTTCCTACACGAAAACTTCGTGAGTCATAAATGATATATTATTACATATTCCATCTCGTATTGAAATCCTATCATTACGCGTTTCTCAAAATTTTAAAATAAATTCCCGAGCAGAAACGGATGAATAGTGATTCTCGTACTTTTCCTCTCTAGAAAACTTTTCTCGGCTAACTTAACTTTTCATGGTATATTACCGTCAAATCTTTCGACAGAATGTCATTCTGACATTCCGAACTCTCGGAATGGCATAGGGTATCAAACCCTAACCCTTAGGGTCAAAAACTAACCTTTAGTGTTGAATAGTATCTATTTCGTCTTTTCCCAAAAATATTTTTTATTCTCGGAATTTTTTTTTTCATCTTATAAATTCATATTATTTATTCCTAGCACGTAGCCAGAATCCTACACATTTCTTCATGCTCTAAGTCATAAAATGACCTACAATTAACTTACTCAGTTTAATAAGCAAATAATCCAAATTTTATTCAATAAATCAAATAAAAATTCATTTACATAAACGCCCGATTTTCTCGGGCGTTACATTGTCTGGCTAAAATCATTAGCACAAACTTAACAATATCGGTTCATGAATAAACTGAACCTCCTAACATGAAACAATTCAATCACATAATAATTTATTTTATAGAAATACCGAAGTGTTAACATTGTGGCACAAAGCCTCATACATATTACCATCTTGTACAAATATCACACATTTGCACATACAAAATACTTTCTCATGTTCAACATCTGAGAAAGTTAAGAAACTAACATTCATAATCAAGTATGAATGAAGTTAGGAAACGTGCATCAAGTAAAACTTGAACAAGGTAAGAAACTTGCATCAATTAGAGCTTGAGCAAGATTAGGAAACTTGCCTTACGCACAGCTACCGCTTATGGTTTACGCTGTACCGTTCATCACATTCCCTATATAACACATATCCATTAGTCATATACTTGACTTATGCATTAGTTTAACTTCACTTTACTTCTTATGGTTCGCGTTCTTATAATCTATGTTTACGCGACCAACCCCCATATTCATCTCTTCTATTCTTTCTATACATTACACTTAGTATACATTAAGTCTCTAACAGTAGTCAAATATAGTACACTGAGTGGTTTCCCACAAACAACCAATAAACTAGTTTTCCGTCACGTCTACACTGTCTTTCACAGTGAGTTAGATCAGTTGCTAGTTCGTATTAACCGTCGCTCTCTGAGGGAATCATTTAGCCCAGATACTATATCTCGACCATTATAAACTACAATTGCATTACAATTTAGACTTAACTTATCCGAAACCATTATAACTGTTATGTTCGTTAAGTTAATCTTCATTACATTTCTTACCACGTCTTGTCCATACGACTCGGAACGTTTATTCAAGTTATTACCATTAACTCGACTTATCATCATTCATATGTCATAAACCGACTCTCGTCGATCATCGTTAGACACCACGACAAATGAAACCCTAATCGATTTGCTAGGTCGCACGTATTTCCACCGGATTCCCGTTATCGGACTTCGTATAGAAATCATATAAGTTTTATCTTCATTTCTTAACATTCTCGTATGCCACACCTCTATTACATATCATGTAACTTGAGGTGCGCATTAAACTCGACTACGATCAACGGTTCAAGTTTTTGGATTTCGAGTTTTAAATTTAAATACGTTTATTCAAAGTTTAATTCTTAAAATCATTCTTAAACATGTTGTTTAAGTGTTCTCTCTTCATGAATATTAATCATTTACTTACCCCTTAATTACCATATAAAAAGTGGAGTTATAAAATAAAGCGTTAAAAATTTGTCCCCTTAAGGGCGCTGCGGTGCCACCTTAAGGGTTAAATTCGGTGCTGCAGCGTTGGCTTGCTTTACCCTGGATCCTTGTTTTGGCGCTGCGGCACCAACTACAAAGCGTTGGGCGGTGCTGCTGAGCCAGCCCTGTTCCATTGAATTTTTTTCTAAGTTTTTCAATTTTTGAAATTCCTGAGCTCATAACGCGATCGTTATAACTCAGAATTGGCTCGTTCCAAAGCCAATAGTTCACATATAACATGTTCTACAATTCCATCCAGTCGGAATTCATTTCAAAATCCGTTGGCGGAAAATTCACCGTGTAGTCCATTTCTACACATTCGTTAAACGTTTGTGAACGTTCGACGCTCAATTCTTCGTTTTAACCCCAAATTCATTCATTATTGTTCTCGTAAGTCTTATTTACCTAATTATATGTTACGCCATCAAAATCAATCAGTTCTGAATCGAACGACGATTTTTTACTTTTATTCTAGGAAAATTTACGATTCGACGCTAAATGTCTAATCGCGTAAACTTTTGCTGAATCTTCGTTACTCGATATTTTCACTCCAAAATAAATGGAATCAATCCATTGGTTATTCATCTACAATTCTAACCATATTAAATAACTAATTTTTAAAATATTTCTTCACTAAGTTCATTAACCATTTCATTACGATTGTAACTCATTTCTCCATTAACTTCTACACCATTTACTTATTGTTTTACTTGTTCTTAGTTATTAGTGTTTTAATGTCCACTAACATCCATCTTATTACTTCCTACAATTCATGCTCTTCCAACTTTCACTTCTCTATCAATTCAAGGATTGAAAGAAAGATGAAATCTTAAGGTTAACACTTATACCTTTTAAGTGTTTTTGAATTCATGCCTTTGTTCTTGACAATACTCTCACATAGCTTCCTTTACTTCTTGGTTTGCTTGTCAAAAGCTCCTCCTCTCTTCTCTTCTCTCTCCAACTCATTGGTGATTTTTCCAAACACAAAAATGAGCCTTAAGCTTCTCTTATATAGGCAAAGCAAAACCGAGGGTAGTTTGGTCATTAGACCAAAATTCCTTAACCCCACCTCCTCTCACATGCATACTATGTCATCCCATGTGCTAGCATGTGCTAGCACATGGCCACCATATGCTCCCCCATGTCTCCCATGTGCCATCATGGGTTATGGGTTGCCCCATGGGTTTTACCCACCTGTTTACCCATCAGTTCGACCCACAAGTTTAATCCTTAATTTTAATACAAATTTAATCTATTTACTTCGTATAAAATTTATATTATACGTCGTATTAATTCTCGTATCCTCCTCGTATTATACTCCTTATGATATTCGTATCATACGTTGTATTACCCTCTTATTGTACCCGTATAATAACTAGTATTATACTCAAATTCGTTATATATAATAATCGTTATTATTACACTTAACTAGTTTTATGCATTTCTCAGAATTCGAATATTTTTAAATATTTCGTCTTTCTTCTACTGACTAACTTTTACGCGATCTTTGTAACTCTGAAAAAATTAAAAACTTTTTGACCTTAAGCGTTTTCCTTCACGTTTTCCCCTAACGTAGCTAAACGAATAAAAAGTACATAACAATAGTTTTCATCATTTTTCTTCTGTCCGATTTCTACGCGTTTTTTGAGAAAAACTTTTATCGGCTAACTCAACTTTTCACGATATATTATCGTCAAATCTTTTGACAGAATGTCATTTCGATTTCCCGATCTCCTAGAAAGGCTTAGGGTCTCAAACCTTAACCTCAAACCATAACCTTTAGGGTAAAACCCTAACTCTTAGGGTTTCAACATATGAATAGTGCCTATTTTATCTTTTTCTAGGAAATATTTCTATTCCCGAAAATCTTTTATTTCCGTCTTGAAAATTCATACTCGTTCATTCCAGCTCGTAGCCAGAATCCTCTAGGTTTCTAATCATCCTATGTCATAGAATGATTAATAAACATATAACATAAAATATAATTAATAAAATTCATTTTATTAATTGTTAATTCTTTAAACCTAATTTTTGGACAATTCGATTTTTCGGGTTGTCACATTCTTCCCTTCTTATAAAAATTCCGTCCTCAGAATTTTTAAAACCAAATCCATACCCGGATTCTTTATCCTTACAACCTTCAACGAAGGTTTAATCTCACTTCTTCTTATTTTCGTTGAAAAATCTCAACATACTAATTCAATTAGTTATTTACCTAATTATTCCTTTTCATTATCTCTTCAACATCCTTCCTCCCAAGGATCATTATCTGTTATAATTATCAGATGGTAAACATCATGACAACTCTACTTCTAATATCTCTGGATATCACATTCACCCCTTCTTCTAAAAATTTTGCCCTCGAAATTGTTAACATAACCTTTTTCTCAACTTCTCGTTACAGTAGTTATCATCCTTCGCCCATTCAAGAACATTTCATACGTTACTTTTCATTCATATAGGAACATCCCGACACTAAGGATGTATGCTCGAATTGTTAATATACTCTTCTTCTCAACTTCTCTTCCAAGAAGTTCTCATCTTCCCATATTCAATAATCTTCATAATTTACACACTAATTATGAAGTTTGAACGAATGACTAGGAATATAAAGATTCCTTTAAAACATTTTGTTGAGGGGTCCTTAAAACTATGAACCCTTGAAATTAATTTATTGGTATTTACCGCAAACCAATTCCCTTGATCAGCCTTTTACAATCACAAAGAAAGTGAACTACCTATTTCAGTACGTTAGGTGATCAACCTATTGTATAACCCCAGAACGTTGGGTTTGTTCACCTCAGACTTATTTATCAGATTCAGCACCAAAACAATTTGGCTTGGTACTACTTCTCAAAGAAATCTTGATTTCTTTTAAAAATGGCATACCATTTGTCTAGCCAAATCAAATAGCTTAGACCACCAATAAATTGAACACCAACTTGAAACAGTCGTCTAGTCAAATAAATTGACATCGACTACTCTTTTTAAATTCTTTCAAAATGTTTACTGACGTCATGATACCGTACTGATTTACAGCACGTTGAGGACTCCGTCTTTTTACCACATATGCATCAAGTGCATTGATGATATAAATTTTATTTTGATATTTTAAATCAAATTCTATTTAGCCGAAATGATTAGCATAAACATACAAAGAATAGTTTCTATTTAAAATCCATTGATTTCCAAAAGTTGAAACCAATATTTTCTCTTCAAAAATATATACATCAGCATAATGTCAATAATTTCAAAATCTAGCATAGCTAGAAGACATGGAATTTTTCTACTTCCTTCTTCTCCTTTCATTGTCATACTTGTGACAATCCTAACTTCTTCTAGCATCTTTAATGCTACATATACTGAAAAATAACTCATTTTTAGTCTAAACTTCCCTATACCATAGTATAGTTTATTAAACTTGCCACACTTTATATGTTCATGAACTTTTCACAACCATATATGTGTTTAAGAACTTATCTTGGCAATATGTAATCCAAGAACAAATCAAGGACTATCCATACGCTCAGGGCTCAGAAATATAGCATACAACTATGAGTCACAAACTTTTCATAAGTATGAGTTTCAAGAACTTGCACCTAACTTAATACATTCTACTATCCAATATATACACTAGAAAAGATACACCTTCTTGTCATATACATATTGATAGCGCGACATTACTATTCCAATGATTATCACTGTAATAGACTTAGTGGTTATTACACCAAAGCACAAACCTTTGCCTATAACAAAATTTCAAACACTTAACTATCACATGAGTCTTTAATTGAAATTTACCACCTTCTAACTCTCTTATGATTTAATACAATTTTTTTTAATTCGTACCTTATCCTCTATCACTCGATCTGAGTTCTTTTTCCCGTACCATTCACAGTACCTATCCATTATAGCAATCAACTATAACCCATCTATCGTTTAATAGAAAATCTGTTATTACAATTTAATGGGATCACGTAGTGATCTTTTACCTTAATCGTTTAACCCAATGATTTTTCTTACCTTTATCTCTCAGATTATAGCCTTAGCTAATCGTACCTAAGGTTTATAACCTATCAGCTCTGATACCAACTTGTGAAGCCCC
This sequence comes from Panax stipuleanatus, assembly GCA_020205555.1. Taxonomy (NCBI): domain Eukaryota; kingdom Viridiplantae; phylum Streptophyta; class Magnoliopsida; order Apiales; family Araliaceae; genus Panax; species Panax stipuleanatus. The sequence goes on along the minus strand of CM035126.1, from coordinate 47,286,758 downwards.
GAAATCCAGTCTATCTTCACACCCGAATTTTGTACATTATGAGTACTTCTCATTCTATACATACATCATTATATCCTGAAGATCAATGATATATTCATTCATTTTCTAGGTTCTATTACCTTAAAATCTTCATTCATTAAAAATAATGATATTTACATTATTCTTATCATCTTACAAATGTGACTTAACTAGTCACCATGTTTACAGAATAGTTTTAGTTAACTATTCTACAAGTCTTGTCTTGATCTTCACGCTTTTTCAAAACATGAACAATACTTCATCTTGTGATGCTAATGGTATTCGCAACTATAGCATCTCACCGTAGCAGGACTTCGATCAGCTTGATCTTCACAAGGTCCTTTAATACATACTACCGTCGTTCGCTAGAAATGTTTTTATTTCAAGCGAGTGCGAACATTCAATTGCTTAGCTAATCATATTTGTTGAATATTAACAACTCAAGAATCAAAATTCTTTTAAGACTTCAATAACCGAACATTGGTTATGAAGTAGCTCGAATAATAGGAATACGTTCCGATTCCTAACATTTTAAAATATACTTCACATATACTTTGTCATACTTTCATTTTCTACTCGTTCATATACCCTCTGTCTGGCTAGAATCATTAGCACAGACTTAACAGCATCGGTTCATGAATAAACCGAACCTCCTAAGAAAAAATAGTTTAATCACAGAATAGTTTATTTTATAGAAACACAGAAGTGTTAACATTGTGGCATAAAGCCTCATACATACTACCATCTTGTATAAATATCACACATTTGCCCATACGAAATACTTTCTCATGTTCAACATCTGAGAAAGTTATGAAACTAACATTCATAATCAAGTATGAATGAAGTTCGAAAACTTGCATTAAGTAAAACTTGAACAAAGTAAGAAACTTGCATCAATTAGAGCTTGAGCAAGATTAGGAAACTTGCCTTACGCACAGCTACCGCTTACGGTTTATATCGTACCGTTCATCACAATCCCTATATAACACATATCCATTAGTCATATACATGACTTATGCATTAGTTTAACTTCACTTTACTTCTTATGGTTCGCGTTCTTGTAATCTAAGTTTACGCGACCAACCCCCATATTCATCTTTTCTATTCTTTCAATACATTAAACTTAGTATACATCTAGTCTCTAACAGTAGTCAAATATAGTACACTGAGAGGTTTTCCACAAACAACCAACAAACTAGTTTTCTGTCTCGTCTACACTGTCTTTCACAGTGAGTTAGATCGGTTGCTAGTTCGTATTATCCGTCGTGCTTTGATGGAATCGTTGAGCCCAAATACTATATCTCGACCATTATAGACTATAACTGCATTACAATTTAGACTTAGCTTATCCGAACCATTATAACTATCATGTTCGTTAAGTTAATCTTCATTACATTTCTTACCACATACGGTCCATATGACTCGGAATATTTATTCAAGTTATTACCATTAACTCGACTTATCATCATTTATATGTTATAAACTGACTCTCGTCGATCATCGTTAGACACCACGATAAATAAACCCCTAATCGGTTTAGCTAGGTTGCACGTATTTCCTCCGGATTCTCGTTATCGGACTCCGTATAGAAATCACATAAGTTTTATCTTCATTTCTTAACATTCTCGTATACCAAACCTCTATTACATATCATGTAACCTTGAGGCGCGCATTAAACTCGACTACGATCCACGGTTCAAGTTTTTGGATTTTGAGTTTTCAATTAAAATATATTTATTCAACGTTTAATTCTTAAAACCATTCTTAAACATGTTGTTTAAGTGTTCTCTCATCATGAATATTAATCATTTACTTACCCCTTAATTACCATATAAAAAGTGGAGTTATAAAATAACAGCGTTAAAAATTTTTCCCCTTAAGGGCACTGCAGTGCCACCCTAAAGGTTAAATCCGACACTGCAGCGTTGGCTTGCAGAACCAGGATCCCTGTTCTGGCGCAGTGGCACCTGCTACAAAGGCTTGGGCGGCACTGCCAAGCCAGCCCTGTTCCATTGAACCTTTTTTTAAGTTTTTCAATTTCTGAAATTCTCGAGCTCATAACGCGATCGTTATAACTCGAAATTGGCTCATTCCAAAGCCAATAGTTCACATATAACATGTTATATGATTCCATCCAGTCATAATTCATTTCTGAATCCGTTGGCGGAAAATTCACCGTTTAGACCATTTCTACACATTCGTTAAACGTTCATGAACGTTCGACGCTCAATTCTTTGTTTTAACCCCGAATTTGTTCGTTCTTGTTTTCGCAAGTCTTATTTACCTAATTATACGTTACGCCAACAAAAACCATCTTTTCCAAATAAAACGATGACTTTTTGACTTTCATTCCAGGAAAATTTACGATTCGACGCTTAACGTCTAATCGCGTAAATTTTCGCTGAATCTTCGTTACTCGATATTTTCACTCCAAAATAAAAGGAATCAATCCATTGGTTATTCATCTATGATTCTAACCATATTAAGCATCGAAGTTTTAATGGTTTTCTTCAATAAGTTCATTAACCATTTCATTACGATTTTAACTCATTTCTCCATTAACTTCTTAACCATTTACTTATGGTTTTACTTGTACTTGGTTATTAGTGTTTTAATGTCCACTAACATCCATCTTATTACTTCCTACAATTCATGCTCTTCCAACTTTCACTTCTCTATCAATTCAAGGATTGAAAGAAAGATGAAATCTTAAGGTTAACATTTATACCTTTTAAGTGTTCTTGAATTCATGGCTTTGTTCTTGACAATACTCTCACATAGCTTCCTTTGCTTCTTGGTTTGCTTGTCAAAAGCTCCTCCTCCTCTCTTCTCTTCTCTCTCCAATGCATTGGTGATTTTTCCAAACACAAAAATGAGCCTTAAGCTTCTCTTATATAGGCAAAGCAAGACTAAGGGTAGTTTGGTTATTAGACCAAACTTCCTTAACCTAACCTCCTCTCACATGCATACCACGTCATCCCATGTGCTAGCATGTGCTAGTACATGGCTACCATGTGCTCCCCCATGTCTCCCATATGCCATCATGGGTTATGGGTGCCCCATGGGTTTTACCCACCTGTTTACCCACCGGTTCAACCCGCAGATTTAATCCTTAATTTTAATTCAAATTCAATCTATTTACTTCGTATAAAATTCGTATTATACATCGTATTAATTCTCGTATCCTCGTATTATACTCCGTATGATATTACCCTCTTATTGTACTCGTATAATAACTAGTATTATACTCATATTCGTTATGTATAATAATCGTTATTATTACACTTAACCATTTTTACGCATTTCTCAAAATTCAAATATTTTTGAATATTTCGTCTTTCTTCTACTGACTAACTTTTACGCGATCTTCGTCACTCTGAAAAACTAAAAAACACTTTTTGACCTTAAGCATTTTCCTTCATGTTTTCCCTTAACGTAGCTAAACAAATGAAAAGTACATAACAATACTTTTCATCATTTTTCTTCTGTCCGATTTCTGTGCATTTTTTGAGAAAAACTTTTATCTGCTAACTCAACTTTTCACGATATATTATCGTCATATCTTTCGACAGAATGTCATTCCGACATCCTGATCTCCCAGAAAGGCTTAGGATCTCAAACCCTAACCTCAAATCCTTAGGGTTAAACCCTAACCTTTAAGATTAAACTCTAACCCTTAGGGTTAAACCTTAACTCTTAGGGTCAAACCCTAATCTTTAGGATTTTAATATGTGAATAGTGCCTATTTCGTCATTTTCTCAGAAATATTTCTATTCCGAAAATCTTTTATTTCCGTCTTGAAAATTCATACTCGTTTATTCCAGCTCCTAGCCAGAATCCTCTAGGTTTCTAATCATCCTATGTCATAGAATGATTAATAAACACATAAATCAAAATATAATCAAAAAAATTAATTTTATTAATTCTTAATTCTTAAAACCAAATTTTTGGACAATCCGATTTTCCGGGTTGTCACATTTTTCCCTCCTTATAAAAATTCTGTCCTCAGAATTTCTAAAACCACATCTATACCCGGATGCTTTATCTTTACAACCTTCAACGAAGGTTTAATCTCACGTCTTCTTATTTTTGTTAAAAAATCTCAACATACTAATTCAATTAGGTATTTACCTAATTATTCCTTTTCATTATCTCTTCAACATCCTTCCTCCCAAGGATCATTATCTGTTATAATCATCAGATGCTAAACATCATGACAACTATACTTCTAATCTCTCGGGATATCACATTCACCCTTTCTTCTAAAAATTTCGCCCTCGAAATTGTTAATATAACCATTTTCTCAACTTCTCGTTATAGATGTTGTCATCCTTTTCCAATTAAAGAACATTTTATACGTTGCTTTTCATTCATAAAGGAACATCCCGACACTAAGGCTGTATGCTCGAATTGTTAATATACTCTTCTTATCAACTTCTCTTCCATGAAGTTCTCATCTTCCCATATTCAATAATCTTCACAATTTACACACTAATTATGAAGTTTGAACGAATGACTAGGAATATAAAGATTCCTTTAAAACATTTTGCTGAGGGGTCCTAAAAACCATGAACCTTTGAACTTGATTTATCAGTATTTACCGCAAACCAATTCCTTGATCGGCCTGTTTACAATCACAAAGAAAGTAAACTACCTATTCCGGTACGTTAGGTGATCAACCTATTATACAACCCCAGAACGTTGGGTTTGTTCACCTCAGACTTATTTATCAGATTCTGCACCAAAATAATTTGGCTTTGTACTACTTCTCTAAGAAAGCTTGATTTCTTTTAAAAATGGCATACCATTTGTCTAGCCAAATCAAATAGGTTAGACCACCAACAAATTGAACACCAACTTGAAATAGTCATCTAGTCAAATAAATTGACATCGACTACTCTTTTTAAATTCTTTCAAAACGTTTACTGACGTCATGATATCATACTGATTTACAGCACGTTGAGGGCTCCGCCTTTTTACCACCTATGTATCAAATGTATTGATGATATAAAATTCATTTTGATATTTCAAATCAAATTCTGTCCAGCTAAAAAGATTAGCATAAACATACAAAGAATAGTTTCTATTTAAAATCCATTGGTTTCCAAAAGTTGAAACCAATATTTTCTCTTCAAAAACATATACATCAGCACGATGTCAATAATTTCAAAATCTAGCATAGCTAGAAGACTTGGAATTTTTCTACTCCCTTCTTCTCCCTTCATTGTCATACTTGCAATAGTCCTAACTTCTTCTAGCACCTTTAATGCTACATATACTGAAAATAACTTATTTTTAGTGTAAACTTCCCTATACCATAGTATAGTTTATTAAACTTCCCACACTTTATGTGTTCATGAACTTTTCACAACCATATATGTGTTTAAGAACTTATCTTGGCAATATGTAATCCAAGAACAAATCAAGGACTATCCGTACGCTCAGGGCTCAGAAACATATCATACAACTATGAGTCACAAACTTTTCATAAGTATGAGTTTCAAGAACTCGCTCCTAACTTAATACATTCTACTATCCAATATATATATATGGGAAAAGATTCACCTTCTCGTCATATACATATTGATAGCACGACATTACAATTCCAATGATTATCACTGTAATAGACTGAGTGGTTGTTACACCAAAGCACAAACCTTTGCCCATAACAAAAATTCATACACTAACTATCACATGAGTCCTCAATTGAAATTTACCACCTTTTAACTCTCTCTTAACTTAATATTAATTTTCTTTAATTTGTACCTTATCCTCTATCACTCGATCTGAGTTCTTTTTCCCGTACCATTCACAATACCTGTCCATTATAGCAATCAGCTATAACCCATCTATCGTTTAATATAAAATCTGTTATTACGATTTAATGGGATCACGTAGTGATCTTTTTCCTTAATCGTTTAACCCAACTATTTTTCTTGCCCTTCTCTCTCAGATTATATCCTTAGGTAATCGTACCTAAGGTTTATAACCTATCAGCTCTGATACCAACTTGTGACGCCTCGAAATCCAGTCTATCTTCACACCCGAATTTCGTACGTTATGAATACTTCTCATTCCATACATACATCATTATATCCTGAAGACCAATGATATATTCATTCATTTCCCAAATTCTATTACCTTAAAATCTTCATTCACTAAAAATAATGATAATTATATTATTCTTATCATCTTACAAATGTGACTTAACTAGTCACCATGTTTACAGAATTGTTTTTGCTAACTATTCTACAAGTCTTGGCTTGATCTTCATGCTTTTTATCAGATGAACAATACTTCATCTTGTGATGCTAATGGTATTCGCAACCATAACATCTCACCGTAGCAGGACTTCGATCAGCTTGATCTTCACAGGGTCCTTTAATACATACTACCATCATTCACTGAAAATATTTTTATTTCAAGCAAGTGTGAACATTCAATTGCTCAGCAAATCATAGCAGTTGAATATTAACAACTCAAGAATCAAAATTCTTTTAAGACTTCAATAATCGAACAATGGTTATGAAGCAGCTCGAATAATAGGAATACGTTCCGATTCCTATCATTTTAAAACATACTTCACATATACTTTGTCATACTTTCATTTTCTACTCGTTCATATACCCTTTGTCTGGCTAGAATCATTAGCACAGACTTAACACTATCGGTTCATGAATAAACCGAACCTCCTAACATGAAACAGTTCAATAACAGAATAGTTTATTTTATAAAAACACCGAAGTGTTAACATTGTGGCACAAACCCTTATACATACTACCATCTTGTACAAATATCACACATTTGCACATACAAAATACTTTCTTATGTTCAACATCTAAGAAAGTTAAGAAACTAACATTCATAATCAAGTATGAATGAAGTTAGGAAACTTGCATCAAGTAAAACTTGAACAAGGTAAGAAACTTGCATCAATTAGAGTTAGAGCAAGATTAGGAAACTTGCCTTATGCACAGCTACCGCTTACTATTTACGCTGTACCGTTCATCACAATCCCTATATATCACATATCCATTAGTCATATACTTGACTTATGCATTAGTTTAACTTCACTTTACTTCTTATAGTTCGCGTTCTTGTAATCTAAGTTTACGCAACCAACCCTCATATTCATCCCTTCTATTCTTTCAATACATTACACTTAGTATACAATGAGTCTCTAACAGTAGTCAAGTATAGTACACTGAATGATTTTCCACAAACAACCAACAAACTAATTTCCTGTCTCGTCTACACTGTCTTTCACAGTGAGTTAGATCGGTTGCTAGTTTGTATTTATCGTCGCTCTCTGACGGAATCGTTTAGCCCAAATACTATATCTCGACCATTATAGACTACAACTGCATTACAATTTATACTTAACTTATCCGAACCATTATAACTATCATTTTGTTAATTTAATCTTCATTACATTTCTTACCACGTCCGATCCATACGACTCAGAACATTTATTCAAGTTATTACCATTAACTCGACTTATCATCATTCATATGTCATAAACCGACTCCCGTCGATCATCGTTAAACACCATGACAAATGAAACCCTAATCGATTCGCTAGGTCGTACGTATTTCCACCGGATTCCTGTTATCGGACTCCGTATAAAAATCCCATAAGTTTTATCTTCATTTCTTAACATTCTCGTATTCCACACCTCAATTACATATCATGTAACCTTGAGGCGTTCATTAAACTCGACTACGATCCACGGTTCACGTTTTTGGATTTCGAGTTTTAAATTTAAATACGTTTATTCAGTGTTTAATTCTTAAAACCATTCTTAAACATGTTGTTTAAGTGTTCTCTCTTTATGAAAATTAATCATTTACATACCCCTTAATTACCATATAAAAAGTGGAGTTATAAAATAACCGTGTCAAAAAAATTTCCCTTTAAGGGCGCTGCGCTGCCACCCTAATGGTTAAATCCGGCATTGTAGCATTGGCTTGCAGTACCCGGATCCCTGTTCTGGTGCTGCGGCGTCAGCTACAAAGGTTTGGGCGGCGCTACCGCGCCAGCCTTGTTCCATTGAAATTTTATCTAAGTTTTTCAATTTCTGAAATTCCTGAGCTCATAACGCAATCGTTATAACTCGGAATTGGCTCGTTTCAAAGACAATAGTTCACATATATCATGTTCTATGATTCCATCCAGTAGGAATTCATTTCAGAATCCGTTGGCAGAAAATTCACCGTTTAGTCCATTTCTACACATTCGTTAAACGTTCGTGAACGTTTGACGCTTAATTCTTCGTTTCAACCCCGAATTTCGTTCGTTCTTATTCTCGTAAGTCTTATTTACCTAATTATATGTTACGCCATCCAAAACCAATGTTTCCGAATCAAACGACGACTTTTGACTTTTATTCCGGGAAAATTTATGATTCGACGCATAATGCCTAATCGCGTAAACTTTCGCTGAATCTTCGTTACTCGATATTTTCACTCCAAACTAAATAGAATCAATCCATTCGTTATTCATCTATAATTCTAACCATATTAAACATCTAAGTTTTAATGGTTTTTTTCATTAAGTTCATTAACCATTTTATTACGGTTTTAACTCATTTCTTCATTAACTTCTTAACCATTTACTTATGGTTTTACTTCATTGGTTTTATGAATATTAATCATTTACATACCCCTTAATTACCATATAAAAAGTGGAGTTATAAAATAACCGCGTCAAAAAATTTTCCCCTTAAATGCGTTGCGCTGCCACCCTAAGTGTTAAATCCGGTGCTACTGCGTTGGCTTGCAGTACCCAAATCCCTGTTCTAGCACTGCGGCGCCAGCTACAAAGGCTTGTGCTGCGCTGCCGCGCCAGCCTTGTTCCATTGAATTTTTTTTAAGTTTTTCAATTTTTGAAATTTCCAAGCTCATAACGCGATCGTTATAACTCAGAATTGGCTCGTTCCAAAGCCAATAGTTCACATATAACATGTTCTACGATTCCATCCAGTCGGAATTCATTTCTGAATCCGTTGGCTGAAAATTCACCGTTTAGTCCATTTCTACACATTCGTTAAACGTTCGTGAACGTTCGACGCTCAATTCTTTGTTTTAACCCCGAATTCGTTCGTTCTTGTTCTTGCAAATCTTATTGACTTTTATTCCGGCAAAATTTATGATTGGATGCTTAACGTCTAATCATGTAAACTTTCGCTGAATCTTTGTTACTCGATATTTTCACTCCAAACTAAATAGAATCAATCCATTGGTTATTCACCTACGATTCTAACCATATTAAATATCTAAGTTTTAATGGTTTTCTTCATTAAGTTCATTAACCATTTTGTTACGGTTTTAACAAATTTCATCATTACCTTCTTAACCATTTACTTATGGTTTTACTTATTCTTAGTTATTAGTGTTTTAATGTCCACTAACATCCAACTTATTACTTCCTACAATTCATGTTCTTCCAACTTTCACTTCTCTATCAATTCAAGGATTGAAAGAAAGATGAAATCTTAAGGTTAACACTTATACCTTTTAAGTGTTCTTGAATTCATGCCTTTGTTCTTGACAATACTCTCACATAGCTTCCTTTGCTTCTTGGTTTGCTTGTCAAAAGCTCCTCCTCCTCTCTTCTCTTTTTTCTCAAACTCATTGGTTATTTTTCCAAACACACAAATGAGCTTTAAGCTTCTCTTATATAGGCAAAGCAAGACCAAGGGTAGTTTGGTCGTTAGACCAAACCTCCTTAACCCCACCTCCTCTAACATACATACCATGTCATCCCATGCGCTAGCATATGCTAGCACATTGCCACCATGTGCTCCCCCATATCTCCCATATGCCATCATGTGTTGTGGGTTGCTCCATTGGTTTACCCACCCGTTTACCCACCGGTTCGACCCACGGGTTTAATCCTTAATTTTAATTCGAGTTGAATCTATTTACTTCGTATAAAATTCGTATTCTACGTCGTATTAATTCTCGTATCCTCCTCGTATTATACTCCGTATGATATTCATATAATACAACGTATAACCCTATTATTGTACTCATATAATAACTAGTATTATACTCGTATTCGTTATGTATAATAATCGTTATTATTACACTTAACCATTTTTACGCATTTCTCAGAATTCAAATATTTTTGAATATTCCGCCTTTCTTCTACTAACTAACTTTTACGCGATCTTCGTAACTCTGAAAAACTGAAAAACCCTTTTTGACCTTAAATATTTTCCTTCACGTTTTCCCCTAATATAGATAAAAGAATGAAAAGTACAAAACAGTACTTTTCATTATTTTTCTTCTGTTCGATTTCTGTGCGTTTTTCAAGAAAAACTTTTATCGGCTAACTCAACTTTTCACGATATATTATCGTCAAATCTTTTGACAGAATGTCATTCCGACAGCCTAATCTCCCAAAAAGGTTTAGGGTCTCAAACCCTAACCCTTAGGGTCAAACCCTAACCCTTAGTGTTTGAACATGTGAATAGTGTCTATTTCGTCTTTTTTCTCAAAAATATTTGTATTCTCGAAAATCTTTTATTTTTTTTTTGAAAATTCATACTCGTTCATTCCAGCTCGTACCCAGAATCCTCCAGGTTTCTAACCATCCTATGTCATAGAATGATTAAAAAACACATAACACAAAATATAATCAATAAAATTCATTTTATTAATTATTAATTCTTTAAACCTAATTTTAGGACAATCCGATTTTCCGGGTTGTCACACCAGCTACACTCTTACTACCTGAAAGGAATTGTGAAGCAAAATGGTGAGCACAAATAGCCAGTAAAGAATATCATGACTTAAGATAATTAAATTATCAATACCCTTCATCAGTAATAAATCAAATATTTAGAACATATGGTGGATGATAAAAGATTTCAACCATAATTATAGTGGAATCAACAATCCATTAGAACAGTCAAGTAAAATATAATGTCTACTATCTTCTCCAAATTAAAAGTGTTGGGTTTGTACGAAATCGTGACGCAATTAAATTGCAAAAATTAGTTGAAGCATGGTATATCAGAGTTAAAAATTTTCTACAAAACCATCACCCAGATAATCCTTTATGCAAATTATTAATTTAAAACGATAAATAAGAAGTTATGGAATCATACCCTTGTAGAACGAAGCTTCCACAGGTACGAGTTCAACTCCTTGTTCTTCGTGATCTCCTTGAATTTTCAAGTTAGATTCCTTCCTTTGATCAACGTTAGCCACCCAAGTGTTTGGCCTCTAGAGGTGATCCACCAAAGAAGAAGAATTATCAAGAAGGAGGGTGTTTGGTTAAACCTTAGTTTTCTATCCTCTATAGAAAAGAAGTACTCTCCAACAATTGGAATTGCATCAAGTAATATCTATTATAAGACTCCTCTTATATAGATATTGGTCAACCCTTCTAATCCTATTAGACATGGGATTTCTTTTAATTAATTAAACTTCTTTAATTAATTTAGGCTTCCCACCACATGGGGAATAATTAATTAAATTTATTTAATTAATTTGTCTCCTAATCTTATTAGGAATAACTGAGAGTACTAATATTAAATTAATTACTAAATTCCTTTACAAATTAAAATAATAATAATTATAATAATATTAATATTAATAAAACTCCTCTTATTAATTTATATTTAATATTTCCAAAATATTAAATAATAAACATTAAGCTATTTAATTTATTCTATCACCATAGATTAAATTAATTACACTTAGTGCATTATTACGATTATGCCATTACCTTCTTAAATAATTATTCTTACTTTTATGGTGTGACCCTTTAGGTTCTCCATATTAAACTGATTGTGAATAAATAAATTAGAACAATTCTAATCTTATTTAAATAAATAAATTAAACTAATAATATATTTAAATAAATAATATTTATTCTACAATAGGGATAAACCTCTCTAGCGATCAACGACTTTCTAGATAATATAGATTTTAACATTAATCATAAAAGAACCTATGAGTAAATAGTTACCGTACAATTAAATCCTTCCACCATACAATGTCCCAATTAAATATAAGACATGGATTTACTGTCAAGTCTTATTTTATTTAATTATATGTATTTCGATTAGAAAATGCACAACTCCAAATAATGCAAATTAGAAACTCCTTTCTAGTTTCATTCCACCTTGGCCAAGGATTCCTGGGTTGTCATTTAACGAATCACATAGGACATATTTCCTCTTTTACTAGAGGTGGTAGATTTTTTATTGATCATTCGTTATCTCCATATGTAACTCATTATACCCATGTATATATACCCTTTTATATTCCCTAAAGGGCTTTAAGAAATAAGTCAAAGTATAATTCATTACATACAAGATACTATGATGATCTCAAGTCCAAGGATCACTTGTACTACTATCACACTAGGAATTCATATTGACAGACGAGTAAAACTCCATTAGGTATTCCATAGCGAGTCACGTTCAGTGAACTTATTCTCCAATAAGCACCTACATACTTGCTTTAGTGTCTCCACACAAATGATCATGAGATCAATCATCCTTATCCAATGAGCAAGCAACATATGTACCAATCTATCCGGATTTATTAATCCCCTTTTTAGTAATCCCACGATTGGGAACAATTTTAGTTTTAAAGCTTTTTAAGAATTTAGATCTCATTAGCATGATCATCATCATGATTCTAAAAGTATTTTTTAAAACTATGGGTTATTTACATATTATAAAAACAGCACTATGTAGATAATTAAATGCCTTTAATAAGTTAATACTTTAATTAATAAATAAATAAGATTCGTCTCCAAAGTAGATGCTTTATCATCATATATGATTGGCTTGTATGCATACTACTTTCAATCTCCCACTTGCACTAAAGCCAATCGCCATGGTATCTCATACCCATCTTCTTTAAGTGACGATCAAATTGCTGTTGTGTTAAAGCTTTAGTAAATGGATCTGCAATGTTGTCTTGAGAGTCTACACTTTCCTCTTTCAATGATTTCTTTAATCAAAGTGCCGCAACACATGTTTAGATTCAATACGAGACTTAGGAACTATTCCTAGTTCTGTAATGAACTTTTCATCCGAAACATCAACTTGCAGCTTCACTTACAGTTATATACTTTGTCTTTGTCACTAACCCATTAACTTTTTACTGTTTGGAACCTTTTCAATTTACTGCACCACCTTTTAAGGTAATAATTTACCCTAAAGTGGATTTTGCTGTCGTCTTGGTCAGTCTGAAAACTTGAGTCTGTTTAGTCCTCTAGTTTAATTCAGACCCATCATGTGTCATGATGACATCCTTAGTGTTAGTTAATTACTTTGAGATGTTTATCACTGTCTCATAGTGATCTACTCTAGAATATGACTGATCAACATCAAGTCTCGTATATTTCATTGCATACATGATAGTAACTCATGCGATCTCTCTTTTACTAAGGACAATTTTAGCGAGATACACTCCATGGCTCATCATCATGAGGCACCTTTTGGAGTTTGCCATGCTAAACGCCTTTAGCATCTAATGAATATACGTTTCCATGGGTTAAGCCGAACATCCTTTGAAATCTATTAATACAGATTTATATCCCCAATGCGGGATGTTCTACCCAAATCATTCATGGAGGAATGTTTAGACAACTTTATTTTGATCGATTTTAGCATAGGAATTTCATTCTCTATCAATAATATATCATCAACATATAATACATGGAATGAAACAGCGCTCCCACTAACCTTCTTGTACACACATGGTTTATCCTCGTTTTTGATAAAAACAAACTTTTTGATTGTCTCATCAAAACGAATGTTCCATCTACGAGAATCTTGCTTCAATCCATGAATGGATTGTTGTAGTGCATTTACATGATTTGCTTCAACCATTGAAATAAAAAATCATCTGGCTGTATCATACATACATTCTCCTCTAATAATGTATATTTGGGGAAGGGCGTCTCTACGTCCATTTTGCCAGATTAAGTAAAAATAAGCTGCAATCGCAAGAAAAATCCAAATGGACTTGAGCATAGCTTCAAAATCTATTTTAGATTTTATGGTCATCTACCATTTCTCTGAGTCTTTATTACTCATAGTCTGTTCGTAATTCAATGGATCATCATCATCCATGATGTGTACCTTATCGTCATCCTCTATGACGAATCCATACCTTTTAGGTATCTTCGATACTTTTCCAGATTTATGAATAGGATGTTGTACAGTAAGTGTCTCTACTTGGACATGTTCATCCATTTGATCTGTAGTGGTTTGTGGTTCTTGAATTTCTTCAAGATCTATTTTTCTCCCACTAGCCCCTTCAAGGATAAACTTCTTTTTTAAGAAGGCAATGTGTTTCGCAATAAACACCTTTTGCTCAGTAAGATTGTAGAAATAGTATCCCAAACTTTCTTTAGGATATCCCACAAACGTGCACTTATCAGATCTTGTCCCTAGCTTATCATTTTGAAATTTTTTCAGTTAAGCTGTACATCCCCAGATCTTAACATGCTTAAGAACAGGTTTCCTCCCTGTCCACATCTCATATGGAGTCATGGGGACGGATTTCAAGGGAACCTTATTTAGTAGATATGAGCCGTTTCTAGGGCATGACCCCAGAATTAAATTAGAAGATCGGTAAAAGTCATCATGGATCGAACCATGTCCAACAATGTTCGATTTCTCCTTTTAGATACTTCATTCAACTGTGGTGTACCTGGTGGAGTCCATTGTGAAATTATACCATTTTCTTTGAGACAATTGAGAAACTCACAGCTTAAGTATTCTCCACCTCGATCTGATCGAAGAATCTTAATACTCTTGCCTGTTTGTTTCTTTACTTCACTTTTGAACTCTTTGAACTTTTCAAATGATTCTGATTTGTATTTTATTTAAATTCACATCCAAATCTTGAGTGATTATCAGTGAAAGTAATAAAATAATAATACCCACCCCGTGCATTTGTTGTCATAGGTCCACAAACGTCTGTGTGAATCAACGTTAACAACTCTGTAACTCTTTCTCCTTTTTCACTAAAAAGAGATTTAGTCATTTTACCCATGAGACAAGATTTACAAGTTGGATATGATTCATAATCAGATAGCTCTAAGAGCCCATCCTTATGCAACTTGGATAATCTCGTTTCATTGATATGACAAAGTCTATAGTGCCACAAATAGGTATAATTAATATCATCTCTTTTCTTTTTCGTAGTTTATTCTATTTAAAGTATATTTTCATGCAAGTCAAGTATATAAAGTCCATTTCGCAGATTTTCAATACCATATAAAACATTATTTTTATAAATTGAACAACTGTTGTTCTTTATAATAACGCCATATCCTTCCATATCCAATACAGAAATAAAAATAATATTTCTAATAATATTCGGAACAAAATAACAATTATTTAGATAATTGGACTTGCCCGAAGGCATCGCTAAACAATAATTCCCTACAGCTAATGCAGCAACCTTTGCTCCATTTCCCACTCGTAGGATGACCTCATCATTGCTCAACTTCCTACTTCTGACCAGTCCCTTCACAGTATTACATATGTGAGAACCACAGCCAGTATCCTATACCCAAGTAGAATTTTGACTTTTTTGGAAAATTAATTTCAATCATGAACAAACCTTGATTGGAAGTCGAAGCTTCTCCTAGCTTCTTCTCTGCCAGAAACTTCTTGCAGTTCCTCTTCCAATGACCCGGCTCGTTGCAATGGAAGCACATTCCTTTGCTAGCTGGATCAGGTTTCTTTTGTTCCTTTATGTTCACCTTACCTTTGGTCATCCGAGATTGAAAGAGCTCCATAGATTTCTCATATCTAGCAGTTCTACTTTGTTCACCATACAACTCCTTGAGGTGAAGCAACATAGTAGGAGCATCCATGTTTTCATTTGACGCTGAAGCTCGTTATTCATGGATGCGAGCATGATGCATTGAGCCACAGATGCGTCATTTTGCCACTTTACAATGGTGGTAATTTCTTCCTCAGATGCTGATTCTGGAACAGTTCCAAAGACAGGTGAATTAAAACATAAGAAATCTTTTCAGCAGTGAGAACTATTCTCAGATTTCTTAACCAGTCCGTATAATTTGGTCCGGTTAGTTTATTAGCATCAAGTATGCTACGCAATGAAATTAGTGATTTTGATATTTTTTTAAATTTCTGTATGTGAAAAGACAACATTTTAGCAAACATTCATTTAATTAATTTTGCATACCAAAATAAATTTAGGTCTTTATTTTAAATTGTTATCTCCCATTATTTTTATCAAACTATATTACCCTCACTTATATAGTTCGGCAACATTTAATTAAAGATTTGCTAGTGAGAATAAGGATCTCATTTCAAATGTATATAACCTTGTGGATAGCACAACAAGCGATATATAAATAAATAGGTAGACAACTCTTGTCAATTACATCACCATGTAACTACTTTTATTTTGCCTCTTAAATCATAATGGTCAAGTGTGTGCACATTCGAACTAAAATAATTTAAGTTAAGTCCAGCCTAGCACTTCCAAAAATTCAAAAAAGAAAAATGTTCGTCCTCGTGGATAGCACAACAAGACTATATTGTTCAATTTTCTTGATAAGCATCAAATGTGATTAATTAATATCTTAAATACGCAATACTAGCCTTGTGGATAGCACAACAAGCTCATATTAAATATTTAATACTCTACTAATTTATCATGCTAGAAGGCGATGTTCGATATTTCAAATATCATTGAACGCTTCGGACTTAATATTATTTTTTTGAGGGGTTTGTTATTATTTGTCTCATCTTGTTTAGCGTGCATGCACATATATATATAAAATACGCGTAATTTTATTAAACATGCGAAGCATGTTTGCATAAAATATAATATATAATACTTAGCATGCACATATAGAATACTATATTCTACCTGGATTGATTATGGACTTTTATTCTAGTTTGGTTCACTAGAGCCACCAAGTGAACCAAAAGGTCAAACCTAGGAGTGCAAGAATTTAAATTTAAACGTAACTATTACATTTAAATCCGGGCTGCATACAAACGTGTTTTCACGTGCTCCTTGCTCTTTGGTCTCCAAATTTTTCAAGATAATTCTAACTATCTCTATTACATTAACTATTTAAAATTAAATAGAAACCTTGATCAGCAGTCAAGAAAAAGTACATAGGAGAGAAATAGAATTTTACATCAAGAAAAATTAGAGAAGACGAGGTATGCAGACTCCATTTAATAAAATTCATTCATTCAAGTATTCAACTAAAATAAAATCCAATCACATTAGTCAAATAGTCCATAATCAATTCCTATTTATTATCATACATATCACCATATATATTAATAAATAAATATCCATCTCATTAATTAAAACATTCCATATATATATGAGTATCATTGAATGAGCAATTTAATTGCATGAAATCCAATTTCAAGATTAAAATAAACTCTTTATTTTATTTATAAAATTATTTAGGATATAATATATATATATATATATATATATATATATAAATTCACGTTTATTTTTTAAAAAGAAGTTACCTTCTTTTATTAAAAGAGTCCTGCAGGTTTATTAAAAGAGTCCTTTCCTGACGGGTCACCTTCTTTTTGGAGTAAGAAAGAGGCAACACCTTTTCTTTGCAGAATTCAAGATTAGCGCCCATAAAAAAATTTTTGATTCGTCCCAAAAAAAAATGCCATTTTTTTTCTTAAAAAAATAATTTTATACAATAAAATTATGCCCAATAAATTATTCTAAATACATACCTATATGTATATGAAATCAAAAATAAAATTAATAATAGCATAAAGATTTGGCTCTGGTACCACTGTTTGACGCAATCAAATTATAAAAATTAGCGGAAGCATGGTATATCAGAGTTTTAAAATTTTTACAAAACCATCACCCGGATAATCCTTTATGCAAATTATTAATTTAAAACGATAAATAAGAAGTTATGGAATCATACACTTGTAGAACGAAGCTTCCACAGGTACGAGTTCAACTCCTTGTTCTTCGTGATCTCCTTGAATTTCCAAGTTAGATTCCTTCCTTTGATCAACGTTAGCCACCCAAGTGTTTGGCCTCTAGAGGTGATCCACCAAGAAAGAAGAATTATCAAGAAGGAGTGTGTTTGGCTAAACTTTAGTTTTCTATCCTCTATAGAAAAGGAGTACTCTCCAACAATTAGAATTGCATCAAGTAATATCTATTATAAGACTCCTCTTATATAGATATTGGTCAACCCTTCTAATCCTATTAGACATGTGATTTCTTTTAATTAATTAAACTTCTTTAATTAATTTAGGCTTCCCACCACATGGGGAATAATTAATTAAATTCATTTAATTAATTTGTTCTTATTAGGAATAACTGAGAGTACTAATATTAAATTAATTACTAAATTCCTTTACAAATTAAAATTATAATAATTATAATAATATTAATATTAATAAAACTCCTCTTATTAATTTATATTTAATATTTCCAAAATATTAAATAATAAACATTAAGCTATTTAATTTATTCTATCACCATAGATTAAATTAATTACACTTAGTGCATTATTACGATTTTGCCATTACCTTCTTAAATAATTATTCTTCCTTTTATGGTGTGACCCTTTAGGTTCTCCATATTAAACCGGTTGTGAATAAATCAATTAGAACAATTCTAATCTTATTTAAATAAATTAATTAAACTAATAATCTATTTAAATAAATAATATTTATTCTACAATAGGGATAAGCCTCCCTAGCGATCAACGACTTTTCAGATAATATAGATTTCAACATTAATCAGAAAAGAATCTGTGAGTAAATAGTTACCGTACAATTCAATCCTTCCACCATACAATGTCTCAATTAAATATAAGACATGGATTTACTGTCAAGTCTTATTTTATTTAATTATATGTATTTCGTTTAAAAAATGCACAACTCCAAATAATGCAAATTAGAAACTCCTTTCTAATTTCATTTCTCATTGGCCAAGGATTCCTGGGTTGTCATTTAACGAATCACATAGGACATATCTCCTCTTTTACTAGAGGTGGTAGATTCTTTATTGATCATTCATTATCTCCATATGTAACTCATTATACCCAAGCATACCCTTTTATATACCCTAAAGGGCTTTAAGAAATAAGTCAAAGTATAATTCATTACATACAAGATACTATGATGATCTCAAGTCCAAGGATCACTTGTACTACTATCACATTAGGAATTCATATTGACAGGTGAGTAAAACTCCATTAGGTATTCCATATCGAGTCACGTTCAGTGAACTTATTCTCCAATAAGCACCTACATACTTGCTTTAGTGTCTCCATACAAATGATCATGAGATCAATCATCCTCATCCAATAAGCAAGTAACATATGTACCAATCTATCCGGATTTACTAATCTCTTTTTAGTAATCCCACGATTGTGAACTATTTTAGTTTTTAAGCTTTCTAAGAATTTAGATCTCATTAGCATGATCATCATCATGATTCTAAAAACATTGCTTAAAACTATGGGTTACTTACATATTATAAAAAACAGCACCATGTAGATAATTAAATATCTTTAATAAGTTAATACTTTAATTAATAAATAAATAAGATCGTCTCCAAAGTAGATACTTTATCATCATACATGATTGGCTTGTATAGATACTACTTTCAAGAAGTCCATCATCAATATTTTATTCATAGTAACATCAATCAACAGTTCTTCGTTGTACCCAAGACAAAGAGAACTTTCACTACATGTTTTTACTGAAACACCAAAGATCATGGTTATACCAATTCACAGTTCCTGTTCATAATCATGCTAATAAATTCATCTTTGCACCCATGCCAAAGATATTCATTTGTAACACCAATGATCATGATCATACTGTTGGGTAAAATCTATACGCGCTACACGCAAGTGTACGTGATCAATAAGTAATATAACGATAAGATCAAGTATCGTATACACAGAGACAATAATTACAATTTATCCAGATAATTACCAATTTTGTATTATTTCAATTTTATTCAACCAATGATTAAATGATGATTTTTATA
Source organism: Panax stipuleanatus (assembly GCA_020205555.1). Classification (NCBI taxonomy): domain Eukaryota; kingdom Viridiplantae; phylum Streptophyta; class Magnoliopsida; order Apiales; family Araliaceae; genus Panax; species Panax stipuleanatus. The sequence continues at coordinate 47,266,707 of CM035126.1, read as the reverse complement.
AGAAACTACTATTCAGACTCTAAGTAACACTCCAGGAATTTAACAAGTTTTCAGAGAATTAAGCTTACAACTTCACTTATTGGTTCACTTTGAACAACATACTTTCTTCTAGTTTATATCAATTATTCCAGATTATGAACTAAGCACACGGAAGTAGATATAACCATCTCTCAATGCATTACATCCATACTCACTCAAATCCACAATCGATAGAATTAAGTAAGAAACCTTAATTAACTAACTCACTATATCTCTATGTAAATTATAATTGAAAAATGTTTAATATCAAGTTCTCTTTAGATTACGCATGATGTATAGATATCTCTATCTTACACATGAATTATGAATTCTAACTAACAGTAGAAATCACAAACATACGTCACTATGGTTAGTTCCAATCCCATATGTCATCTCTTGAGTTCATATGGGATAACAGGTAAATGGTGATCAAGCAAATACATAAGTTACGCATAAACCATATAAAATAACCTGGAAATAATCTTCATAAACTAACTTGAAAGCATGTCAATCGTTAGTTACATAATAAGATCTGTTGTAGACTTAAATAGAATTAGTTCATCATCAATGAAATAAAAACCACAATCCACAAAGTAAATAACATCCTGAATACAAGGTACATATGAAGAGAGAAAGAAGAATATGAAATTGTATCAATACTCGTCTTCACGTTTGCCTTGCGTTCCACGTGCTTTGCTTTGCTTTAATCCTCCTCACGTGTCAACTCTCATGAACTATGGCTTGTTTTCTGTCTAAGTATCTCCAATATAAGCCTTAAATATCTTCCTAATCGCAAGCCCAATCGTCCAACTTTCTTCCTGCAGAATCTCGATCAAACAAGGAAACCTCCATCTTGGCTGCGTACCCCTGCCCCGACGGGGTATTTTGTCTTGCACA